>JALNQA010000020.1:0-676620 GCA_028456235.1 Ophiosphaerella narmari | reverse complement strand
CAGCCCATGGGTCAGCTCGTAATTGAGCTCGTGCGTGAGCTCGTACGTGGGATGATTGCAGTCAGTTGGTTGAGCTGCTGGCTGATGCCGTGAGTTTGGCCATACAATCTGACAGTAGTAATCTAATTAATTTACTTACAAATCTAATCATTCTACGAGCTTCTAAATCCTCTACAATAGTCTAATAGCTCCTAGATCTCTAGCCTTATATTAAGCCTTAAGCTCCTTTAGTATTTTTAGCTCTTTCTATTTATAGGCCTCTTTATACTAGGTATAAAGTTATTCCAGTTTATAGGTCTTTAAAGCTTAGATTAAGATAGACTAGCTCCAATTATTATAAAGATTAACCTTAGGGTACTATTTAGGCTATTATATATTAGCTATATAACTTTCTCCTTCTTATTATATATTTTAGGTTAGGCTAATCCTATTATCTTATACTATCTCTAAAGGAGGTAGCGCTATAGCTATTAGGTTTTTAAAGGGGGTAGAAAGGCCTAGGGATAATAGTAGGTAGTCTATTATAATAAGTTCTATTAGTATAACTAAAAGAAGAGTAATTATAATATTAAACGACTAGGCTTAGGTTATAATAGGGTAGTTATAGTAGTAGATTGTAAGGCTGCGAGTTAACTGCAAGGCTTTGAGCTAGTTGCAGGGCACGAGCCCGTACGATATATACTGTTCTACTCCAATAATCAATGTTATTGATTATTCGTACCCTTTTGGGTTGTTTGGCGTAGTGGAGTAGAGCTGCGTTCTTAACATAGATAGGAAGAGTGTAGTAACGTGTATATTTATAGATAGAGTAATTACTATTTTATATAGCGTCTCCTCTATAGGGTACTTATATAGCTATAGGCCTTACTTAAGGCAAACTAGCTCTACTAGGCCCTCTTCTTAATATTAAAGTTTAAGATTCTATCTTTCTAGCTAGTCTAGATCTATAAGTACTAGGCTACACACTATAAAACACTGTTAATATAATTACTATATATATATTAACGATATATTAAAGTTGTATAAAATATTACAGGCGCTAAATACTAGATGTAGGGGTTAGAGCTACTTTTAGAACACTAAACATTTTACGCTTAATAACTTCCTTTATACTAGGCCTACCTAGGTAATTTATACACTACTTGAAAGCTCTATGTTATAGCTTTCAAATGATACTATATTCGTCCCTTTAGCCCTCGTAGTAGAGAAGTTATTAAGAAGTGAAGATAGAAAGTTAATGCCAAGAAAAAGTGACCGGCTCGGTGGTGGAATACGTTATAGCCTAAAGAGTTATTATAACACCACGCCGAGAGGTCAACCGGAATAGAAGGAATACAGCCAGTCGTTGTACAAGGATTTACATTTCAACACAACTCAGTTCCGCAGCATGATCCACGGAGTAGCAGGGATATCTTTTTAAATAGCGAGATAGCCAACCAAGTGCCTAAGATCTGTAGTCTCACTTGGTTTGATGGAGTTGGTTGGGGCAATCAAACTAAGCAAGTAAACCAATCCGATTTAATTATTGGAAACTCTGCTTAAGGCGCTTTAACACTCCTCATTTGGATCATCTTTGTTGGATCCAGACCAAATCGCCTTCCGATCGGGATCGATTCATACCTCTTTGTAACACCCTCAGGTAGTTTTATATCAAACTTAACCAACATATATGCAATTATCATCTTGATTTCTGCAGTTGCGAAGAACCGTCCTGGGCACGCATGCGGGCCGTACCCAAACATAAGGTTAGTTTCATTAACAGTGACGAATTGGTTGCGTGCATTGTCTATTGCTGAACCGCCTTCTCGGAGTTTAGAATATCGGAAGCCATCGAATGTCGCGCTATCCGGGTGGATAGCAGGGTCAACATTCATTGCCATGAGGGGAACTTCAATAATTACTCCAGGTGGTATATATTGTCCATTAGAGAGTGTTATGCCCTTTAAGACGCCGCGCTCAAAAGTAGCTTAGAAACAAGGTTAGTAAGTGTAACATAGGCTACGAAATAGCGAAGTACTTACTGACACTAGCGGGGTGGAAACGCATTACTTCTTTTATGAAGCTGTCAACTCTAACCATATGTTGGAGAGCCTTTGGTGTAATTTTGCCATCGTTCTCGGCCATAACTTTTCGTACTTCCTCTCTTAGTGGTTCTGCGTATTCCGGCATGGCGGCCAATGAATAGAAAACATTTGTTGCGACCGTGGAAGTAGTATGAATTGCAGCAAAAATAATTATGAGTTGCACTTCAGCCAATCTTTTATGAGAAACTTCACCAGCCTCTTTGGACCGATCAAGCAGCCATTGCAACATATCGTCAGGCCGCTGCCAGTCTGGATCGTTCTTCTCTGCCTCTAGCCTCTCTTTTACAATCGGGCGCAAAATTCTGCCGGCCTTCTCCTCCATTTCACGAAGTTTTTTAGTCTGTGGTAAGCGCGGGACCATGAAAGGTTTTAGCCAAGGTCGGATACCTTTAATAGCTTTGATAGTTTCTATAACATATCGTGTGAAGTTAGTAGCGCAGTCGAGGTATTCGGGGTCCTGGCTGAGCTCTGGGCCTACGAATATAAGGCCTGAAACCATTGCCACAACATAAACGAGCTTATTGTGAATACACACTTCGGTCCAGTCAGTGCAAGGTGGCAAGTATTCATTCATAGCCTCATTGACCATATCAAAGACTAAAGGGTTCAATCGCGCTAGGTGTGTTAGACCACATCTCACATGAGTATGGCTGTCATACATACCCAGTGATGGATTGAGGTCGGATTTGATAGTATGTGTTAATATTGGCGGAATGTCAATCTTGGTATACTTTGTCTCCAATATCTATCTTTGGTTAGCGCTTAACTTGTTATAGTAATCGATATTTTATACCGTTTCAGCGGGTTTTCGAAAGTTGATGACATCATCAGGAAGTTTCCTTAGCTCCGGCAACATCTTTCGTGGAATTACTAGGAATGTTCCCTCTGTACCGATCAGTATTTTTCCTTTGCCGTGTGATTTAATCATACCATCTGAGGACATCCTGTAAATCCTTTCTTTGAACTACGATGTGTTAGCAACGATTATTATTAACATTACCGATAGCCTCGCCTTTCGATATCCCTCTTTATATAAGTTTTCGGGGGACATTACTACGCCCTGGCTTTCTTTCTCGCCGGCTAATCCATTGTGCAGGGCTGGGTATTTTGCGAGGTCTATTTGAAATTTGAGTTTTGGGATATACACAAACATCGCAACAATCAAACCAGCTATTGCTGCTGTTTGTATAGTATGAGCGAGACTAGCAAATATCTGATATCCTGTTGCCATCATAATTGGCGTGAAACTCGTGGTATTGGAATTTGTAACGGTGGTGACAACAGTAGTAGTAGGCCAAGAGATCACAACGATCAAGTAGCCTGGGCAACAACTGCTCGTAGCTAATAATTTAAGGGGAATGGCTGAAGGAGGATGTGCCGCTCTATTGAATTATGTGGCAAATCTAGTGATATATATACTGGCAGTGGCATTACATCCACGGTACTGGTGTTAGGACGGTGAGCACATTGCGCTAGGCGGTACTGCGGCGAATGACGTTCTGGTATCGCCACTAGCTGAGCCTATATTCACTGTTGCAGGGTCCATGGTTGCGATGCGACCTAAGTACAGACGATTAGTTTTTACAATGAACGATTAAATTTTTGTCAACACAACCACATAGAACAATTATATAGAGATCCTGGAAGAACAACACGATAATACGCAATCCCTTTCAGCATGGGGGCTAGCGGGCGCAAACAGGGTTCTAAGGGTTTGTTGTACAACACATGACGTGTATACGATGAATATGGTCCTGCAGACCTAGCGATGCACTGGCGCCGAAGGGTTATTCCTTCCTCGCCGGTACATAGCTATCAAAGTGTGGCCAAAACCCCATGCTTGTCGAGCTAATCATATTATGTTTATTTTAATCTATTCTTCGTCGTTGAGGGTTTAAGAGTGTATTTCTGACCTTGGAATCCCGTCTGTACTAGTGTTGTATTCGCATCAGACCAATATTGTGCGGATGGAGTGTACAAGGGTGTAGCATGAGCGGGTTTCGGTGGGTCAGTGAACCTTCTCCAAAAACCGACGGCTTTCCATACAAATTCTGTCTGTGCACCAGTTCCACCGGCAACCGCTCATGCTACCCCCTTGTACTCTGTGTTAAGGGCGGTACGGAAATCGTGGGTCGGAAATTTCCCTGGACCCCGCACCTAATAATAACCACTCTATTAGAGAGCTTACGGTGTAATCTTTGGGATCCTGTTGAATCGGACCGACCAGATGCGTCACCCGAACCGACAGTATGCATATGCTAGCCTAGGTGCTGGCTGTTGAGTCGGACCGGCTACATGCATCACCCGATGGAAGAACATCAGCGGTTGTAATATAGGACACTCTCGAAACAAGAAGGTACGGACATGGCGGAAGCACTAGGTTGTGTTGGCGGAGAATTGGTGGTAGGCCCGTAGTTAAACCTATCTTGTGACAGGAATAGACTTGCCTGGAACGACACGAATACTGCTATCAGAATCAATGAATCTTATGGTCAAAATGAATGAGAATTAATAGGGTTACGTTGTTCATTGTCGGATTGTTGAGTGTCCTCTACTTTATCTGTCTTGTCTAACAACTGCATGAATCAATTCCGTGAAGCATAACAGAAAATGCTATTTAACTGACTTTTATCAGGAGAGTGTTCGTCGCAGCTAAGCTAGAGGGGGAGTAGATTCGGTGGGTCCGGTGGAACGGACGAGACGGAACAGCGAAGACCCAGACACACAAGCGATGTACACGTATTCACGCAGTAGTGGGTGTCAGCAAGGACCGATGAGCACTTCTATAGATGGCGAATGAGCAGCCTGAAATGGTGTTAGGAGGCAAATATGGTCAGCGCGGAGAGGGGTTTCCTAAAGGGCACAATCAGCAGTTCGGGGTAAGCCTGTAAGTAGATGGGGTGGAGAGAACATCGGACCGCCCTCGTTGGACGCATATGTCCCAGTTACGAGCTTCTATATACAGGGTAATAAGCTAGAATAAAACCTAGGTTTTCCACTTCCTAAATGCCTTCGATCACCCAACGGGCTGCCGCCATGTTTTCGCCGTTGATTGCTTCTTCTTCAAAGCGGGAGGCTTGGGCTACGGATCTCTTGCCTCAGCCATTATTGTATGCTCTGCTTGGCATAATATTCGCTACTGCTGCATACGTCTACCGTTCCAAGACCGCTGACCTCAAGCCGCTGCCCTATTTTAACCAGCCTGGATTCTTCACTGCCTTCAAGGCTAAGGTGAGGTTCTCCACTTCGGCCTGGGAGCTTCTCACCGATGCTCGAGCTCTCTGTGGGAATCAGCCCTACCGTATCATGTCGGATGTTGGTGATCTCTTAGTCCTACCAACGCATTACGCCGAAGAGATCCGTAACCTTGACCAACTGACCTTCTTCAAGGCCATCGAATCCGTATGCGAACCCCAAAATCTCTTGTAAGGGCCGTGACTAATTGTCTTATAGGATGCCAATGCCAACTTGTATGCATTCCACCCACTTGCTATTGGTTCAAGGGAAGATAGGATTCTGCAGAAAATAGTAAGTAGAAGATTTGGTCGATCCGGAGACCAAATTAACTCTGTACTATCTAGCGAAGCCGCCTTTGCCGTACCTCTCATATTTGGGCAGTCGCAGGGCTGGCGCGAGATAAGTGCAAGAAAAGCGGCTTTGGACATGATTACTCGCATGTCATCGCGCGTTTTTTTGGGCGAGGTGTTATGCCGAAATGAAACTTGGTTGCAAGTAACTGAAGGGTATACAATCACCGCCTTTATGGCCACTAGTGCCCTCCACCCATTTCCAAAGCCTCTGCGCCCGATCTTCCATTGGCTTCTGCCTCAGTGCCAGAAGGCTCGCGAAATGTATGAAGTAGCGCGACGCGAAATTGAAACAGTTCTTAGAGCGCGGCGTGAACTCAAAAGAACGGCCGCAACCGCAGGGCAACCGGTACCAGAGTTCAATGATAGTATCGAATGGTTAGAAAAAGAAGCCACCCGCCCAATTAGCGCAACAGACTTTCAATTGGTACTGTCGTTTGTAGCTATACACTCAACATCGACCCTGTTAGGCCAGACAATACTCGAACTTGCCCATCGTACTGAGGTTATCGCACGGCTGCGCGAAGAGATTGTCCAGGTATTACGCAATAAGACCCTAAAGAAGACACCATTGCAGAGCATGAAGCTTCTCGACAGTGTTATTAAGGAGACGCAACGGATATCAACAAGACCTCTTCGTAAGTTCAAAAAGTTCCGAAGCTTCCGTTAGTTCTCCAGTGACACTCTAGGTTTAGTCATTATGCGCAGAGTTGTACTTACCGACGTTCGCCTCTCTGACGGCCTTGTCCTCCGTAAGGGGGAACGCTTGATGGTGGATACGTCCCGCATGGTAGATGCAGAGCTATATGATTATCCGGATCTATGGGTTGGAGACCGATTCCTGAAGTTGCGGTCACAGCCCGGCAATGAAAACTGGACCCAATTAACGGCAGCTAGCGCTAATCACATCAGCTTTGGCCATGGCCGTCATACGTGCCCAGGGAGAGCTTTCGCCGCTGACCAGATCAAAGTCGCTCTGTGCCATCTGCTCATGAATTTTGACTTGAAGCTTGCGCCTGGCACCGATCCTACCCCGTTGAGAGTAGGCTTCAACACCATTGTAAACCCTGCGGCAAGAATACTGGTCCGACAACGCAAGGAAATAGAAGTTGATCTCGATTCTTCGCTACAGATGGGGCTAAGTCCGTCGAACTGAGTTCGAGTACTCCAGCAAGCATTTCAACGGTACTATATGTTCTATATGCTCATCGGAAGGCTCGTCGAGCCACGTATATACCTTCCCGTAAAAGATTTGGAGCATAGTTTATGTATAAGAAAAGAGTATCCTAATTCTATCGAACTTTAGGTTTAAAGGAGAGGTATTTATAGTTGTTAGATAACTACGATACGAAGCTGAAACGTCTCACATGCAGGATAACTGAGGTTGGGCTGTACGGTACAAATATAACGATAGCCAGCCCTGTTATAAGAATAAGATAGCCGACTAGTTTTATTAATACCTTTTTACAATCATTAAAATAGTATATAAATCTAATAGTTCCTTTATAGATATCTTATTAGATAAGTAGCTATATAAACTATAAGCTTAGTAGGTTATAGTAGATATATATAGCGTTAAATATATTTTATACTAACTTGTCTAGATTAAATATTTTTTTTCTATTTTTTAAAAAAAAACAATGTTAGAGTTTACCCATTATTAAGGCCAAGATTAATACTTAATTGGATTAGGTTGGCGGATGGTGCTGGTATAGGTATCTGGCTTGACGCATGCCTGCTTAATTAGGTACTCAGTTCTTGGATCATCGTTTTCCTAACCGCACCTTATATTGAAAGCTTAGACAAAAGCTAGAGCTCAGTACACCGAAATTCATATCACTAACAGTATTTTATTCTATCCTATCTGATCTTAGTCTACTTTTACTATTGTTACCGATTATTTTGTAGCTGGTACGCTTAAGGACTGATATCTTGATAACCTCGCTGACGGCCCCTACACTCTTTTGTACTTCTTGCAAGACAAATTTCAGATTCCTTCAATTCGTACCACAACCTTCTCTCCAGAAATAGAACCATTCTTAATAAGTTCCATGCCTTGAAAAATCTGCTGGAGATGTCCCCTCAAGACTCTCAGTGGGTGAGCTCTCAATTTGCCGTCGTCAAGGAGTTGCTGTAGCACAGAAAAGAATTGAGCTGCAAATACTTTCATCTCCGGTTCGCCTGCCCTTCTGTAGGGCTCTGGCCATCCGATGTCTTGACCAAATATCATAGGCCCAAGAACCCACTTGGGCTGAACAACCTTTCGGGTGACGGCATGCTCTGGGTATGGGTCGAGGGAGACATATTTCCCACCAGCACGACCGATTGCTGCATAGCAGCATGAGGTAGACTCTACACTTGTGATGCAGTCGATAGCGAAGGCAAGGCTGTTCTTAGTATAATCTCGCTACGCAAAGATTAGCACGGATGCGCGTAGAGGATTTTACATTTTTGGTAGTCTATTGTACTTACAATATCTTGTGCACATGTTGGTATATGATAGTCAAAAGCCGTCTCCGCTCCATAACTTTTCACAAGATCAAAGTTTCTCGGCGAGCACGTCGCGATTGGGATAAGATTGGACCTATCTCCGAATTAGTAGAGAACGACTCATTGGAGAAACTGTTTCATTACAGGCGCAGAAGTTGCATCATAAGAGATCCTGATGCTGTGCTTGCCCCGTAGACAAGTACTTTGAAAGGGGTTTCCGCTGGCTTGTCTGGCATGGGCAAACCAAGCGCCTTGATTGCAAGACCCGCCGTGCATAGTCCAGCACACAAAGAAGCGCCTTCCTCAGTAGTCATGCAGGGGGGGATTCGAAGGAATAAGTCTCCTTCGGTCATGACATAAGTTGCAAAAGCGCCTTGATCATGGCCGTATTTGTTCATTCCATGAGCAGCACCGCATATGCGATCACCTACTTTGACTTTGGCTTCTAGATTAGGACCAACAGCAACCACAAGTCCAGCGTAGTCCGTCCCGAGGATAGCACCTGGAGTCTGAAAGCCACCCACCATCTTTGTATCGCTTGGGTTGATGGCAACTGCCTCAGTTTTAACCAGGGCAGAATCGGAACGGAGTTTTGGAAAAGATTCGTTATGTGATATCACAAATTCCCCATCGTGACTGGCAACAATCGCTGAACGCGCTGTGGGTTGAATGAATTGGGGTGACGGCATATTCAGTCTGTTAAATTCAACATAAAATTCCGGGAAGTTGTCGGGGGGTCTGACCTTATGTCTTTGTGTGCTATGGTCAATGACCAATTCTTCCTTGGACTTCAATTCCTACTTCGGGAAGTGATAAATGATCGAGTGATGGAAACGGTGACAGAATCTCTCTAATGTTAATAATATCTAGCTATTGTAAAGCAGGTTTATGTATAAATTTACACCGCTTTGGACCAGACCTGTGCGAAACGGGCTCCAGCCAACCAGATAGATAACTGACTAAAATAGAAGCATCTCTCCAATTTGCTTCTTTGATCATTTGCCAATGGTAGCTATTTTGCTACGGTACGTGGTAGGCTCCGCAATCCTTCGCTTATAGCTAGCGTTCCAAGTGACAGTGCTTGTTGCTCACAAAAGCCTCCTAGAATTTACGGAATTCACGACCATCCGATTCTTATGGACCATCGGACGCTCATGACCACCCGACCCTTATGGACCACCGGACGCTCATGGACCATCCTAATCTCATGGGCCCTCAACAATTCCAGGGCTTAAAGGTGTGGTAGTCTAGATTGAATGTGGGACCCATTCATAGAATTCCACCTAACGCGGAGTCTTACGCATGTCCTCGGTCTATAATAGGCCCTAATAGCCGCCAGAGTAGAAATGTCTCAATTTAGAGTTTATACCACCGATAATGATCCGAAGTCCGAGATTACACCGCAGAAAATCCATCCAATTTGGCCGTTTAAAGCACCGAAAAGAATCCAAAAACCATGTAGTAAACGTAAATTCATCCTAGAGTATTTTTTAATACTCCAGTATTCGTAATAACTAGATAATACTAAAATTTGGCTCTTAATGTATCGCTATAGACTTGGTTGTATATATATTTCCTTGATACTAGTTGATTCTACAACACAACCAAAACCAAAAAATAAATACATAAATAAAGAAAGGAAAACAAAAAGAACTATGGACCAACCCAGAGAGCCAATCGCAATCGTTGGCAGTGGATGCCGTTTTCCAGGAGGTGCAAACTCTTCTTCAGAGCTCTGGGAACTTCTTCAACAGCCTAGAGATCTTCGGACTGAGATCCCATCAGCTCGATGGAATGCCAAAAATTTCTACCACCCTGATAACATGCATCATGGCACCACAAATGTTATGCATGGCTATTTTCTTCAGGATGACGTACGCGCTTTTGACGCCTCTTTCTTCCAAATAAAACCACACGAGGCCGACTCAATAGATCCACAGCAGAGACTCCTACTTGAGACCGTGTATGATGCTGTCAACTCCGCTGGGCTGAGATTGGAGGAGCTCAAAGGGTCTAACACTGCTGCCTATGTGGGCATTATGTCGTCTGACTATAGCGGTCTTCTGTTCCATGACATTAGGTCAGCCCCAAAATATACCGCAACAGGTGCTGCTCGGAGTATTATCTCAAACCGGCTCTCTCATTTCTTCGATTGGCATGGGCCGAGCATGACCATCGATACTGCCTGTAGCTCTAGTTTGGTAGCGGTTCACCACGCTGTGCAAGCTCTTCGTAGTGGAGAGTCTACGGTAGCTGTAGCTGCTGGAGCGAATCTTATGTTCGGGCCAGGTAAGATCTAACATACTCAAGTTACATGACGCAGCTGAATCTCTTAGATCAATTCATCGTTGAAAGCAAGCTCAGTATGTTGTCTCCAAATGGACGATGCCATATGTGGGATGCAGCGGCAGATGGATACGCCCGTGGCGAGGGAATCGCCGCAGTCATTCTCAAGACTCTGAGTCAGGCTGTTCTTGACGGAGACACCATTGAATGTGTTATTCGCGAGACTGGCGTTAATCAAGATGGGCGCACGCCAGGAATCACAATGCCCAGCAACGCAGCCCAAGAAGCCTTGATTCGAGACACATATGCAAGAGCAAAATTAGACCTTAGAAATCCAGCCGATCGCTGTCAATATTTTGAAGCTCACGGAACTGGTAGGTACTCGAAGCATTAGTGCATCTACTAAAACACATACTTACCTGTATATAGGCACCCCCGCAGGGGACCCCCAAGAAGCAGAAGCCATCAGCCGTGCTTTCTTCATCGAAAATGAACCCAAGGTCGAAGTTCCATTATATGTAGGCAGTATCAAGACTGTTATAGGCCACACAGAAGGGACTGCAGGATTAGCAGGCCTACTGAAAGCATCGCTCGCTGTCCAGCATGGCGTTATTCCGCCTAACTTACTCTTCAAACAACTAAGCCCCAAGGTTGCTCCGTTCTACACAAACCTTTGCATTCCTACGGAGGCCACTCAATGGCCCAAGGCTTCTGACGAAAAAACACGGAGAGCTAGCGTCAACTCTTTTGGTGAGTCAGATGGTCGCAACAGTGGAATCAAGGTGAATACTTACCCTACATAGGATTCGGGGGTACTAACTGCCATGTAATCATCGAGAACTATATTCGAATTACTGATCATGAATCTACTGGATCTTGCTCGAGAATACCACCGGTTACCCCACTGATGGTATCTGCCCATTCAGAAGAAGTCCTCAAGGAATCCATGAGGCGACTTGTGGCATATCTCCAGGAAAATCAAGATACAGATCTTCAGGATCTCACATGGACATTCGCAAATCGCAAGTCAGAATTGTCTTATCGCAAAGCAATCCCGGCTTTGACGATGGACACGCTAGTAGCTAAGCTCGAAAATGAGATTGATACTTTATCGCCACCAACTTCGTCCGCTTTGAAATCAGGCGGAGTGACAAGACGATTGCATATTCTAGGCATTTTCACGGGTCAAGGTACGACTATCAAATATGTTTTCTTATAGTACTCACCACTCCCAGGCGCACAATGGCCTACAATGGGCAAGTGCTTGATCCAATACTCGGCCAACGCCCGTAATATACTAAGTGAATTGGACCGATCTCTTGCTACACTCCCTTTGCAAGACCGCCCATCTTGGTCCATCGTCAAGGAATTATCTCGCGAAGGACAGTCTTCCAAAGTAAATGAAGCCATCTACTCTCAGCCTCTATGCATTGCTGTCCAAATTCTTCTTGTAGACCTGCTAGCGATCGCTGGAATCCATTTCGAGGCGGTGATAGGGCACAGCTCTGGCGAAATTGTTTGTGCATACGCATCAGGGTGTATAACCGCAGCAGAAGCCATACGTATAGCGTATTATCGGGGTCTTGCCTCTCGGCATGCGGCTGGACATGCTGGTTCCGAAGGTGCTATGCTCGCGGCCGGTATTACTTATGAAGATGCACAAGAACTGTGTGCTCTCGAAGTATTCCAGCACAGAATCTGTGTTGCTGCCTGCAATTCGGCCGACAGCATTACTCTTTCCGGAGATGCGGAAGCGATTCACCTTGCCAAAGAAATCCTAGATGACGAGAAAAAATTCGCCAGAATCTTGAGGGTAGACAAAGCGTATCACTCCCACCATATGATTCACTGCGCTCTTCCTTATACTCGTTGGATGAGCGCTTGTGGAATAGGCCATAAACGCTCTACAATAGCATCAACGAAATGGTACTCATCGGTATCGCCCGGCACCATCATGAACCCTCAAATCACCACCGCCAACTACTGGAAGGAGAATATGGTGGCCCCTGTATACTTTTACCAGGCACTCACTGCTCTACTGAAGGCCTCTGATCCATTTGACGCAGCCATCGAGGTTGGACCCCATCCCGCAATGAAAGGTCCTGCTATAAGTACCATGCAGAGTTTGGAAAGACCTCAGATACCATATACATCTTGCCTTTCTCGAGGTTCTCACGATATTCATACATTCAGCTCCATGCTCGGAATTTTGTGGGAGCACTTCGGATTTGGTTCAGTAAACTTCAGCGCCCTCGAAGATTTTATGTCGCCATCTCCTCCGTCAAAGAAGTTTCTCAAAGCTCTTCCAGGGTATCCCTGGGATCACTCCCGTACTTATTGGTTCGAACCTCGTTTGGCGAAAGCATACCTTCGACGCCAAGATGATACCCACCCTCTGCTGGGTATGCTCAGTGCATACAGCACACCACGGAACCTACAATGGAGCCATAGGCTGATCCCAAGGGAGATTCCTTGGCTAGAAGGACACAGATTGCAGGGCCAGATGGTATTTCCAGCCGCAGGGTATGTGGTGATGGCATTGGAAGCTGCGTTATTGCGCGCAAAAGATCGTCCTGTGACGCTTATTGAGATTGTGGATTTTACCATTGGCAAGGCCATTACCTTCAACGACGAGGACGATTCTGTCGAAGTATCTTGCACACTAAGTGTTCTACTCAACGAAACTTTAAACAATACTCGCATGGAACTTATGTTTACTTGCGATTCTTCGCTCGCCAAGGAGGCCTCACTCTCAAGATCCGCTGGCGGTCAAATTATACTCCACTTTGGCGAACCAAGTGAGACAAGCCTCCCATATGCAGGGGAAGAGAAACCTCATCTTTCCAGGGTCAAACTGGACAGTTTCTACCAAGACCTTGCGACAATCGGTTATGGATATACTAACGATTTCCGCGGTCTGACTGAAATGAGACGTGTAGCTAATCACTCGGCGGGTTTGCTTCGATTGCCCGAAACCGACGATACAACTGGCGAATTTATAATCCACCCAGCCCCTCTGGACGTAGCTTTCCAGGCCTTTATTGCTGCATTTTGCGTACCAGGTGACGGAAGATTGTGGTCTATCTACGTCCCAACATATATCGGGCGTCTAGCATTAGACCCAATGGTGTGTCGCCTTGCACAGCGATTAAATGAGCCATTAGGAGTGCAGTCAGACGTTTCATCGGAAGGGGCCTTAAAGCCAACAAGCGGAAATATCGAAGTCTTCACCCAGGACAAAAGACGCATCGCTATTCAGATTGAGCAACTCACCTTTCAGCCCCTCAGTGCACCAAGCCATTTGGATGACACGGTACGATTCTCAGAATGGGTGTGGGGTCCACGCGACCCCGATGCTATCCTTAAAGACGAAGACCTGCGAGGCACCGACGAAGAAAAGGCCGCTGTATTAACATTAGAGAGAATGACATATTTCTATATCAAAAGAGTCATGGGTCAAATCTCTGAGGCTGACCGTCGCTATCTTTTGCCTCATATCCAGCACATGCTTAATTGGGCAGACCATGTGTTGGCTGATGTTTCCCATGGAAGACATCGCTTCTACATTTCCGAATGGGATTCCGATTCCGATGATGTCATCAATACCGAAGCGGATCGCTTCAACAACAGGGCTGACATCTCGATGGTAAAGCGTATCGGGGAAAATTTACTCGAAATTGTCACAGATACATCTAATGTCCTCCAAATTATGATGGAGGGTGGCCTTTTAACAAGATGTTATAAGGAAGCCATTGGCTTTTGGCGATCATATCACTATATATCTGTCTTGGTCGGCCAGATAAGCCATCGACATCCAAACTTGAACATCCTTGAAGTTGGAGCTGGCACTGGCAATTGTACTCAAGCTGTATTGCCTTCACTTGGTCCTTCGTATAACAGCTACACGTTTACCGATGTATCTTTTGGATTTTTAGAGGAAGCCAAGGCAACATTTTCAAGCCATGGGGATCGAATGAGCTACCAAATTCTTGACATCTCCCGGCCCATCGCACAACAAGGATTCAAAGATCACTCCTACGATGTGATAATCGCCTCGAATGTTTTGCATGCTACCCCTAGCATCTCGCAGACTTTACAGAATTGCAGGCAGCTCCTTCGCCCGGGTGGTCATTTGATTGTGGTCGAATTCACTTCTCTATCCTCTCAATGGCACAACTGGGCAGCACTCATCTTTGGGACACTTCCGGGCTGGTGGGAAGGAGTGCCTGATGGAAGAACTCTAGCACCTACACTCTCGCTTCAGGATTGGGAAGTTGCACTGCGACAAGCTGGGTTTTCGGCGATCGAATCGCAGACTGAGCTGAATGACGAGCTCACGCTACCTTGCTCTGTGTTTTCGGCTCGCGCAATTGATTCAGCCTTCAACAACGTTCGGAACCCACTCACGAAAGCAAATGAAGCAACAGTGAAGAGTCCGCTTGTGGTTATCGGCGGTCAGGAAGCAGCTTCTTCTCGTATTTTAGCAGACCTGCAGACTGCATTGCCTCATCGTCATTTAAGTGTTGTTCCCAATTTCTCGACCATCATTAAGCACGAAATTCCTGGAGAGTGCTCTTTTGTTGTCTTATCTGAGCTGGATAGAGAGCTCTTCGCTGATCTAGACGAGGACTCCTTCCAAGGAATTAAGTGCATGCTACGTGCAGCTAAGAGAATCATTTGGCTGACTGAGAATGCTTACTACAACAATCCGACTCAATTCATGGCCACGGGAATGTTCCGCAGTCTTCGTCTCGAGTATCCTGAATGCTCGATGCAGTTCATGGACCTAGAGAATGCCGCCGAAGTAGATACAGCAGTAATTATTCAATCACTACTGAGTCTTGAAACATACTATGAGTTGAAGCCGAGAGAGATCCTCTGGACTGTGGAGCCGGAGCTTCGACTCAACCAAGGTAGAATCTATATTCCCAGGCTTAAACAAGACCACACTCGAAACGACCGATATAATTCTAGCAGACGAAAAATCACGAAAACGGCTTCTGTTAGTTCCATGCATCTTCATTTACAAAAAACTGAGGACTCCTACGAGTTGTTCAATACTCGCCCCCCTTTGCGACATATGATTCCTGGACCAGAACACATCAAGATTTCTGTTCACTATTCTTTGCCTAAGGCAATCAAAATAGGAGGTGGTTATAAGTTTCTAATTTTTGGCTTCTGCGATAATGGCAATGGTCCGGTGATCGCTCTTTCGGAATCAAACGCGTCTGAGATAGTGGTGCCTCTGGACCACACAGCAGCCTCACCTGCTGAAGATGCCCCGAGCCGTTTGGCGAAAATAGCCACAGAAGTTGTGTCAAACGCAATTGTATCATCTGCTTCTGTGGGCGAGATGGTGGTCATTTACGAGCCTTCCTTGGACTTAGCCGCGTCATTATCACGCCATGCAAAGATTAAAGGTGTCCGCCTCCGATTTGCGAAGACTACATCCAGTGAGGTCGGGGAAAGAGAACAATGGATCCGCTTGCATCAAGAGGCATCGAAGGCAAGACTGAAGACCCTACTTCCAGGCAGCGCAAGTTTGTTCTACAACATGTCTCAAGAAAGTCTTCAGCAAAGGTTTGTATCGCGAATAAAGGCCTCCCTACCTCGTGGTTGCCAATTTTTCGACCACTCCAGCATTTTTCAGGATGAGGGCCGGACCTTAACAGACATTCACTCCTTTTCTCTGGAATCTCTGATTGCGTCTTTGAGGCTTGACGAGACGAAACTAGAAACCGATCCGTCAGTGTTAGGCTTGACCGACTTCACGGCAGCACAGGCTCAATCCTATGGGCATCTTTCCACGGTCATTGATTGGCGTCGCGATGCAGTGGTGGAAAGCAGGGTTCTGCCGATTGACTCCACGGAGCTCTTCGAAAAGAATAAGACATACATCCTGGTCGGTTTGGCCGGGGATCTAGGGCGATCTCTTTGCGATTGGATGGTCAAACATGGTGCGAAACATATCGTTCTTCTTAGCCGGAATCCTCAAATCGACCCTAGATGGTTTGAGGCATTGAAGGTGGAAGGGGCCATGGTGGAGGCTCGCTCTATGAACGTTGCCGTGAAGGATTCTGTATTCTCAGTTCTGCGATCTATCGAAAGCGATCTACCTCCGATCGCTGGTGTTGCCCACGGACCACTGATTCTCCAAGATGCGATGTTTGAAAACATGGACTTTGAGACCCTAGAGATGGTCCTTGAACCCAAAGTACAGGGAAGCATCAACCTAGAAGAGTATTTCGGAGAGCGAGACCTGGACTTTTTCGTCTTCTTCTCTTCCTTCGTGACATCCACCGGTAACCCAGGACAAAGTAATTATACAGCGGCCAATGCTTTTCTCGCCTCCACTGCAGCAAGACGTCGAAGACGGGGTCTCACAGCATCATGCATCGGTATAGCCGCCGTATTTGGAGCTGGATTCATTGCTCGTGCAGGCCGAGATCTAGACTACAGTGTCAGTAAATTCATGTTCGTGCCAATTTCTGAGCAGGACTTTCATCAGCAGTTTGCCGAGGCGGTAGTGGCCGGACAAGACCGGAGCGAGTCGTCATTTGAAGTTACTTCTGGCATACCCTTTATGGATCCGATCAACCGCGAACATATCCATTATTTCGATGACCCCCGTCTAGCCTTTTTTATGTCGTCCAGGCACGATAGCTCTACTGCAGATAGTCAAGGGGATCGTGTGCCCTTACTGTCGAGGGTTTTAGCTGCGAGCAGTCAGAACGAAGCGGAGCGTATCGTTCAGGACGCCACTGCTAATAAATTGCGAAGTGCTCTGCAGGTTTCAGCAGAAGACACAATCGACGTAAGCAGCCCCCTGGTTGATCAAGGCGTTGATTCACTTGTTGCGGTCACGCTCCGCACATGGTTCTCAAAGGAATTGAACATTGATATTCCTGTCTTGAAGATTCTAGGAGGTGCTTCTATAATTGATCTTTCTGAGGAATTCTCCAAGAAGGAATACGTCGGAGCACCGCAAACTGAATTCGAAGCCCGCAACAGCCATGCCAAGCTCCCAGGAGAGGAGATCTTCCAAAACGGAGACAAGGGGCAGCTGCTCGAACAAACTACTAAAATGTCTAACGGCCATGCCAAGCTCCCAGAAGAGAAGATCTTCCAAAATGGAGACAAGGGGCAGCTGCTCGAGCAAACTACTAAAATGTCTAACGGCCATGTCAAGCTTCCAGAGGAGAAGATCTTCCAAAACGGAGACAAGGGGCAGCTGCTCGAGCGAACTACTAAAATGTCTTACGGCCAAAGTGGAATGTTCATACTCAACGATCTCGCCCAAGACCCCACGGCTTTTAATGTTACTCTCGGAATGTGGCTCGAGGGAGATATTGATGTCGACCGGTTTTCCAGGGCAGTCCAATTGTTGGGTCAGCGGCATGAAATCTTTAGGACTTCCTTTATTCGTCCTGCAGACGCCAAAGGGGACCTCTTACAAGGCATTATGCGACAGTCACACTTACGGCTCGAGTATGTGCCTTGTCGCAAGAAAGAGGAGGCTTTGGATGCATATCAGAAGCTACATAATCACGTCCATGACTTGGAACGCGGACATACAATGAGACTGCTGCTGTACTCCTGGGCTCCTGACGCACACTTTTTTGCGGTAGCGGTGCACCACATCATTACCGATGGATGGAGCGCAATGAACTTGGTCAATGAGCTTAATGCAATCTATAACGGTCAACGCCTCCCAGCTTTGCAACAATACGCAGAGTATTCTGATAGGCAACGACATGAGTTCGAATCTGGGCTTATGGCAGCTGACGTAAAATTTTGGAAACAGCAGCTTTCCCCTCTTCCCCCCATCCTCCCGCTCTTGCCACTTGCATTGCGGGAATCCCGCCCGCAGTCTCTAGTATGGGATTGTTTCGAGACTAACACAAGGCTCCCACCAATGGTAGCTGCGCGAATTAGGGAGCGGAGTCGAAAGCATAAGGCTCAAGCCATGCATTTCTACATGGTGCGGACATACCGATCGCTTTCGCGCATTATTTCCTAACTTGATTCTAGGCTGCTTTCTATATCCTTTTGGCCCGTTTGACTAAAACTCATGACATCTGCCTTGGTCTTACGGAAGCGAATCGTAATGGAGACCGCGATGTCCAGACTATGGGGCTTTTCATCAATCTAATTCCAATTCGGCTCAATTATGACTCTAACCAGACTTTCTCAGAAGCCATCCTGCACGCACGAGATCAGTCCCGCAAGGCAGTGCAGCACTCAAAATTGCCTTTCGAAATGCTCCTCAATGAGTTAGATGTTCCGCGAAATGCAAGCCACTCACCCCTCTTCCAAGCTTGCTTCGACTACAAGCAGGGTCAGAGCGAGAGTGGTGATATCGGATCGACTACGATCTCTGCAGTTGAGATGTCATCGGGCAAAACGGGCCACGATATCACACTTGAAGTGGTAAGTCACCGAAACGATGACACTTTCATTGAGGCAAGGCCTAATCATCAAATTTACGTGCATAGGTCGAAGATCATACAAGAGATGATCCCCTGATAAATGTCAAAATTCAAAAGGGTATTTACGACGAGCCGGCGGCTGGCGCTATTTTGAAAAGCTACGTCAATATCTTGACCATATTTACAAGAAACCAGGCCCTTCGCTTGAACGAGCCAAAGATGTTCGCCAGGAGTGACGTACAGACAGCTCCTCAGCTTGGCCACGGCCAACAATACGACTTCAAGGATGCGACGACCCTGATCGAGAAGATTGATGATTTAGCGACCGCCAATCCAACAGCAATTGCTCTTGAGGGACCGACTTGTAGCATGTCCCGCACCGAAATGCTACGCCGTTCTGGGAGCCTAGCTGTGTGCCTGCTTGACATGGGAGTAGCGGCACAAGACGTTGTGGGCGTCATGCAAACAGCTGATTCAGATTGTATCTGCTCCATTTTGGCTATCCTGCGTATCGGTGCAATCTACGCGCCCCTGGATGAAACTTGGCCCGCAGGTCGGTTAGACAAAGTTCTAGAAGATTGCCAACCCAAAGTAATTCTCCACGATGAAGTGCTTACAGAAAACGATTCAGCGGTACTTCGACGTCAGAATTTGCGAAACGTGAAAGATATCTCGGACAGTAATACAAACATTCCTTGCACAGCTAAGCTTAGCCAGGCCGCTGTTCTGCTATACACTAGCGGTACTACCGGAAAACCAAAAGGATTATTGTTGTCGCATGCGGGCTTAACGAACAACCTCATGGGCTATCGCTCGCAAACTGGGATCACCGCAGTAAAAACACTACAACAAAGCTCCTTCACATTTGATTTTTCTCTTCATCAGATCTTCATTGGGCTTGCATTGGGAGGAGGTTTGTATATCGTCCCGCGGCGTTTGCGACGAGATTCGCTTGCGTTGACTGAAATTATTGCGTCACAGGGGATTGAATATGCCTCAGGAACTCCTTCGGAGTACAGTAGCTGGCTCTCAGTTGGATCTAGCAATCTTCGAAAGGCGACGAAATGGAAGTACGCTGTCATCGGTGGTGAAGTAGTACCATATTCCTTGCCGCAGCAAATCCGTGCGCTGGAGCTGGAACAGCTCAGGCTCTTCTCCGTATATGGGCCTGCAGAGATCAGTGTGTTCTCGGCGTGCTATGAGATCCAGTACAAGCAGGGACCACCGGATAGGATGATATTAGGGAAGACCTTGCCGAATTATGCTCACTATGTTGTCGACGAAGACCTCAACCCCGTACCAGCAAATTGGCCTGGTGAGATTTTGATTGGTGGCCAAGGTGTTGGTCTTGGTTATCTCGGAGAACCCGACTTGACCAAGCATTCATTCATTCCAGATCATTTAGCAACTCCATCGCTGGCAATCATGGGACATTCAGTCCTCTTCCGCAGTGGGGACCGAGGCCGATTGGGTGCTGATGGAACCTTATATTTCGACGGGCGTATAAGCGATAGCTCTCAGCTCAAGCTCCGAGGCTTACGCATAGAATTGGCCGACATTGAGAATTCTATAATGGCAGCTTCGCAAGACACACTCTCCGGGGCCGTAGTATCGCAACGAGGAGCTGGCACAAAACAATTTCTCGTGGCACATGTTTTGTTCAAGAAAGAATTCCCTACCTCACAGCGCCAGAGCAAGATGCAACAGATAAACCGCAATCTTGATGTACCAAACTACATGCGCCCGGCATTCATATTCGAGGTCGAGTATTTTCCACTGACGGTACACGGCAAGATCGACCGTAGGGTAATGAGCGAATTAGCATTGCCTTCTGCTCTAGCACCCGAGTCAACAGGGTGCTCACTGACTGAACTCGAGAGCAAGATTTGGAGCCTTTGGTGTGAAGTGTTACCGGAAGATGCCGCTCAGTCTATTATACCCAGCTCTGAAACTGATTTCATGGCCTGCGGGGGAAATTCGCTTCTGATGGTTCCACTGCAAAGATTGCTCAAAACGAGATTACAATTGACTATACGAATGGCGGATCTCTTCGGTGCAAGTAGGCTTGGTGAGATGGCTATGAACTGTGCCAGAGCTACAAGGCCAGTCGACATAGACTGGGAAACAGAAGCCGATCTGAATCTAGCAGAAATCACAAAATTCTCGGAAAGAATCCACAACATATCACCCCGCGTACCACAGCAAGGTCTTTCCGTTGCTATCACTGGCGGTAGTGGCTATCTAGGTCGACAAATAGTACGGTTGCTATTAGCGAACCCCAGCATTGCCCACATCTACTGTCTCGCCCACCGTGAGACTCAAAAGACGGACCCTCCCTTAGGATTTGCACAGACAGAGAAACTAACGCTTTATCGAGGAGATCTGAGTCAACCAGCCCTTGGCATATCGAATGGCAAGTTCGAACAATTAGCGGGCAAAGTAGACATCGTCATTCACTGTGGCGCCAACAGGTCTTTCTGGGACTCTTACGAAAGTATGAAGTTGACGAATGTCAATTCCACCAAGTGTCTCATTCGACTCGCTGCACCGAGGAAGACACCCATCCTCTTCTTCTCGACTGAAGCTGTGTCGCCAATCATAGCTGGTGCTGTTGATCCTTCCACTGTCAGCGGATATGTCGCTACAAAATATATAAGCGAGCGTATCCTTGAGTCAGCACAAAGACATCTTGGAATTCACAGTACCATCATACGTTTCTCAGGCAAGATAAGTACTGAATCCTCCAATGAGGAAGTCGAGAATTCAAAGCGCGAAGTTATGGTTGCATTGCGCGATATGGAAAATTTTCTCAAGGCTAGGGTGGATTTTGGCGAAGTCTTGGGCGAAGCTTCGTTCACGCCTGTTGAAGATGCCGCAAACGCTATTGTCCAGACGGTGATTGCTACGCATGCAGAACAGGCTCCGAAGGATATGACATATCCTAGCATCTGCACCATATCTATTCAGGAATATCGAGACTTCATATTGAGTTGTAATGAAGGCGAAGCCGAAGTTTCCCATTTCCCGTTGATACCAATTACTATCTGGATGGGACTTGCCAAAAAGAATGGATTCCGCTTTCTGATTTCGAGTCAGGAATACAAGGTAGTAGGGTTATCTTCATTGCGTTAGAATTCATTGTTACTAGCTGTTGCAAGATCCTCGGCCCGAGGTAGGCTGTACCGTGTCCGTGCACTCAATGCACATGTTCACTCAATGCACGCAATTTACTAGGAAAATGTAACAGGGGTTTCCGGGATGATGGAGATCTCTAGGATCATGGGGATCTCAAGATCTTTTGGTACTCCAAGACCTCTAGGACCTCAACTGCACCAATGTCCATAGTACTAGTTTAGAGCGGGGCCGATGCGCTATGCCAGCGCATAAAAGGCCTCTAACTTGCAAGAAGAGTAAAGTAAGTATTATTTACTTTTTTAATTAAGAGCTTTACTTAAATATACGTGTTATCCCTTTACTATCCCCTATAGACTACAGCAAGTACTATTGTCTTCTAGCTACCCCCTAACAATTATACTAAGGTGTAGTAATAATAAGAAAAGTCTCTTCTATATTAAATAACTTACGTAATAATTAAGATAATACCCTTAAAACCTTGTAAATTAGTAATATATATAGATAATTATAATATATTAAAATCCTATAGAATTCTATAGAATAGTTAGTCAGTGCCACCCAAGCCTTGTGTCTTCCCCGCCAACCACCGCCAATTTCGGTTGTAGCGGGTCCCGCGCTTCATTTGCTTCGATACCAAGTTGAGCCGGCGTCCATATCTGATCCGCTTTATCCTCTCTCAATGCCTCGGAGACCGGCGATACTCCTTGCTGCCAATCTTTCAGCTTCGGCAATTTCAATCTACCCCAGATCTCCACCAATGCCCTCACCAGGTGATCCTGCTGCTTGGGGGTATGGGCCGGCGTTGGCGCGATTCTCAACCTCTCCTGGCCCTTAGGCACGCTCGGCGTATTGATTGGTTGGACGTATATCTTGTACTCGTCAAACAGGATATCGGCCACCCGTTTGCACACGACTGAGTCACCAACCAACAGAGGCACGATGTGGGACTGGTTGGGTAGGACGGGGAGGCCATGCTCGCGAAGCGCTGCCTTGACACTGCGAGCATTGCGCTGCAGCTGCTTTCGAGAGTCATCATGTGAGTAGAGATGCTCGACCGCTGCTCTCGCTCCCGCCATGACGGCTGGAGGTTGCGCCGTGGTGAAGATGAAGCTTCGGGCTTGCGAGCGGATCATGTCGACGAGCGAGGCAGACCCTGCCACGTAACCACCCATTGTGCCAAACGCTTTGCCGAGCGCCCCACTGACCATGTCTATTCGATCCATGAGCGAGGACCCTTCGTTCCCAGCGCCTGCTTTATGGAAGTCGTAGTTGAGGTGCTCGGCAACGCCCGCGCCGTGTGGCCCATAAAGACCAACCGCATGGACTTCGTCTAGGAAAGTCATGGCTCCGTACTTTTCCGCCAAGTCGACAATCTCACGTATGGGAGCAACAGTACCTATAAATGGTCAGAAGGTCAACGAATAGAGGGTCAGAGTTACTTGCCACACATGGAATACACCGACTCGAATACGATGACCTTGGGTGTTTCCAATGGAATAGACGCAAGCTTTCTTTCCAGGTCCACAATGTCGTTGTGTCGCCAGACCGCCTTGGCCGCCCTGGACATCTTGATGCCTTCAATCAAGGACGAGTGGTTCGACTCATCGGAAAGGAATACACAACCCGGAAGATGTGTACCTAATACAGCCAAGGCAGATTCATTCGCGACGTATCCGGACGTGAAGGAGAGCGCTGCTTCCTTTCGATGCAGCTTTGCGAGCGACTTCTCGAGAGCTTCCGCCCACTGGTTATGCCCGGATATGTTTCGTGAGCCACCAGAACAAGCGCCGTATGTGTCCAGCACGGTATGCATTGCGCGCAAGACACTGGGGTGGCCGCCCATACCAAGCTGCCAGGGCGCCCGTCAGCAAATCTTTGGATAGCATCGATGGGGGGGCACTCACGTAGTCATTCGTGCACCAAACATCTACTCGTTGTTCTTGAGCCTCGGAGTGGGCAAACGGAAACTCTCGGGCTAGACGGTTGATGTTACGGAACTGGCGGTAAGAACCATCTAGGTGCTTCCGATCGATATGGAATCGATAAAAGGACTCGTACGGAAAACGCCGAGGTTCATTAGTTTCGGCCGCCTCAGGCTGGACTACGGCTGCTGCTGCTGCTACTGCGCGGGGTCAATTCATGCTTCGAGCAGAGCCTTTTAACAGCGTGGAAAGTTCACACACCCGATGCAAACGAGCGAGGGGAGATAAGAGCCCTCGACTCGACACCCAGTATGAGGAACTGGTCGAGCCTTTTGAGGCGAGATCGGGTTGCGGTGGACTTCATTCGACTGGATACAGCTGTTCGAAAGGGACTGGCGATGTTGAATTTTTTTTTCATGGCCGATCGTTCCCTTTTTTTATCTACATTTATACTCATACATCTTCAATGCCTGCCATCCAGCATCGCTTTTTTAGCTCTTCATGCCCCTCACCGACTCGAATGCCAGAACCCGCAAATCAAACAAAGAAGGATCGCACATGGTGGGCATCCAGAGGCGGTGGTAAGTCTGAGGAGTCATACACAGTAAGACTGTTTCCATGGTTACCTGTCATGGTGCTACTCCCTTGACTAGGGCCTCCACAGCATTTTACCATATCCGTAGAGCTATGCGAGTCATCCCCTGGTCTCGTAGGCCTGCGCCGGTCCGCCACGGGACATGCCGCAGGCGTTCCCGCACGCCTTCTGGCGCCGAGTTCTTACCCGCAGCGTGAAGCAGACCCTGTCATTTTCATGACAAATCGTCTGTGAAACGTAGTATAGACCAGTGAAATTCGCGTTGGCATACAATGTTTTTTCCCCGTATCGGGTAAGGCCGAGTTGTACGGCCCGAATACATGGTATGTGGAACGCGAGACGCGAGAATGGACGTGCTCGGTCACGCAATTCATCGTCCCTTATACGTGGTAACTCTTCTCATTCGCAGTTATAACGGGACACTATGATACACCCGCTATCTAGTACCGTTCTCAATACCGTCATCCCTAGTGCCTGGCCTCCATTCTACATTCTATATTCCTGCTCAAGCCCGGTTCCCATCAAGCTCCTCCCGCGTGCCTCCTCGGCCCCCAAACTCCACTCAACCATCCTTTTTAAAGCTAGGATCGATCAGGCAGCAGGCTCCACTTCGGCGAGAGCGAGAATGTAACATCAGTCAGCAAAGAAGGATTACCAATGCGTCTAGTGCGAGCTACGTCCGATTTCGGGCTCACGTAACGATTGGCTCTTGCTTCTCGCTTACATTAATACATGCTGCTTTTCGAGCCATAGGAATAGCGTCAGAACTAGTCAGCAAATCGAGGCTACTACAGTATCAATTAGTATTGCGTAGCCGGCTTCTCGGAAAACTCTCCGTTTCAGGAACACGAAGGACGTAGCTAACTAATGCGCCTTCCGTTTGTCGACTTCACTTCATTTATCTAACCTCGGTGCCCGTAGTGCGAGCTTTCGTAGAACCCCACCCGTCTGTCGCATCCTGCCGCGAACCTTTTTTTTTTGCGTCCACGTCGGCATCTTGTGCGAAGTTCTGCTCGCGCGGAAACTCTTCGCTCAACATGTCGGCCCTCGAAAAGGTTCATAGCACATGTAAGGATGCTGGGGCGCACTCTAATGTGTCCGCAAACGGTACAGATGCCAAAACAACGCCTGTGTCAAAGCGCAGCAGTCAAGACATCCCGGTCGAGCAGCAACGAGGTGAGGGGTGTGGTGTGCACGCCAACGAATCCCCTCGTCGTCTGGGTTGGACGGAAAATTCACGTATAGACGGCGGGGTCGTAGCCTGGCTTCAGGTGTTTGGCAGTTGGATTCTCTTCTGGAACACTTGGTAAGCCGTCCTTCTAACCGGCTTTACAGAAATTATATTGACCGTGGCTAGGGGTTTGACGAACTCGTACGGCGTCTTCCAAACCTACTACCTCAACTACCTTCTTCCGGCATACAGCGCATCGGCTATATCTTGGATCGGATCAATCCAGCTCTTTCTCACCATGGTGGTTGGTATTCCCGCTGGCATCCTCCTCGATCGAGGACATCTTCGGCTTCTCATCGCTCTCGGAACTCTCCTCGAAGTAGGCGGCCTGTTTGCAACAGCACAGTGCACAAAGTACTGGCAGATCTTCCTCGCGCAAGGCGTTTGCGTTGGCCTGGGCAGCGGCTTGCTTGGCTTGACGAGTGTAGCCGTCATTCCGTTGTACTGGAAACGGAAGAAGATGATTGCTACGGGGATTGCGGCGACGGGGAGTAGTCTTGGTAAGCCGTCCTTGAACCTCGCTTCCAATATCCACCTCGGGCTAATGCGTGATCCGCAGCTGGTATCTTGTATCCACTCATGATGCGCCGGCTCTTCGTCACAATCGGGTTTCCCTGGGCTGTCCGCGCGCTCGCTTTCCTAATCCTCGGATGCATGGCTATCTGCTTCTCTGTCATGCGACTTCGGCCTCGCGCCCCTAAAAAAGGTCCCATCTTCAATCTCCGCATGCTCAAAGACAAAAGCTACACAGCTTTCGTACTCGGTCAGTCACCTTCACCTCCCCTCCCCAAACCCGGTTTCTCTCCAAACCCATCCCTCGAACCTGCCCATCTAACCGGATCCCCAGCATTCACCCTCATGATGGCCACCGCCTACATCCCCTTCTTCTACATCGCCGACTACGCGCTCAATTTCTCCCACCCCACTTCCTTTGCCTTTTCCCTCCTCAGCATCATGAACGCGGCCTCCCTCCTCGGGCGCCTCGCGCCTAACTACCTCGCGGACCGCTTCGGCGGCGTCAACATCATGCTACCGTGCTGTTTCTTCTCCGCAATCATCATCTTCTGCTTCCCCTTTGCGACGACGCAGGCCGGGCTTATCGCTATCGCGGTCCTGTATGGGTTTGTCTCGGGCGGGATGATTAGTCTCCCGGCGCCGATTATTGCGGCGTTGACGGTGGAGGACAAGGAATTGGGAACGAGAATGGGTATGGCGTATTCGGTGGCGGCATTTGGGGGGTTGGTGGGGAGTCCGATTGCGGGGGCTGCGAAGGGGGGTGCTGGGTTGGGAGGGCTGGGGAGGACGGTGGGGCAGGTGAGGGGGGAGTTTTTAGGGGTGTGGTTGGTAGGTGGTGGGGGAATGTTGGTGGCTACGGGGATGTTGGTGTTGACGAGGTGGTGGAAGGTTGGGGGGGTTTGGGGAGGGAAGGTCTGAGGAAGTCTGAGTTCGGGAACATACTTTCCGGCGGATTGGCTTAGGAGTATAGATTTCGTGGATCTAACCCTGGACTATCGTCAAGGGAGTCAAGTTTGTTCCTGATTCTTCCACCCAGAACATGGAGCACTGTCGTGGTGTCAGAGTGGACCATCAGTCCAGCGACGAGCTGGCTGCAATAGGCTGCTGACAGAATTACGCTCTGGCCCATGTGCACACGCATACGATCCATCTCACGCACGGGCTCAAGCACGAGCCGGCTCATGAGCTGGCTCGTAGGCTCGCGTTGATGAGTTGACGTTGATGAGTTGGCGTTGATGAGGTGACGTTGGTGGCGATCCAGATGGCGACCGATATCGCGCGTGCACCAGCGCGCGCCAAGAGCTCGGCGAGCAACCTCAACCTTTGTGAGAATCGACTCCAGCATCGCGCCACGCATCCCTTGCAGAGGCTCAAAGGACTCAAAGGCCCAACCCTTGCAGAAGCTCAACGCCAGCCAGCAGAGGCTCGCCCTGACAAAGGCTCGCCCTGACCGAGGCTCCGCCATCGCCGAGGTATCAGCAGCTGAGAAACTTGAGGGATATTTAGAGGAGCGCGAAGGCAGATAGAATCAGGACAGAGCAATCAATCAATCAACTTTTTGACTTACTCAATTTAATCAATCTCTTAACTCTGACGTTCTCGTGCTCGTAGTAGCCAATCTTAAAACTACTTTTTAAACCCCTTCAAATCTGAAAATTAGGTAGGCGTTCACGGAGATCCTTTTGTATTACCTTGCATTTGGTAAAGTCGGAGTCCTGGTACTCTTTCTCTTCAATTAGCGCTTGCTGGCCTAGCGCCGAGAAGGCGATCTAATTATCCTAGTCTTCAATGCGGTTCCTCTAAGTCTTTGCTAGTGAGAGATTGAACGCCTCTAGGATCTACTCTACCAGGGTAATGTTCTCAGGAACTGTGTTAAAGTTCTACAATTCGTTCGTGCGCTTAGGTGTATAGGCCTGTGTACGGCTCTAAGTTTTAAATAATAGGTTCTGCGGATTCTAATGTATTGAAAAATAAAGAGCCTAGCAAAAGTCTGGCCTGATGGGTACTGAATATCGATCATCGGATCACGTCGGAGGTTGTCGAGCACGTCTAGCAAATAGCAAGCCTGTCACAAACGATTCGTGTTTGGTAACTACCCAGCATGAAATAGCTTGAAACATCCGACTTTGGCCATCACGTCAGAACCACGCTACACAACACCTTTCCTAGACGAAGGAACTTACTCTGATACCAGAAATAGGTTAGCACGCGATAAGATAGGTAGTGCTAGAAGGACGCGCCACATTTTGACCTTTTTCTGACTTAGCACAAGAAGCGCGATACATACATGCGAAGGCTTCTACGTAAGCATAACTAATTAGCTACTAACTAAAATTATAAACTGAGGCTCTGGTTTACGACCTGAACGCGAACAAGTCTAGTATGAACCGGTTCAACGCCAAGTTTGCAAAAGATATTGGCAAAATCTTCTTCCATTATTATTCGATCAATCGATCGTCCCGATCTCTAGTTTTTTTTTTTTGGTTGGTATTGCGCTGTGACAGGGGTGTAAAGCCTATGCGTTGTGAGATGGTCAAGAAAGTATAGGCGATAGCATAACCAAACGCAGTGTATTTTTTGGGCTACACCCTCCATGTCCTTTGAGCGAGCCCAGCCAATGATTAGACGCAAAAGCTGCCACGTCCGCAACCCGCCAGCGAGCGCTAACAAAGCTCGCTTCAACGGCTTTCTTGCTGCACCTGATTTTCCTGTCTTCCGAGGATACACACAATATGGGCTGCGAATGGATCTTCCTGTCATATCTTGCGGTATGAGCCGAGAATGGACCGCCTCGGTTACTGTGCGCAGCTCGCGACCAAAGGCGAAGGATTCAACCGCCAAGCGTTATGCCGCGTCCAGCGGCCAAGAGGAACTAGCATTGCGCGTTCCATCTAGGTGTGAGAGGGACAAAACCCGGGCCTAAAGCAGCCGGGGGGGGGGGAGGGCGCTTCCGTGCAAGTGGGACCCAAGGCTACTTTTGTAGCTTGTGCCTGCGCATTTCACTGCATTCGCACCCCACGAACCGGCCGATTCGAGCGCAGCTCTGCTTTTTGTTGAATAGATGCAGGAACGGTAACTATTCGGTCGTTTGCTCGTAACGGCTCCGCTCCGAGATTCGAGCTGTGTTGTGGCCCACACATACCCTGCCACCTCTACCTAGTCAAGGGGGGGGCCCGCCCTGCGCCCGCCGATCCCGACACTCCTTACTCGGAAGAAGTGAAGAATTTCCCCGTTTTTCCTCCGCTGTGCGTGACTTGCATGACAGACGCCTCTGCTGCCAATTAGGTGTGGCTGTGGACTAACGGGTGCACCCGAGCAGGTGGGCTCTAAATTAGGTCTGGCCGAGTTGCAATGCCGATTACGATCAGGCTGACAGCATATACATAGCGCTTTGATCAGCCTGCCTCCTAGCATCCCGTTCTCATGGTGGCTTTCTTCCCACACATGTCCAGCTTGAAATGGCATTCAGCACAAGCGTACTATCTGCGCTGCCGTCGCCGACACCAGATCCAAATACCACGCCAGCCTTGAAGGCGCCTCCTGGCCTCTCGTCCAATCTCCATGATCCGCCCACACGCCAAGGCGCTACTATTGTGGCGATTGTCCTTTTTATGGTGACTACCACTCCGGCAGTTGTCGCGCGCATGGTCACGCGAACCTTTGTGCACAGGAGTGTTCAGTGGGATGATTGTAAGCCGGATGCACCGTCTACTTTTGCCAGATGCGGATTTGTAACGTGCAAATAGGGTCAATGGTGCTTGCCTTAGTATGCGAAAAACACATGTGCTATCGAGCAGCGACTTTATACTTACTATACCCAAGATCGGCTTGTATGCATTCTCGAGCATGGTGTTGGAAACTCTCAAGTTCGGTAACGCTACAGACGAATGGAATGTCTCGAAAGCGCAGGCTGCCCGTTTTGGAGAGGTGAACCTGCTTTCCCACCACACGTTGTGTTGTCATCTGACAGTGCATAGCTCATTCACGACATGGAAATTGTGGCGAGGGTATCAATATTCTTCGTTAAGCTTAGCATTCTTCTGCTATACATTCGATATTTCTGCCCCCCTCAAATGCGAAGGTTGGGGATATTTTGGTCGAGTATCAGCGTCATCATCTTCAACCTCCTCTCGTGCATCGCATTAGTCTTGACAGTAGCACTTCAGTGTGTTGGAAAGCACGCCCATGCCGGGCAAACGTGCATCAATAGCTACGCCCTCCTTATCACTGCGTCTCTCATCAACGTCCTTACAGACATCGTAATGTGCTGCTTCACTTTTAGAATGTCTTAAGGCTCCATTGACGTTTTCCAGGTTGATAATTCCCATCGTCGCATTCTGGAGCCTTCAGATGCCTCGGAAGAGGAAATGGGGCCTGTGGGTTGTTTTTGCCGTTGCTGGACTGTATGTATTACACTCAGTCGTGGGACTGGGAAATGAACAAGTACATGACTAACATTAATGTCCTTAGTGCGGTAGCCTCTAGTGTCGCTCGTCTGGGATACCAGATACCTCACGCAAAAACTCAGAATCAGACTGCGCTCCTCTCGAATGTGGTGCTGTTGGCGTAAGTTGAAATACTGAATAACCACCCATCACCTGGAAGCTTACAACTGCTAGTCTTGCGGAACATGCCATCGGCATCATTGTGGGTTGCATGCCGACCTTCCCTGCTCTCTACCGCTACATCCTGCAGCGTTCAGCATCATCATCATCATCATCATCATCATCACCTAAACCACAATGGGTTGCTGCATTGGGCGACTCATTCCGTAAACGCCGTCCACCTATGCGCAAAGCACGGGGCGATTCGGATTTGCTCACAACACAATCATGGGAAATGGATACCAGCATGGGTGGCGAACCTTCAGCGCCGATTCAGCGACCCAAACGCATCCGCATGAAGCGTGCCAAAAAGCCTGCTGCTTCACAGACGATGGCGATTGAGGCCTTGCCTAGAGTGTAGCGGTGAGGTGTAATAATCACATATTTCAATTTAGGATAAGGATACATTGGATGACGCCAGCTTTGTCTATCCGGCGCGCACCTCTGATTTGAAAAGACGAAATTGTGGCCAACCGTCCGTGATATCCCACGATCCGTCACAGAACAAAGTCAGACCTGACTCAATCATTGGAACAGCATGTCGCTTTTTTTACAGGGTCCCCTATACAACACTTTGTGTTCTGGCACTTTCCCATCCTTGAACGGGATCTGGATCGCGGTAGTCATCTCATCGCTAGGATACTGACTAACGTGGCCTACAAGGCTGACATCAGCAGTGTCGGCCGCGATGACAAGGCCGTTCTTCCCTCCCTCGATCCATGCTTCGTCGTCACTGTCAGGGACCGTGATGTGGGCAAGACCTGACAAGAAAATTACCAGCCTATTTCAGATCATCAGCTCAAACGTCCCTCCTTTGGCGACGGTCATTCGAAACGGGCAGTACGAACCGTGGCGAAGGCGCCGTGTGTAACCCGCCATCAAATCTGGCGGGGACAGCGACGAAGCTTGCTTGTGTCACATCGCCAAGTTGCTGTATTGCCGTACCAGCGATGCCTGGGTCCGTGGCCAGTACTATCGGCTCCGTGAGCTGCCAGCACTCAACGGTGCTCTTGCCCTCGCAAGCGGAGATGGCAGTAACATTGAAGTACTTGGATGCAGCAGTAGATGGCGAAGGAGACGGTGCAGCCATTGTCAGTATGCAAACTAGGCTGAGGCTGGTTAGGGCGGTGAGGGGGCCAACGAAGGGGAAGTACATAATTGATCTTAGTACGGACTGGACGGATAAATGTTTCGCGAATTGAGCTTGAATGCTGGCTGCTGACGTTGTCTCAGTTCCCAGGACCCAGAGAGTCGGTAATACCAGGTGACTTTGCCTTGCGCAAATATATGTGCTGAGTGTGTGCAGCTTCCTATTATGGCACGGCCCGTGGCTGCGGATGCGAATTAGAGGCGGTAGAGCCGAGTCGGATATTGGTCGGCGAGCCACTAAGCTAAGCCCGACAGGGAGGCCCCTGCAGGGGTATCGCCCGGTAAGTCTCCCCTTTCGGGGGAAGGAAAGAAGAAATTAGGTAATTTGTGCTTTGCCCTGAAATCCTAACCAACAGATCATCACCCGACGTAAAAGCTCGTCAACTCGAGCCTCCATCAACTCGGCGGCACTCAGCCAGCGAAGTAGATTAGTAATTGTCGCGTACAAATACCGTTCAAGTGAGCAGAACTTTAGAGTTCGGACTCTACCTTTTGCTCCGCAATAGTAATAAAGTATATTTATTTTTAGATTTTATAATATATTTAGTATACATTTATTAGTAATTATTAATATTAAAAAAAGGGTTTAAAAATATTGAATATTAGTAAAGTTATACGGGTACAACCCCGGCCTCTTGGCAAAATTTGGATAGTCTAAATTACTCGCAAGCCTCTAGTTACTACTCTACTACAAAATGTCGTGATAATAGCTCTGTTAGTCCTAGTACCGTATCACACTCAAAACTGAATTCGTGCTAAATAACTTCCTTGGTCATCGCTTCAATTCTCTAAACAAACGTCGTTATCGCCAAGGATGGTATTGCCTTCTTTACCGATGGCTACTATGGCTATGCCAATTTCAACGATACTCTTAAGCCAGAAATCGCAAACGGTGTTTGGCGCTGGAACATGAACACCGGTGACCTGCGTCAAGTCGCCGGCGCTGGCACAGGCATTTTCCTCAACCCCAACCGTGTTGGGCTTTCACCAGGAGATAGGAAGCTTTATGTGACGGCTCGTGGCGAGACATTAGCCGATGCCAATGGCCAGCGCACTATTTACGAATTTGATATTTCAGCCCCAAGCGCTGATAGACTGGATTTGAAATATAATGGGATTTACCCGTATTCAGATACTGGATTCCCAGGCGGAGTCAAGGTCGACACGGAAGGGAGGGTATACGGGGGAGGTTACTGGCGGAGTTAACGTGTGGAGTAGGAATGGTATGTTATTGGGCATAATCAAGGTGGCAGAAGATAATGTGGCAGTGAACATGCAGTTCGTAGATAATCGGTTGCATATCGCTGGGCGGAGTTATCTGTGCCGGTTGCAGCTTGCGACCAAAGGTGCTCGGGTGTACCAGTAGAGTAAGAGCTTATCTTTCGTGTAAAATAAGCGGAAGGAGCATACACGACTTGTTTTGAAAGCAGAATAATCTTTCAAGGCTACATACAGTAGATAGTTACTGTAGTAGTAATAAGTCTTCAAACAAGTTACCAGGAAAGCATTGTGAAAATGATAGCCGCTACAAAGAATACCAGTCCGGTTAGACAATGCCAATTGCATCTAAATTCGGAGAACTAGGCTTCGAATTCACCATGTTTCGTTCTGATGTCTAAGGGAAGAGTAAAGCATTATACTATGATTAGCATAGTATGCAACTATAACTTTGTGCAATCAACTATGATTAATGACGACTTCCTAAATTCGATTCTTAGATCATCTAAAGTATAGCGACTGCACCCGGCGGACTTGCGACCCCAGCAGGAATGTTAAGCGGAACGCTGACCAAGAAGAAGCTCCAACGGCCATACTCCTTGGATCGTTGGCTTAGCTCTTCGAGGTCAAAGCTCTCGCCAATGGGCATACCCCAACCGCTCAGAAAGACTTCATGAATGGAGAGCCCAAATCTGTTGGGCTTTGAACTTGGCCAGCTCTCGTATACAACGGTGTTACTAGCCACTGCTGCAAAGGCATTGTCCCAATGCCATTCGAGCGACTCTTCGCTCGCCTCCACACCCATGCTCGACCGAATTTTGCGGTGCGGAAGTTGTGTCTTCTGCTCCAAAGAAAGCGCATGAAAAGCTGACAGCCAACCTGTACGAATGAATAATATATCTCCATGGCGAAGGGAGACACCTTGGATTCGAACGACCTCTTTTAGTTGAGAGATTGGTATCGCATGCTGCGAAAACGGATCATACGCGACATTATTCTCAGACGCCCAAGAAGCCCAATCAAGAAGCACACCGCGACCAGTGACTGTATTGGTAGCCGGATCTTGAAGTACGTTAGCAGTTTTACAGTAAATCATTTTTGTTCTGTATCGACTTACTCTGAACGCCTATTTTCGAATTTGCAGAAGGCCCCGAGATGTCCTGCTGTGTGACACCGTTGTAATACTGGAGAGAACTTTGGTATGGGTAGTGACGGGGGCCGTCCCAGTGACCAGCTCCTTGCGTATTGATACTCAGCTATTTGTAAAGCAGATATTAGCTATAAACACTCCATGTTGACAGTCTGGAAAAATTTACGCGTACCTCATCATCATTAGCATGGCCTTTAACATGGCTTTCGAACAGGGTTCATCGGCAACGAAAATGAATTTAATGGAAGACTACCACGAAAGTGTAAGTTTGTATGCTTTTTGCGATATCAAAAAGGAGCAGCTACTTCAAAGGTATCATATGCCCGGCCCGTACCTCTTGAATTGCCTCTCTAACCAAAATCTTCATTGATAAGATTTAGTGTTCCATGTTCGTCCTCGGCACCCCAAAGCCCCCATGCAGATAGTTTAGGGTGATCGGGTTGCAAGGGTAGATCAGTAAATTTGGTATTCAATCGTTGCTGTCTTAGGGAAGCTTGACAAGACTCGTGCTGCATTTTGACAGCCCCAAACATGGTGGGGTGGTGAAAAGCTACCAGGTGTGTAGTTGAACTTGTTTTATTCCCACGGCACTTCCTTAACCTATAAGCTAATCTGATTCGTTTCGTAAAAGCGGGCCGACGGCGGATACGCCACGGAGTCCGCCTATTACTATTTCCATGGTTCGGCGGGGTGGTGCCGCCGAACCCCACACTATTGGCAAGATTCCGACCCCGTACGCCGGCAGTCGCTCGGAACTCACCCAAATCGAGATGCGATTTGAAGTTTATTCAGTAAACTCGGTAACACGAAAGTTGGTTTCCGGCCGTTCCTAGATTCTGTGCTCAACGACTGGTCATTGTGCCCCGAGCGATCACAGCGCGGACCAAGCTTTTATTTTATGTTGGTTGCTAGCAAATGCTGCCCCATTTTGGAAAAGCACAACACAATCAAAAAAGTAATCCAAATAAGTATGTATGTTAATAAATTTGGCATATTTCATGGCATCAATCGGAACGAATAATGTGCTTCGGCCACGAAGAGATTTTGCGGCTGCTATAGTGAATCTAAGTCTGTCTAATCGTTATTGAAATAAGAAAAATCTGCGAAGTTCCGGGGAAAAGCATCTGGATGGAATCCAGCACCAGTATCAAAATCTCCAATGCCAAGACCATAGTCAATTCTAGCGCACTGGGCTACATTGTGTAAACCTGTAAACATGGGGTCCTGCGTCTGCCGTATCTGATAAGATCCCTGTTGGTTGTCGGTGGAATTAAGTGGGTCGAGAGCCCCCACAGTACCCAGGTCGATACGATTCGAATCAATTGGCTCATGGTGGTCAGCCGCCCCTGGCAGGTTATACTGATCTCGATGCTGGAGTTGTACATAGGATATCGGCTTTGGTGGTATAATCCCGCTCGGTCTACTCTTAAGCTTCCATGTGGCCAACTGTCGACGAACAGTGTCCAAGCTTCTAGAGATGCCAGGCGTATGTTTGGCCTCATTGTATAGTATGCGCATGGCCGCACCAAGAGTCTGTGCCGCTTCATTTGCAACATCTGCATCTGAGTGTTTGATGACATACGCTTCTACTGTGGTAGCCATAAATACACAGTAACTCAATTGGTATGTCATAAGTCGATAGGGGAAGGTACGTTCGTACGAAGCAAGGATTGCCATAATACGCTTCGGGTGTGTCATACACACTCGGATCGCTTTCGGCCCGTTAATGGGATCTTTTGAGCCTAGACTTGGGCGGTAGAGAAGAATGTAGAGGGCGTGATAGAGGATACTAACATAATTCAGTTCACGATTACACGCATATAGGTTTGGTACTTACTGTAGTGAAACGATATGCGGTGGCGGACTCCGTATCAGAGCCGTAGCGGTGTCTCCAATCTTGAGAGGCTCAGGGAGATCGGTATACCAAGTATCGAATTTAGCATGCAGTGACTCTATTTCTTCCGTAAAACTTTGTTCTGCCGAAATTTGAGAGAAGAGGAGCATCATCTCAGTCGTTACCTTGGCGCTATTAGAAGGTTCTTACGTGACCGTATGATGCAGTACCTGGTGAAGCTGGACGTGTGCACAGAACGTCATGGTATTGTAAGATGGCACTGGAACGTATTGATCCTCGATTTCTGGGGTATGTACTGGTTTCTATTCTCGTAAATCGTCAGAGTGGTCCACTAAAAAATATGTCAGCTCTAGGTTTTAAGTGGTGGTAGATGGGCGATGATCTTACATATCTCATCAGGTGAGTACGGGGGCTGTGTCAAGGTGGGAGGGCGCCCAAGAGCAAGGCTAATTGTTTTGTCCCAGAGGTATGCAGAATTGTATATCCGTTTCCTAGTCTCAATCTCAACAGGTGTGAGTCGCTCCAGCTCAACGAGCTTAGAGTCGGGAATGTGAAGATGCATCCCAATGTCAACCAACATCCGTAAGGCCTATCATAACATGAATTAGCGAGGTAACTTTCGTCAAGTATTGTACCTGTACGGACACGTACCATCCCTGTATATAGCCAGCCTTCCGAGCTCTTTCCCATCGCACATTGACGACCACCGAGGACGAGGAGCCCCTGAATTGTGGGAATCTGGGGTTTCGCAGCATCTATCTCTTCGAACAAGAGTTTCTTGGCATGAGCTACGAATTGATCTCCACTGGGTACACTACCAAGTATTCTGTCATGGTCGGGGAGGTGTCTTGTGGCTAAAGATATGATACACAGAAGGAGGAAATCAGAGTAATGTCGACTACTCAGTAGCATGTCTATCAGGAAGCCTGAGCGGTTACCAGTACTCAAGTACAATGTGCTATCAAATTTAGAGCTGACTTGGTTTGTAGACAACATTGTGCAGCGGTTGTAGCCATGTCCAGTAGATGTCTAATAAAGTTAAACATGTTTTACTATCGAGACCTAGATGTTGGAATCGAGGAGTGGAGGGAATTAAGGATGTCCAAACATTATCAAGCAAGTTATACCGAAATGCCAGAGCTTCGGTGTGGCCCGCTTTTCTAGTTGAAGTGTCTGTTAGAGTTTGTTCTCTAGAATACTGCTGTTGTGACCCATCTCCTATCTCTTCTTCCAAAGCCTCAACACGGAAGCGACTAGTTGGGCCATTATAGATAACGGTTCCATCGTCTCCTCGCCCAACCTGGAACCAAAGCGATGATTTTTGCGTTAGAGAGCTATTCGCAGCGGGAGAAGAATGCGGGCTTCCGGGTGATGGGTCAACCCCATGGCTAGACGTAGCACCGGATGTTCCAGGGCGTGCTTGCAGATCATCATTGGCTTTCTGAAGGGCTTCTTGGAGGTGGCGGATGCGTTCGGTGGCGCGCCGCAGTTCCTTCTCTGTTGAAGCTGGCTGCCAATTACATGTCGTACCAGATCGATGACCTGCGCTGCAGACAGGCTGCTCTCCACTACACTTGACCTTGCACGCTTTTCAATTGGTGCGGGCGAAGCCATACCGGCGCGCGTCCTTTCGGCGTCGGCGTGCTGATTGTGGCTGTTCGGGCGCAGGCGATGAGGTAAGACCGGTACCATCGCCATCGCCCTCCATTTCGGAGTCTGCGTGTATATTTATCAGACTGAAGAGAGAACAGTACAATACGACGCTGTTAGTGAAGCAGGGCTCGGTAAAATCACGGCACGGCCGACGGGGGTTCGTCGATCACGTGTAGTTCTGATGACACCGTTTGACAACGGCATTAATTCCGCCGCATTTCTCTCTGATGCCACCAGGGCATCATCGTCATCATTCCAACTACATTCCCCATGTTGTCCTATTTGTGGAACTAGATAGTATTAGAGGCACCTTTGTTGTTTTTTCAAGATTATTATGCAAATACTACGAAATCTAGCTCAGCCATACGGGCTCGTCGCTCCCAAGCGGCTTGGGCATAATGTCCCAGCTAGGCATGCACCTTTCTATACTCGCACTATGTCTGACAGCCTCGAGTAGGCCAAATCCGCTTTCCCGTGCCTCTAGGTATTCTTCTACGTCCTCTGCGTGTTCGTAGTCCTGGCTTGAAAAACCTGTCTTCCCCGGGTACTGTCCCAAGCTTCGAAGGTATTTCATGCAACCTGCTAAGGACACATCTACCCGCCAAGATCCTCCTTCTGTTGCTCGACGGCATAATGCGCCCATAATGCCGGTCGCTAGCAAATACCCGCCTGCATGATCTAGAGCCTGGCACGGCGCTGGCCTTGCTGCCTCTCCTGCACCATAGTGCCCTGCTTCTGAAACATTCATACCACTGCAAGCCTGTACTAAAGAACCAAAGCCTCGCCGCCCACTCCATGGCCCCTTTCGACCAAACGCTGACATGCTGGCATATATGATTCCTGGATTCATCCTTGTCACTTCTTCTGCAGATAGTCCGCGCTTTGCGAGCGCGCCAGGTCTAAAGCCTTGAATGAAAACATCGGCAGTCTTGATTAACTCCTTCAAGCGCTCTAGACCATCATTTGTATTTATGTCAAGTTGAATTGTACGCTTTCCCCGGCCAAAATCACGGTCTATGGTTGGCAGGTCCGGTAGGTTTGGTGAAATAACCCAAAGCACGTCAGCGCCATGAGCGGCCAGAGTCTTGCCAGCAAGTGGCGCAGCAATGACACGACTCATCTCCACAACGCGTAGGCCTCGGAGGCACTTATCATTCCCACGTTTCAGTCTCTGAGGCAACCCTATTGGACCTGGAGCGATGCTGGTCAAAGATATTGGAAAATTGGCGATAGCTTTAGACTGTGGTAATCGGTCCCATCGTTGTACGTACGCAGAGAGTATGTGGCCAGGTCGTTTTCAAGGACACTAGTGCTCTCAAGGTCGATGCTGGCCCATTGTGCTGTCTCTTTAGCTACGTCGGCACGAGTTGCTGACAGAGGTAACCCAAGCAGTTCCAGTGATCCATCTCTATGATTTGGAAATGAGTTATGAATCCGCACATACCCATCCGACGTCTTGTGTAAACCTCCAATCGGACCCCAAGGGTTAGGTGCCGGTTGATTCGCGCACATGTACAGCCGCTCTGATTTATACTCAATTACTGCACTTTTCAACGGAACCTCTACATGTGGCACCGAGGAGTTGTTACGAATAGCATGTATTTGTGCCGCTGCCAGGGAAGAAGTTGCAATGGACCCCTGAGCAAGATGTCTAATTTTGAAGGAGGAAGGCAGAGCTGGCGAACCACTTTCGTCACCCGGCAATGATACAGAGTCTAGAGCAGCGATTGGGGGTTGCATCCCAGTCCAGAGGTCTTTGACGACATCCGTGGCCTTGAAATATTCACGATCAATGGTATAGGATAGATTTACACCATTTATCGAAGACTTTGAGAGGTTGCCACTGGATGTTTGTTTCACTGAGACGCCATTGGCACCTCCATTCATGGCCGACAGATGGTTCATATCGCTCTTATTGATACCGTCCGATGGACCTCGGATGTGTACGGCGTTCCCTTCAGTCCCGTTGGATCCACTTCTTGCGGTTGGCACGTCAATGTCCAGAAGTGGGGCGTGTTGTTGAGTTCCGAGTGTGTCGCGCTCTCTAACACTACCTTGTGCCCACGGTCGCTTGATCGTACACTTCTGCGCGAGTGCCGGATCGAAGTACATGTTGGTGATGATTTCATCTTGCGAGACCTGATATAATTGGTGTATAACTGCATTTGTCAAGATGTCTGCATCCTTCACCCGTTGGTAAGCGTCTTGGCTGTCAAACATGACATCCAACGTCAATTCAAATGGGCCTGAATTTTTTGATCTGATAATTCGTGCTAGCTGTTTGAGCTCCGCTGGGCCTGCCGGTATGTTCTTGGATTCGATGGCTGCAAGTGCTCCGTCTCGCAACACTTTGATGGTTTTGCTTCTTATTTGTGGCATTGGCTGCGGTGGTTTTGTCGAATTGATTTGGTGGTATGTGGTCGGAAACAAAGACACACCTTCACCCGGCCGCAAATTGACCAAGTGGTAGAGACTAAACTTGAAGACTACTCCGGATTCCTGTTCATGTGGTGATAGTGGGCTTGCGAAGTTGCCGGTGGTTGCCATCTGGTCACGATAAGAGAAATGCAAGATGGAGGCTCTCACATTGTTGGCAATGGTATGTGATAGCTCTTGTGTGGGTGCTACAACTTCCCCTAAGACGGCAATCTCATGAGGTGTGGAACTCATTGGTTCTAATAGACCCATGACTCCATTTTTACCGTAGATGTGGTAGATGAGCCGACATTGTTCAGTCTTATCCAGTTCTGGAAATAAGTTCTGCGAGTATTTACGTACTCTCTCCGAGGAGTCATCGATCTGTTCGATCAGGATGGGATCGCGAATACCTCCGATGAAAATTGTTCTGAATCCCAATTGCGTTACACCTCCTAGTTTTATTTGGTAGGGCTTGACCCCGGGTTCTCCGCCCGCAATGTGGCAGGTCTTCTCTGTCAACTGCCGGTAGCTTGCATTGTGTAAATTTAGAACGCCGCCGGGACCAGGTAGCTGATCGGGTCGGGTCTTCTCATAGAGTGTGTGGGAGGCAACCGAAAGTGGAGTGCACCGTTCCTCGGAGGCAAGTGGCGTGAGATCAAAAGAGTCGTATCGTATCGTTGCGATCATTGAACGCCCCTTCGGTATGGCACAAATTCCACCGCATTCCATAATCTTTCCCATGTACCATGCAACACCATCGCGAACTCCTCTTGACAGACAGAAAGCAGCGAAAGGTGCCGGATCATACGATCGTCCGCCTAAAATGATATCCGGGTCTTGTTTCAGGGCCTTGATGTATCTAATTCTGTCAGTGAAGTCATTAACATTCAAATTCGTTCTACGTACGGTTCAGCACCCATCTGCGAGACAATATCGACAGCACTGTCGACGACATCTGCAAGAAGGTCCTCAACCGGACCGCATGGGCTTACATCTCCGGTTCGTATTCGTGTTTTGACTAGCTCCCTGTCCATACCAGCGTCGATTGTTGCGATCTTGAAGGTATAACCCTTCTCCTTTGCGATGCCAGAAACTATTTCCAGCATCTCGGCAACATGCTTTGTGCTGCCGTCACTGCCGACGGAGCCGATGAGCACCTTCACCCTAGCATAGAAACAAGCCGCAGGGGTTGGCTCTAGGTCCCGGACATATGACCCCCTTCCACAAGTCATTTTCCCATGCCGAGTTTTTAAGGGCTGTCGCCAGCCGAGCCGCTGTCGACGATTATAGCTGCTGGTCGGTACTGTGATACGCCGTACCAAAAATGGTCCACGTTGTAACCATAGCCAAGCATGGCATTAGGCGTGAGGATATTGAACTCTGGAATCGTCATTTTGCAAGTCTTTGATACATAAACTTGAGAATTTAGAAGTACATGCAAAGGCTATTATGCTATTTAGCGGCTACCTCTACTAGGCCAAGGTATAAGAATGGACGACAAACTTTATTCTTACGGTTGACTTCTAATGATCGTTCGTCAGATTCCAAAGCTTGGAGCGGAAAACTAGTGCGGAGGTCGGCTCTTCGGCATTTGTCATATAAGATTCCGAGTTGTCGGGTCAACATTCCGACGCTAGTAGGCTAGTGTGATGGCGCCTACACCTCAACTTTTTTTTGGGGACCCCATGGAGAAGCTGTAAAACTGAAACCCGGTCAACCTTTCGAATAGATATAGCCTGGCGTTTCGCCTTCTTGGACTAAGTCTTCAACAGTCCCTCGGCTTGTTTTATCTTGCTTTCTGATTGCACTACTCCGAACGCAAATTTTAAACTTCATCATTTGTTCTTCAGATGTCTTCACCTTCCGCCGTTGAAAAAGGCGAGGCTGCTCAATTCGAAAATATACGTAGCTCGACTCCCGTGAACGCAGACCAATGGTCTGTTAGGAAGGGTGAAGATACAACCACTGTGTCATGGACTAACGAAGAGGAGGCTGCAGCATTGAGAAAACTAGATTGGAATCTAATTCCCCTGTAGGCTAATCCTATTTTGCGTACACCTTTCGGCTGATACTAAGTGGCCCTTCTAGACTTGGAGTTCTCTATCTTGTCTCATACATAGACCGCGGTAACGTTGGCAATGCATACACTGCTGGTATGGGTAAAGCCTGGGGCATCACATCGGCTGATTACTCATGGATTGTTACAATCCTTTACATTGGGTACATTTCCTTTCACTGGGTAAGCTCTGGGTCCAAATTATGTTCAGCTGACGCACTAGCACATTAAAAGTTAATCCTTGTTTGGACTTTTGTCCCTCTCCCCTTATGGGCGGCCATAATGGCTCTGGGCTGGGGCTCTATGAGTATGATACAGGCTGCCACCACCAATTTCACCGGCATTATGACTCTTCGTTTCCTCATCGGTGCTTTCGAGGCTGGCTACGTCCCAGCCGTCGCTCTCTACGTGACTTTTCTCTACAACCGCCAGGGGGTGAGTCTTCGTTACGGTCTCTTTATCTCATTCTCACCTATGGCAAGTTGCTTTGCACCCGCACTTGCATACGGGCTTGTGCATGCGAAAACCGCCTTGGAGAATTGGCAGCTTTTGTTCCTTGTTGATAAGTAAAGCTCACGGCCGGCTCCGGGACCAGAATATGTGACTGACCAATCCGCCCAGAGGGTGCACCCACAATCATTCTAGCTGTCGTCGCCTACTTCTATCTTCCTGCGTCTCCGTCGCAATGCCGGTTCCTTTCCAAACATGAAAACCAAATCATCAGCCGGCGCGCCGTAAAGGGTCGTGGTGAGAAACGCGGTGGAAAGCTCAACTTCAAGCAAGCCTTTGCTGTGTTCTACGATTACAAGAACTATCTTCAGGCAATGATAATCTTTTGCTTGAATACCGCCTTCGGCTCGCTACCAGCCTATCTCCCAACTATCCTCACATCCATGGGCTACACTCCACCCAACGCGCAAGGGTTGTCGGCATGTCCGTACCTTACCGCCTACATTATCTGTATCACCTCTAGCTTCATCTCCGACAAGGCTAGGATGAGAGGCCCTTTTATAATCTTCTTCTGTGTGGCTGGAGCAGTGGGTTACATTCTTCTAGCCACTATTCACACTACCGCTATCCGCTACTTTGCTACTTTCCTTGTTTGTGCCGGGGTATCCCCAGCTGTAGCAATGACATTCACATGGGTAACTAACAATCAAGGATTGGCATCAAAACGCGGTGCTGGGCTCGCAATTTTCGGAATGGTCGGTCAATGTGGTCCCATCCTAGGCGCAAGGTTATTCCCTAAGAAAGAAGGTCCGTGGTATTCAAAGGGTATGTGGGTTTGCGCCGGTATCTTACTTGCTGCTGCCACAATCACCGCAATTTTGAGCCTTTGCTCGAAATTCCGGAATAAGCGTCGCGATGAAAAGCATGGTAAGAGTGATCTGGACTATGTTCCTGCGGAAGTACATGACCTTGGCGATGCACATCCTATGTATCGATGTGCTATAGGCTTTGATACAACTATCATCAAGGCTCTTAGAGATGGTTAAAGAACAAATGAAAAAAGCATCCCTATGTAGTTTTTGTAATATATATATTTAGAAACCTTTTCTTTGTATAGCCATGAAATGTTCAATGGCCTTTTCACGGTCCTCTAGACCCTCGTTGTAATTACCCTTACGCTGCTAAACCACATCATCAAATCTTAAGTCCGGACTCTAGGGCTGTTATGGGAGTGCGCAAAGATTGTCAGTGTTCCTGTACGATGAGTTTGACATCGTGGTGAACACCTCTACGGTGGGCCACGCTTTAAAATCTTTTGGCTAGACGAAAAAAAGCGAGCCGCCAGATCGCAAAGGAGCGATATGCAGATCGCCGAGACTACTATCTTCATAATCCATCTGCCTAATAACCTCAGCCTTGCAATAGTAGGCATGGTCTCTCGAACGTAAATGGACTATACGTTAAAATTAAAAAAGTATTGTGTACAAATACAAATGGCATGACTACGGGCGTGCCGTTTAGGCTAATCTCTATGACTTAGGTTTGGTTGATGATCCCACCAAGACATTTTTGAGTACTGTTTGCTTTCCCAGCTGTTCTCCATCTTGTCAAGACGTCATGCATCCTTAGTGTCTGTTCGAAATCCACAATTCCTTCCTCTATGGTGCCTCCCGTCGCAAACAACTCGTAAATTTCACTAGTATTCTTCGTAAATATTAGGAGATCATTGACAGCTTTCTTGTACGCGGCCTCAATTATTTCTACACTATCCTTGTTGTGATCGTAGAGTCCAATCTTCTCCCCTCAAGCGGCCAACCCAAGTGCGGCATTTGTTATAACTCGAATCTCACCCTTCGTTCCGAAGATGCGCCAAAGAAGACCTGGAGTGTCTTTGAATGCCTTTCCATGCCTCATATTGATCGAGACAGGTGCGCCAGAGTTGGCCAGTGTACCCTGCAGCACGATATGGTCGGGTGTTTCGCGCTTGACTTTCCCGTCGAACAATCCATCCGCCTTCATTAAATTGGCCTCTGACCATCTAATAGATAGAGCGGAGCTGAATTGATCGATGCCTCCAAGCGCAAAAAGCACAGAATCAGCCGGATGCCCAAACATGATCGTGGAGACGTTGCCGCCAATATCCTTTTTGGGCAGGTAATCGGCACCTGGCGGATCTACATCGCCTCGGTAACCGCTCTCACCCGTGAACTGCGAGCCGAGCAGATCGCCAATGGCTTTTGACTCAACAAGCTCCTTGACTTTCTGCGTGTATGGGCTTACGCGAGACTGTAAGCTAACGATAGTCTTGCTGCCACTTTTCTTCGCGGCGGCAAGCATCTCTTCTGCCTGTGCTTGGTTCGAACCGAGTGGCTATTCGACGAAGACGGACTTGCCAGCCCGAATGAAAGGCATTGCCAACTTGTAGTAACGATCGACATCTGTATCATTTACGAGATCCCCGGGGGTACTATAGGCTTTGGTGTCCGCGAGAAGGTCATGGCGTTCGATCGTAGCTCGAACTGATTCAACTCTTGAATTGAGAAGAGCGGTGATTTGGTAGTGAGGAGATTAGATGAGGTATAGTAGATGTACATTATAATTCACTTTAGTCTTGTACTTAGTGATGGAATTTGAACTTACCTTGCGGCCCAAGAATCGCCTAGACTTGCGGAGGTGTTGGTGGTAGCGGAACTAAGTCTAGTAAGGCCAACGCGAATGGGCGCCATGATGTTGTGAATGATAAATGATGAGCATCGATGTTCTACTGCTTTCACCTGGAGCAATTGCCAATGCATATTTATTGATAATACAGCCTGCCAATATGTAACGTTGGATTTACCGGGCGAAAAGCGGGCAAATGAATCCAAACATTCCGCTTCGGTCTGTGTCCGACTTCCTTGTATGGTTCATCTCGGTACGAAGTAGTCTAGGATCTTGCAGTGCGTAAATCTGTTGGGTCTGTGCAGGTTCGCTAAGCCTTTTTCACTAATGAGAGGCCCTCCTAAGTAGTTGACTTTCATGTGCGATCCTGAGGGGTAGTGAATGATTATTTTAGCGGTGTCGGCATCAGGTCGGTTACTGTCTAATGTACCTAAGTTGCATTTCCTTTTGCAAATGGACATAGCTTATAGTAGAGAACAAGTAGCTCCTCTTCTAGACGTCTACTAGACGGCTACAAATGAAATTCTCACTGTATTTATTGCAGCACAGGGAAGAGCGTAATTTAGGGTTAAGTTGCTATATAACCTATTTCGCTAAGTTTGCTTAATTAGAAGAACGAGTATTTGAGTAAAATAGAAAAAGTTTCCTAGGGATTGTGTAAAAACTTTAGGAGACTAACGTGTCTACTAGTAGCTAGGTGTCAGATTGGACCATCGGTCCAGCGGCATCCGAGCTGACTTGACGATGAGCGAGTTTGCTCATCCCGTCGCTGGCATCGCGATAGCAGCTAAGCGAGCCAATCAGTAGATTCCGGGTGCATCTGGATTTAGCTGAGTGAGCGCCGGCTCAAGAACCGGCACATCCCTTGCAAAGGCTCAACCCTTACAAAGGCTCGCCGACAAAGGCTCGGTCCTCGCAGAGGCTTCAGAGCTGAGAGTCTCAAAGGTGTCTAGAGGAGCGCGGAGGCAGAGCGAAGAGGCAGAGCACCTAATATTCAATCAGTTCAAATAGCTCCGTCAATCAATCAATCACGTCCATTTATCACGTTCTTGTGCCACTCTCAGCAAACCGCGCACGACCACCAAAACCCTTCACGTGCCTCCGGTTTACCCAATCGCCGGATTTCGTATCTTATCTAATAATTAAATTATTATAATTCTATAATATTACTATACAAGCTTATAGTATAGAAGAGCTGTATAAAGAATAGTAGTTTCTCGGAAAAGTTGCAATTGATTGATCTCTTATTTCCTCTCTGTAAGATCAAGAACTTTCCATTAATAGCAACGGATAGCCTCCTGGTCATGTTCTCAGTTGTAATTACAGTTCACATTAGAAACGTGCCCTTAATCGTCCGCATGCACATCAAATCCTCCACTGCGCCCTGCAGGTCTTGAGCAAGGGTACAACGGCTCATATAGCCTTCCGGTCTGTGTATCCAGTGGCAGTTCCTGCTGGGTATCTTGCCAATGCGTCGAACCAATCGCCCTCACATCCTTCGCAAAGAAATTATCAATCTCAAGCACACTCCTTCCCTTTAACTCCGGCACAAACAAGTACGTACAAACCGCACCCCCCAGACTCAACGACGCAAACACAAAACCCGTCTTAGCGCCCCAATCCAATGCATCCGAATTGTACATAAAAGGCAGCACGATATTTGCCAAGATGCCAGTCAGGTTATTCATCAGAGTACCCAGAGCCATAGTCTTTGAGCGCAACCGCAGCGAACTTGTCTCACCCAACAGCGCATACGACGCCGGCCAGCACCCCAGACCACAAACGATGATGATAGCGGAGCAGAGACCTGCGGCAAACCACGGGGTCCAAGAGAACTGTTTGATACCCGCGAAGCCCATGACGCCCCACAATCCTGCTGTAATCAGGAACGAAGTGGTGATTAGCTGTCTGCGTCTAAATTGACTGACAGTCCATGACGAACCGAGATTAGCAATCGCACCGATGATGATTCCAAAGATAAGGAAGAGGATGCTGGTACTGTTTTTCATGCCCATTTGCTGGAGAAAGACACTAACAGATGATAAGAGCGAGAGACCGAAGAGGAACTCGATGCAGCCGGCGAACATAACGATGAAGGTACGGCGGCGATTCGAAGCCTTAAAGCAGTCCCAATATGTAGCTTTGACTGCATTTCTCGCCTCTTCTTCCATAGCGTGTTGCATTCTGTCCACCGCTGCCTTCGCACTGTGCTTTGGACCTAAAAGCCGCGCAAACGATGCGAGGGCACTGCTCCGCTTGTTCTTCAGGAGGAGATATGCCGGGGATTCGGGCAAGAGAAACGCCATGACAAACGGCGGAACAGCGACCGCCCATTGTGAGCCCAGGGCAATCAAATATGACTTTGGCTCCAAGTCCTTCGACACGACAAAGATAACAATGGACCCAATCAATTGGCCAAACAGCGTGAGCGTGGGGACCAACGACATGATCGGCCCTTTCAGTCTCGTAGGCGCAACTTCAGACATGTATGTCATTGTTCCGATCTTGATGATTCCCAGCCCGAACCCCTGAACCACTTTGCCAATGAGCAGCATGATGCGCCTCCACTCCTTGTCCGCAGGCCTGTTCGAGAAGAAAAGGCCTAAGATTGCAACAATCCCAATCGTACTACCCATCATTAGGCAGAACCGCCGACCTAGTCGATCCATAAGCCAGCCACCAAGTACGGTGCCGGCTATTTGGCCAAGAGGGCCGATGCCGTCCCATAGCGAGAGCCAGAGTGCTGGTATGGCCCATTCCCATTTTTCCTTTGCGGGATCGGGGTCGGAGTTGAGCATCCATTCGCCCCAGTCACGCTGATAGGCTTCGACGGAGTTGAGCGCGCCGAGAATTACGGAGTCATAGCCACTGTATAGAATGGCGATGGACATGCCTACCATCCACCATACCATTGTCGAGTACTGTCGGATCGACTTGCTGAGGGGTGCGGCCTTTTCCTCCTCATATTCGGTCCCTTCGTTCGTATTGGGTTTGCCATCTAGGAGTGGCGCGACGGACGAGGTGCCTGCTGTTCGTTGATGATAATCTTGGTCGTGCGAGGTGTCCTCTATGATGTCTACGGACGAACGTTCAGAGTATCGGGTTGTGCCAGCATCGATGGATGGAAGTTGTTCGAGCCCCTTAGACATGGATGGATAGGTATTGAGGCTTAATGATGAGTTCTGTCGGCGACAACTATGGACTGTCTGACTCTCTAGTTGCTCCTGGAACAGAATGTCTAAGACTAGAATGGAAGGCTTATGTAATGAAGAAACAATGAATTCTCAGTAGATGCAAGTGGTAGCTTTTCCTTAAGCCGTGTGACAAAGCATGGCTTTAAAGAAAACAATCAGGAAGTCGAAGCGTGCGGTTTCTGAGCCACGGACTGCGTACCATAAAGCACAGCTGTAAGGCTGCGCCATTTGAAACGCCCGAAAGAGACGCAGTTCGCCGACTCGATTTAAAAATACCTAGTGTAGGAGTATTTGGCCCTAAGTTGGACGGTTTTCAGGCAGACTGCGAATCATGAGCAGAAGCGAAACTCGCAAGCTTGGCGCTTATCGTGAGAAAAGCTGCGAAGCCCGCTAATACCAGGAACAGACATTTCAATCCCTAATTACGCAGCATCATGCGCAATAGAATGCTCTTAGTGCTTACCAGATATAACCCCCTGTTTTCAGGCCTCTAATACACCCTGTTAGCTTCTTGATAGATATATATTCCCAATTACACATAACTAAGAAGACATTAATGCGACTTCTCAAACACATCCTTTATTTCATATCACACCGTATATCAATATCTCGCCTATCATTCCTCCTGTCAAACCCCCTACCCCAGCATATCCCCCCAGTCAGGCACAACCACAAACTTCCCCTTAACGCGTCCCAACGCGCTGAGAATAGTGGAACTAAGCCCCAGTGGTCTATTTTGTACCGTTGTAGTAGGGTTAGCCTCCTACTGCGAGCCGACGACGCAAGCTGCTGCGAGTTAACTGCGAGTTGGCCATGCGATAATGCGCAACCTGTTTCCTAGCGGCGCAACCTATTTCCTGGTAGTACAACCTACCTTCTAACGCAATATATTTCCCTATATATACTAAGGCAAGGAATGTCTTCGCGAGGGCAATAAGGGTAGGCAGCGTTCTTGCGAAGGTAACTGGTGTTCCCAGGAAATGGCTTAAGACTGTGCACAGTCCTCTTGGAACCTGATTCCCGCTAGGAATCGGGCAGACTACAGATATTACCCTAAGTAGTTAGTAAAGGTTAGCTAGGTTTACGCCTTGTAACTTTACTTGGAAGAGCTTTGTTCCGAGATACGTGGTTAGCGCGACTTACCCCACATACAGCAAGCCGCAACGTTCCGCAGTACAAAGGTATTCGTATTATCCTGTAGGCCCGACCACCCTACTATTTCTTTAGCCGAATGTGTTTTGGGAATATGACGACGACAATAGATAACAGCAGAATTGCGTCGCAGCCTCGCTCGAACAAGTCCGCTATAGCATGTGATTTCCGTAGAGCCAAGAAGATTAAGTGTGCGCCCCCTCTAGTATCAGCTCCAAAAACAGCACGCCAACCTCTCCCAATGGTAAGGTAATGGGAGACTTTCATGCCCTAACTGCAAGGTATATTTCTTATAAGAAAAGTATAGGGCTTTGCAATACTAATTTTAAAGATCAGGACCACTGCCCACAATGCGAATATCGTCGTCTACGTCAAAGACAATCTTATCAAAGGCAACACAAGCTTCAAGCGTTCCAGGAATGACTCTCTCGCATCGGATCTATGCTTCCTGAGAATCAAACTATATTAAGAGATTTCTTAGGCGACCTCGAAGAGGCGCAAACCTTGACTAACACCAACCACGAAGTGATCACTGCACCTGCGACTATTGCTAATCAGACAGGAAATGAGTCCCTAGGTGGCGCCATGGAATACACATTCGTTTGCGAGACAATGACGTAACAACGCTGTCTTAACGACAATGCTGTGCCTACCACCATACCTAAGGCTAGTCCTATACTGCCGAATACTACCTCCTATCCTTCTACCGGCCCCCATATAGCATCTCGTAATCGCGGCGATAGCGAAGGCGCAGCGCCGTGCCCTATCAACGAAGACTGTTCCATGATCGATGTGCAACCGACTCCACCACGAACGGTAATCAGCATCGCCAACGAAGATGATAACAGTTACATATTTACGCCTAAGGAAGAGGTTAGTAGTTATCATCTATAATAACCATGTACCAAAAGAACTAATCATGATATAACTAGGCATCTTTCAAATATCACGGTACATTTAGATAAAGTCCCTATTTGATTCAGTTATTGATATCGCTTTAGGCGCCGGTTCATTTCTATCTATCTGTTTGAAATTTGGACAAGAGTGGGTTTCGGGGGAAACAGGCTCTACGTACTTTGGGACTATGGCTAGAAAACTAACAGATGGTATTTCTCAACGGCTAAAACTAGGTTCAAGCTTTCCCCTAGAAAGAGAACTAGAACCTTCCGAGCCAATCGCGTGGAATTATGTCAAGGCCTACTTTGACCTAGACCCGGACGCCGGGTTCTCGATGGTGAATTGCTACAGCTTCGAGGCCAAGCTGCGTGCGCACATTAGCAAAGATAATTCAGTCGACACTAGACAAAGCCCTGGCTGGGATGCGCTTCGTAACACAATTTACGCGGCTGGTTGCCGAATGCTCGCTACTCGTTCCGAAGATATGCCAGTCAACTTTCTTCAGACTCGGAGCCGGAAGTTCTTCTTGAATGCTCTCTCCTACCACACAGAATTGTTATATTGCCGATCCAACTTGATGACTGTCTAAGCTATGACCATGATGGTTAATACCCCAGGCACCGACGCCTGAAGTGGTCACAAGCTAATCCGAGACAGAGTTTTTTTGTAGAAGGTATCGGCTCACCCTCAATCGACTACATGCTCCGTCTAGATGCAATGAAATTGGCTCAATCTCCGGCAGCCTGCTGGTGCCTGGAATCTTGGATAATCTTTAGCTACTTCACGAGCTTTTCTTTGGTGGGCAATCTATGGATTCGAACGGCAAAACGCCTATAGAGTAGGGCGGCCGCTAGTAAGCCTAAATTTGCACTATTTTCTTCTGCGCTGGAGCATTTCTAATACTAACCCTGTAGTCAGGCTATTGATGATTATGACATTACGTGTCAGCTGCCAACAGAGATTCCCATTGGAGATCCCACAAACCTAGGGCTAGTGACTCTGTCCATTAGCCACGCTCGACTTTCGGCGGAAATAACAAAACAGACAAATAAGTTAAAGTTTTCTAAGCCATGTTTAAGAGAACTTCCCAACTCTATTCTCGAATTAAGCTCGATGCTTCACGAGTGGTGGAATTCAATGCCAAAGTACGTTGCTGAATGCAAGTACAGCTCCCCTCAAGCCGAGGATTCGCTCCCAAGGTATACCCAGCTACAACATATTATATATCAGCACTATGCACGTTATGGCAATTTACTAGCCATTCACTCTGTTCTTGTCCATCCCTGGAACACGGTCTCGGTTACAGTTGAGCCAAGTGACAGGGCGGAATGTAATGCCATTGTTGCTTCGAGTATCAACGCTTGCATAGAGGCCACCCGCGATTTTATTCAGAAGTTGCCTCAAATGGAGATTACTGCGGCGTCACCCAAATGGTACAACCATGCTTCTCATGTCCTAGACGAACTATCACTAACTTTTTCTGTTATAAAGGCTCGTATTTGTCTACCCACTGACTGCTCTTATCTCTATCTTCATCCTAAAGCTGAATCAGATATACACCTTATGCATCCGTGGCCGGTCACTTCAACCACCCCGAGTTTGCCGTACCAGAGATGAGCTTTCCACTCGTGCGACAGCTAGCAGGGTTGGCGCTCAAAACAGTAACTCGTGCTAGAGGAAGAGTTGGGAGCATAGTAAGTCAGGCCCAAGGCGATAAACTGCCAGATTTCGGAGCAGGGCCTTCGGCAGCTCTCAGTTCTCTCGAGGTAAGTTGATTACTATAATACACCTTCGAATACTAACGTATTAAAGCCAGGAATTGATGGTATAGACTTTGATAATGAGGAATGGGGTACTTTAGTTAGCTTGGCTTGCCTAGATACCGGCTTAAGTAGTGGGCTTCCTATAGAGAGTTATAGGTATATTGCTATAATTTTACTTCGTACAAAACTTATTGATAACAAAGATAATTAACGGAGAGGGGCTTAATAAAAGTTGTATAAATTGTCGATTATAAAGGGAATCGGCTTCCCATTCTCATCGATCGCTCGTGAGAACTCGAATGCCCAGAGCAATTTAGCGACGGTACGCCACATATTCCGTTCTGCTAGGTGCATTCCGGCGCAGATACGTCGTCCAGCGCCATAGGCGTAGTGATCCATCAGCTTCTAGAAATCAAACGAAAGACGATGTAGAAAGACATATCTCGATTTTCGTAGTCTGCCGTACCCGCGTAGTAACTTGCGAGGGCTTTGTGATTCTTATAGCGCTCCAGGTCAAATATTTCGGGATTCCTGAAGTGCAAGGGGTCAAGGCTGAGGCACCACACATTTATGAATACAGTGGTACCTTTGTGAATCGCGTTCCCCTCATAATTATCATCTGGAATTACCAAGGGTCAGTGATTGACTTACGAAGTTGAGACTCACATTCACATACCCCGTCCAAGGTAGTGGGGCAATGCAGTTGGCGCCCTGAATTTTGCCGTCAGTGCGAATGTTCTAGCGTACTTATCAATTCCGTCATGATGAATTACTTACACAGGACGCCATCTCAGGCCCTCTTTGACGATCATGTTGATACGGCAGCTGATCGAAATCTGACCAGACTGGAGATCGCTGTGTACCGCAGACGACATCGAGCTGCGCTTGTGCCTCTCTCTGAACCTCCGGATACAATACGAGGGCTAGGGTGGGGGTACGAAGGGTGCCCGCCGATGTGTCAGCGCCTGCTTCAACCATCTCACCAAGCATGAGGTTAAAGCTCAATTGCTGGATAGGCCATTTGGTAGCATCGTATTCGTCAACCAAGTTATCAGCGATACAGTCACGCTTGTCCCCAAAACTTCGACGTTCGTCAATACGACGCCGGGCTTCAGACCAGATTTTATAAGTCGCTTCCCGCGAACTAGCAGCCTTTTTGAACCATGGGTGCCACTTTGGCAGGTAATTTAGAATCGGGAATTCATCGAATGGAGGCCTTGAACCTGCTCAAGGCACTCTGCCCGCTGTATCATCATTAGCTTATGACAAGGCTGCAGATTTCATAGTATAACTTTATGTACGGTGTTGTAGCCTGCCTATCCGGATGTCAGTTCTTACTCTCACTATAAACTTTCGGAGTAGGAGGCGTACGCTACCCCAGAAATCGTCGTGGGACCGTGCGCGAAACCCGTGAACAATAATGTGAATAATGGATGCAGCGTAACGATGGATATGATTGTCTAGATCGTCTGATTGCTAAAGAAGGTCGTTCATCAGAATCGTAGCTCTAAGATCAACAGTAAGAATCAATCTCTACAGCATTCATCGATACCAGGGGGTAGAACGCACTCGGCTTCCTGTACAATGACATGCTTCTTGTCTAGCTTCGCAGGGGATAGGTTGTGCGATATTAGTCTTCTTTTTAATTTCCATAAGTCGTTTTTCGGGTTTAAGAAGGAGTAATGTTCGGCCCCTACCAAAGTGTACATGTGGCTTGGGGGCTGATCGGAATATATATTTCCACGCTTATCGAGAAGATCATGGACTTGTTTGCGACCACTCAGAATCGGAATATTGGTGGCACTAAACTTCAAGCGGAATTGGGGACCATAGGTTTTTGACCATTCTGCAAATCTAAAAGTAGTAAGCCGCTTAATTCATGTTGTAAACACCAAAAGAAATATGATTCCACGGCTTGGTCCCGCTTACTTCTTGTACACCCCAGTAGATGGGATCTGGTGTAGATCGCCTATCACTGGTAGAGTGGGCGGCCCCGGGAGTGAGTCTAGAGATTTAGCTCTTGAGCGCCTTGTTAACCACAGAAGATTGGTGATAGCAAATACAAGCAGAATTAATGGCAGTATTGTACGATTTTCGCTATCAGCCAGGGAGGCTCTATATCCCTCTAGCACGCTCCGCAGCGCATCCATGGTGTCAATGAGCATCATGAAGTTCTGCAACTAATAGCAAGAACTTATATGAATTGCTGCACCGCAGTCATGCAGGGTTACCCAATTCGATCGGATATGCCGGCTTCTCCTAGCACCGTAGATATGTGCCGACGGTCCGATTAAGGAAGTTTCGTCTCCGGATCTCGGCAAATGCTTTCTCCATGGGGAAGCCGGCGTTCTGGACAACTGATGGGTCGCCTGATACTCCCAACGGGCCGGCTCAAACCAGTAAGTGCACCACATTGGATTTCTCTGTTCTCCAGTGTCAAGATAATCAATCAGTGCTGTGTCTGAACTTGGTGCACCTCACTTTTCCCTTTAGCCAGTAATTTTCTACCCGAGACACGATACAACATCTGGAAATGTTTGGGCCTATATCAACCATAGTCATCACGGTGCCGATTGGGGTGGCATACGCTGCTCTGCGATTCGGCCACCGGGATCCTCGCATGCCTCCTGCTCCTCCTCCGCTACCAATCATTGGCAATTTGCATCAGATACCGCTAACGGGCATTGAGGAAAAGTGAGAATACGTTCATGTGTAGGTCTAGTATTAGAGTCTGGTTACCGATACAACATACCTTGTCACAGGTTTCGAGAGTGGGCAAATCAATACAATGGCGTCTTCTCCCTCAAATTAAAAAATCAAAATATGATAGTGTTGGCCACGAGAAAGGCAGTCCACGACCTTCTTGACAAACGGGGAAACATCTACTCTGATCGGCCGACCGACTGGATGCTAAAATACTGTAATCAGACCAAACATATAATATTCTCATCGATGGATGTGTCGTGGCGCTTCAAGCGGGAAGACCATATCCCACAATTTCTCTCCGAGGATGTTGGATGAGAAGCATTACAAGGTCCAGGAAGCGGAGTAAGATCTCCCCCTATCCCCCTAGACATGCTCGAGGTGGCTAACCATTTTCCGATGATGGCTAGAGCGAGTTGGTTAATACACGCTCTTCTAAAACATCCCGATCATGTATTTGATGAGATCCGACGTTATACAGCCTCAGTCGCCTCCACTATCATATTTGGCTTCAGAGCTCCTTCTTTCAGTAGTTTTTGGGCAAAAGTAAGATTTCAATGAATAACACGCTACACTTGTTTCTAATTAGGCCATACTAGACTGTTTATACTCTACTTGAAGAGGTTTGTGATATCCGTACCATTTGGAACTACTCCGTTCCGAGTTAACTTCTCGCAGCGCTCAGAAGTTCTAGAACCCGGATCCTATCCTCCAGTTGATCAATTCCCGTTTCTCAAATATATTCCCTCGGCTTTTGCGCGATGGAAGCGCCGCGGTTCGCAGTTGCGTTCAAACATGGAAGCGGCATGAGAGGAGGCCAGACGTAGAGCTGATGAAAGGAGAAAGAACAAACAGTACCGAGACTGCATAGTTGATAGCATGCTAGCCAATTTTGAGTCACAAGGCTGGTCTATTCCCGAGGGAGGATTTAACCCCCTAATGGGTGAGGCCATGGAAGGAAGCGCGGACACCACAGTATCCCAGCTTCTAACACTGTGCCTTGCATTTGCGCTTCACCCGGAAGTCTAAAGAAAGGCTCAATCTGAGATTAACAAAATATGCGGCTCTTCTCGACCACCTTTCTGGTCGGACTTCGCAAGTCTGCCCTACGTGAATGCAGTAGTGAAAGAGGGAATGCGATGGAGGCCTACGTAAGTACTGACTCTTTGAAGAGATCTGACGTAATATCAAAGGCATTTGGCTAATTTCTCATAGCGCGGTCGTTCCATTACCTCACCGAGTAAGGGAAGGTAATAGTCGCAGGTGTACAAGATGTTATATTGCGGAACCGACAAGCATATAGACGACTACTACGATGGCATGCTCATACCAAAGAACGGCACCATCATCATCGGCACGACAGATTTGTATTGGAACGATGCCATTTATCCCGATGCCCAAACTTTCAACCCCGACCGATTTTCAGGGTACACAAAGTTGTCCAACGACTACGCCGGAAGTCCTGAATGGGAGAAGAGAGATAAGTGTTTTTCGTGCCCTAACTCATCTTCTCAATTAACGTGAGTCGCAGGGCACATCACTACGGTTATGGTGCAGGCAGACGTATTTGTCCAGGTATTCATTTCGCAGAACGCGGCATGAGGAGAATTGCTGCGAAGTTGCTCTGGGCATTTGATTTCTCTCCAGCCAAAGATCCTAAAACAGGAAACGATATCCCTTTAGATCCCGATGCCTACACTCACGGCATGCTCGGAGCACCCCTTCCCTACAAAATTATGGTGAAGGTGCGCAGCGAACAGCACCGGGAAGCTATTGAGAAAGAATTCAAATCCGCACAAGAGGCCTCGAGTCGCTATGATCGAAGAACTAGCTGTCGATTGTAGTGTAATGGTATGCTGTGTGAGTGCAGTTAAAGAATATACGATCGAGGAGTCAACGACTAGGACAGATGAGAAGCAGCGAAATGCAACTCTTCGTTATTTGGTTGAGATTAGACAACGTAGCGAAGTGAAAATATTAGAAAGTTTCTCGTTAAAAGCTTCCACTAGCATTTTACGGACGCTTTATAAGTCTGGCAGCCAGTCTCCTAAGCGTTGGGTCCGGTAAACTAGGCACCACATTCCGAGTCCGGTCGCACTATGAATTGGAGATGCGGCCAGGCTTGACACCTAGGTAATGGAAAGTGGATAAGGGCTGGTTTTAGAGCATCCTAAATAACATGTGGTTGTTCAACAAGGATGTTGGCTCAAGAAGTGCGGTGGTAACATAGGGGAACGCTTCATACCTTAGCCCGTCATTGGTAGCTCAACCCGATGTTCGTCTACGGCCATAAACAGTCGGCTATCCACCGGAATAGCAGAATACAAAATAGTTCGGGTCAACCGGAAGTATTGTGACTTCTGCTGTGATGGCTCAACAGAAGGGAACCGTTTTGAGAACTACTTGTGACCATATTTGTTTGTTTCGCAACCATCTTAACATATCATAAAAATACCATCTAGCTTCACTGTCACCCTACTCTCGGGCTCCCTGTCTCTCGGCTCGTGCATCATGCCTCAATCAGTGCCAGATAATGTAGGGAAACGACTTCTCCCCCATGTTGTTGAGCAGTCAGCAAGGAAATTCCCCATCACTTCATTAATAAATTTTGGGACACAGAGAAGGGAGAACGGCACGAGGTTACTTATGCCGAACTCGCCAAGGCAGTCGACTTTCTTGCCTGGTATATTGACAAGAATTTGGGACAAAGCAAAAACTTCGAAATGGTCGCATATCTTGGTCCCAACGACATCCGATACACGGTTATCTATCTTGCCATGATGAAGTGTAGATATACGGTTAGTATGGCCTAGTCATGATATTCATACAAGCAGCCCGCTAATCGTAGGCCTGGGACTATAGACACTTGCACTATCACCTCGAAATTCACACAGTGAGCGTTTGCGTATTATCAGTGAAAACTCTTGCGACAAGTTCATTTGCACAACCGAAACACAGTAATTATTCAAGAGCTTCGCAGGCCACATGGCAACGATATGCATTCCGCACTAGTGATATCGTTCGCTTCAGCGAACCACACATTATATACCCATTTCTGCACACGTACGCCGAAATGGCCGATAAGGCAACCATAGGCTTCCAGACTTCTGGCACTACGGGGCCCCCTAAGGTTAATGTCATCAGGCATTCATGGTGGGCTCATGTCGATGCAGGACACACTGTTCTCTCATGTCGCTATGCAGTCCCGTCACATCTTGCACCGGTAGAGTCGCGGGCCCGACTGGAGGAGGCAGTCAAAGTTGCTGTCGTGGATACCATCATGAAACATCCTATGCTGCAAGTGGGCATGATAAATGCCACTTCCAAGACTCCCTCGTGGATTAAGCCGCAGAGTCTCGATTTAACGCGACACATAAAATGGCTCTACCTTAGAGAGTATACCGACTTTGAACGAACCGTCCAGAAACTTTCGTGTTCAGCTCGACGATCGTTTCCCAGACTTTTCCTCTAAGCAGCCGGAATGGAAGATTACCGTCATTCAGCAAGGGGATGCCCTATCATGGAGGTCCTACTCACCTAGAATCACCCCTAATTTAGCGGTGCGGGCGCCAAGGTGTTTCACGAAGACTTTCTCAAAATGCTCAATAATGTTGAAAACGAGGCAACGGAGCGACGGAGCATACGAGCGGAAAGGCCTAGATGGCGATATTGATATTTTTACACCACCTGAAGCGCGTCCCCTCCTTCCAACATCAACCGAGAGCTTGAAGAGTCTTCCGTTGGATCTCAAGTACCTCGCCAAGGTATTTTGGAACAAATTTAGGCCTCAGCTTCTCAATCAGGACGTATCTCAAGCAGCCTAGTGCCCAATTTGCTCCACTCCATACAAAACCCAGTTCCGGGCCTTTCCATGGGTAACGCATCTCTACTTGCGATCCTAGCCCTCTGCCGAAAGAACAAGACTACCACCACCGGCCTACTAAATGGATTGGCACACATTGCCTTCCCATTGCGCCTCGATGGCACGGCCGCCCCGGCGATCGAACGTGGTTGTTCGCGCATCGATGTCAACCCGCATATTGTTGTTGGCGAACCAGGTCATACCTTGATAGAATACATACGGATTTCTCTGGGACTGAAAATACTACCGGAGTTAGGGCTATCGCCAAATCAAAAAGGTTAAGGTCCAAGGTTGTTTATTAGGTTGTAGTAACTATAACAGTCTGACCCCGAAACCTAACCACAACAAGTATTCGTATTTCATGAGCACCTTATTGCCACAGTGCTAGGCAGCGGTAGAGCGTACGGGATAGTATAGCTAGATAGGTTCCCTACGTCGTCAAGCAAAGCTTAATTAGGGATTATTCATAACGCCGGATTTTCTACTGTAATACCATCCCAGGAGCATTAACCAAGGGCACACACCACCGTTCTCACCCCCTAATTTCACGCGTATCGGCGCCGCTTCAAGGAAGCCTTGTCTGCTGCTGCGGCTCTTCACTAAGGGTAGTTCGTGAGTCCGCCAAATGTACGCAGTAATTTCCAACCACACATTGCCGTACTTGATCATCGTCTTCTCCGCCTGCTGCACATTAAAAGGCTTCTTATTGTTTGCATTGCCACGTTCTTGTCGATTGACGTACATCATCGCGGGCTATTACTCTATTCTTGTGGTGCTGTCGCTCGGCTGTTCTACACACTGAGCTCTAGTTACAGGAGGAAGTGCTAGCCCAGATCCGCAATCTGGACAGACTAAAACGTTTCTTGGCCTCTCCTGAAGCGGATGAGTTGGAGCAAGTGCCTAAGTCCCTACAGGACGTAATTATGGTCATCAACGCTAGTTTCCGATGCGATGCCATCATTCTATGCAATAGGAAAACCTGCCATCTGCCTCTTCTAGGCTTTTACATCGAAGATGTCGAGCGCAGTGTCGAACAAATGAATCGGCTGCGTCACAAGGCCAACGCAACCGCCTAGAACCGACTCACGCTTTCTCTCTTGCTAGCCTAGCTCTAGGAATCATTGGTGAGACCTATTTTAGATGATCTCGGGTTCACGACAACGCCTCTAGGTCACGACTGGCCGCAGGTGTGGTGGACTCCCACAGGAGCGCTCTCTCTGCCCCCTCTTCGTGCTGTGGGATACCATTCAGCAGGGTTCTCGGAATCAGCTCTCGACAGAGTGCTCTCGTCCTACATTTTCTCCATTGAAACGCTTCACTATACCGGGAGGAACCAGAAACCAAGTAACCCTTGAGATTCCGTGAACACAATCCTTCTAGCGCACATGGCGAAAGCCGAGTTGGCTAGTCCGCTCTATCATGTCAAAGAGGAGGTCGAAGGGGTGGCCGCTTCACTACGAGATCTAAAGCCCATCCGCCTGAGCAAACCAAACAAGGATGAAATCATTTCGCGCCTTCCCTCCCGCTCCGTCTTCCACTTTGTCGGCCACGGCATGTCGAACCTGCTCGGTCCCTCGGACAGCGCTCTGCTCGTGCGCGACTGGATAATTCAATCCTCCGACTATCAAGGAACCGGTTTCCTAGAACTTCTACACGCAAAGCCCCTGGCTCGCATATCTCTCTGCTAACTTCACTGGGGAGACCAAAGACGAGTGACCGTACGATGAGCCCATCCATTTGATGAGTAGCTGCCAACTCGCTGCCTTCCAGCACGCTATTGGATCGCTATGAGAGGTATTTGATCTTTATTCCGTAGATATAACGAAGGATAGACATAGTAATATAGCTTAAAATTAGGGGCTAAATTTATATCTTTATAATAGCTAAACTTATTGCTCTAGTGCTTCTATAGTTACTGCTAGTTAGGGTTAAGAGGCTTGTTGTAAAATTTTAGAATTATTGATTAGCTGTTATTGAGATATTATGCTACAAATTTTTGCGACTTTTAGTAGTTTTTGGGGTGGCCTGCTCACTGGTTTGGCCCGCTTACTGGTAGAACACGTTATATCGCAGGCCGTCGGGTAGATACGCGGCTCATGTGGGGTACCGTAACATGCTAGAAATACCAGAGTACTGGCGCCATGAGAGGATTATTACAAGTAGACGCTGCCGTAGCGGTCGAACAAGCCACCGACAGCGCAGACATGGACATATATTGGGTAATCGGGCCATCGTTGATGCAGGCCACGGCGGAGCCCAAGGAGGTAGAAAAGAAGAAAAAGAAGGGCGCAATCATCTAAGCCAATACCACCGGCACGAAGTCAACTAGGGTTGGGTCGAGCAGGATGACCCAGCACCCAAAGGGCTTGAAGCGAGAATGATTGTCGACGATGGCTAGAAGGCTCATGCGTAGAGAGTGCGCATTGTTCGAGGTGTGTTGGGCAGCACGCATGGTGATATAGCGGATACAGCAAGCTAAGGTATAAATATCTGCACTCATCACACAACACTGCCTTTCCTAGGAACAGACACAGGATGCGCAAATTTCTCCTCCACAAGATGCAATTCTGTTTTAGCCGCCTCACTGCTCCTCGCTAGAGGCCTATCTTCCCCAATCAACTTCTGTGGAAAAAGCTTATTCCAAGACCTCCATAACAGCGCCGTTCCGAGCGTAATCGGTACTGCAACAGCCCAGTAAATCCAGAACTTGCTCGAAACGCGCCAATTTCCCGACTCAGGACTGTAATTGAAAAATGACATGCTGAATATTGCACACACGTAGGTCGCTGGGAAGAAGGTGAGTGTCAGAAATGAAATAGTTTTCATAGCGGCACTGTCGGACTGTGCGGCGCGCCCGATTTCCACGGTGACGCCCGAATCATACTGTGTCACAGTGTTAAAGGCGTATTGGATTTCGTTGCTAAGCCGCTCTTTGTTGGACGCAGCTCGGTGGCGCAGGCTGCGGAGCATATGGTTGTAAAATTGCAGTCTGGATTGGAGTAGCGCGTGTGTGCCCTTCAACTTTTCCTCGCTGGCCGGCCAGGCTGGCAAATATCTTTCATGGCACGCAGATATCATCTCTATCGTAGTAACAGTCACATCCAGCGTCTCGGATATATGGATAGCGTGCCGTGCAATATCATGTAGCCGTAGGAAATCCGGCGCCGGCGCGCCCGACGTCGCATTCCGATGAATTTCTGTCCGTCGGACGAGCGTGCGGATGCCCCATACGGCTTGATCTTGCAAGTCGATTAGGTCCCCCAGAAGGCAGTCATAGATCCAGTACGGGTTGCTGGTAGATATAGAGGATGTATACAGTGAGGCAGAGAGAAGGCGTTGACGTACTACGGGTTTAGGGTCGAAGATTAGGAGGACCGTTTGCGATGTACCAGCGAGCCAGCGTGTGAAGATGTTGTATTTGTACCAGATGTAATCCTTTTGACCTTTCTGGGCGTTCTCGTGGGTCTGTTTTACCAGGGCACGGAACCAGGTATCTGAAAGATGTTACTTTAGTGAGACATGATACAGATGAAGTTCGGGTATGTGAGAAGGGATAAATAGGCTGCGAGCTCTTTGAGTAATAACCTAACCTGTAGCCGATTGAATAGCGATGCCATCCATTGGCATACCGGGTAGGACATTCTTTCCGTTATGGGTTATACTTACTGCAACCATCCAGAGACCCGGCAGTATCATGTGTATATTCATGTCCAAAGTACCCATTCGAGTTCTTAATCGCATGCATCCACCATATCTCCGGTATTCGGAATTGCTGAGTGAACACATCTCGCCATTCTTTACATTCTCTGATTTGGTCTGCTCCTGCGACGCTAGGATTCGAGTGAGGAGATATTAGTTGAGACTAGGCTGGGTCACGTACACGATGGTCAAGTCGAAGTCTCCTAATATAAAGGATAGAGGGCCCTCAAGCCCTTGAATGGTATCTAAGGATACTTCGCGGCGGTCCCAAGTCACTTCAGCTAGGTGAAGGATTAGGTGTTAGCGCAGGGCTATAAAGTTAGCGAATGCGGTCTTACTATAGCGCTTCCTTAAAACCTCAATTCTTGGGTAAACGACGCTGTTGGTAGCAGCCATATTCTCGAGTTATGGTCAACAGCTAGCCCTTAGTCGCTACGAAAGTTACACAAAGTTCTCCGACAGCGCAATTCTCCCGGGAAAAGGCAAAGCGGTTGAAAGACATACAAACCCGTAACGAAATGCGGAACTAAATATGCTATGCGACCGAGATTAATTAGTGTGAGTGCAGCGTGTGGCAGAATACTATGCACTCGGATTCACTTGCGACACAAGACACTCCAGATTTATTCGTAACCATTATTTGGCGCGAAAAGGCCAGGGGCTGAGGTGGGTGTTCAGCTCCCAGCCTCGTCAATGCAGCCGGAGCCCCGAAATAAGTCAATGGCTTGCTCAGCCTCGCTTGTGTTACAGCGTACCCCTGAAAGCACCTGCAGGAGAGGTGCGTAATCGTTCCATGCGTAAACCTGAGTGGCTAGCCTTGTGAGCTGCTTCTCCTGATAGCATCGCCCCCACCATATTTTGAAAAACCGAAATGGTGCGCCGCGGATGGGAGTGTTACCTGACCTTGTTTATCTACATGGAGGTTGCGCTAGTTAGAGGGAAGGACAGGGCTTGTTTCTTACTTTAATACACAACTCACTAGCATCAGCTTCTATTCTAAACCCACCACTTCCTACACTCATTTTCAAAAGTCTTATCGTCTATCGCCTACTAGTCATGGCCGCAACACCGAAATTGCGACTCCTTCGCAATCGGCCTTTGTGCATCATCTGCGGGCGACCAGGCGAAGCTGACGAAATCGCAGAAACGCTTGGCATTAAAAAGAATCGCATAACAGGGGACGAAGTGATGAAAGTCAACAATGGATACACCTTCTACACCGGTTCATTTACCCTAAAGTCCGGAGAAGAGCTCGAGTACTATGTGACCAGCAGTCTGCGGCAAGGGATTCAATCCTTTACAGTCTGCGCAAGCGTCCTGTTCAGTATTCTGCGGCCACGCTTTGCTATCCACGCTGGCGTTTGTGCTGGTTACGACGATCCAATGGGCAAGCTCAAGTACGAATTCTAAATGTCTTGGTTTGGTACCTTGCTGAAATTTTCAGAATTAAACTTACAGATGTAGTATTTGGAGAGGCAGCGACCAACTATCAGGAAGGCAAGATGGATTATGTGAATGGGCAGTTCTGCATGCGTCCTGATTACAATCGTGTCCCTTATGAAGCAGGCGACATGCAAGCATTCGCTGAGGCGGTGTCGCGCCCAACGTATCACTACGGCGAATATCTCTCGGGATCTTCGGTGCGGACAGACGCAAGCATTATCTTCGAGAATATCCGTAGAAATGTGAGCGCTCAAATTCCAATGTGATGTGGTGCAAATAGAAGCTAATAGTCGTAGGTTAATCGCAACGCAATAGCACTCGATATGGAAGCCAGTGCCTTCCTGGAGCTGTGCAGGCATTTCGATGGTGACCAGGTTATATCTCTTGGTGTAATCAAGGGAATTTCGGATTACGGGGATCCAAATAAAGGCTCGGTGCCGAATGCAAAAGAAATTGCTCTAGAGAATACAGCCAGGGCACTGGAAGAGTGGGTCATTCATCGTATACATGGCATAACATGGATAGTCGATGAGAGTAAGCTATAGCAACTCTGCTTAATATGAGGACTGAGCTGACTCATTTGTTTCTCAGGGGAGGAGCCGGGGGCTAAGATAGTACCGGGATATTACGATAATTTCATTAGAAGAGTATTGGACAATTACCTTCAGGGTTGGCCTATCAAGGACAAGTCCGATCGGAGCATCGAGGTTAGACTTCCCACCCTGACCTTCATGATCAAGGATGCTCACTCATCGACAGATCCCTCGAACGGAAATCAAAGGCTTCAAGACAGTGCTGCCAAGGGGAAATGATCCAAGTTTTGCGCAAGAGATCGGTCACGTCGAGAAGCTCTCAGAACGCTATCATGTGAGCCAAGTAGATATCGGAGGTGTTAGTCTCAACTCTCATTAGCACATAGCACCTTCATGGTACTAACTTACATTTAGAGCACCGCGGGTCGCTATCTTCATTACAAAGGCGGCTATCTAATCGACTGGGCACGATGCGTCAATAGTTTGAAAATCTGCGAGGATGGTGAATACCAGGTCGGGGTTTTTAGTCGGCTCTTAAGCAGCGAATCCTACTACAAAGGCTCATCGGATTCGCCCGCTCTCGCGTCAGTGGTTTCTTGGGAGGATACGGTAGAGTGGCTGAAGGACCTAGAGCTTGAGGAGAGTGAAGATAAGTCTCACAAGACTCGAACTGTGAAAAAAAGTATTGAAAAGGAAAGGATATCGGCGGGTGGCGCTTCTAGACAGAACCAAGCTCAAGATCAAAGCGCCCGAGAAGGCCGACCGCCGCAACGAGACAATCATCAAGCACAGACGGTTCTCGGAGAAGGGAGGCATGAAAGTCCCGCACCGACCGATGACGCTGCCACTTCTAATGAACGTCGACCGACGAAAGGGGCCGAAAGGCGCCTTGCATCAACTCCGGCACGTACAGGCAGCAACGAGGTCAAGGAAAAGCAGCGGAGCACGACGCAGGCTCCCAAACGCGCAAGGAGCAAAGAGGGCCATGAAAAAAAGAAAAGTTTCTCGCTGTCACCGAAGCGGTCAATGTCACGCCTCCTCCAACGGTTACGAAGCACGCCGCCAGATTATTACCCACCTCCTCAAGCCACAGCACCTTCCCGAACACCCGCATAGTCGCGAAGAAGCTGTAGTTGATTGTGGTATGCTAGGTCTTTGTTCTATGTGATCATGGGAACTTTCTAGATATATATTGCCCATGTACTCTATCTTATCTCAATTCGTCTCTATCCTCATTTGCTCCTGTCCTATTTGCAACCAATGCATTGATCCACATACCAAGTCTGAATCCTGCCAGGAAAATTTGTCTTTCTACCACCACGGTTGAGGCCTTAAGATACGATTTCGACAACTCCTTGTTTTTGATGCCTTCAACTCCCTCTGGGAGCGCAACGGTGCAGACAAGAGCATTGGCATCTCTCGCCCAGTCCATCACCTGATTTTTGCGGCTTTCATTTGCATTGAGATCTTCCGTAAAGCTCATGATCTCATATTTCTCCGAGTATTTGGGGATAACTAACAACTCCGGTGATTTTATACTGTTGTTGTAAAGCTGCTCAGCCCAGCGCTTGGCCACCTCAACCTCGTTTTTCTCTTCGCCATTTGCAACGTCTCTTGGCATGGAGACATCCCAAACAAAATGAAGATTGGTTTCTTCTCCCTTGTACAAGACCGGGATATCATTACCGCCACGAGCAATGCTCTCTACGTGAAGCGGGCAGTGGATATCGCCGATGAGATGCAGGATGAACTTGAGAGCCATGGCTCTCTCTTCCGGCGATGCAACTGTATTTATCATGCTGCTCGTCGTGTTTTGGATCGCATCGATGATACAGGTCCGATTTGATTGACAGTCGCGGTGGTAATCGAGGCTACACGAGTCTGGTGGGTCGTCCCGAGCATCTACGAAGTGCCAGGAGCCGGTGTTGCGCCCCTCAGGCAGCTGTTTATATTCATCTGCCCAAATGGCGGCGGAATCTATAGTCTCGCTACCCAGCAGATCTCTCACGTACTCCGTTGCATCCTGGGTGAAGTACTTTTGGGCAATCAGCGCGATGGTGCGATGGGCGAGGTTGCCCCAGGCGTCGCACGGGGTAGGGACGATAACGACGCAGAAAGAAAGAGCCGTGTATAGTCTCATCGTGTTAGAAATCAGGATAACAGTGCTCGGCAAAATAGTAGCGGGCAGTGCGGGGACAGGCAGAGGACAATACGGATCGCGAAAGCGCAGGCCTAGTCGGAAGCGAGCGGCGCTCGCTCACCTTGGTGAACCTCTTGCATGGGGGCTGAGCTGAGGTTCGTATTGTCGCAGCCCCTCAGCCACGCCGTCTGGAGGCGCACCTAGCCTCACCGGAATCACCTCATCACACAGGCAACCAATATTCCATCTGCTACGTTTGATGACACGAGTCGGTTGCCTGCTCGTGTGTGCATGCTGAGCCTTGTGGCTCCTTGCTGGAGCTTCATGAGCCGAGCCTTGTCCTGCTTTGCTGTTACCAGCGTCTTCCGCTCTCCCCATCGAGGTCTAGTATTTTGTTCACGCATCCGCTATCAACCCATCTCCGTCCTACTTCTCCGGCGGCCTTCTCCATTTCCTAGGGCCATGGCCAGCTCAGCCAGAAAACGATCACCCAGCACCATCGAAGCATCGCCCGTTGAAAGACAACAGACGAAAAGGCAGCGGCTTCCGACTACTTGCGAATGGATCTTGAAACAGCCTGCGTACAAGAGCTGGAGAGCTAGCGAAGATAGTGGATCGCCCATTCTCTGGCTCCATGGCCCACCAGGCTGCGGTAAAACCTTTCTCGCTCAGTCAATCGTTGATTTTATCAAGGAAGATAACCTTAAGCCGGAAAATAACGTTTTCTCTTACTTTTGCGATGCAAATTCAACCCCCAGTTCTCTCATGAGATCGATACTCGTCCAGCTGCGGCAGCATCCGGCACTAGGAGAAGAGACAAGAGTTGACATAATCAGCCTCACCACCGAACCATTGTCCGGTGACCTGAGTCTACCACTGGATATGACTCATAAGCTTTGGGACACGCTTTCCGGTGTGCTGCTAGAAATACCTAACGCGACCCTCATTATTGACGGCATAGACGAGCTTCCAGAGAGGTTTCTTCAACCACCGGATTTTGACTTGCCTTTTAAGCTCGCGACTCTCGCAAATGTTGATAATAAGAAAACAAAAGTGCTTCTCTCGAGTCGCACACATGCAAGTATTCGGAGAACGTTAAAAAATTTCCCCAGTCTTCTAGTAACGGAGGAGCTCGTCAAGGAAGACCTGGAACGATTCATTGAATCTGAGATTATAAAGTTTCGAGAACTAGAGGCTTGGAGTGACCTCATCCGACGAGAAGTCGTGGACCAATCTGAGGGAAACTTTGTCTGGGGGGTGCTTGCGGTCAAGGAACTCGCCGCAAATGCTTCTATACGCGCTTCTAGTCAAAGGTAAGCAAAGGATATCACTACAAATTTCTTTCCCAGCCTCAGTGTACTTGAACCTATCCAAACCGTTGGAACTGAAGCCGCTTGCACCCGAGAAATGCAACGCTTCCTGTATCTCATCGCCTCCAGTCAACGACTAACTTTCAAAGCAGCGAAGACGATCTTAGAACGAGCTTGAAGAACATTCCGACGTCTATGGATGATGTCTATACTTCAATACTATCGAAGCAAGTCGCAGTGCTGAGTTCCAACCAAATTTCCTTGCGCAACCAAATCCTACAGTGGACCTTGTTCTCTGTCCGCCCATTGCGATCCGATGAGCTTCTCAACGCTATTGCTGTACAGTCGGACGCTAATCCTCAAGATATCGAGGCTGATGCGATTGAGGCTTGTGGCTCACTCATCAAGATCGAAAACGGGGCCTGGAAACTTGTTCATCACTCTCTTCGAGAGTACCTTCTGAAAGAACTTGAGCCGTCAAATCAAACCCGACTGGTAGATCAACAATCGAGCAATCTGATGATAGCTAGGTGTCTACTTACCTACCTATCCGATCCGCCCTTCTCTCGCATAGATGTGCCACTGAACCAGGACTTTCAGTATAAATATCCTCTCATTGAGTACGCAACACTATACTGGGTGCATCATGTCAGCAATGCAGGTCCTGATTCCAATCTTCAGGACATAATCCGCGAGTTTTTCAGCCCACACACAATATGCGTGGAGTGGGCGGACATACTGCTTCCGCATTACCTTCCACGTTCTAGCCTACCAATTCCACCACGCCCATTTAATACCGCTCGGTTCTTGCACTTTTTCACATTGAAAGGGCAGCTCAGTTCATATTTTCATGAGGACTCAAGGGCAGATTTTGCAAAACAGGTTGAAGACCTGCTTCGCCATTCCTATGAAGGTTTCTTGGTTCAGGCGCAATCGAAATCGGGTCCGGAAAGCATTGACGCTGTAAAACGTCTTTTAGACCTCGCTGAAGTGTATAGCTGGCTATCAGGATACAAGTCGAAAGCCGTATCTTTGCTTCAAGCTGCATCGTTCATCGTCTCCAAGAGTACCGATCCCAACGCACAGCAGCTTAGAGCTACAGTATTTCAAGCGCTAGCGGATGATTATAAGCGAGCCGGCAAGTACGAAGACGCGCGGAAGCTTCTCACAAGCATTCTGGCAGACGAAGCACTTCTATCCGATGATTTCGCACGCATGTTCGCGTTGGATAGCCTAGGCTGGGTTAACATGCGCTTGAGTGATCTCAACGCCGCCGAGCCCTTACTACGAGACGCCACAGACCTTGCTGCACAAATCTACGGCAAGCACTCGCCGATGACTCTCCGCCCCAAGGTAACTCTCGCAGAGACTCTGTCCAAACTAGGGCGACATAAAGAAGCGGAAGTCTTTTGCACTGAATTAAAGAGGCAACTAAGCGAGCATCACACGAATGGTGTACCGCTACCCAAGGATTCGATATCGCAGTTGCACACATTAGGAATGATTCTGATGCAGGAAGGGAAATTTCAAGAAGCAGTGAACACTTACCGAGTTGTTGTCGACGATCGGAGAAAAATGTTTGGAGAGAAGCATGGAATGACCCTTGGAGCAGAGATGCAGTTGGGTATTGCAATGGAAAAGGCAGGGGATAACGACGGTGCGAAAACTCTGTTTGGCAACCTATTGCCAAGGCAGGAGAAAGCATTAGGCGAGAACCATCCAAATGTGAAGGAATTGAAGCAGAGGTTGGTACAACTGTAGAAAATGCGTTGATAATGCCTGCGTTTAAGCAACTACTGTTAGGTATAGCTAGTATATGAAGGATCAGATTGCCTTTACTAAAGGAACCTTCTCAAGGATAATGGATCTGGAACAGGGTTCCTCCAAAATTGCAACCTTTCTGGCAATTGTGTGCGTTTTCGCCGACTATATCCAACTCTCTCTCTAGATGTTATGGCATGGACCATAGACTAGTTGGCGGTAATGACTGTGGGGGGGTTCCCTTTTTGGTAAGGCCTAGCTTGGCGTTTACAGCGGAGCCTTGGCGGCGTGTCCCTGCATACAAGACGATCTTTTCACGTTATTGGCGACTGCAAAATAGTCGCCTCCAGCATACGATACACACCATGCCTATCTCCAAGAAAGACAGAGTACGTCTCGCCTTGGGCTAACTCCTAATATATATCACAAAGAGCCCTAGCTTACCGCCCCGCCTACAGATCCAGCGCGAGCACAAAAAGGCCGATAAGGCAGGCACCCGTGCGCCGGTAAAGGCCAACGGGCTGCCAGTCAAGGCCCCGAAGCCGACGTCTATTGTAGGTTATATCGCACCTACTACTCTATTCACCCTCTACCCGTCCTTCCTTCGGCAGCAAGTCGCATAGCTAAAGCCGCGGCTGGGAAATATAGTGCCAGAACTGTCGCCGCGAGATTGTCAACACGAACAAAGCGCAGCTCGAGGCGCATGCATTGAGCCACAACCAGGCACTGTGGCCGAAGGAGAAGTGCTGGCCGAATGACTTTGCCTGAGGGTAGATATGGGGTTCGGGACAAGTAGAAGTGGAGACATGAGACGCCGCCACAAGTTGCTAGAGGAATATCTGGTAGGAGCAGAGGCATTGAGGGTCCCTTCAGGGCATAGCCACTCTTACCACACGCCTCTTTTATGCGTTAGGAAATATGCGGCAAGTGTCTTGAAGTTCGAATACTTGCAAAGAGGCCAGAAACAAGAATATTGATAAGCCCGTTTATATTTCAATTGACGATAAAAAGCGCCCACCGGGACAAATTGCAGAGACTCATAGAAAGACCTATAGAATTCCAGACCAAGCTACCTTCGAACCTACCCGTAGCAAGACTGAATCAAGCGACATGAACTTCAATTGTTCTAACGCAGATACCTATCGTCGTGGGAAAGCAGAAACACAGTTGCCGTTCAACTAGAACCGCACAAAAAGAGAAGAAGAACAAGTAAAAACAGGCCTCTAAGCCTGCTGCTGAAGGAAAATTAAAAGTTGAGGCCCCACCCCCAAATCTATCAAGTAGACCTTCAGTAAGGTCTCTCTGGAGGCTCGTAGCAATAAATTGCTAGACATTTATCATCGTCACCGCCTACTTCCAACCCAGGTAGCAACCACAGCGCCGCTTTTTTAGTTCTAGCATGTGCGTCACAACCTTAACGAAACTTTTCAAGAAATGGTTCCACAACTTTGTTGTTTAGCGAAATGCCGAACCAAAAGTTACCCTCAGTCTGGAAAGACTTATCACTCTCTACATCTTGGCATTCCGAATATTTGCAACCTTCGGTGGTATTCAATGGTGAATATGAAGAATTGCCGATCCAATAGCCTGTCGATTCTCTTAACCGAGGAAGGCTCCCAGGCTTCAGCAGATGAGTTCGTCATTGAGCATGCTGTCAATGTTGGCAATATTCGTCCATAAATAGAATGGTGATTATTTCAAGTCAATACTTGTCGTAATTTCTTTGGCCCGCGAGCCCCCCGATTGTTTTGAATGTTGTAAAAATCCTCTGGATTCGCTCCGTGAACCACTTATTCTTCTCATGTTATTCTTGTGTACTTCCACGACGACGATCTCCGTTAACTAGGTCTGGAAAGTAGACAATAAATTTAACCTTCTTGAGGTAGCGGAGGCGAAATCCAGAGTAATATTTCTTAACCTTTTCCAGGTCCTCCTTCCTTAGTTCTAAGGTGTCGTTCTTACGCTTTTCTGCGTGGTCCTCAGCAGCTTTGCGAAATTTGGCTCATAGATAATACGCGATGTAAAGATCGTCCTGCGGCAAATAGGCACATATCTGATCGAACAATTCCTGGAAAACCTGTCCATAGTAAAGTATAACTTAGGAAGACTAGCGCTGAACGGAGTTGCTACTTTTCGAAACTTAGAAAATTGTATAGTAGCTTAAATTTAATGCCGGTATTGAGCCGTTCTAGCGATGCCACTTTTGCGGCATATTTAGAAAGCCAACCTAGTGAAGCGTAGTCTAGTACCAACCATGTAAAACGTCAGAGAAAGCACCGGACCAAGGACGAGCGCGCGCGCTTCGCAACCGCTGCGGATATTTAGTATGCCGGGACAAGTCGCTGCAAGGAGAGACGGCCAACGGCATCGCAGTGGGGTAAAGTACAACAAAATGCCTATGCAATGCGGTCAAAACGCTTCACCACCTGTATAGACTATTATTACATAACTCCAACACGCCTTCCTATTCTTCAACCTTAATTACAGCTCTCGCACAGCCTTGTAATCCTTCGGGGCAACTACCGTTTAAATTAAGTGTCTGCAAAACTGCTGACTTACAAAAAGCAACGCTTCTGGGCTGGATATATCGGGCAAGACTGATACCCTCATCTTTAGCCTCGAAGTTTGATGCCATAGCAACAGGCCTACAAATCATGTTTTCCAAGATCTTTACATCAGGCAAAAATTCCGTAAGAATCGCTAGTTTGTAGTAGCTGTTTTTATTTTTCCTATGTAACCCACGTGCATAAACGAGCCCCCATTCTCCGAATCCGAAGGCCACCCATTCCTAATCTTCGCAGAACAACATGCGTCTCCCGATTCCCTCATTGAACGAGTCGATTTATTATCTTATTCTTCCACGCCGGTATAAGTTTGCGATGTCTTTGTTTAAATACAGCCATGTTGCTAACATAGGTCGATGTCCAATCAACAATAGATTATGATTGCAACTGTGCTACAACAGCTATATTTGCGAACAGGCACAGTGACCATGAGGCGATAAATACTTTATCGGCGAGTAAAGTTTCGTGCTTCACGGCCCTTCAACATCATGGTTCCTCAGCTCGTGAAATGGGTGCTGGCTAACTGAGAACTACTTTACACACCTACCTAGGTAATTTGGAAATACCTTCGGCGATGACTGTAACACTCTACACAGCCCTAGCCCACAATCCAGACGTGGCGAGCGCCTAGGAACCCCAATGCCCGAAAAGCAACAAGATTGAGCCGCATTCGAGCTTAGCCTAAAGATTTCATAGCTTACGTGCTCAGAGCGCTACGTGGACAATTTTCGACAACTAATAACCAAAATTGAACACAGGCGAGACCCTTCCACCAACGACAATATCCGTGCAGTCCCCGATTTGTCGCATCAATAGTCGAAAATCTCACCAAGTGAAGAGCCGGATACCATAATGTTAATGTTATGTGGGAAAGCATGTTAGTGGCCATCAGGATTCACTAGAGCTGCAAGTCAAAGGTGAGTGAGGTTTCAGCGGTGAAAACTTCTGCTGCGATTATCAGCCCTGTGCCGTAGGTAATGTGCCCGCGCGCACGGGCACGTTACAGGGCTGAAACTCAGCTGCCGGCCTTGCCGACCATAACACACCGCATCTGCTACCCAAGACCAAATCTTCTTCTTTATTCTATTCTTGTGATATGAATTGATTCTCTGAATCTCGTGAGCGTGAAATCTTAAGAAAGACTAGCTTAGAGCCTGGGTAACAACACACCCATGGTTAAAGGTATGCCACACTATATAAAGAGGCCCACCACTTTCCGTAATATGATCAACCGAAACAACAACGTTGATCCTCAATTCCATCTTTTTCCTCCACATCCAATCACGGAAACACGAATCAACATAAGTTCCCTCAACAACTCTAGCAAGCGAAAATGAGGAGTATACTTTTCACCATTCTTTCTGCATCCATTTTTTTGGCTGCCACCCCAGCTACTGCATCTGATTCTTCGGTCTACAAGCTGAAGATAGAATCTAAGAATGAAAAGCTCAAGGGTCAGACCCTCGTTGTGAAGGATGAATCCTCAGCTAATACATTCCCTAATCCATTGGGGAACTTCCCTTCTTCTTCTTCTTATTCTAGCAAACCGCGTCAATCATACACCTTTAGAATCGTCACATTTTCGGAGGCTGACAAGCTGTACGAACTCGAAGGCGCGGTCAAGAAAACACACCTCATTATCAACGGCGATCCCAGGGCCGCGCAGCTTTTCGATGTGCCTATTGGCGGAGACCCGGTCCCAATTCCAGACAAGTCTGTCACGAGAACCAAGTTCATGTTCTCTGATAAATACGGGAAAACGTTTGTAAGGTCTGCAGAAAACTTGAGGGGAGGTGATGGGGATTTTGATGGACCAGGGTCGTGGCGCGCGTGTACCAGTAGTACGATGGATTACCAATTGTATTGGTACGATGGTAGGTTGCCAAACTCCATTCTATAACATAATTAGTAACTAAATCCAGGACAATCTGAACTGAACAAGATTATTCAAGGATGCGAGTCAATTGAGTTGTTCCTTGAGAAGGACGGGCCCAGCGTCTCTACTACCCTTGTCCCAGCTCCCACTACAACCAGTCACGGCTTTATCACGGGAGTACCTGCACCTAGCAGCAATACCACTAGAAGCGGTACAATTCCCACGGCCACCTCCTTTACAGGTGGCACTCCGCATCTACAGTTCACTGGTGCCTGTTTTGGGTTATTTGCCTGTGCAGCAGCTCTCCTACTATGAGTTTCAAGTATAGGTCGGCTATCGAAGCCATCCTATGAGATTTGGCATTAACTTTCTGATATCTGTGTGGTTTTATAGAATTACTATAGAGTTATTAGAGCGACTGATATACTACTCTCCCTACCTCCCTGATCTTTATTCATTTGACTTGAATAGTATCGTCCATATTTCTTTTTCCAAAGAGCCATGCATTTTACTAGTTAGTATATTTTGTATGTATCAAGACTAATATTTAACACTTCTATATTTTTATAAGCTTCTCTAAAAGCGTTGATGTCCTTGGCTGCAGAAAGAACCTTCCCGCGAGATATCAGGATTTCAATGAGTTTAACGAAGTTGCGGGCGCCCTAAAAAAAACTGTTATAAGCGAGTTATCAAGCGAATGGAGAATAAAAAAAATACACTAAAGACACAAAATTAAGATGATCTACAAGGAGTAAATTAGAAAACACTGTGATATCAATAGAAAATTTACGTGGTATATTTAACTACGCATCGTCTAGGCGTACCTAGACTCTAACATACGGTCCTTTAGTCCGAGCCATCGAGATTCCCCATATAACTGTTGCAATAGCAAAACATTCAACAACGCTTGCACAGAGCACAGCCCACCAAGCGTATCGAAGAGATATGCATAGAACTGTCATATTGCCAAGTTCTTTCCTAAGAGCTTGGTTATGCTGCTGGCGGCACACATAAGTTGTGGCATCCATAAGCTGGTCGTCATTCCAGTCATCACTCTTGTACCAGACGCCAAAGCCTACCCAGAGCAGCACACCAACGCCAGAGACGATCGCCGTCGCCAAATTACCGATCTTTGTGATTCTTCGAATCTACACTCGTTTTAGTAATAACCACATCGAATGATATAGGCTCGACCTACAGGTTTAGAGAAAGCAGCAATGATTAATATCAAGCTCAGTAGTGAAGCGACAGTAGAGACACAAAGCAAGGCGTATGTAGGGTCCATCTTCATATGGATCAACCAAACGTCTAGCCAGATACCCTGCCCATTTTCATCTACAAAATGATCTTTTGTTGATAGGTAGAGCCAGATGGTGTATCCCAGGACGCCTACGATAGAACTCGCAAGAAGAAAGGACAGGATGCGTAGAATGAGTCGAATTCTAGTGATTGTACGATCGGCTTTTGAGACAATGACATTTCCTTTGTGAGTTTCGGACTTTGGTTCCGATATTCGGTACCCAGTACAAAGCCGAGCAGTTTCGCGAGTGTTTTCATATGACTCGCAATTTGGGTTGAAAGGACTCGAGGATCTGGATGTATTGCTCCTCATGCTGAAATATTTGCAGTGTAGGGATAATATACCGGTAGTTTCAGTTTCTCAATGCAAAGAGTTGATGAGCTACAGATCATGATCAAATTTCTATCTCTTTTATAATTACTCACATAATCCACGCGAGATCAGGCTCCTTGAGTGCCCATTTTAGAAGTCCGTATCACTTCGAACAAATTTACTAAAACTAGATAATACCTTCAGCCCCAATGTACTCTAGACCGAAAGCTTCTACAATAGTGAGGCAGAAATGTCCCAGCCGCGCTGAAGCAACTGAGAAAAGTGGGATGTGGTCTTGGCGAGACTAGGATCTTTTGTAGTGATGGCGGCGTTGCCAAGGGCTGAGAGGAAATTATCACGTCATGCGCAACACGAAGCTTTTTGAGGCTGCGTCTTGTCAGCACTTGGCCAAAAATATGTAGAAATAGTCTAAATTACAGTACTTGGCGTCCATAGTGGTCCTCAGCAAGTTCAATTGCGAGGTAGAGGTGCTCTCAGCGCACGCGAAGCTGCTTACACCGCTAGATTCGGTTAATTATTAGGATTCTCAGGTAGGCAGCTCAGTCCACTTTCTTGCATCGTTACATAGAGAAATGCAACCCAGTGCAAACCTCGCCGGTGGTATCGGCGAGGCCTGCGCCACAACCCAATGTGTAACAAGATCTGTATCTAGGGACCTTTTTCAGCCCTAGGTAAGCACTGTGTGTCGTGGCCGATTGCGTACTGGCCCGATGAAGCACCCAATTCAATTGTAATCTTAAAGACTTATAAAGTGTGTGAATATTCATAAACTTTCGGCCATCGTACATGAGTTTTTGTCTCCAGTAAACAACAAACTTCAACCTCCTACCATTGTTTTGAACACCGCCATTATTCACGGGGCTTCTACTCTTTATTTCGTTGGCGTTATTGCTACTAGGACCCCAAATATTCAACTATACATTCTCCCTGTGTGCCTGAGCACGTATCATGGGCCTCCTTGCTATCTTTGCTCAATTACTCCTTGGTGCCAACCTGGTTGCCCCACTCTCCATCGCCATCCCAGCTCCTCTTGAACCAAGCACCTCACTCCACAGTCGAGAGTATGATAACAGAGATGAAGGTAAGCTCCTTACTTGGTATTTGGGAATCGCTGCAAATAAATGCATCCTGACGATAAGCAATGTTAGTTGTTTACCTCACGAATTGTAGAAAATACAAGAATAAAAACAGCGACTTAAGCAAAGTAATGGAACACAAAAGCTTCCTTCTATATCACTCAGTCTTCGACTACACTCGCAACAACAAATCCGGCTTCTCCTGGATCGATCGAACGAGCCCTTCATTTCCCCAGGCGCAGCGAGTTGAGGCACAAGGTGGCTCGACCGTGGACTGGACACTCGGTAAACAGGACGACCGAATCGAGGGCAAGTTTGGAAGGCTAGGGTTGAGATTTTGGGTTCACAGCCTTTCAAGTAAAGGAGCGGATGACACAAAAGTCACGGGCAAGGCGGAGCTAGGTGACATGGATATGCGATGCTATCAAGAGAATACCAACATGGACATGACGATTGATGGTTTCTACCATAAATGCATATCTCCATATTACTGTACTCGACAGGACAGACAGATTCGACGTACTGTGTTTTCCTTCTCTGACCAAATCGCCACGGTTGGGATCCTGGGCCAGCGGGCCAAAGGAGACCAGCGGGATCCACGCGTCGATGGCATTCTAGGTAAACTATATGAACCACTCTCCCTGATCAAACCGACACAGCCAAAGACTGTCCAAGAATATGTCATCGAGAAAGAATTCATACAGCTAGGCATGGGCAAGAAGCATAGAGTACGTTTCACTTGGAATGCTGGACAGTTGTCGACGGATAAGACATACGATCCGAGCCGAATAAAGTTAATTCACGAATATCTTGTGAAGAAATTAATTCCAGAAATGCAAAAGAAGGCGAAGAATGGTGGTCCTATAATGACCAAAGGAAAGAATTGGGACGTGTACAAAGTTCCTATGCCGGCAAATATCAATGTTCAGATTCAGGAAGCATCCCAAGACAAGCTTAATTGGGGCCCGGTTGATACCATTGATATCGATATTGTTATTGAAAACTCATTATCATGTGGAAAGGACGCAGCATTCATCAAGTCATTTATAGACTTATTCGGTCCAATTTCGGCAGCCACAACAGGGAGATTTAGTGCAGTTATGAATGGGCTGGGGCTTGTTGGTGGAATGTCTCATTCGTTCATATGTTCTGAATAGCGAGGAATCCGGATCATTCATTTCCTAAATTCTACGCCCAATGTACAATTTATTAATTTAATGCACCTCCAAAGTGAGGCTTTCAAACAAGTTGAAGAAAGGACTCTAGAATTATTGATGAATAAATCTTACTACTCTTTCAACCATTGAGGATTTTTCTCATATGGCGATATGTGCAAACAGATATTTCTTAACTTTCTATACTTTAGTAGAGTAATGTCAAGGATGTAGGATTCTGTGAACACACGGCGACCGAGGTAGGAAAGGCTTATCACCGTCATTCTTGGCGAGACAAACGATCAAGTCTTTGGTAGGTGTAGATTCGCGCTCAACACTTAGTAGAGTGAGACTGAGTTTTGTAGTATGATAAAGGATGCGAGAATTCTGCAGCGCAAGCTTTGCTCTCGGCATTATAGTGCGAGCCTACTTAGCTAACAATAGGAAGGCCTCAGTGGGGCAGTGCCGAAAAATGCCATGGTAGAGAGTAAAGTTAGATAATGAAGCGTTGCAGCTGCATAAATTCCGAAAACCCTCAGCACGGGCCTAGATGGGAGCTTTTGTTCGTGGTCTATCGAGTGGCATTGAGTATACGAGGCTGTAACACCTATTTCACCAAATAAACTTAGCAAGTTGTAGGCGAATGCGGAGTAGCTCTGCGTCACTGAGCATCTTGACAACGCCCACAAAGACTCCCCTAACTCATAACTCAACAAGGTAGCGTAGTGAAACTATAGAAGAACACTGACGGCCCTTAAAAGTGCGCTACAACCTTTCGGCTCCATCTACATTAGTGGTGGAAATCTTGGAGTAGCCCATTTTCCGTATCGCATTCGTATGATCCTAAAACAGATTTCTGAGCCCGGATTTCAGGTACCCTGGCCTTCCCATCCCATCCCGGAGGACCATCACAAGCCCTGTAGGCCTACACCCGAACGTAATACTGCTGCTCCATTGATACCGTATGCCTACCATTTTTCTCTGTAACACGTACCTCTGCTTCGCCAACTAGATGCCGCCATGTATCGAAATCCAGACCAACCCCGCACGCCGAGTAACAGTTACAATACAAAACACAGTAATAAAATTACATGAAACGTTGGCTCTAGCCCTAATATATAGCTTAGTATTTACAGTACTATAGACAGCCCACTCTAGTTCCAGCAAATACCAGTCGGGATTAAAATAGCATATAGTTTTCCACCCAAGGAGGCCTAAATCTCGCAGAGGCTAGCTAGGACAGGTAGAAAGAAGAGTAGAGACACCAGGGAGATATAGCAACATCGAGGTCGAGCAGATTGAGCATTACCTCTCTCAAATAATTAAATATATAGCGCTCATTGATTAAATAATCTAATAAGGTACACGAGTTCCTTTACGACTCGTGTATGAAGCAAGGCCCCTAGCTAAAATATAACCACCAAGCTTATGTCCTAGCTACTATCTTTAGATACAGAGAATCCAGTAGGAGTTTAGCATGCCCAAATGATCCGTCGAACATCAAATGTTGCTACAAAACTCCTTGCGATGGACACGGCGAGGGTGCCTGTGATTGGACCGATTCTTGTCGTGCTTCGGCCATCCCAAATAAGTGCCCTGACCCGTCGAGTTTCTAGCCTCGTGTGTGCTCGTGAGGGGAGGAGGGAATGTGGGTTATCGACAAGGCCACCGTCAAACTAGACTGATTTTGGAATCAGAAACGTCGAGCCTGTCCAGGAGACAGTATCCAACCCTCCAGCGAATAATGGAATGCAACTTGCGAATCGTGGGTAAATGAATAAACGGATATTTGATTGAACATTGCATAAGAAATGATGTGATACTTGTGTCCTAACCCGAAACAAAGTCCCTACTCATACGCTAAAGTCCCTATTAATAGTACAACAAATATAGTACAAATGCTGAACAAAGAAGTAAAATGTGGGTACAATATAATCGCACATACAGCTCAAAACACATACCTACAAAGTAATCTGAATAGGTCTACCCACACTTGGAGTACCATTTGAATCCATCGCAAAAAGCAGCCAATATCCCGGTAGAATCACACCCGCATCCGAGGGTAACGTGATTGTATATTGCGTTCCAGATCCCGTATGCCTAAGAGGGATCCTACGTTGATCTGTATCCACGGTATGCGTCGCAGTCGCCAATCGCATGAGCGAAAACTTGGCGACTTGAGAGCTCGTCGAAATGTTCAAAATGGCACCAATCTTCGCGATAGAAGGCAAACTGCTAATCGCCGGCCTAGAACGCAGCGATCCATCTGAGTTTAGGAGGTACGGTGGTACGAATATCTCAGCGTTGAGATGGTTCGAGTCGTAGGTTCCGCCGAACCGTGTGCAGTCACCACATAAGCCGCCTCCTCCGTTGAAGATGGTGGCGTCGGGGAGAAGAATGGCGACAGAGTGGTATGTGCGGGGGACAGCCATGGGGTTCATTTTTGTCCATGTTCCAGTATCGGGATTCCAGAGCTCAGGCGTAAGCTCTGCTGTTCCGTCTTGGAACGGCTTGAGCCTGGACTGTCCGCCGGTCACGAATACAGTGCCGTCTGGCAGGACGACGGCGTTCGCAAAGCCGCGGGCTGATGACATGCTTTGTGTCTTTGTGACGGTGGGATTTGTCTTTGGTAATCCGAGTGTTATCACATAGGCATTTGTGCGGGCATCGCTGTTCTCGTAATCGGCGGCTCCACCCGCTGTTAGGATCTTCCCGTCCACCGCGTCATACATGACAGCGTTTCCATTCATAGCATCCCCATCATCAAGCCGGCTGCCTGCGCCTGTCACACCCCCATTGCCATCCGTGTCATACCAGTTCATCGCCTTTGAAGGGCCGGCCTGGAAGGCTGATTTATTCTTCCAACCGAACAGCCATGCATGGTTGTCAGAGCGGAATATACCTCCAGCGTCCTGTGTGAGCATGGGAGCTACAAGAGCCCCGGACAGGGGAGACCAAGTGTTCGACGCTGGGTCGTATATCTCGCCATTTTTGCCTCCGTTACCACCACTCCAAGATCCACCAATGGCGAAGATGCGTCCATCGGAGCAGGTAGCGGTGGAGTGATACCCACGTGCAATGCGCATGTTCGAGGCTCCATTCCATGCGTTATTGGACGGGTCGTACACGCTTGTTTTCGCGGCGGAACTACCTCCTGTTACTACGACTCTGCCGTTGAAGTCCAATGAGATGCCAGGACAAAACATGTCATGTTGAGTGTTTGATACTGTCATTTCAGTTGATTCTCCCGAATCGAAATCATAGTAAGCGGTCTGTGTCAAACCATGGTCTCCACCATGGTCGTCCTTTGCAAAAGACGACCACATCAGGAGCTTTCCGTTTGCGAGAAGCGATGCTGCAACTGGAATGAGCGGAAGGTCCACTGTCCTTTTCCATTGCCCTTTTCCAGATGCAGGTGGTGTGTATGGAGTAGGTGTTGATCCTGAGACATCATGGTATGCCTGGATCTCAGCGATGGAAGTCCACGGATTGCCTACATTCTGAGCTTCGGAGGTTGCGGTTACTTTGATATATCTTGCCTGTCTCGTAACAAAGGCTGTCTTTTTTGTTAAACCGTCATTATTGTAGGTTCCAAGTGCGACAAGCTGCCAGTTCGTGTTGTCGGTCGAGACCTCGATCTTATGGCTGCCTATCCTCCCATTCAGACCGCTGTCACTTGGTCGTGGCTGAATAGTAACAGCGTGAACGTTGTAATTATTCTTCATATCAACCGTAATCCAGTTAGGTAGAGCGTCAGCCGGAGCTTTGCTCCATTGCGAATGCCAAATTGATGCTGGATCTCCATCCAAGACGTTTCCAGGTTCATTGCCAGGCTCAAAGCTATCGGCCGTTGCGCTCCACCCATTTCGATTGATGGCGACTGATGCTGCTGAGACTGACCCAATAAGAAGGAAAGCGCTGATATGGCCAAGCAAGCCTAAGCTCGGTAATGTCATTGTAGAAATAATTCGGCCGACTTGGATTGCCTAGCAATTGATTTCTTGATTCGAGGGACATATCTTTATACGTAGGTCTGATTCGAAAGGAAGGGTATCCGTCAAAGATGTCCCCTTTCATAATATCCGACCTATTACTACCAGGTGTCAGCATGTCGGTTCGCCTCTCTATAGTGTGAACTCTAAGACTGGTCTGATGGCACTCAGTTCCAACTACCCAAACAATGGCGTGAACTCTAATTCTTCGCCCAACTTGCCAGGCTATAATTAGTAAATCTGGAAATAGTACAGAATAGTTCGTACGATTCAAACTTTACACCACGTGGATACGAACAGACCTGCGAAGTGCGCATATCATTATGAAGGCCTTATTATTGAATTGTGCAAGGCAAACCACCTCACGGACTAGCCTGACGAGTGAGATAGTAGACATTAATCCTGACTTGAACTCGATTCAGAAGTCCGCAATCGCATGTGGACTATGCAATTTCTGTGCCGTCGTATTGCTTATGTTAGGCGACAACGTGTTGATATTATTCTAAGAACTGGTAAGTAGCAAGGCGATTGTGAAGGAGATATATCGAACCACCTGAGATAATGCATAAGAAAGGATGCACCCAACCTACCTGCCAAGCGTACCAATGACGAGTTGCGGCTGAGAGAACCAAGGCGGGTAAGCCGGCGACTGTTAGGCCAGCGTGGCGTAAGATTGTTGTTCGAGGATTCCACTAAACGATGGTTCGTGGTTCGCAGCGCCACATTACCACCAGGAATCTCGTACTACATGTACGCTGTCGAAGCCAGCAGGACTTTTTAACGTCCGTTAGCGATATAGTTATAGGTTCTGGAAGCTGGCTACACTCCTCTGGCTAATGCCGGTAGTATCATAATTGACACTCGATAACAGGCTTTCGCGTGGTTATATCCACGACAGCGAAACAACCCGAATGAGTCGAGCTAATCCCTCGCCTCATAGACACTTATACCGAACAAATTCTTTACCGCCCAACTATGGCCAGTAGCAAACATAGGCCCTCCTCTCCATAGAGGCAAAGTATCCTTTCTACCAGTTGGTCGTTTCACAACCGCGCCCTCCCACTCGCCCAGCTGGAAGCGCTCAACGTCGTCTCTGGCAACCATATGGGTCCGCGCATTGGCAGCCATGGTCCAGAACCCAACGACATGTCCTTGGTCGATTATACGTCTTATGGTCCCCTTTCTAGGCTCGAGGTCAAGAAGAGAAAGGAGGTCGGAGCATGTGTACTCGGGCTTTGATAGTTTGGCAGTGTTCAGCTGGGTGCAGTGTGCCGATTGGGGGATGCGCTCGATATTGATGTGCGCTTAGAAGGTTGGATACGGGGCGTAGAGCAGACGTAATGAGATGCTGAGCAGTACAGCGATGGGGAGGCTTAGCCCTAAAGAAATTGCCGCGCGCAGGCTAGATAGCAAGGTGAGTTTGGGTGGGTTGGTTGGGGTTGAGAAGAAGACGAGGTGTTTTTGGAACGCGGTGTAGCCGTGTCGAGACATGTTGTGGCCGATCAAGATGAAATGGTGTTTTTCTGGGGGGGGGGCGTATTTCGGTGGTTGGTGTAGCAGTTTAGAGGAGTGATGAAGAAGTGTGTGGGGTGATCGAGTCTTGACGTCATGAAGGGCATGGGCTTTTGCAAGAAGGCACAAGAAGGCGCAATGAACAAGAGGGTACATTGGGATTTTAGATGCTCGGTCATACAGATGACGCACAGGGCTCGGAATAGCTAATCATTGAAATGGCCGTAAAATGGCAGGCCAATGGCTTGCATGAGCAAGCGTGCGTCCCTGTTGCTTGTAGCATCCGTTTGGATAGTGATATGGCACCCAGGAATCATCTTCGGTGGGTAGCTGGCGGCGGTTAGGACATGGTGCTAGGGACAGAGCAGAGGGAGGAGTGCAACATACGCATCGTAGTTGACCTCGATTTCGGGAAAGAGGGCCAGCTGGTCAGGAGTAAGGCCGAAATGGATGTTGCCATGGCCGTCGCCGGACGAGCCTGGCACACCCTTCCACTCCTTGATGCGGGGCAGGACGACATCGATGAGCTTGGCGAGGAAGTGGCTGGCATCGTCGCGCACCATGGTCGACGTCAGCGAAACATAGCGGCCCTCACGCAGCCCCCAGCCGACGACGTTGTGCTTGGCCTTGTGCGACTCGGCGCGCACGCTGGTGATGGCCTGCAAAGCCATGCCGGCCACGTGCAGGTTGGCGCTGTTCTCCTGCGCCTCGGGGACCATGGAGTGGACGACGACCTTGGTGATCCTGGGGATGTTGCGGAAGGTGCGCGGTTCGTTGAGCAGGCGCAGCTCCTCGCCCTTGCCGCGTGGGCCTCGCAGGGGGCGGTTCTTGAAGTAGGGCGAGTCGCCGGTCCATTCGCGCAGACGCTGCTCTGGCTTGGGCGCCCGGAAGCCGGGCGGGTAGTGGTGGTAAGTGAGGGCGAGCACGTCGGCCGCAATTGTGCTCTGGTACGTCTGCTCCAGACGCGGCAGGCCGAAGGGGCCCGGCTCAAAGACGCGCGAGGCGGGGTCTGAGGCAGGCGGCGGCTGGTGGGGGTGCAGCGGCCCCCGGTAGTATTTGGGCGAGCGGTACTGGTATCTGAGAGGAAGGGTGAGCAAGTGTAGTGGGTGCACGTGAGCCGAGGGTTGCTGGGCCGGTCACCTGCTTGGGGGCAGCTCCTTTTTTCCTCGCCTGCGCAGCTTGCTGCGTGCCACTGCATCGTAGTTGCGCACAAGCTCTGCCGACGGCGGAGGCACCTGGAGCGACGATGCTGCCTCCATGTCCCCAGCCGCGCTGGACGAGCAGCGGCGGCCACCCAGCAGCCTCGCCTCCCGCCGGCCGAGCACAGCGGCAGCGCGCAACGGCAGCTCTCGCAGTGCCATTTCGAGAAAGGGATGTGGGCGGACTGGCGGCGCCCTGGTGTGGTGCAATGGGGCAATGTGGGATGCACTGGGCCGCGCGCCTTTTTGATGTTTTGATATCTTGGCAGCCTCCAGACCAGACGAGTCCTGTCCTCGTCAAACACCTATCCACCCGGCCCTCCACCTTGCACCCCGCCCATGAGAGTCCGCCGCCATGAAAGCCTCGGGCGTCTCGCGCTTTCTCAGCCGCCGCGACAAGCATCATGGAAAACGCTCGTCCAAGGACCCCACAAAAGTATGCCTACATTCTTCTGCCCGACCTTCCCTCCAGCATCATCTTCAGAGCCTCGAGGCGCTGTGTCGTCTTCAAAGAAACGCCTGCAGTCGCTCGCTGTCCATGTTTCCTGTCATCCAATCGTCATGGCATCATTCGTCTGACCAATGCATCCAACAGCCGCGCCCGTCGCACCGCGCCTCGGCTGACCTCTACACCATCTTCACCAACGAAGATGACCAAGCCGCCACGGACAAAGATGCCGAGAAGAAGGTTCGTTCGCCCGAACCCACCGTCTCCGGATTGCCAATTCATGCCTCATAGGTCAAGATGTTGCTATCGCGCCTCCATGGCGCTGGTATCGCCAAGATGAAGGAAGAGCAAGCACAGCATGCCCTCGCGTGGTACCCAGATGACCTTGATAAAGCCTACGAGCTTTTGGTTCTCGCAAACGAGTCGCTGGAAGGCGAATTAAAGGACTTCAATCCGAATATCAACATGCTTGGTGCCATCAACAGAAACATGGTGACTTGTTACCTGGACGCCTTGCTCTTTGCCATGTTCGCTCGCCTGGATAGTTTCGAGGCCATGCTATACGATAGCTTTGAGGACGAGCCCAGAAGGAAGCTTGCTGCTATTTTGCGACTATGGATCAATCTCCTGCGAACCGGGCAGCTCATCAAGGCCGAGTTGGTCAGTATCAATGTGAATGCAACGGTTCAACGCTAATAGGCTCCTCAGACAAAACACTTGCAGGACGCCCTGGCTGAGTGCGGCTGGGAAGATGCAGCTGTAGTCCGCCAGCAAGACGCTTCCGAGGCCTTTACTTTCATCACCGGCGCCCTAGAACTACCATTGCTTACATTAAAGATGGACATATACCACACCGGACGCGAAGACAAAGAAGACGACCACAAGCTCGTCAACGAGCGTCTGCTTGAAGTCGCTATCCCAGACCAGGAAGGAGATGACATCATTACCCTGGAAGATTGTCTCGAAACATATTTCAACAACCGAATCGAGGTGAGGCGTTACTTGCAGCGGCAAAACACAATAGCTTCCATGAGGTCGATAGACGAGTCTTGGGTCGACAGAGACCCAGAAAAGAGTGATATCATACATGTGGAAGCGATCGAGATTTCGGGATCCGAGTCACCACTCGTTGCAACACCCACCGCAATGGAATCAGACACGTCCTCAATCCCTGCTCGGCCTCTTCTCGATGGACGCCGTCGTGCGGACAGTATATTTAGCCAGCGAATCACATCCAAGCAGCCCGGTCCACAAAAATTTGACGAGAAAAAACATCTAGAGGAAATGTTGGATAAAAGTTCCGGGGGGCGGCCAAGGTCATCCTCTCTCCTTAGGAAAGAGATTCTCATGCCGGCTTGGCAATTTTTCAGTTTGATTCGTGAGTCTCCTCTACCCGATGTAGAATCTGTGCTGACATGAGTGAAGCATGGTACACCGACAATGTTCCTAAAAGCGATGCACAGGTAGCAGCACATTTTTCAGTCAAACGCCCCGTCCTCGGCATCTGCCTCAAGCGGTACACAGTGCTTCCTAGTGGCGCACCAAAGCGCCTGGACACTTTTATCGACATACCCCTAGAAATCGGCTTGCCGCATTTCATATCTGATGACCGAATGAAAGATGAAGGTCCCCTTTTCGGCAACTTCAAACTGGTGCTGCAATCTGTAGTCTGCCATCGCGGTGTCTCGGTGGATTCTGGTCACTACATCGCTTTGGTCCGCGCCAACACCCATGAGCGGCCATCTACCTCACAATCCGAAGATGACCCAGCGTCGGCCAAATGGCTTCGTTTTGACGATCTTTCAACCCCGCGAGTAAATACTGTGGACGTTAAGAAGGCTCTACGTGACGAATCGCCGTATCTACTCTTCTATCAAGTTCAGCCTATCGATGAAGAGTTAGCCATGAGAGGCGATCCGCCAGCCTATGATGGCACCCACACTGGGCTCCCCTTATTAGATCCTTCCAAAGAAACCCTCGCTTCCGTCATGACCACCGACACCGATGTAGGGGGAGAATGGGAGAAGGTCACGGAGGCTGACGCGCACACCGAATCGAATCCCTCAGATGAGCGCGTTAGTCGCAACAGTATGTCAAGTAATCGACGAAGCAGTGTTGCTTTTGAGGATTTCGACCCAAGCATTTCGCGCGGCCGCACCCAGCCTCCTACGCCAGATGAGCACAAGGCCGGTTTCTTATCAGTATCACGTCGAGGGTCACGCATCTGGATGCCCGGAGCGAACAAGAGCCGGCCAGATAGCCCGAGTGGCGAAACCCGGCTTTCAATTACTCTGTCAAGGTTGACAGGTCGTGGCAGCAAGGATAAACTTGGCACAACAGAAGCGGGTGCTGTGGAGGATCCCGTCATTGTCATCAACCCAGTACAAAATGACACGGGCCTGTCGCGTAGCAAGAGCAAAAAGGAGAAGAAGGAACGATTTCGAAGCAAGAGTAGGGAGCCGGGCGAGGCTTTAGACAAGGGCAAGCACAAGGAAAAGAAGCGACCGGAGCGAGAGTGCATTGTCATGTGATTCAAGTTATTACCCGACTACGGTTGAATAGTTTGGGATGGATGCATGCCATCCTGTTTGTTGATTTAGCGAGGCGTTACGGAGACATGCATAAGGCGGGCTCTTGTGGTAGCAATAGACGAGATACCCCAGGATAGGTGAATTGTAATCATTTATTGTTTCGGTACATCGGAGGTGAGAGGAGATGTGGCCGGAGAATGACAACATCTCATTCTGGTTAGGCAAGACCCTGTCCCGGTGTGATGCCGTGGCCTTTTCTTGCCAAGGCCGGTGCGACACCACCAAAGTTTGGGCGACGTGCACACAACTAGACAAACCGCACTCTCTCGTCTCTCCATCGCCATCGACATTATCACCGTCCCGACTTCACAATGGCGATCAATCCACAGATGTACGTCACAGCCCATGTGTTCTTCATTCAAACCTAACAGTGCTAACTGTCCCACGCAGTTCCAACCTGGTCATCATCCTGTAAGCCATACACGAGGATGCAAAGCCAGCCTGGCCAGAACTAACACCTTGCCAGAGGATTTATGCAAATCTCAAAAAGGATACCATTCGACAACCCAGACGTGCTCAATGGCGTGCGCGCGCTGTACATCGTATCCAACCTAATCATCGCAAGCATCTACTTCTACGTGCAGCAGAAAATCAACAAGAAGAATGGTACACCAGCGCGGCCCCAAATACTCGCCCATGCCCCACGCTAATTCAACGCAGACATGACCGTCGTTAAATACGTCGAGCCCGCACCCATGGGCTCCGGCGAGGAGCCCAAGTTCGTCGCCACCACGGTCAAGGCGTACGACCTCGGCAAGCTGCGCGAGCTGTACAAGGCGCAGCTCATGGGCGTCGGCATGATGGCCGTCATGCATCTCTACTTCAAGTACACGAACCCGCTGCTCATCCAGTCCATCATCCCGCTCAAGGGCGCCTTCGAGGGCAACTTGGTCAAGATCCACCTCCTGGGCCAGTCTGCTACTGGCGATTTGCAGCGGCCTTGGAAGGCGGCTGGCGGTATAATGGGCGCCATGTCGGGTGGTGATATCAAAACCGACAAGAAGAGCGTTGACGCGGCTGAGCGCGCCGGACGGGGTGGTGTCAAGGATGAGTAGATGCGGGTTCGGGCAACTTTGGATCGCTTCCTGCGAGGTTAGAATGGGCTCGGATTGGGGGCGTAGGGGCGGTTGCATGGGTGTCACGAGGGCCGGCGTTGTGTGAATATACATTCATGTACGATAGAGAAAAGGCCGGCACGCTACTGCTGATGCATTATTCTGGTCTAATCTAGAACATTGATTTGCACTACCACCGACTACTTGATTTTGGCACCTCTCGCTCTCATACCGTTGAACAAGAACTATCAAGTGTGAAGCAGTGTTTCAACCAACACTGTTTATATTGATTGAGCTGAAGAAAAGGCAATGCTCCGTAAATGCAAGCAGCAGAAGTCTCAACACTCCAAAATATCCGCGTTGCGAGAATCCCCAACGCCAATACGCCTTGCAATGTCCCGCACAGCAACACACGCGCCCTCAAGCCCTGCCCTTCCTCTTCTCAATCTCATTCTTCAACTGCACAAGATCCTGCTCCGTAGCCTCCACCTCAAGCCCCGACTTGACCCACTGCTCTGCCTCGTCCAGCCTCCCCATCTCCAGCAAGCACTTTCCCCGCCGCCACCACCCTTTTGCATTCCCCACCTTCTTCATCTCGACGCTGGCCTCGGCGTCGACCGCGCCCTCGGCCCAGTTTTGTTGCGCCATGTGCGCCTGCGCGCGGTTGCTCAGGAGGCCCGAGACTTCCTCGCGCACCAGGCCCGAGGGCTCCCATGCGGGGCGGCCAAGCGCCATTTCGATCGCGAGGCCGTAGAGCTTGACGGCTTGGGCAGCCTGGCCCTTGCGAAACTCGGCGTTGCCGGATTCGCGCAGCTTGCCGATCTGGGCGGAGCGCTTGGGGTTGACGGGAACCGGTGGGGGCGGTGTGCCGGTTGGAGTCTCGACGTTGAGGAGGCTTCTGTGGAGGGCGTTGAGGGCAGCAAGTTCGGAATTAAGGGCGTTGCCTGCGCTGTGAGTTGCTGATATGGCTTTGGTGGCGGGGTCCATTTCAATGGGGAGTAATGTGAAGGTGTCGGGCGACTCCATGATGGGCAAGAAGTAGCCTGGAGTAGATTGGCGGGTATATATTACAAGCTACTCTACAAGTGTGGGAGTGATTGTTGATGCGACGGTGGAGTTGTGGACACTTGGTGACTTGTTGGAATTACTTTCGAGTCTTATCGATAAGCCTGACCTGATGTCACGTGCCGGGCTATGGGGTTCGTATTCATTCCTTGTCATAGAGGATTAGATACTGCACGTCAGGTTGTGCGGCATGACGGAAAGAGTCCGGCCCAGCTCCCCAGTAGTCCTGTCGTCTAGCCAATATATATTGCAAAGCCACACGTCTAACTATCATGATATACTGATCTACCTCTTGTCTCAAGTCAAGCTCAATCTTCGTCATGAGCAAACTCATCGTCGTCGCTGAAAACGGTAGGAAGATAGAGTTTTGTGTTCTCATACACAACAAAGGTAACAATCGTGGTCGGAATAACCCTCAGCGTATTAGGAATGACCCTACAGGGAAGTCAGTACTATGCGCTTGTATCAAACTGTGGTTCAACCGTTCAACCCCTCATACCCTTTATAAAAGGCCAGTAGTCCTTCATTCGTATACGTCTTGCGCAGCACATCTACCAGGCCTGAGTAGTGTTGAGCAGCATGATACTGTTGCATGCGCGCTCGTATCGGCTGGTATGGGTAGGTGATTGCACCGGCCAAAAGCTTGCTGCCACCACTCATATATACGTATTCCCAATTGCTGAGTCGATCGTTGCCGCCTAATTGGCTGCTTCGGCGTTTCTTCATGTTCTCATAAATGCTAAATTGCACTGCACCATGCAGGACGCCGAGAGAAGAGGGAATGAAGCCAGCCCATAAGCCTTTCAGCCCTCGGGTCTCGTAGACGTGACGTAGGCCAAAAGACATTGTTTTGTATGCAGAGGGATGGTTGACGCCGCGTTCAAGCATACGGGTCTTCACAACCCAAATAGGATTCGTACAGGCACCAGTGAGAAGACCTAGAGCGTTGTTATTCAGCAACCGTGCCAAAAAAAAATTCTGCACATTCGAGAAATATACCGGCAATTATACTGGCAGAAAAGAACTCGGCACTCCCTAGATGTTCGCCCTTGCTCCGCCGGGCCTGAAAAAGCTCTTTCAGATTGCCATAGAACAAAAAGTACAGTCCCCACCCCAGGCTATTTCCCAGCAGATTTGGCCATAGACCGCGATACAGGGCCCTAGCTCCACCCTCATCCTTCACAACATTGCGTAGTATGCGCCAGGAATCGCCTACTCGCGACCTTGACTGGGTATTGAGCTGGAGCCGGTTTTTAAGCAGGTCAAGGGGATGCGCGGCTAGGCAGGAGACGACGCCTGCGCTGAAGCCTGCTACGCTTTCAACCAGGGAGGCGGAAAGCGTGGTTTTCGGCGGGCTGCGGCGTTTGGAGTCCTTGGTGTTCGGCTCGACGGGTGGGAATGCGCGGGGCATTGCGTGGGATTGTCCAGGGTTGCGGGAGCATGCTGTAGGCTATGTGTATTATATCATCGCTTTAGAGAAGAAGCAAATACGATCTGCATAAGTGTAGGTATCGGGTGAATTAAGTAGGTATCTAGTCAGATAAGCTCATGTTGCATGTCCGGGGTCGACCGGCAGCTGCGTCACTACCAAGCATCGGATGCTAACTAGCGAAACTCATGCTCATACGCCAAATATGCAGCACTTGGTAGTCTATTAACACTGAATATTGAATTTTAGATCCATATAAAAATTACACCCCGGCGCCAAATTTATCCTCCGAACAGCACGCTGGCGGCGCTTGCTTCTTCTCTCCAAATGCCAGCCTACTCAGCCTATCTACAAGCGTACTGCCTTGCTTCACACCACTAGGAACACTGCAGTAACTAGGCGGTACATCAAGACACGGATTCCTAGTGAAGAAGTTCCGTGGTCGAAGCAGAAGCGTCATGGGCTCGGCAGGCATGACTGGGAAATCTTCTGGGCTAGGGAAGTGTGTCAACCCAAACGTGTGCCAAAGCACAACATCAGTGTTGACCAAATCCGCAGTTGGGTTGGATTCAATCCAGGCTGGGATACCTTGCGAAGGTTCGCCAGAAGTCTGAGGCACATGCCGTCCCGCTGGGTGAATCTGTGCATCGTCATCTAATTACCGGTTAGCTGCCGTTGCCATCGAGCTTTGCACTATGAGAATACTCACACTTTGTTACATGCACAGCATGGCGAGCAAAACCCGCTCGCTTCCAGACAAGGCCGCCTGGCTTAGGCAACAGTTCTGGAACTTCTCTGCTGACCAGCTTGTATGATACAGGCTTCTTGCTGTAAGCATTGAGCTTGTTCTCATTGCACATTTCCCACGTCCGGCTCGTCGCCCCATTGTAGTCTGTCGCGGCCTGCTCAGGAGTACTGAGCTTCGTCTTCTTCGCGTAGAAAGCATTCCCATACTTGTTCTCTGCACTGCCAACTTCGCCTTCGCCGCGAGTTGCATCAACCATGTAGATTGTGTTATCGGGGCCGTCAATGTTTGGATCGATTCGCATACAGAATAGATGCTGATGATTGTGTGCGTTCACTCCTGGATATACTTCGGTGCCCCAGCCATGCAGATCCTCGCCCGAGTTCATCGCGTATGTGTTCAAGATACCGGTAAGCTTAACTTCCAGCTGGATAGTACCGTCCAGATGGAAGATCCAATAGACGCAGTACTCGTAGTTGGCGGCAGTAAAGATGTGCGAAATGATGAGCTTGCGGGCTCGAGTTACGGTAACGCTATTATCACGAAAGTCGGTATGCTTGAAGAGAATGCCAGCATCTTCTTCGTGAATGCAAATCGCGTTCTTGATGGTTGTTGCAGCGCCCGCGCGGTTAACAAATGCGGCATCCATGTAATGAATCGCGCCTTTGCAATCGCAGCCCAAGCTCAACGAGTTGGTCATGTAGCCGCCACCATACTCGCCAAGATCGAAGGCATGCTTACGCTGATGTGGATGTTCTGGGTTACCGTACGGCACCACCATTTCAGCAAGCGACAGCCGCCAGAATGTATCGCGCTCTGTACCCTTGTCGTTGAAAGTAATGTTCGACAAAACCAGACCCTCGCGATAATTGAAACCAATATGCAATTTCCAATTCGCCCAGCTAATGTACCTACCATCCAACTTGAACGACACGCCCTCAGGCTGGGTGATGTTGATTGGCTTGAGGTCATTCCTGAAGCCTCCCTCTGCTTCAATAGCTGCGGCATGGTAGTTGTTGGGGGACGCCTTGTTGAGTTGTCGTCTCTGTGGGGGAACATCAATATGAATGATTTCCTGCGTGTCCGAATTGTAGATGGGGCAAAAGTCCAGGGGGTAACTATACTGGCTATCGTCGACATGAGGACGGTAGTACATTAAAGCTTGCTGTAGACGAACGTTAGTTCCGAAGCGCTCATCATATCCGATAGTCCAAGCTAGCCATAGTAAGTAAAGCAGGCCCAAAAATCTGTAGAGGCTAAACTCACGGTCACAGTAGACTTTGTACATATCTTCTGGTGGAATTCCAAGGATACCGCACTGCTCAATGACTTTCGGATCTTTCCTAACAACTGTCTCAACGATTTGAAGATCTTCCATAGTGATCTTTTCCTGGTTAGCACTTGTCAGATAGACTCTAGGTAATCTACCGTACCAAAGGCTGTACGCCATCTTTTTGCTCCCAGCTTATGAGTTTGGCAGCGTTCAAATCTACCAACCCCTCAAACACTTTACTGCCTCTTCCAATACATACTACATCAGCTACACGGGCAGGTCGCGGCTTGTTTTGAGGATCTTTGATCCATGCCATCATCTCTACTTTTCGGGGCTCCCACAAAGTGACAGCATTGAAGAAGACATTGCTGTGCTCCTTCCGGATGACGCCTACAGCTTGTTCGATTTCCGATTCACTGAGAGGGTCGAATGGATGAAGAGGTCCAGTCTGCCCTGTCAGATGCGATGCCGCTTGCTTGAGTCGGTCGAGTGCCATTATAACTGCTAGTGTATATTTAGATGGCGGATAGATGGGAAGATGTAAGGGTGAAAGGAAAGGCCTCAAGGATACAGGGCAGTCTTTTAATGCATCATAACCAAGTCGATCTTGGCTAACACATCCCCGAGTACTTCAGTCATGTGCACCAATGAAAGTTTAGACGCATGGCAAGCCATTTTCATCTGTCAACGGCGACGCTCTTATCACAGAGGATAAGGGAAAGCTGACCCAGTTCTGGTTAGCGGTCCCCACTTTCTGCACGCATATTGGGTGTCTAGAAAGCTAGGCACGGGGAAGCTGCACAGCATGTAATCTGTCTACCGCATTAGATCACGGTAGCTATCGGTTAATGGTCAGTTCCAGTTCCAGTTCCAGTTCCGGTTCCGGTTCTATTAGTCATGGTGTTTATGGATGCGTAGACCATCTGATGGAGATATGGGAGTTCAACTTTTCGAATGCAAGACGAGGCTGGTTATAGTTGGGTTAGTGTGGTTTTGTGCACAGACCGGATGATGACCCGACGACGACGACGACGACGACGAACGGGAGGCTCAGCATCGAGGCGCGTCACCACCACAACCACTCCAATCACCCCAATCACCATCACCTCCACGAATACTTATAGTCGCACACATCGCCGCGGACCGGTGCCAGCATAGTGTGCATCCGTCTCCATCTCCGCCCTCATCCTATCACATCAACCGCCCCGTGCCGCCCCAAGCCAACAGCCGCCCACCATGGTGAAGCCTGTGGTATCCGCCATGAACGCATGGACATGGTAGGAGAGATTCAGTCGCTTGAATCATACGATAGAGGCTAACATGGCCATCCTAGCGTTGTAATGTCCGTCTTTGCCATCGTCATACTCTCAGTCATCGGCTCGTTATTCAAAGTACGCATCCTACATGCCTCGAGCAGTACACAAACTCACGCCATTCATAGTCGAATAGCAATACGGTCATGGGCTCGGATGAAGACCCCAAGGACGGCGGTGCTGTCGCCGGCGCCGTGTTTGGCGCTGTCTTTATTTACATTGTATGTATCGCGGATGACGTACCAAATATCACGCGCTAACTCGACCCTGCAGGGCTTCTTCGTTTTCTGCGGATTCCAAGCCTTCCTCCATCTGCGCGAAAGCCGCCGTGGCGCTATAAGTCTGTCATGAGCACGACCAAGAGAGGCAAATGTTTGTACAATATTCAGGGCAAAGGAGGGGCCATGGTATCGAATCTTTTGGGATACGGATGGTATCGTGGCTCAGCCAGTCAATACTATTAGAGTTGACTACATCGGCGTTTTGTGAGGTATTCTAGAGCATCATGCAAACCTTGCCAATATGGCTCAATATTCATCATCATATCCCTACCTTATCAACAGCCCAGTCTCACCATTCTCTCTCCCACGAAGGCTCCAGCGTCTTGCTCATATATGGCCCATCCAGCCAATATCCCAGTTTTCCATAATAGCTCCTAACTCCCACACCAGAGATAACGCTAATCTTCTTACTGCCATGCTCTTCCCTTGCGATCCGCTCTGCCTCCTCCATCAACAACGTCCCGAACCCCTGATGCTGGAACTTCTTCGGATCTCTCGCATGCACCGGCACTGCCGACCCGTAAACATGCAACTCACGTACCAGCGACGTCGGCTGGCCCGTGAGCTCCGGTCTAAACGTGTGTTCCTTGGAGCACTGTCTAAGTCGCAAAAGCGCGATCAAAATGTCCTGCTTAGCGTCTTCGTATGCGAGGAATGTTTCCCAGCCCCCATTGGCCGTGTAGTCCCTTCGTACAAGCTCTACCTGATCAGGCCGAATCTTGTGTTTGACTTCGTTGATGCCGACTTCGCGTGTTCGTACGTCACGGCATGATGTGCCAAAGTCTTTCATGCGGGCGAGCGCCAGCTCGCGCAGATTACCGTTTTCCACCCCTGAGGTAACGAGCGGCATGGGGATGTCGCGCTGCACACGGTAGATGCGAGTCCATGGAGGGACAAGGGCCAGTATACGCGCTACAATGTCGATAAGGGCGTTGGGAGTATAGTTCTTATAGCGGCCCGTCCGCCAGAGCTCGTACAGCCCCGTACCGCGAATCACAAGCGTAGGATAGATTTTCAGTCCGTCGGTTCGGAAATCAGGATTGGAGAAGTACTCAACGAATTGATCGAGATCACGCTCCACCCCAACGTTGGGGAGGTCAGGCATCATGTGAGAGACTACTTTGAATCCGGCGTCCTTTGATAAACAGAAGGTTTTGGCGACGGCTGCGACGGTGTGCCCGCGATTGGTGTCTCGCGCTACATCTTCGTAAAGAGATTGTACTCCAATCTCAAGGCGTGTGCAGCCGTATCGTAACATGGAAGAAAGATGTTGGTCCAAGCAATAGTCTGGTCGTGTCTCGATGGTGATACCCACGCATTTGATGCTGCTCATCTCGCCCGCAGCCACAGCTTCATCTACATCTTTCGTTTGATACCCCGATAGAGCATTGTGGAGCTGTGAGATAAATTCGTCTCGATATGATTCTGGGAGGGACATGAATGTGCCACCCATGATGATGTATTCGACTTTGTCGACGCTGTGACCGAGAGATTTGATTTGGTCGACTCTTCCACGAGCCTGCTCATACGGATCGTACCGTGCTCGAATGGCACGCATAGATGTTGGCTCGTATCCCGTATAAGATTGTGTTGAATACTCAAAATCTGAGTCAGGACCTCCAGGACAGTAGACACAAATATTACCTGTGTAAGAGATGTGAGGGCAACGGTGAGGCTTACACATCACAGCCACTACTGCTATGCCTGATGATGTACCTGTATCTCATGTTAACGAACCACTATCTTACATCAATGATTTCCAGATCGGGTAACGTACGAATCGGCTTGGCAATCAATTTTGGAAGTATGTATTTCTTGTAGTGCTCTGGTACGGCGGCAATGATCGCAGTCAATGGTGGCTGACTTTTCAGGTAATGCTTCTTCGATATTTGGCCTCTCAGGTGGTTAAGGTTCAAGTCTTTCTTCGCCTTCGAGCCATCTGCTTGCGCCTCGTAGTCTTGGATAAGTGCAGATGCGATATCTGCGCATGCGCGCATGTAGCGCTCATTTTCGGGCGGTAGTTTGACATTCTTTGGCAGTCGCCTCTTTTGCTGGGCCTCTGTAATAGTAACGGTTGCCATTCTAAGCACTTCGTCAATGTTTTCCAACGGTTCGTGGATGGCGAATCTCGGAGTCAAAGCGTTCTCATTGTGGAGCGATTGGGGCTAGACTATCTCTGGACTAGCGCCTCATTGCGTCCATCACTATGTACGGCATCATCACTTGTTGAAATCACAACCATGAACTTGTATTCGACTCCTAAGTAGTGTTTCTTTCTATTTCAGCTTCTTCAGCTGAAGACAATCCCTCTTTGAGAATTGCTGGCCTCATTGAAAACCAGGCAGCTCAGCCCTCCGTGCATCACACTTTCAGCTGACTGTCACGCCTTGCACATCAACAAACATTGCCCAATGCCTTTTCAGGCCGCCCCGCTAGCCCTTATTGATTCGCTGCTCCTTCTGATTTAAAGTTGAAGATAACCACACCCCGCGATAAGAACAGAGTAAGCTGAATCTCTGTGGCTATTTCAGCAGGCTCTCACGGCTTGATCGCAACGCCTAGGCTTCTCATCAGCCGAAATTTGGGGGGTAGCCTTTTTTCTAGATAATGGAGGGTTCCCTCTTGGTAATATGCAAGATAGCCCAGGCCACATACCCCACTGGTTTTCTGCACTTCCTCTCCACCCCAATACATTTTAAGCGAGTATCTAACTGGTACTCTTCACCATTGCATATCCATGGCTCAGTGTGCCGATTTACATCCTTTAAATTCATGCGCCGATAAACTGTGGTACGATGATACTTTGGTTGGCTTCAGGCATGAGCCCAATTGTGGTAGGGGAACAACTAGCATAATGTGGACCTGTCTCACGGTCATGTTCTTCTCAGCTTGGTCAGTGAGTATATCGCTTCTAACGGTCCTAGTAATAGCGTTTCTATAGCTATAACTACCATCCATCACGTTGCTGATCAACATGCTAAGGTGATTCATCTCGATACAAACCCCTATCCAACGACCTTTTCATTCCAATCACTCCCGCGAAGAACCATACGGTCTCTGCGGAAAAAGTGGGCCAAAAACCACAAAGAGAGCTTCGATAAAGACAGGACAGTTTTATTCACAGGCTCTATGGTGCGAAAGTTCATCGAAGCAGCTGTCATTCTCATGTTCCCAGAGTATGGCGTCCTCAAAGCCGTCGAAGAGCTTGTCATCGCTTGCCTCATCCAGCATCGCACAAGAGAAATAGACGGTTGGGAGAGCTTCAGTTTGAAGCAGGCACATCTTGTACGCATGGGAGGCATCAGTGTCCCACAAATTTAATGGCCAGAGCATTTCCCCGCATTTGTGCTGCAGAATAAACATATTCTGACATGTGACTCCTTTCCTAAGGATTCGCACATCGATTTAAGATCCAAACGAGACTTCATGGACAAGCTTATTCTGTTGTCACAAACAGTCTACTTTGTCTCGTCTATGGCTGTTCGGAATGCAAAGTTCTACCGCATTTCCGTACTGGAGCTTCAAACTTTGAACTATATTGGTTACGCATTTATTTCATTTCTACTCCGACTACACAAGCCGCAGGATCTATACGAGGCGTTTGAACTAGAGTTGCTAGAAACCCCGTCTCCATCTGTTTTGTTCAACCCAATTGACACGAAACAGTCCCGACTAGAACTATGGACCTGGATCGGCACATTTCTTTCTATTACCGGCGTCAATTTTATCCCTTTCTTAGTTCTGAGAAAACGCAGGTCTGTGCTATCCCTCGACGAAAATGGAGCGACTACTGAATCACGGCCGACAGTATTGGCTTTGTTCGGGTGCCTTTTCATCTTCGTATTTATGCTCAGAAGGTACCTAGAAATTCATCCATGGAATCGCGATACCATTTTTAAAAGTTTTATTTGGCACCTAAGTATTACTATTATGTATTGTGGGAATATCCTGTATGCTGGCTGGCGAATCATGCTCCTAGTGGTTAGTTTTAAGATGTTCAATCCCGTACCAGAGGGTATTTACTACATGCCTTCGTCGTGGACACAATATATAGGCCATGTAGGCGCATGAAGTGCATGAGGTGTGTATCAAATGTCAATAGTAGGCTATAATAACGCTCATTGTCTGTTATACGAATGCTCGTCAAAATGTAGTAGATAGTCTGTCCATGGGAAACATAAGTATAAGACAACGTATACACATATATACTGCAGCCACAACAGGCTTGCAATAGTACCCAAATCACTTGAAAGATTTATTGTATCACATCTCTTCCACGCGTACGTGTATTTAACCAAACCAGCATTCGAATATTCCGACGATTTATAGCTATATCTTGGTGGAACTAGTTGAGATATAATATCATTGGTCGTATTCAGACTATGATCAGTTTCTCCAATCCCACCTGCTTGACACAGCAAATGAAACCACATCTCCCCAGCCACTAAACATGCGTAACGTAGCACGAATGAATCCAATAAATTGGAGGATTTAATCTACCTGCAACTAACCCCCCTATCCAGCCCACCTCACATCCCATCTGTCAGCATAGCCTCCACCATCTGCACATGCCGATTCGCATTCGTCTCACTCCACTCATTATCGTAATTCAATCCATACGGCCAAAAGTGACCTCCCCCACAATTAATCTTCGCGCTCGCGCCATCCCAACTCCTCAGCAAAGGCAACGCAGTCCTCCAATCGCCCGCCGCACACTTGCGGTCAAACGCCGCTGTCTGTCCAACGCCGAGTGTGTGGCTGATCTCGTGCATGGCGGTGCGCTCCGACATGTATGCGCGGTTGGAGCCGAAGCGTAGGTCGCCGTTGTACGAAGCTTCGGCGGTGGGGACGCCAGGGGCATAGTAGACACGGATGACTTTGTTTGCGTCGGAGTACTTGGAGTAGCGGAGCACAGCTTTTTGCATGGCGGCGGTGATTTTGCTGTAGGCGTCTGTTTGGTCGGCGGTGGGGTTGGAGGCGCGTTGGAGGGTCCAGGTTATGGCTGCTGAGGCAGTGCAGGCGTATGCTGCGACGAAGAGGAAGAGGAGTTGCATGCCGGGCAAGTATAGAGAGTGGTAGATGGCGGAAACAGAGATTGTGACGTAAGGTGTTATGATCTCTAGATGTCTATTGAAACATCTGCAATACGTAGGAAGCATACACTACATATACACTCACGACTATCAGACTAATGCCTATTCTATTACCTAGCATTCCCTTGTCCTACCCAATGCAGCAGCACACTTCAACACCAAAACGGACTTTCTATAACCCTTCCAATGAAGCAAGCATGCTGCCAGGGACCCATCCACTCAGCTATTGAAACACCTTCCCGAAGATCCCTAGACCGTCCTTTGTTGTATATTGGACCATGTTTTTAAAGTCCTGGGCATCCAGGGTCGGGAGATTAATGGTTTATCCCCACAACGCCTTATGCACAACTGCCGGCACGTGGATGTTTCACCTTGGCTTGCATCGGGCTATTTCTGGAATGGGAAAGTCAATGCTTCGAAGTATCGGCATGATTCGTTATCGCATCGTGACTCGGGTTGTAATCACGCGTGCTAGATCTCGCGCAGTAGAATGCAATAGCGGAAAGAACGATTTTAGGTCCTGGTGTGTTGATCGTGATTCCAAGTTGCTCATGATTCGTGGTAGTAAGTACTCATCATCAGGATAAGGCATGCTCTTGGCCTTACCAATACGCTAGAGCGTAAAAATGATAATGTCTCTTGCACTACACACGTGAAAGCATTCCGAGATTGAAAGAAAGGATAGATGTGGGTGTAATACAATAGTCGCATTCGAGCTAATGCTATGAACCAGCAGCGTGCGCATGCCACCTAAAACCACTGTGTAGCGGAGCCTGTCAAAATCTTCGATCGCATCAATAGTGCATTCGAATCTCGAACTCCCAAGTTCCTCAAGAGCGCCTGACCTGCCAAGACTGGCAAATGGTATGCTGTGAAGTAAGGAAAAGAGAAAGGAACTCCCACGCAAGAAAACCAGGGTGTGCAGAATCTTGCCCAAATCTTGCAATCGTACAGCCTGCAGAAACGACATTTTAAGAAGGTGTAAAAAGGTTAAATGGCAGCGCAGACTATGTCACAAAGAATTTCTAGTGCTAGCAGCTAGACTGCTTAACATGTCTATGTCTCGTCTGCGTTCAGTGCTAAATTTGTCAGCAGAGTCACAATCAATGCATCGAAACGGCAGCTCACATGTTTCATATGCCACCTCGTGGCGTTCCTACCGCACTAGTTAATGCACTAGGTCCTCCATTGACACTGGCCGTGTCCTCGAAGTCCTGCCACTCAGGGTACGAGGCTGTGGCTTCACGCAGCTTGTCCACGGCTGTCTGTTCGATCAAGTTCGCATCCGCATACAACAAGCTAGAATCCTCGTTATAAAGGCGGCAGTTGCTGCACAACAGGCCCAAGTCCTGGCGGAATTGCCTGATGGACTGGTATTCCTTCTTGTTGATCTTCTTCTTGATCTGGTTCATGCAAATGGGAACCCTGATGAGTTGGTAGTAGTCTGGGTAATCCCACTTGTCTGGAAGCTCAATGAAGGGGTCGATAATGCCGCGGTTTGGAATCTCAGGGTCAGTTGATTCTTCTTCAAGGTCGTTGAGTGCTTCGTAGACAGTATTGACGATCTTCTGAAGAGATGTGCGACTTTCGAGAGATAGACTGTCCTTGGATGGTGCTGGACGGCCACGCTTGCGAGGTGCAACATCGCCGTCGAGAGACGCCTCATCCGCCTTGCGCTTCTCTGCTTTGGGCTTCCGACCGCGCTTCTTAGGCATAGGTTCTTCTGAGCTCTCTCGTGAAGGCGCTGGCGAGTCTCCTGGGTCAAGCTCCATCCTATTTGTCTTGTTCCGACTTCTCTTAGCCCCTCTGGCTTCCTTGCGAGCGATAGCAGCCTCAATCGTATCGTCGTCATTGTCTACTGCTTCAAGCCATTGCTCTTCCGTAAGACCATCATCATACTTGACGCGCGTCCGCTCTCGTGCTCCTCGACCAACCGGTCCATCGTCCTTCTCTTCGACAATGGGGTCTGCATCATTTAGGTAGATGTCGGGTAATTCACTCTCGCCAATCAATCGTCCTAGGGGTTTGCCTGGACCATACGGGTCCTCTGCTATGCGCTTCCGGTCCATCTCTTGGAAGATCTTGAATTCTTCATCGTTGCGCATCATAATCATGTTCAGATCGTCGTCGTCCATCTCCTCTTGTTCAAGACTCTCTGCGGCTTCGGCAGACTCCAACATGACACGCAGCATGGCATCTCGTTCCTCATTTGTGGACTTGTTGTCGAATTTACCAGCCTGAATGACCTTGCCATCCATATCCAACTTGTAATTTGCTCGCTCAAGGATCTTCTCCTCCACGGAATTCGAAGTAATTAGACGAAGAATACGAACCTCGTTCTTCTGTCCGATACGATGAGCTCGATCTTGGGCTTGCAAATCTTGATGAGGATTCCAATCTGAGTCGTAGATAATGACGGTATCGGCGGTTTGGAGATTTAGCCCCAATCCTCCGGCACGAGTTGACAAGAGGAAGCAAAAGTAGGGTGAATCTGGAGCGTTGAATTCCTTAAGCAAGTCAGACCGATCGTCTGCCTTGGTTGCACCGTCCAAACGCATGTACTTCATGCCTCGGAGTCGGAGATAATCCTCCATGATGTTCATAATTTGAGTCATCTGGAAGAACATGAGAACACGATGGCCAGTAGCCTCAAACTTTGGCAGAATTCTGTCCAAGAGTTCGAATTTGCCAGCTGATCGCCACAAGAGATCATTAGTGCTCTTGGTAGGATTCATGACATCTTCAACTTGATCAAAAACGAATGGATGGTTACAGAGTTTCCGCAACTGCATGAGCATGTTGCTCAAACCACGCATACCTGTCTTGCCACCCTTTCCATCACTGACAACGAGCCGGTTGTGAGTGACGAGCTGCTTATACAGTTTGGCCTGAAGGGTTGAGAAGGTACATTTGATGACACGCTCGGTTTTGTCGGGCAAGTCCTTCTCCACATCTTTCTTGAGACGGCGCAACAGGAAGGGTCGTAGAACTTTGTGTAGACGCTTGATAACAAGCAGCTGTTCTTCTTCGGTGAGTTCCATCTTATCCTGACCACCAGTGTTGGCGAAAGGCGTGTTGAACCACTCATCGAAAGACGTGGCAGATTTGAAGATGGTTGGAAGAACGAAGTTCAGCATAGCCCACAACTCCGTCAAATTATTCTGAAGTGGCGTGCCCGTTAGAATGAGGCGGTATCGGGTAGTGTAATACTGCGTGATAGTCATGCTAAGCTTGGAGCCTGCATTCTTCATACGATGACCTTCATCAACAATCATATGCACCCATTTGATTTTGCTGAGGATCGGGCGGTCCTTGATGATGAACTCGTACGTTGTGAGTAGAACCTGGAATTGTCCCCACCGGATCTGTTGTTGGTACTGCTTCCGCTGATTCGGAGCGCCTTTGTAGACAATCTTGGATACGGTCGGTGCCCACTTTTCAAACTCGTTGTTCCAGTTTGTTAAAGTACTGAGAGGTACAATGACGAGGTAAGGCCCAGGCTGTCGTTTCTTCTCGATTAGATAGGTAATCAGACTGATTGTCTGGATGGTCTTGCCAAGACCCATTTCGTCTGCCAAGATACCGTTGAGGTTGTTGTTGTACAACGATACCATCCATTGTAAACCTTTGATCTGATACTCTTTAAGGGTTCCACCAACCAGGATACTAGCTTGTTGGGTAACTTCTTCCTTGTTGCGATGGGCAATCTCATAGTAGTCGGTGCGCTTCCTGCCAGGTCGGTCTTCTTGGCCAGACTCATCGCCGCTTGATTCATCGTCAGAAACGGTGGTGTCGAGTTGATAACGGTCGATAGAAGTTCGCTGTTGCGCTTTTACCGACGTAGCGAGTTGCTTCAAGAAGCCATCGGTCTGCTTCAGCAAATGTGTGATACGTGTGTCCTTGGCCTGGCCCAACAGCTTGAGATAGGTTTCCTCGTCGTTGGCCTTTAGGGCTTGCAGACGCTGCTTGGCAGTTCGCTCGATACGCTTCTGCTCTTCCTTCTCGATGTTTTGGTGTGTTGTGATCATGGTGCGGCCGAGTTTCTGCAGACGCTGTCGCTGCGCTAGACCGGACTCTTGCAACTCGGTGCGATGCTTTCGGATCGCATCGATGAACTCGTGGTGTTTCTTCTTCTCCTTGGTCTCGCGCGCATCGCGTTGCGCCTTTTCGAGCTTCTCCGTGAGACGGGCTTCGCGTATCGACTGCTTTTTGAGGCGACGATAGACACCTCGGTTAGCAGTCATTGCAAGATTGTCAGCGTGTATCATTTGCTGTGCAATGTCTCGTCTCAGTTTGCGTTGCTTCTCTAATAGGTTGAGCTTCTTCTGTTCGATCACCAGGGCTAATTTGACTTTGCCGTCATCTTGGGGTGTGTCTGTCTTGCTAGTATCCCAAGAGCCGGTATTGGCGTTGAGCTTCTCCAGCTCAGCCTTCCTCGCGGTGAGGCGGTTGTAAAGGATGATTTCGCGTTCCTTGCGCAACTCCTGCATGCTCTGTTGCACAGCGTCGATATCGATGCCTTGAGGCATGACAGCCGCAAGGTATGGGCGGTTTTTGCGCTGAGTATGAGACATGTAGTTGACATTGCGGAAGGCCTCGCTACTCCATGGCTCGATGAAAGTGTCGGGAAGACGAGGTAGGGTACGTGGCTCTTGGACGGCGCCACCGGTGCTCGCAGCACGAGTGACATTGTCGAGAACCTGAGCGGCAGCGTTTACAGCATCGGTAGCAGTCTGTGGTTTCTTGGCCGTATGGTGCCCGTAAATCTGCTGCTGCATGTTTGCAGGAAGAGGCAAGCCTTTCGACAAATGCTTGAAGGCGCCAATCTGGGAGCGCAGCATAATGAGCTGCTCCTTGGAGAGCGAAGCGCTACCACTTGTAGCCGATGTGGGGGTCTGGCCATCGCCTGAGGGCAGTTGTGCGCCAGCCGTGGCAATCTGAGTTGACGTTGCGAGGCTGCTGGGTACGGGGGTCGCGACCTTGCTGTCAACAGAGCCAGCAGACTTTGTTCCATTAGTCATGCCCATGGCTGCGCCATTCTCCTGCACTGCTTGGGAATCAGAGAGGGTCTGTTGGCGTTGTTGTTGTTGCATCCGCTTCATCTGGTTGAACTGGTTATGCTTCTGCACCATGGCAAGCAGATTGCGAGCCTTGATGAACTCGGGGTTCGTGTCGGGGACATTCTGTTGTCGCATGTGCTGGTACTGCTTGTACACCTGCTGGATCTGTTCGCGGGTGAGGTTGCCTGGCAGCTGGCCTTGGGCCATTTCTGCGCTGGTCTGGACAGAGGCCATGATGGCGGTGGGCAGGTGCGATGCGCAAGTGCAAACAGAGGCTGATATCGGAGGTCGAGGGTTTCAAACGTTCAAACGCGGTTTGCCGGCCTAGGCGTAAGGGCGCGTAAGGGAGAGGAAAAGACAGTGGCAGCGGGCAAGAGGGCGCGTGCAGCAGGCTTCTATATCATTATCGGGCGGGGTGGTGGTGGTGCGGTGGATGCAGTTGGCCAAGTTGATGAAGCTCGGTCGGGAGTCCGCAATGCGCGTCGTATAGCACCGTCGCGCTCTTGCAGGCTGAAGGGGGGGGGAGGCGTAAATTGCGCCGGGGCGTGGTGGGCAGGCACAAAAGCGCGCTTTGGGGCCGTGTCCTCGCACCACGCGTCGTGTAGAGAGTGTTGCTGGGCGAGTGGGGATGTTGGCACTCGGTTTGGTGATGGAGCACGATAGGGTTGGTGGTTGGCAATGTTGAACGGCCTGAGAACGTCTGCCAGTTACGGGACAAGCGCGCCCTGGGGGGCAAGCGCGGCTTGGCATGATCACGTGCGCCGGCACACGCTTGCAGCCACTCCCGCCACTTCGCATTCAATCAGGGACAAGGCACTTTCATCACTCATCGTTGTCTGTACTACGCATGCCGGTGCATTCTTCACAGTCGTCGCTTAAGCGCAGCTAGCATATGTTATATACATGAAACCACGTGACACGGCCATCCCCTGCTTTTCCCCATGGCCACCGTCTACGTGAGTGTGGGTGGCGTCCAGTCAATGTACGTCGCAGGGTCAGTTCCACTCGGCCCCTTCTCGATCGCTGTGTTTGCAGATTGGTTGAGTAGGAATTTGTTGATGAAGGCAGTCAGATCAGCCTGCTGATTGGATGGGAACGAGCAGTGTGCGTGATTGCCTGCGCCCGTGAAGCCCATGTTATCGGGTACACCAAGAGCCTTGTAGATCAGTCGGCCTGCCTTCATACAGGCAGTAGTGGAAACGGGGCCAAGCCAGTCGATCTCATTTTCGATAACGAGGAGACCTCGTGGAGCCACCATGCCAGCGAGCTGATGGTGGTCGGTGGCCAAGGTGCTGGATTTCGTGCTAAATGAGTTGAACCGTGTCGAGAACCAAACATTCTCGCCAACAATCTGGCCAGAAGTTTGGATGTTCTTGCCCTTTGCCTTTTCTGAATCGGAAATGCGCCAGCACGCAGCACCGCCAGACCCGGACTCTTGGGGCAGACCCAGGGCAATGCGATTGACAAGAGCTGCAGCAATAAACGCACCCTTTCCATTTCGAGAGCATCCTGTTACTCCAACCCGCTTAGGATCAATGCCAGCGCTAGGAGTCGACTCGAGAGCATCCATGATCCTGTCCACAGCCCATGCCCACGCGGTCGTGGCACCAGCGCTGTGGCTGGACCCGTACAGATCGAAAAACTTACCCTTGCCCCGACTGCTCGAACCCGATTGCTGAGCTATCTGGTCGTTGCTGAAAGTAATGGTAGCAACGCCTGCTGGAACTGGAATGCTGGCCGCACCGTATGCAATAATAGCTGGGAACGGCCCGGTACCGCTAGGTGTCTTGATCGAAACGGAAAAAGACACCGATTTCCCTCCTTCAGTAGCTGTAATGGAAAGCGATGTTCCTGACAAGGTTGCGGTGACTGACGATGGCTTTTTGGGAAAGTCGCCTAGCTCTTGTGCCTGAATAGCGGCGCTCACTTCCTTGTTTTTGCATTCAAATTGTGCCTTTGTGGTTACGGCTGTTCCGTCAAAAAATTTGAAGGGGTTAGGAAGCTTTGCATTGGTGGTCGATGGAAATGTAGTTGGAACACTAGGGCAAGTTGCCTCCTGACGTTGTTCGATCGCAGGCGCCGCGAGGACTGTAGTCGCAAGGAGTGGGAGAATAATAGAGTATCTCATTGTGTATAGATGCCGTGTACTCGAAATGCTCCAAGGTAAAACACTTGACTATTTTCGGAGACCAGCCCCTTCTTATATAATAAGTATGCCAAACAGGGGTAGTTCGAGAGCATGGGGTAGACATAGTCACTGAATCCAGTATTGCCCTGGTAGAATGAGCCTCAGAGTGTGTCCATAATATAATAAACACCATGGGTCTTGGCTCCAACGAGAAGCTCCCTCCCCCACACGAGCCCTGTAGCGGAGATTTCCCGGAAAGTTTGCCACGTGTGTCATGGCGCCAACGGCTCTCTACCGCCTCGAATCTGGTTAGGGGTATCTGCGCGCACGCAGTCCTCATTCAGCTAAGCATGGCTAGAAATATAGTCGGAAAGTTCGTGAAACCAGTTGCTCTCTAGAAGTAAGTAGTCCGACTATTGGAAACATCGCCGTATTGATCTCTCATCCAAAGGAAGCCTTAAAACAGGTGAAATGGTCATTGACGGAAAATTATATCCAACCCCTGCAAATCAAAGCGTCGGTTCGATCGCATAGCTTCCTTTACTCCGTTGAAGTTATTGAAGTGCACTCTGGTAGAACTGGGGTGAGGCGTTGTCCCTAAGTGCAAGATATCATTTTGGGGCATGCCTTTGCATCTACTGTTTCTGTTGTGGGTTAGCATTGGTGTATGTCTGGGTGGAGAGCTTGGCTGCATTATAACCAGGTACACACTCTCTACCAACCCCAGCCCCAATCACCAGCTGAAATTAAAAATTGATAGCGGCTTTCCTTTCGGTTTTCAGGTATGTGTGGGGTGCAGGTTGTGGGGCGGGGCGACTGTCACAATGCCGACTAGCCTGTTTATCTCTTTGAAACAAAACCCTAAAGCTCAAGCCATGTATGCCCTCATGCCTAAATTCTCTAGATGCTTTGATATCTCTTGATATGCTCGAGTTTCAATTCTTGAACTATGGGGTTGCGTCGCCCAAGGACCTGTTTGGCAACTGTGCGATAGCTAATCTCATTCACACACATGTGGCGCCTACAAAGCTACTTTTCCCACACTTCGGGCACAACATAAGGCTTCACTATAGCTAAACCAGTGGCACTTTCGACACTGCTGAAGGTGACTTCAAATAGTATTATTATACCTACGCTTGCGCTACTGTCCAAAATGTAACGCCAAGTCGTGCTCGGTTTGCGTCCGTCCGTACTAGCTTGAGCCGCTGGCCAAGCTACCACGTGCGGCATCAGGGGTAAGGAAAACGCATAGGCCCTAGGGCCTATGCATAGAAGACATATATATAGCACCTACGTCAACTACGTGCAAGGGAGACATGAATGAATAGCTTTACTCTTTTCCTTATCTACCCCGTACGCTAGCGTATACCAGCCTCTCTGCAAGCCTTTGCGGCAGACGAAGCCCCATCAACAGCTTGGATTATTTTTCGAATCACCTCCTACGTTGAAGTCTGAAGGCGATGAACTTCACTGCCCTTGACAGCTAATAGTGCCGAAGCGAGTTCTGGAGCTATCTAAGTACTCGTAGACTACAGTAACACGCCTGCACATAGCTGCTAACTACAGCGTTGGCTCAAGCCGGGCTTGTGATTCACCATATAACTCGTTGCGCATGGCCCGAAGATCAATAAGAATAGCCAGAGCCCAATCGAGCAGGCTCAAGAGGCCCTTTCCCCGCTCCTTAATGTATCTTCCAGCTGAGGAGATTCCAAGCTATAGGCGGTTTCAGAAGTAGCAGCTGAAAGATACTTAGTCTACTCAGAACCGTTTTGTAGGCAGCTATGAGCATGGTTCGAGTAATACGAGATTGATAGTTAAATATTTCTGTAGTATACTATTTATTGTATACGTCTAGCATTGATCTACGGAAGGTATTTCTTCTATTCTTCTAGTTTAGCAAAAGTCTGGTACCCAACGTCGCGTCAACGTCCAGCGATTGGTCACACAGAGGCGTGCTGATGGTTTACCTTCGGCACCCCTCACTTTGACGGACACCTGTGCATCAACGGACACGATCTTGTCTCAATCCCAAAAAAAACATACTGTCAGTCTTTGCCAAACAAGTCTCAACGTGTTGGTATATTACTGGGCGATTTGAGAATACTCCTGGCTGTTTATCAAGATAGTCTGATTTGTCAGCTTCACCTGTCGGGTCCTTAACACCACAAGCAACACTTTAGGCCTACATTTGTACTACACTTTTTCACCATACCCAAAGATAGCAATGTCTGTTAAGCCACAAGCACAAAACGCCATCAGATTTTATGAGTCAAAGTCCAGTGGCTATGATGGTACATGGCATAGCGACTTTGCAAAGCGGTTTGTGGCCCACCTGGACATCCATAGTGGCCAAAACATACTGGATCTAGCATGCGGCACCGGCTTAGTAACCTTCCAGGAGGCGGAGGTAGTTGGGCCATCAGGTGCTGTAGTTGGTGTTGACGTTACTCCGGGCATGCTGGGGATTGCAAGTCGGAAAAAAGAAGCAGGTGGCGAGAAGTATGCGAATGTGAGCTTGTACAATGGCGATATTCTAAACCTAGCCGAGACGGAAGCACTCAAAGGAAAACTGTTCGATATCATCACTGTGGCTTCGGCATTGGTGCTCTTTCCAGATCCAAAGAGAGCCATCGAGCATTGGTCAGAGTATCTGAAGCCTGGAGGTATCCTTGCCGTAGATGCAACCCACCCAAGAAACCTGGTGTCCGGCATGGTGATGGAAAGAGTCGCTCGACGTTTGGATCTACCGATTCCATATAATCGTTCGTGGAGCCGATCTGAGTCAACGCTGAGAAAGATGCTCGAGTCTGCTGGCCTGGAAGTTGAAAGTGTCGTCACCGTTGACAATCAAGCCGGGTACGGCAGGCGGAACTACGATGTAGAGCAATGGGACGATTTTTTTGTTGAGAATGTCATCCTCAAGGACATTACCAGGACCTTTGCAAATAACGAAATTCGGAGAAAGGCACAAGGTATTTACAAAGAAGAGTGGGAGAAATTGGCTGTGGACGGCAAGGTAGAAGAAGTAGACGCGGTCTTCTTGGGTATCGCGCGCAAACGTAAGTTCTTACATCTTCAGGCACATATATGTTTGGCGTGGCGATACGATACTGATGGGTGAACAGCTGCGGACGGCTCGAGATATCAGCCCAGAATAGATAATGACGAGGTGGTGTTCAAGGGCGGATGCCGTTGTGGTGGAGTGCAGTACGCGTCGACCGTACCCCCATCAGACATCAATGTCTGCCATTGCCGTGCCTGCCAACAGCTATCGGGCTCAGGGGCGCTTGCATTTACCACTGTCTCAAAAACGGGTATTCGATACGTGGAATCGTCCACGCTCAAAACATTGAAGCTGTCTGAGGTCGCAGAACGAAGCTTTTGTTGCCAATGCGGCACCCCACTCAGCATAGCGTACTCGTTTATGGATGATCAGATCAGCATGACCATGGGCTCAGTGGATTTATCGACGTTGAGGAGCGAGCAGCCCAAGGTCAAGATGCACATTTACATTGGTGAAAAGGCGAGTTGGGAGGTGTTGCCTGGGGATGGGGCTGAGCGATGGGGCACATGGGAGTCGGCCCACCTGGTGGCATGAGATAGGCAGAGGGTAGTTGGCAGTTGACTGTCGGTAGCACGATGATGATGGATTCCTGAGACAGCGCGTAGCAGAGGTCGAGTGATAATTACTAAGCGAAATCCGAAATCACGGTCAGCCATGGTTGCTCGTTGCGGTGAGCGCTGGCTGGTGTGGTGACGAGTAGCTCCTGCCACGCCGCGCCAATCCCCAGCCTCACCAAAACTTGCTTGCCAGCCACCCGCCAACCAACCCCAACCACACGTTTCACACGCACATGCAATCTTGCGGAAGACAAAACCCTTCAACCGTCCTCCTTGCTTATCATTCTTCTGCTCACTTTTCTGTGCTACACACTCTCTCTCTCCCGCTTTCTGCCATCGCCCTTGCTGCAAGGTCCTCTATCGGTCGCAGTGCTATCGCTGGGTTGTTGTCCAGGATAGCCAGCGCACACCCCTCCAACAGCGTGAAACATCGGCCAAATTTGCGTAATCGTTTGTTTCACAGCATCCATTCCATCCCGTTGTGGGCGAGCAGGAAATACTCAAATTACATTACTCTGGGTCCCTTGTCACCTGTTCTAGGTATCCACAAATCTATCCATGGCTGGTCGGGGCATGCATTCCCTCTCGCCATCTGCTGGCATGGCCTTTGATGATGTCGACATTGCCGACCAGATTATCCCGCCGCCACCCCCAGCCTTCACATCTCGCTCGCCAACCGCATACGACCCTCACTCGGGCGCGCCTTCTCCGCTCGACAACTATCGCAGCAGCAACGGCAGCAGCCACCAACGCACGTTGACTGGCACCTTTCTCGACACCTGCCAACCGTTCCTCAACCGCGCATCTACCACACTACAACAACATACTTCCCGAGCATCGTTTCATTCGCCTACCAAGTCTCTGGCCAGCTTCATCCCTTCACGTGGTCAGACTGCTTCAAACGCTTCTCAGCCCAAGATCAGGGCGCTGCACAATTGGTTCAACAGCCCATCGGCCCCAGTGAAGCTTGGGATTTCACAGCACAGGCACGACTCAGAGTCGGACTCGGACTCGGACTCGGCTTCAGAATCCGGTCAAGAATACGAGTCGGAAGAGGAAAGTGAAGCCTCAGAAGAAGAGTCAGAAGAAGAGGACGAGGAGGAAGAGGAAGAATACGGACGCGGCAATATGATGACCAACATTTTCAATCGCGGCCAGTCGCTCACCGGCGCGTCGCACGAGAGACCCAGGCCATCAGACGGCTCCCCAACCCCTACAAAGTCGCGGCAACCCACGGCCAGCAGCAAGTTCGCCTGGCTATTATCGACACAGAAGAACGCCGCTTTACCACCTCCAGTCCCCTCGCCGACATACCACAACCCCAATGACGAGCTCCTAAGCCTCAACATTGCCCAGGCCCTCTTCCCACATGGTCCAGCAGACCCCCTTGCGCCTTCGTCCTTCAATGACCTCCTTGCCAATGCCGAAGTGCTGCTCACCCGCTTCCAGACATCATATCGCCAAATGTCCACGGCTTTGGTAGACGCTCGCTCTGAGCAGAGCGCACAAGAAGACGAGCTTGATGAAGCAGACACACGTGTCCGACATCTAAAGATGCAGCTAGAGACTATGGCTGCGCGAGCCAACGAACAAGACGAGCAAATGCGAACCCTCATGGCGGACCTAGCATCCGAAAAGCGAGCCAGGCAAGAAGAGAATGCGGCACGCAAGCAGAGCCTAGCCCTTGTTCGGGATCAAGCCAAGTGTGACCATGCCCCATGTGCCACCTCTCCTCGACGACGGAATCGCATCTCCAACTCCGACATTAGCGTCGACTCTGGCTTCGAATCAGAGTGCGAAACCGATGCTGCGAGCGTCTTTTCAAGGAACTGCATGAGCCCCACAGGAACCGATATCTCGTCCGTCCTCGAGACAGAACATGACATGACACCAAAAAACCAAAAGCCCCAGCCTGTTGAGCGGAGGAGCACATACGACAAAGTCCGTGACGGCACCGTCAACCTGGAGAAAGGCGGGTGGGGTTGCTCAAACTGTGAAGGCGGTGCCCAAGCCGGTGTATGGGGACGCCTAGCAAAAGAACGTGAAGAGAACCGTACCCTGAGACACCGGGTCGAGCAGCTTGAAGAAGCTGTTGATGGAGCTCTCAACATCGCCACTGGATCGTGGGAAATGTAAATATCGTAACACATTTGTACATAGGGCGCTGGATCGCGGAACGGAAAGCATTGGGAATTGGCGCATTTCTTCTTTAGAACACATCAGTTTGCATCTGCGGTATATCCGACCTTGGTTCATTGGCATGTAGCAAATCATGAAACATTTTTGTCATGAGAATGGCACCTTGCACATACCGCTTTTCACACTGCTTTTCACCTATGTGTACCCTCCTTTACTCGGCACCAGATGACTAGAGTAGGGCAAAACTAATAGTCAGACATGTTAGCTGTGAGTATTATCTAATTCGGTTCCAGTGTCGGTACCTGAACCGCATTTGTCCAAAGGTGTCACTGCTCAACAAAAGAATGCGTGGACCCGAGTTGGCCTTTGTGAGCTCCGATCAGCCATAAATCTCAAAAGGAGGAAACATAAGACACTATCACTTGCTGTCCATAAGGCATCCGACCTAGCTGTAGATCCTAGCAAGTGCTTACCTAGAGCCCTGACCCCATGGCTCAATGTCCAGTCGATGCCAGATTTATTGATACCGGCCGTTGGCAGGAATGGTCGAGATAGTTACACTCGGTAAGCTTACTAGTCCATGCGAATAGTCTTATAGTTGCAGGTCGGACGGGACCGGATTATACTTAGGTAGTAATGTGGCTAATGTGGCTGGCCCGCTCGTGCATGAAGCTTACACAGACTAATGGAATATATCATGTAGCACAGCTAAGACTTTTTGATAATCATAATCGAAATCTAGGGGCAAAAGATGGTCTTTTACTGCCTTGAGAGTACTATATAACCAAGAGATCGATATAAACCCGAGATTAGACATTCCGAGTTACTGCTTTCTTCAGGTCTGAAAGACCAACAGTTTCTTGAAAGAGAGACGGTTTGAACATGTCAAATTTAGCCCATCACCGCTAGCATTAACTGTGCTGAGAGTAGTCTGAAAACTACAGGTAGTGGTAGTACCTGAGCCATGACCTCGGGATCCTTCATCTCTTCGCAAAACTACTTGAGGCCTCATACGATACAATCTAGGGCTTGATCATTTGATAAACTAAATTCTCACGGGCATCATTCCAATTTCCGAATTATCGAACCATTTAATGGATACACAAGAAACTCGCGCTACACAACAACCTCGCGATACACAGAAACTCACCCCATGTCTCTGCTTCCATCATGTCTAATTCTCAATAAGTCAGGTGAGTTTCCGTTAAGCAGTGCCACGAAAACATATAAGAATGTAGCTGTTCACCCCTTTCAATTATTCACCATCAACTAGAACGGTACCTGGACAATCTCAACTACTACTCAACCCTCGAAGTATCAAAACAAAAACTTCCTTTAGAAGCCGTTCATTATGAAGTTCTTCCTAGCAGCCACCTTGATCACTGCCGCCTTCGGCATCCCTCTTGCCGAGCAAACCACCGAAACCAACATTGACCTCGGTCCTGCTACTCTTCCCGAGACGAGCCCCAACGCTGACCCCGTTGCTACTAGCGAAGATTCTGTCATGGAAGCTAAACGAGATGTCTCCAAGCTGACCAAACGCGCCATCTCTATCGACGTTTGGATGGACTCGGACAAAAGAGGCCGACACCAAGCCTTGTACACAGAGCGTAAGATACTAAGAATAGACCCTCAAGCGACTAAACCACAATTAAGTCACTTACGTGTCAATAGTCGACCGCTGTTACGGTCTGGGCAACGGCTGGAATGATCAGATATCTTCTTTGAGTGTTCCGGGAGGATATGGCTGCTACTTCTACAAGAATAGTGGTTGCAAGGGCGCTTGTATGTATTTGTCATTCCTCATGAAACAGTTGCATAAGACTCACATACTAATTTTAGGGCTCCGGGTTGCTGGCCAGTTTGTCAACACGAAACCTCATGGCTTCAACGACAATATCTCCAGCTACTTATGCTACAAGTGATTAATGGCTTTGCCAACAATAAGCCGCCTAAGACTGGAATGGGACTTTTCTATGCTTTATATGAATCTTTTCGGCCCGTAGCCTCGTTCAATCTTTTAGGAAGGCTAGGCTTCAGGTTTTTGGAATGTTTTATGGCAATGCTTGATTTATTTTGTCTTCTACATTCGCTTGAACCAATACAGAGTTAACAGTCAACATGACTGTCATTGCCATTGTCAGAGGAACATCAGCTTGATTCAATAGTAACTAAGTTTTGATGAAATACAAAACTGTAGCCGATGCTTGCTAGAACAAACAGTGAGCGAAAGTTGATATTATATTTTCGCCCCTTGAACTTTATCCGATGAGAAAACTATGATATACTTAATATTTAGAAACATTCTCAGATGAAGGTTGAATGAAATTGATATATGTACTATACCAAATCGATTCATCCCTGCTGGAGGCCTGTAACTATCTTACCCTCTTCGACAGAAAACCTACTTGAATTTTACTGTAACATGATATATAGCGAGTTACGGGGACAGGGTTAAAAAAAATGACTCCATAGTGGGTGGGGTTGATTCTAAGTCACCACATAGAGAGCCCTTCCGAGGTTGGACCGCCCCCCCCAAATTATAGAAAGTCATATCCTGTACAAGTCTTTCTAGTAGTTACCAAACTTATAGGGAGTTCGATGAAAGGAGACTCGGTTCAAGGACGAATGATCACATTGAAAGTGTCAGGGGTCGAATGCACTAATCACTTGCATAAAAGGGATCAATTCAGGTTAAGACCTGTGCTTTATTGATAAAAGAGCGACGTAGTAAGCTAAAAGAAAGGGCACATCGAAGGGACTAGTGCTTTTTGGAAGCAACAAATAGTTCAAGAGCCTCTGTCCATGACTAATAGCCGAAGGAGAACATCTACCTCAAGATCCATTCCATGCTTGAGCCCAATTCCGCTGCGGCAGTAGCGCGGGCAGCTCGCCTAGAAGCACCCATCTGTTTTGTCTTTGTTGCAGTGGTGAATACCAGCATTTCCGTATGGGCAGCACCAGACGCCAGCGCAGCACCTGATGGCAGCGCTGTCGCAATAATCACCCTCTCCTTGGCACTGCAATACACTTTTAGTAACGAAAAGACGGTTACCTATTTCAAATACGTCAACTTACTCTTTTTTCAAGCTGAAACATATCTGGAATGGAGACGGCGGTTGCAAGAGCGGTGAAAAACACAACAAGAGCGACTGGCTTCCTATATAGCAATCAATATGGTCAGCAACTGGAGCTTCAGAATACGAAGAAAAAGATTGGTAATGGAGGCATATCATACATGGCGAATGATTCCAAGTTTGTCTGAAGAGGTGTTTGGATAGTGATTGCTTGTGGTTTTGGAATGCACTTTGGTGATGAGTATCTAAGAACTCGAGTCCATCTGTTCTCCTTTTATATCTTCCGCACCTCCTCTCTTCATAAAGGATCCCTGGACTAGCTGCCATTCTCGACACCGAGTATGGCACCGCGTAGTGATGTAACAAAAACTGCGGATTCTCATTATAGTTTCACTCAAATAGCATGATCTGCAAAGGACCAGTCATGCTTTCCATCCTTCCCCTCTTTTCCCTTGAGTCGTTTCCCAATGTATAGTCTCCGTTAGGCCACACTATGGCACCGCGTCGTGATGCGACAAGCATCATTGCCGATCGTTTCGCAGAATTGCCTCACATGTTTGAATCAACATGTTGGGTATACGCGTCTAACCAATGTCCTGTTCTATAGTATTTTATGTTCTTTACATATCAACGTACTTTAGTATGCATCTAAAGGAGGGTTTTTACTATGTTCCGTTATGTTAAGTCGCGAATATTCTTTTTATGTGGTTTATAATAGCAAGACTCCGAGCCTCAAATGTGGTTATAGTAGAGTAACATTTCAGCACGAATGTATTTATTTCACTAATCAGAATACAATACAGACTATTTATGAATTAAAGTTCAAAAGAGGTCGAAGAGTATCATGTTGGGCCCCCTGACATCTGAAATCCGAATTTCCGACTTCACCTATGAGACTACACTGTACTCAGACATAGTGTTTCATGAGCAGAATTAGCTTCATTCGATGACTACCAGTCCCACAACCCCCGCAAAATCCTCTCCAATGGTTACCTGTGATTGGGATGCTCAGATCACATTGGTAAGCGCTAGCCAACCACCCTATTCAGGTAGATCGGTTTATGCAGCCATGTGTATTGACTATTTTAGGTTCAAGGCTAGGCCCGCCAGGCCTCCAACCCCAAGCAAGTAATATCGAAGACGTAACTGTTCAATCCTGCGAGGAACCGGCTATAAACACGCAAGGTTCGGGCGATACGATTCGTCGCTGGAACGGAAGGAGTATGACGTACTACATGCAGCTCGCATCGGCATGTATGGTACGACTTAATGCTTACTCGTCGTCCTTGAAAGCTTAAATTTATATTATTTTCACAATACCCGCCCTGGTGGTGACGATGTAACTACTTTGACGGGTGCTAAGTCTTTGTGGAGGTGATGACGATGGCATCATCCTATCAACAGAACTAAGTTTGGCCTCTGCTTTGGATAACTAGATGATCTAGGCCATACACAAACATTCGTGTGTTGCCTTGCTTCGTAACAGAAATTATACGTCCATGGTGTAAGGCTGTGAGGCGGATGCGCAAGTGCATAAGCTGGAAGGCTCTAGACCGGGTGTCCTTGTACAATATATACTGCTCTACTCCAATAATCAACGTTGTTGATTATTCGCACCCTTTCGTTATTTGTCACAGTGGAGTAGAGCTGCGGCCTAACACATGGGTTGCATATTGATACAAAAACTCGGTTCCTGGCATAAGCACTAGATGGGGTAACTAGGTAGCTTTGGCCCCATCTTGACGTACGCAGAGCCTTGATCATGTTGTGACCTTCCCGGAGAATTTGAACCCTTAATTGCGATGTGATTGCTCTGTCCCTAGGCTGAAGAATTGCGAGTAGTAGAGACCCAGGGGATATAGAGCCTCCAGTGTTCTATGAATTTCGCCGATACCTTTCACAAAGAATGCCACGAAGGATACATACTATTTACTAGGGGAGGAGTAATATAAGAAAACTCAGCGGGAGCCCGGTAAAACAAGTAGGAGTTTGATGAGTGAAAATAGTCTGATATAAAGCGTACGAACTATTGATTGTCAACCCTCTTTCTTAATTCTTCAGAACAGGCTGTACCGAATCCTGGACGTCCTAAAATGTGTATAGCTGGGTGGAGTAAAACAAAATATGAAAATAGAATAATAAGAGGTAGGAAGAGGAAGTACTTTAGCAAGTTGTTGATAAATTCCTCCTGAGGGAGGTATCTACGCTAGGAATAACTGATTCTAAAGCTTGGAAGTAAATATAGGCCTCGATAACCATGAGAAATACATAAGCAAATCTTTCTGTTGAGTATATGTAAATAGAGAAAATCTAGTGACCTAAGAGAAAAGTAGTGAGATATTGGCTCCTAGGCCCTCGGCTGTAGGGGTCTAGTATAGGACAGTATGGCTGAGGTCGAGCGGGATCTACGTGTAAGGGCCGTGATTCGTCTCAAATCAACCAAGATTATACCCTCTACCACTTGCTAGTGCACCTCTATCTACTGTCTTCTCTTATAGAGATATAATCCTTGTAGTAACTATACTAAACGTTAGTAGGGGCAGCAGAGACCAAATATCCAATCAAATATGTTTCATACAAAATATATTCTTTTCGGGGATAAGCCATTAAGACGTAGCTCTACTCTACTACGGCAAACAACTAAAAAAGTGAGAATAATCAACAATATTGATTATTGGAGTGGAGAAGTATATAACATCACCCACTACGTAGCGAGAACCACACTGTAGCGGGAAAACCAACAGGTACTTAGACTTCAACACATCAGAAACTGTTCCTATATCTAACTATCTATATTTTACCAATCAGATAGTATAACTTAGTTATTTCTAGACATCTAGAACTACGCATCGTCGCCTTCGCGCCTGATTCGTAGAGAGCCTTATTCTTTAGCGAAACAGCGTTCCTTCCCTATAGCGCCACCATTACTCTATAATGCTTATAATGGTGTTATCTAAGTCTTAGAACCTTACTACGATGCTTAGGAGTTATCACCAGCGTTGTGTCTGCTGTCGCGCGCAAATCCATGCAGTCGCCACCCCAAATTGGTACCTCTAACTGGAACGATTACTAGTCCTGGCTAGTGCGAAACAGCCACGTAATCATCACAGTGTACCTGAGTGGCTGCCAGGCCTGCGGCGGTGTGAAGTCTTGGTAAGCGGGCCGACCTTAGCCCCGCAGCCTTGCGATCCAACTCAACTTTGGCCATGCCTCCAGCCTCTAGTCAACCAACTCACTTCTTACAGAATTCGCCACCTCACGTGTGTGTGTGTGTGTGTGTGTGTTCTATTATGACCATGCACCCTCTGGGTATAGGCCGTTACGATGCGCCAGCTATATGCACTCTGCTTCATTACGCTTCCTCCAATCCAGAAGCCAACCGTAAGACCTGCTCGTCCGTTGCCTAATCCCATGTTCAACAAAGGAAAGAAAAGAGAGTGATATACTACCGTGCAGGGCAAGCCGTATAGCTTATTAAGGCCTCGTGTCCGCAGGGCATTTCCGGCGTCATGCGCTTCTTAATCAGCAGCGTACTGGCCGAGGCACGTTCATGAACAGCTCGCCAATCCTTGTTCACGCGGCGGGAGAAAGAATCCTTAAATGCCTCCGCTCTACCGCTTCCTTTTCTTCTCTGCTTGTTAAATCTTGCTCATTTAGTTACAGCCGACCAGTATTCTTTGCGAATTCAATCGTCGCTCTAGCCACCTTTATGTCTGGCTTTCACCGCCCTATCGGTCCGTCGATGCTCTGTCCGCCCTCTTGCCTGCTTGGCTATCCTCCCAGCGCGTACGGTAGCTCTCCAAACCGCTGTCCATGCTGCTGTCTTAGCTTTATTCTTTGCTGCTTCCATCGCCTGCACACGAAGAGAAAGTGCGCTATCGACTCTACGCACCCACACTCGCACAACGCTGTCTCTGAAGCCTTGATCTTGTACAGATACTCGTTGAGGAACGTCTTGCCCGTCCGTAGCTGCGTGAGGGTGGCAGCATCGATGCTGTTTAGCTGCTGGTACAGCTCTGCCAACTTGCCTAGGTGGAACGCTGCGTCGATCTTCCAAGTGAACTTGCCCGTTTCTGCCCGTTTGGGTGGGAGATGTCCTGCTATTAGGTTGGCTCTTTTCATCGCCAGTCGTATTAGATACCAGGGAACACCATCACGTTGCGGCGGCTCCTCGCTTTCTTTCCTCGTCGCCGCTTTTACTAACTTGTCTGCCTTCTCGTTCCCCTCAATCCCCGCGTGTCCTGGGATCCGGTGCAGCGTGACGTCAATCATTCGGAGCTTCTTAACGATCTCTGCCACCACCTCCTGGCAGGCGCTCGCTCTCCAGCTCTGTACCGACAGCAGCGCTGACTGCTCGTCGGAAAAGATCCGGATGCTCGACGCCGGCACGGGGCGGCCGTTGCTGTCGAGTGCTACGCAGGATGGGCTCCATGGCCAGCCGGCTGCCTCACTGATCGCTAGCAGCTCGGTGAGATGCGCGTCCGCCTGATCCGAGCTGGCCACTGTCTTTGAAATGCGCACTCATGATGGCTTAGCATAGATCCCGATGCCTGCCCTGCCGTTGCGCACCGATGTCGCCACCTCACAACCCTATAGCCGGAGCGGGTCGGCCGCCCTCCCTGCTAGTGGTGGCAAGATCGTGTACTACCAAAGTACCTGCTACGGCTGTATCCTGCTTATAAATAAGCTTCTAGAACATACCTCTACTTGCCTGCAAGAAAGAGCCTGAAAGTGTTGTATGCATCGCTTTATCCGCCGTCTAGGTGACTTCGCGCTCGGAAGGTGGGAACAGAGTGAGGGGGAAGTTGTCGAGGCGGAAAGGGCCTGGCATGATGCGCTGAACAGAAAGGCTGAGATCCATGGCGAGGCGCTGTGGGCTGAGGCACTGGAAGGCGTCGCTCTCTCCCCAGCTCGCTAGCATGGCCAGGGCGCGATACGCTTCTAGCCCTGAATAATGCAGTGCCCACGCTCAGGGCTATTTATTAGTCGATGGCAGATCATCGAATATTATGTCGATGAAACTAAAATATCAACAACCCCAAGTCCGCAATATCCTTCAGTATTCGAATACGACGGCTTCGCCTCTCTCGGAAGACCTTCAAGCATCCCACGGCCATGTCTTATGGCGCTTATGCAGCCAATCAAGTCGCAAGGCAGACCGCTGGGCGTCCCAGCTTTCAGCCTGCCGACTGGTTGACCCGATGCACTGCCTTCCCTCCGCAATGACTTCAATCGGACCAGTTTACCTTCTGTCACGCGGAAAAATTCTCGGGACTTTCGCTCCTCAAATATCCTCATCTCATATACCGAACTATGGTAGAATTCGGCTGGTCCGCCAGCTGCATCGTCGAGGCCATCAAAACGGCAGAAAAAATCCGGAAAGCGATGCAGACGGCAGGAGGCGCAGAGGACCATTACTCCGAGACTATTGCTTTCTTGAGTCAAGTTGACGCCACGTTTAACCTCTTGAAGGAGTTCATCGAGGAACATCCAGACTCGCGATATGCAGACGCAATCGTCAATCAACTCAAGCTTGTGGAAACTCCGTGGAACAAACTCGAGAGTGATTATATTAATAAGTATGAAAAGAGTCTGTCTTCAGATTCTACGAGATCTAGAGCGAAAAAGGTACTGCGGAAGGTGCAATGGGCCTTGAAGGATATGGGCGAGGAAGTGAAGAAGCTCAAGAATGAGATTCTAGGGCCTCTGGGCATGATAGACTCCTTATTATCGTTAGAAACTATGTGGGTGCCCGAGGAGACTTTTTATAGCTTTCCTGATTGCTTTTAGGCGAACAGTCGGCGACCTGAATGAGAAATACCAGCGAATAATCGATGGTCTTCAACTTGCCAACATTTCAGATACACTGGAACGTAGTTTCCAAGAACTCCAAGAAGCCACCGCCACGCAAGAGACCACACACGATGAGCAACTGGAGGTTCTAGAGTCACTACAAAGATCGATCACGCAACAGCACGACGAAATCTCCGCTGCTTTAGTGAACGAGGCTAGTGCAGCCTCAACATCTCGCTCGGAAGAGAGAGAGGCAATGGCATCCATACTCGACATAACAAAAAACACCGCTTCAGCACTCAAGGATATAGAGGACTTGCTCTGGTTACAGCAGACCTCCAACACTGCCCTCATTGATGAACTCCGAGATCAACGTGCCCTTCTCAAAACGGTGGAACACACCCTCCATGACCTTACCGCAAATGTATCAAGTCAGGCAAACCACGAAGACACTAAGCCGGGCGGCAAGGGCCTACCAGACGCCGCTTTGAACTTTGTAACTGTTGGGCGGGTTTTAGCTGCTGCAGCCTTAGGACTCGCCTTCGTACTTTCCATGGAGCCTGTTGAGACACCAGAGTTACCCGCCAGCCAGGTACGGATACGTCCACGGGTGACTGTACGCCAATCTTCCGTAAGCCTAAAGCAAGACCTCGAGAACCAAGCCGTTCAGGGAATAGCACCGGCGCCATCCCCAAAGCACCCCCAGTGGATTACCGAATTCAACACCACCGAGAACACACCGAATGCACCCGATTCAGCGCTTGCCAGCAAGGATGACACCTCGACGCAAGGAATATATGGCAGCGAGAAGTCCGGGAAGTACACCAAAGAAGGTGGCGTGTGGTTCTGCTGTACATGCCGCGCAGGGCCACACTTTGGCTGGCACTGCTTTTGTGCCAAATGCGGACACCGATGCGAAGAGTGCAAGATTAAATGCCCTCCGCCGCCGAAACCTTCTTCAACGAAGAGCAAGGTGTCTGAGAAGAAGGTAGGGTATACATATGGTTACCGCCTGACTAAAGCCGAGTCGATAGGTTACGGTTATTACGATGGATGGGAGTGTGAAAATTGCGGCAGTTACAATTCAGATCTAACGCCCGATTTCTGTCCTGAATGCGGAAGCCATAGATTGTGATAAAGTCCGTTTAAGTTAGTTGCGAAGGGCTGAATGCCGTATTGATGTCGTAAAACAGTAGACTAGACCTGTACTACATATTAGGAGGTCTACGTCATCCGCTGACGGAGGTCCAGAGGTTTCCCTCTTCCCTTTGGCATTACTGGGAGGATAGTAACAAGCGTGCAGAGGGAAATGTGAGAGCTCTCCCAGCGGTACTTGAGCAAAAAGCATTAAAAGTTAAAACGCTTCTATCTGGAAATATTGGACTTATCAGCAGTTGGATATCAAGCAATAGCACTGTAATTGTAACGCTACTGCTACCGGGTCGAGACACAGCCTTGCTCGGAACGGCAGCCCACGATCCATTCCTCAAATAGTATACACGAACCATAGGCTATCATCACCCAGCTCTACAGAGTCCTCATCGCTCATGTCCTGCACCTTATAGTCTTCTAGCCCTTTCACCCGCCTCATATTAATCATCGTGAAGTACATCGCCATGAACGCATAAACCAGACTTGCAAACGCCACCATGGCCATCGTGACACCATGTCCCTTAATAAAGCGCGGCCCTTCTCCGGTCGGATAAATCTAAGAACACCAGTTAGCCCTATCCTTACAACATCTAGAGCGCTACAAGGCGGCTCAAGCTAATTGAAACTCACCCAACTCAACATAATGCCAGCACAATTTCCGATCGAGAGCAACAGCCCAGTCGCAGTTGTGCGCTTCCCATACCGCGGACTATTCGTCGGCAACCATGCGAGCGGCAAGCCGACGTTGAGTAGAGACCCATGGCGACGAGGGCGCAGCCTGCGTAGTGCACACCAGAGCTCACGTCGCTGGTGAGCATCGCGTAACCGACGATGCTAACAAGACCGAACAGGGCAGCGTAGAAACTGCGCGCATCTGTAGTAGTCTAAGATGCGAGCTACGGCGAGGTATATAATGGCGCCGAGAGCATAGCATGGAATGGCGTATACTTGGACGAGCGCGGTAGATATAGGAATTTGTAGGCGTTGTCTCTCGTTATTATCTTCCTCTATACTTACTATATCCTGACTAACCGTCTATAGACGTCCTATATCCATCGCAAATTGGATCGTAGCTCGCACCACCTCAATGTCTAGCTTCCATCGCTCTATCAGTCCGTCGGTGCTCTCACCTCCTACCTACCAGCTCGAGGAGCCCCCAAGCGCGTACGACAGGTCCCCAAATCGCCCTCCGTGCTGCAGCCGGAGCCTCAGCTGTTCCCACTTTCTACAGCAGGGGGGGAAGTGCAGGATGGATTCGACCAACCCGCACCAATCACACTCAGCTATCTCTTCCGCCTTAATTTTATAGAGGTACACTTTAAGACAGATCATGCCCATCTGAAGCTGCGCGAGAATGGCAGCCTCGGCGCTATTTAGTTACTAGTATAGTGCTGCCGCCTTACCCAGGTAGAGCGCTACGTTAATCTTCCTCGTGAACTTGCCCACATCTAGTCGTCCTACTAGAAGCAGTCTAGTTATAATTTTCGCCTTCTTCAGTGCTTGCTTAGTTAGATACCACAGGTAGCTGTCTCGCTATAGGGGTTCCTCGCTCTCCTCTCATATCGCTTCTTTAGCTAGTTGATTAGCCTCTTCGTTTCTCTCGATCCCTGAATATCTAGAGACCTAGTACAACGTGACGTTAATCATCTGGAGATTCTTTACGATCTCGGCCACTACCTCCCGGCACGTACTTGCCCTCTAACACTACACTAATAGCAACGCCGACTACGAGTCTGAGAAGATGTGTATCTTAGTTGCCGGTGCGGCGAGCCTACCCGGTCCATGACCATGCAGTATAGGCTCCATGGCCAGTTGGCTGCCTCACTGATCGCAGCAGTTCCGTCAAGTGTACATCCGCCTGGTCCGAGCTAGCCACTGCCTTTAAGATGGACACCTTCGATGGCGTAGCGTATATGCTCTAGTATTTAGGTTTTAACGCTATACTATAGATAGGATTAATAAAGGAGAGTATTATTGTCAGATTGTATGGCTAATCTCACGGCATCAGCTAGCAGCTAAGCGAGCTAATCAACAGATTCCAGGTCGACCTGGATTCTGTTGATAACCAACTGACTGCGATCGATATCGCGCGTGCACTAGCGCGCGCCAAGAGCTCGGCGAGCAACCTCAACCTTTGTGAGAATCAACTCCAGCATTGCGCCGGCAGCTGGGCCAGCAAACCAGTGGAATCTTGATGCATCTAGACTCAGCTAAGGTGGGCGCCGACCCACGCACCGGCTCAACCCTTACAGAGGCACAAAGGACTCAAAGGCCCAACCCTTGCATAAGCTCAACGCTAGCTGAGGCATCGCCCTAACTAAGGCTCGCCCTGACCGAGGCCTCGCCATCGCCGAGGTATTAGCAGCTGATAGAGCTGAGGATATATAGAGGAGCGCGATGGCAGATAGAATCCACAACACGGAAGAACAGAGCAATCAATCAATCAGTTCTCATTTTTACCTTTTGACTCAATCTACTTTCTTGATCACAAAAATTCTAGTTGCGTGTAATAGGCCTATTACGGGCCTATTACAGCCTTACCGCACACTATCTTTTAACCCCTTTTATCTGACAACTAGAAAAGACAATTAGATACCTAGCTCCTTAAGTAGTAACGCTAGAAGAGCTGAGGGGGTGTGTTGCAAAGAGACTCGAGTAATTGCTAGAGTAGTAAGCGTTGGGCTGATTAGTTACATGAGCTACACAAATAAATAGAGTTGTAGCAAGCAGCCCCCGTAGAATCAATAGATCTATTTAATCTACAACGAGCTGCTCCGCGATAGAAGGACTTAGATAGATACAACGACCGTGCGCTAACGCGTACTACTAACGTGCACTAACTACTATATACAAGGCTACAATAGGCGTTAGTGTAAATCTACATAATCTATCTCTCTACAAAAATTCAGCCAATTTGAGTGTACTGTTGTAGCGCAATTGATCTTAGAGCTCTGCCAGGTTTGGTAGGGCGGGCCAAGGAGTAGTGTGGGCCGAGGAGTGGTGAGACACGTTATCACCATTCAGGTACCCAAGATATAAAATAATACCGGTATTTATAAGTAAAATATTTTAAAAACTTCCTATCAAACCAATATCACGCATCGGTGGTTTAGTGGTAAAATTAGCCGTTGCCATCAATATGATAATTCGGCTAGCCCCGGGTTCGAGTACGTCTGATCTCTCTATCAAGCTCTTGAATCTATACTAACCAGTCTCTAGTTCCCGGCCGATGCAAACATTCTTTTTGCATTTTTTGTTCATACTACCTACGTGCTATGTAGTTTATTATTAGAGAGAAAGTGGCTTAGCTCTTAGTTTGCATAGATTTTATTTTTGTAGTTCTATATTTTACTACGACGGTGAGTTGTCGTGACAGAAAGAATAGTTGTGGGGCCACGTGGGCTAGGCCAGCACCAAGCGAGACTTGATGCACAGCCACTATTTCTGAGACGCCACATTTAAGGTATGCATTCGCCTCCGTATCTAGAGAGGAACAATGTTTACAAAATGAAATTGTCTATACAATGAGATAGACTCAGAAGCGTAGTCTCCTGCAAGGCTCGGTCTGACCGTAGCGCCCACGGGCGTCTGCGGCTCTTCCCGAGGACCATACGAATGTCGTCAACAACCGGCACGTGGCGGCGCGTGGCGCGTCGTGGCGCGTCGTGACGCTGGGCACAGTGCGCAGTCGCGATGCTCCGCCTTACCCAGCCACGCGATCTTCGAGTCCTACCGCCTTTCCTTGGTCATACGCGCCCACAGCAAGGCACCGTCCATCAACCCATAATGCCTTCATAATACACACTGTATCTTGAGACACTCACTGTGCCGTGAATACCTGTAACCCTTCACACGCTTCAGCGCTCCAACCCTGCTGTGAAGCTACAGTCAACCCTTCGTTGACCGTGGTTCGGAGACTGTATTATATTCTTCAAGAACACCCTCTTTCCCTTTCCCATCTATTAGCGTTCTAGAAACAGTTGATCCTAGAGTTTAGCCATGGCATTTACTGGTCGAACACCGGAGTCTCTCATCCCTCGCTCCGACTCCAGGAATCCTGCCACCACATGCAAGGGAATCACCAAGTCTGGTCGTCCATGTAGACGCCCTATTGACGCGAAAGCTTCCGAGGATGAAGGCGTGCTTGCGGTTGTGTCGGTAGTTAGCGATGAAGATGATGAAGAAATCGGTGCTGCTGCGTACTTTTGCTGGCAGCATAAAGATCAAGCCGAGCAACTCGCAGCGCAGGTTTCAAGCGGTCCCGCGACGCACCTTTATCCGTTGAAGGAGCGTAACAGTATTGATACGCTGGTTGAACGACTCGGTGTGCTGGAAGTCGATGATCCCGCCGTAGCCAGACGTAAGAGAAGAGAGAGCACGACAGATAACCACAAGTCGAATTCTAGGCCACCGAGAAGAATACACCGTCCGCCTACATGGGACGCCATTGAAGGACCTCTCATCTCGATACCGAGCGATATCATGGCTGCGGAGAAACGCCGAACCCGCCCACCAAAACCACAGCCACAGAAGCAGAAATCCAGCTTTTGGGCATCGCTATGTTGTGGATCTGCGGACGACGATCATATCGAGGCCGCTCGCCATAAGAAGCGGACGAGTTATGTCCCTAATGCAGCGCAGTACACAACAACGCAGCAGACGGCCCAGGTTCCACCTCAAGTACATCCAGGACACTCTCGCCGCTCAAGCGCAACTGTTCCAAGACCTCAACCGACACAATCATCAGGCAGTGTGCCTGTGCGAAAGCCTCTAGGTGCCAAATCTGCGCGGCCGCTCAACAAGACCACTCAAGGAGGCTCAGAGACATCAACGCTTCTCCAGTATATCCCACAAAACCTCTCGCCGCAACTGACATCGACTCTTCTTACCGAGCTCTCCAAACCAATTTCACCACACGACGACGAAGGCTACATATATATTTTCTGGCTCACACCCGACGCCCAAGGCCCCGCGCCATCATCTACCGCCTCAACACTCCTTGTGCCTCCATCACGACCAGCCCAGGGCCGACGCACATCTGACGTGCTACGACAATACTCCGTCAAGAAACCGCAACGGCCAGACGCGACACGCCAACGCTCCAACACCAACTCCCCACCAACGTCCCTAGACACCATTCTCCTTAAGATTGGCCGTGCGAACAACGTACATCGCCGCATGAACGAATGGACTCGCCAGTGCGGATATAGCCTCAGCCTGGTCCGATACTACCCTTATGTGCCATCCACGCCTACTCCTTCGCCTCAGACGTCGCCTGCGCAGTCGCGCCGGCCGTCGTATGGGTCGCGGCCGTCAGATAGCGTGCGCAAGGTTCCACATGCGCATCGTGTGGAGCGTTTGATCCACCTTGAACTAGGGGCGCAGCGCGTTATTAGAGATTGTGAGGCGTGTGGGAAGACGCATAAGGAGTGGTTTGAGGTGGAGGCGAGTAGGGATGGAGTAAAGAAGGTAGATGAGGTGGTCAAACGGTGGGTGGGATGGGCTGAGCGGGCGAACGAGTGATGATTTACGACATAGATTGACAAACATAGAGGGACGTATTGCTATGTGGATGAGATAGACAACAAGACGTGGTTTTAGGAAGGCTAGTGTTCCCTTCCCGTAGTTTTTCCATTGCTTGTTTTAGATCTGACTGAGTCAGTATAATACGCCTTTTGTGCTCCTGACTTCGCCCTCCCATTGCTTGACAACAGTTGTCGCATGCCTGATTGCGATGGCAAGCGCTTTGAAAGCACTCTCCGCCCTATGATGGTCATTGTCGCCACGTATGCAATCGACATGCAGCGTAGTGCCGCTTGCTTGTGCGAAGCTCTGCAAGCAATGTGGTATCATTTCACAGCTCAAATCACCAATCTTCTCCCTCTTTAATCCCAGCTCAATGACGCTGTACGGTCGGTTCGAAAGATCAATCACAGCCCTCGAGAGGGCCTCGTCGAGAGGCGCGTATGCGTGTCCAAATCTAGCGAGGCCTGTGGATCCTTGTAATGCATTTTTGAATGCTGTGCCTAATGCTAAAAACGCATCCTCACTGGTGTGGTGGTCGTCAATGTGCAGATCACCCTTACACCGTATCCTCAGACTCCAACCGGCGTGCTTTGCGAGGGCGTGGATCATGTGGTCGAGGAAGCCAATGCCAGTGTCGACGCCAATTTCTTGGCTGTTGGATTTCTGGGTGGCGTGGTCTTTGTCAACCTTTTCGCCTTTGCCATTGAGGCTTTTTTTGTCGAGTGCATCCCAGAAGTCTGATTGCTGGTAGGCGTCCAATTCGCCGCCATCGAGATTGATGGAGACTTGAATCTTGGTTTCATTTGTATCGCGATTGAAGCAAGCTGTTCGCGGCATCTTGATGATTATTTATTCCTCTTAAGCCCCTGAGGTGGTGGAGATACTATGCAAAGTTCTGAAGGAAATGTGAACAAAAGCTACCCCACACCCCACGTCACTGGTCTTGGCTCGTAGGGCTGGAAAAAAAAAAAGGCCAACCACTGATTCGCCGAACCAGCGCGTTCATGTAAATTTTCTAGCACAGCCAAAGTCACGTCCTATCCAATCACCCGCTTGAACAAACAACATCTTATCACGGTCGGAATAGCAAAGAAATCTATTACAATGCCGGGTACCAAAGAAGAAAAGGTCTCCTCCCCGATTATTGATCCAACATCCGCGACCGAGGAAGAGATAGACCCAGCAGTAGACCGCGATAGAATCCGAGTCGTATGTTGAGACCAAAAAAAAGGGCATAGAATAAACGATTAACAGTCTCAGCTTGCCGGTGCAACGGAAACTGCAGCATCATTTCAAATCGATGGCGAGGATCATACGCTAGGCAATGCGCTTAGATACATCATTCATAAAAAGTGAGTTCAGAGCCGCCCTGCTAAGGTTGCTGGATCTAGCTTCGTGTGGAGGCTAAGACATCAGCTGACCTGGCTAATAGCCCCGATGTTGAGTTCTGCGGCTACTCGATCCCTCACCCATCAGAGGCCAAGATGAATCTGCGCATTCAGACTTATGGTAAGTCACAGGTATAGCCAATCAACTTTTGCAAACTCATTGGTTGACAAGCAAACTAGATGGCGTCAGCGTGTATGCAGTGCTTGAGAAGGGCCTTGAAGATCTAATGGCTATGTGTGATGTAGTTGAGGAGAAGTTTCAAATTTCGAGGGATGGTTTTGTCAACAAGATGCAGGAGTAAGCAAATCGGAAATCGAACAAGGCGTTAGATGGTAAGCATTTCAGCGGACTGGAACTGATTATGGGCGCAAGGAAAGGAAATGGTATTTCTCTGTTATATACATGCTTTCTATCCATCGGCCTTCCTCGTCATCAAACGATATGGCGTGTTTAGTTGCGACCCTAATGGAGAGATTAGTATTCGATTCAGTTCGCGCATGGCAATGAGTTGAACACATACCTCCAAGAAGCCGTTAATGAAGTTGCTCGGTAGCCTTGCTTTGGGTTCTTCTTCGGCACGGAAGTACTTTAGAAGCTGTGAGGTTTGTTTCCAGTAATTGAGCGTTTCCTATAACTTGATCAGCCCTTGCTCCTCACAGCTGGTAGCCATATGGGCTTTTCCAAGTATGGCTCTCCTACCTGGTACTCCTGGTGACTAGAGAATAATAACACGTCTACCGTCCGTAACTGATTCACGTATCGATGTCGCTCGAATTCTTGTCGTATCTTGGTCCTAAGGGCAGAGACAGGTAGGTTTAGGGTATACATGGTCTGGACCTCGGGCGCCTAGCATAAATTGTTAGCGCATTGAAGGCAACATAGTGAGGCACACACCGATCGTAGCCAGTCGCGGTAGCTATGGAGGACCCTCCTCTTCGCATCGTTCCAGTTGACGGCTGGGGCCGAATTAGCAGTTGAAGATCCACAATGGCTTCTGGGAGGGCTCTACATACATGAGCGCGTGCGCTGGGCTAGATAGGTGGGATTGATGACCATTTTGGCGCTCTACGATGTTCGAGACTCTTGCTCGTAGCTGCCGTGATGCGGGCTGGGGTGGAGGTCTGCCAAGCCTAGACTTGGCGCGGGCAGCGAACTACCGATACTACCTCTCGGCAGTGTAGTGGCTCCCAGGCACAAACAACCACCATCACATACAACCACGATGCCGCCAGTCCGGACTGCACGCGCGTCCAAGAAAGCGCCCCCCGAGGGCTTCGAAGACATCGAGGATACGCTACTCGAGTTCCAGAACAAGATGAAGGACGCCGAGAACGCCTCCCACGAAGGCAAGAAAAAGTATGAAACGACGTGGCCCATCTTTCAAATCACCCATCAGCGCTCCCGGTACATCTATGACCTGTACTACGAGAAGGAGGCAATCAGCAAAAAGCTCTACGACTGGCTGCTGAAGAACGGCTACGCAGATGCCATGTTGATCGCCAAATGGAAGAAGCAGGGTTATGAGAAGGTATTTTCCGCCAAAACAGCTCTGTATCCATGCACCATGCTAACTATAATAGCTCTGCTGCACGCGATGCATCCAAACCAAAGAGACAAACTTTCGATCCACATGCATCTGCCGTGTCCCGCGCGACCAGCTCAAGGAGAATCAAGACATTCAGTGCGTCAATTGCGGCTGTATAGGATGTTCGTCGGGCGATTGAGTCCAACGGGACGGCACATCAATCTGGAAGCACATAGGCCAGTGTTCGTGAACCTGTCTATCGTAATATTTCCTAGTTAACCTATCTACAGATGAGATAAAACAAGCAAAGTACGCTATTCATAACAAGACCACAATCCCTGGGTATGCCTAAACTCCATCTCGTTTTGTTCCGTCTAACCCAGCATAAGGCTTCCTTCATATGTTCGTTTAATCATCCGATATCTTCATTCATCTAAGCGCTTCGTAAAAGTCGAGGAAAATTCTCAAAACTCGTTCCTGCTGGACCGTGCGGATGGTCCATCGTCCATGTTCAACGGCTTCATCCACGCCGGTGCAGGCGGTGACGGCCAGAGCCGTGCTAGCTCTAGTCCTAGACTAGACCTCTTTATCGTATCTCCACGCTTCAGGCGGAAAGGACTACTCCCATCAATCGGCGAATCGAGCTCCCTTTCAACCATATGAGGACTCGAGGGCGCCGGGCCCTGATTTATGAACTGTGTCTGGCCGTGGTGATCGCCATGTATAGGCGAGCTAAAGGCAGACATTTGGAGCACCTTACTGCTCCTTTGACGGCTAGCGACAGAACTCTTGTATGATAGCACGTCTTTCTCGGGTACAGGGGGCGAAATTGTCAATTGAGTGTGTTTGCGCGTCGCTCGTCGCTTTCGACGCCATAAGAGGAATAGAGTGAATAGTCCGACCAAGAAAACTATGACAGGTATCATGCCAAGCCCTATCTTTGTTTCCTTTGATATGCCATGATTTGTTGGTACGTCAATGTTCTTCGGTGTTGAAACAGTTGTCGGTAAAGCAATGTGCGAAGAGTTTGACACAGTCGGCATTGGAGTAGGTGCCATGGTATCTTGTCGAATATGTGCTCTAGTCGAGCTCTGTTCCACATCGTGAGACTCTGTTGGCGTTGCCTCGTTTTCGCGTATTGCAACGCGCACCGTAGATGACATAGGACTCATCTTCACGTACCGAAATAGAAAGTTTAGAAGAGCAAGAAGAAAAGAATTTTGAAGATAGCTTCTGTAAATCGCCAGAAGAGGGAGCCGAACGATTCAAGATGTATCAAAGTTTATCGGAAGGGGCGCCCACGTGGAATCCACGCTTCAGAAGGGAGTCGGGACACCCCTTTGTCAAATAGTCTACATAAAAACAATACGCCGCCATATTTCTTGGCTGAACTGACACAAGAAAAAGAAAGACGCATGTATACAATAATGTCGCCACCTGATTGGCTATTTGGCTGTCCGGGAGTGCCCTACACAACATTTGTGGCGGCAGGGTAGGAATAACATGAAACCTTAGGATATGACATGTGCAGATGCCAGAGAAGAAGTGCAGGTGCTGTTTTCGCACGTGTGACATAGAACAATGAACATAAACCTGTTTTTTTGTTAGATAGATTGTGGTATTGTTGGGTAGAAGGTGCGAGTTATTGGTTTTCTCGGAGACGTGTTTTCTCCCTTGCGGGAATTTTCTAGTGGGCCTGATGATGTGCATGTATGCTTTTCGCAGGCTGAGCAGTCTAATTTTATAGCCGTTCAGAAAATGGGCTGCCATTTGTGCAACTTGTTTATATCGAAATTATTACCATAAATCATAAAGGGTGTTCTTCGCCCGGATTAGCTTATTTTAGCTAGGGCCCATGGTTTTTTTGGTTCTCATGAAGCTGACTGAAGCGACGTGGCAATGGACTTCAATCCTCTAGAGCAGGTTGTATGCAAGGACTACGAGAAAGCCGTTTGCAGATCGATGTCGTTCCTGCATGTTTCGAATCTCGATGGGTATGAAACAGTTGATGTCGTGAATAGACGTTGACAAAGAGCCTTGAGGATCTGCTGCCACAGCCGCAGGGATAATGAAAGACGATGTTATTGGTGTCTTTGTTTGGGAGGGATGACAGAAGTGACAAAAGTGATTGACACGCTGACGTAGTTCCTAGCTAAGCAAAGACGGGTTAGTGAGCGAAACACTTATCGGATGCGATAACGGCGACGACTGCGACCCTCCATGACATTTTGCACAATTGAGTCACTCGAAGGGTGCAGGACGCCTCGATGAGTCAAGAGGACTGAGAGGTATATCAGGTCGGAATCTAGAATCAGCATATTGTATCTAAGACCGCAGTAAACATGTCCGTCATACAGTTCAATCCTCGAATTCTCGTCCAAACGAAGCGAATTCTCGGGGCGTCGCAATTGCGATACTACGCAGCGCCTGGCGAGGGTATCATTCCTGCGGCAAAGAAAAGATATGTTCCTACAAGCGGCACTTATCCTCTAGGCTTCAAGGCTGGAAGTGCACACGTTGGTGTCAAGGCATCCAATACTCGCTTTGACGACCTGGCACTCATCGCATCCGACACACCATGTGCAGGAGCAGCAGTCTTCACAACCAACAAGTTCCAAGCGGCACCCGTTACCGTCAGCAGGGATGTGCTGAAGAAGAGGAAGGGTGAGGGTGTTCGAGCCGTCATAGTGAACTCTGGATGTGCGAATGCCGTGACTGGTCGCGGCGGAATCGAAGACGCCATATCCATGGGCCAGGAGACGGACAAGTGCTTCATCCAAGACAACAACGGCGAGGATGACGGCCAAGGCAGTCGAAGTCTCGTAATGAGCACCGGCGTAATCGGACAACGCCTCCCCACCCAAAAAATCATCTCCAAGATCCCAAGTGCATACTGCAACCTCGGGAGCACCCACGACCACTGGCTCGCAACAGCAAAAGCCATCTGCACAACCGACACCTTCCCCAAACTCGTGTCCAAAACATTCTCCCTCTCTGGCAGCCAGCAAGAATACCACATCGCCGGCATGACCAAAGGCGCAGGCATGATCCACCCAAATATGGCCACCCTCCTTGCCGTCATCTGTACAGATGTCCCCATCGCCGCTGCGCCCCTCCAGGCCGCCCTCACAGCAGCCATCACAAAGTCCTTCAACAGCATCTCCATCGACGGCGATACCTCCACCAACGACACCGTCGCCCTCCTCGCCAACGGCGCCGCAGGGGGCGATCAAATCACTTCCACTGCGTCCCCCGCCTTCGCCGCCTTCCAGCAAACCCTCACTGCCTTTGCCATCGACCTCGCCAAACTCGTCGTCCGCGACGGCGAAGGCGCGACGAAATTCGTCACCATCCGCGTCACGAATGCGGCAACATATAAAGATGCACACCGCGTTGCATCCACCATCGCGCGCTCGCCGCTCGTTAAAACGGCGCTGTACGGCAAGGACGCGAACTGGGGCCGCATCCTGTGCGCCACGGGATACGCGGATGTCGACTCCGTGATCCCTGCGGAAACGAGTGTCAGCTTTGTGCCGGCAGATGGGAGCGCGAAGTTGCGGCTGCTGGTGCGCGGCGAGCCCGAGGCGGTGGATGAGGCGCGGGCGGCGTCGATTTTGGAGGCAGAAGATTTGGAGATTGAGGTGAGGTTGAGTGAGGGGCGGGAGTATGGTGAGGAGGCGGTGTTTTGGACGTGTGACTTTAGTCATGAGTATGTTACGATTAATGGAGATTATAGGACGTAGACGGGGGTGGGGTGGGCGAAAAATATATATGCTTGCGGAGTGGAGTGCGTTTTGTGATAGTTCGATGTGTTGTCTGTCTTCGGCTGTTCCTTGCTTGTCAGGGTACTGCTGTATCTCGTGCTAAGGAGGACTACTTCTACTTTCGAATCGTAGAAGCATGAAGCTATTGTGACATGTATGATCAAGCCATGTCAAGCGAAGAGCATCACATTATCAAAGGCACAACCAACACGTGAAAGGTTCAAAACAAGTAGGTATATTAATCTTATGACTACATGGTGAAAAGTTAAGGGATTGAACTTGAATTACGCCCCTTACGCTTGGACTGATGCAAGGGAAAGATTCGATGTAGCCCAAGCATCTCTCGGCCGCTGCTTTGGGTGGCTCAAGTATTTCCCAGTTGTTCCGTTGGCTGAGAGATGTAACGGCGCCGCCCATGAGACAGCACATTCAGTATCTCTCGAAGGTCTGTTTATATCTAGATTTTTACTAGTCGAATTAAATCTTCCTTTTCTCTTACTTCAACTGATTCGCGCCACTATCATGGCCCAGAAAGGCGAGTTAAGCCAATGTTGCTGGCCTTTGTCACTATGTCACTAGTAAGATTGTTACAAGCATCTTGCATTAATGCTCAAATGACGATAAGCAAGAAGTGACAATGTAATTGATAGAGTACTGGGCTATCGAGCCAAAGTCGTCCCATGAGTAAAACTTGACAACAATTGCCCAAGATTCACTAACACCGATAACCTCAAATCAAACTGAACATAAATCTAAGGGCACTTGATGGCCATTCGTAGGGATATCTCTCGTTTCCTTCCATTAACGTCATTATTGTCGCACATAGGTTTTCCTAGTCGTGAGTTGTCATCTGTGTAACGTTCCTAAGCTGCAACAGCCGCATTCCTCGACCCAGGTATTATTTTCTTTCTTTGCACACACTCAATTTGGTTGACATGAGCGGCCTTTCCTTGGTCTAATGGTGCGCCTGTTAGAAATGTCTTATCATTTAGGCAATTAAGAGGCATGGGGCTTGCCAGCGGAATCGGCCTGGGCGCGGAGGTTGGCAGCGGTGGAGCCGGACTCAGAGAAGTAGCGTGAGAAGACAGGCTGGAGGAGAGAACGGAAGATGATCTGGGCGCCACTTCACGATATTAGCATGATCTAGGGAGTAGGACGACGATTTTGCTTACGCAGTCTGAGGAAGAGACATCCAGAGGATGAGGACAAACTTGAAAGTGTAATAGAAAGCTAATCTGTTAGTTTCTGGCCAGTTCACGTGTGATGGGGGCACGTACGGAACCAATAGACGGCGCTAACTGCGCTCTCAAACACGGTCAAGAAAGCATAAACAACCCAGTAGGTAAGCCACTACCCGAGAATTAGCTTGCTGCTGCCAAAGAAGCTTTGTGGTGGCCATGCCTGAGTATCATCGGCCTTGCTAGAGGTGAACAAGGCGTTCAACGAATAGTAGGCGGGGATAATGAAGCCAGCGATGTTGACAAGGAATTCGCCAGCAATGTTGAAAAAAATAAGGAAGAAGTAGAGGCCGGCAAGACCGAGGACGGCATATACTTTAGGGACAGATGTCTGCTTCTCGAAATTGTTGAGGGCGGGGTATTTGGACAACTGAGCACGCGATATTGTCAGCACGTCTTTGAGGATAACACATGTTGCGCAAGGCACAGGAAGATTGAGTCTGGGGTTGATGCTTCATGCCGGCACGGCGGCTGTGTGATAGTGAAATAAAAGGACGCACCTCCTTATCAAGCTGCGAGAGCGTCTGTTGGGCACGTTCCTGGGCGGACATGGTGAAATGTGGGCAAGGGTGGGTGCGGATGCCACGGAAGGGAAGATGTTGATGTAGCAGAGGAGCTTGTAGGTCACAGAGGGCGAAGACGGTGTTTTACGGAGTTGGGAGGATAATGGGACGGAGCGATTGTGCGCTGGAGGAAGCGGGCGCTCTCTGACGTATCGAGCTAGGCGATGACGCAGGCCCTGGCAGCTGGCGCACTTTCACGAGCCAAACAGGTCAATGTCGCAGCCCGGTGCATGCCTCTGTTTGCATGCGATAGGAGGAACAGCATTGATTGCCCGGGTAGGCTGGCTGGCTTGACTGACCTGGACGGACCGTGTTCTCGAGGTTTACAGCAACCACGGTCCTTCTCCGGCTCATGCATGCAAGGTGTTCCCAGTTTGAGACTGGAGCGATGCATGGTCCGGCACGTGACCGAGCGCACCGACCTCCAAGCCCCGTTGCGAGGCCAGACGAAAAGCACAACAAACATTCAATCCACTGACTCTACCACGCATCTCGAGGGCTTGCACGCCGCGCCACCACCTGTTTTGGTCCCAAAATATCCTTCATCTGGTATCATAACTACTCGCTAGCCCTCGGACTTTGCTCGCCTTTTGTCCGCCTTCACGTGGGCGTGTTTTGGTGTAAACAGATCAACCCTCAACACATTATGAGCGCCAGCATCCGTCGCTCGCGATCAAGCACGTCAATGTCAACAAGAAGCGCCCGGCCACTTTCTCGCGCCTCCACCACCAGTGTCCATTCCTTTGAGCAGTTTCAACCACAGCCCCAGCAGCCGCGGCCAACACAGTTCTCCCAACCAGCCCCATACAACCCAGCCTACACCAGCGAACCCTTGCAGTCTGCCCTACTCCAGGCCGCCCAGCATGCCAGCGCCCAAGACAATTTGATGAGCATGTCCTTGGAGAGTGTTCAGCAATACCTAGGCTACGCTTCTGAGTCCACGCCGCAGCCATCACAGACACATGGCATGCCAACACAGGCCATGGACGCCCACGTGTACCACACATCCATAGGACCCCATTCACAGCAGCAGCATTTCATGGCTCCACCCATGGACAGCGAGGACAAGAAGAAGAAAGCCTCTGCGTCTGGCAGCGCAACAAACGACAAAGAGCTCCGCCAATTGCTGATGCAGAACGAAGGCCGAGACCTGAAGGATGTCGCCGCAGAGGTCATCCAGAACGATAGGACATCAAAGTCTGAGAAATCGAAGCAGCTCTTTGCAATGCTGTGGTAAGCTTTCACTTAAACCGTGTTTGCTACGGTTATCTCCATGTGCTTATCATGTACAGGTTACGCTCCGTTTGCCGCGTTGCAAAGACATCGGTCCCACGCAACCGCGTCTACTCAAACTATGCAGACCGTTGCGGTACTGACCGAGTCATACCGCTCAACCCTGCCTCTTTTGGCAAGCTTGTGCGTGTCATTTTCCCGGGTATCCAGACTAGGCGACTTGGTGTGCGCGGTGAATCAAAATACCACTACGTCGATCTGGCCCTCATCGAAGACGGAGACGACTCACGACGACCAAGCACGAGCGGCGCCATGGCACATCACGCCATGAAACGCCAGCCATCCGCCGGTCCACGGCTCGATTTCAACTCCATTCCACGCTTACCTGCTGACAGCGCGCAATTTCCCCCACGTGACAACGCCGTGCAATCGAACAGCGTCCAGTACGCACCCACCGCCTCCAAAGGCACTCTCTACACCAACATCTTCTCACCAGAGTATCATTCTTCCAATGCACGAACAAGAACTTCGTATGAGCATGAACTCAAATTCCCCACCCCTGACATTCTCGATGCGCCAGATGGCCTGGAAATTGAGCTTCCTGACATAACACCGTATCTACCAGCACGTACCGACCCAGATTCTGTCCAGAATTTGGTAGCCATGTATCGCACGCACGTCACATCATTAGTAGATGCGGTAAGATATTGTAAAGAAAAACAGTTCTTCCGGCTTTTTGGCACTTTTCACGGCACCCTTACCGTCCCAGTTCAGAAACTCTTCGCGTCCCCAGAACTAGCTCCATGGATCAAGGAATGTGACTGGATGATGTACCAGAAGATGATCCGCAATGTATCGCAACTTACCCTTCAAGTCGCACCACCACCAGTTCTTCGTTTCTTGGACAATGTTGCAAAGGATCTCCACCCGCATATCAGCAGTAAATTCACTCAACTTCCCGTTCATGTACTAGAGGCCAAACTGGAGCCTGCCACCATATTTGCCCACTTGCTCCGACAAATGTTACGTGTCAATCTGGCAGCGCACGCAGCTGCTGTATTGCTGACACAAGATTCATATCGCAATCAGATGTATGCCGACTGGATGGAACACGTCAAATTGAAGCGCATTATTGGAAACGAACTGCCTAGTTCTTGTAACCACGAAGAAGTTTACAACATCTTACAGGTTGAGATACAGTCTATGCTAGGCCCAGTATCCCAGGATATTTCCCAAGGCTCATTTCATCACGAATCTCACCCGAATTCTCCCACAGACCCTTCGGAGTCAGTAATTGATCGAATTGCTGCCTTTCTGACTCGATTGCCATCCCGATTCCCTAACACTTCGGCTCGTATTATCCTACATTGTGTCAGTGCCCTTGGGTCGGCCGCGCTGCGAGAGATCACTGTTGAGAATGGAAGAAGCTTCCAGGGATGGTGGCTGACCAAGGTGTTTGTTGACGAGATGGCACAGTGGCTAGCATCTTTAGGCGGCTTCCTTGGGCATGTCGTACCGGAATGGAAGTCGCCCACTATGTCTCCTGTTGTTGACAACACTATGCATAGTAGCATGATCAATGTCGGTAGCGGAAGTAACAACGAGAGTCGTTACAGCAGCATCGACGCCGATTTTGATCCCAGCCATTCTTTCATGTCGACAACCAGTAATGTTGCTATGCAGGATGCAAGTACAGCCCATCAAGGTTCGTTTTTCAGATTCTCACAGTCCTTGATTATAGTCATTAACTAACACAAGATGATCAGTCAATACTGGAAGCTTTGCTCAACAGTCACAATTCAATATGAGCTTCAACTATGACATGGATATGAACACTTCACAACAGGAACCGAACCATGATGATAGCGGCATCGGCCTTATGGAAGATGGTATTGACCCAACTTTTGCCTCCAAGATGCAACAATCACTCAAGTCACACCTCGCACAAACACCGCTTTCGGCCTTATCCCAGGGTATTAGCTGAAAGCCACCATCCTCCTTCACTGACCCCTCCTCTTTATCACTATATTGTTTTGATCGGTTTTACGCACCCCCGGATGTGTTTAGACCTTAACGTGCTACGACGTCTCCGAAATTACGACCAACCTACATCGGCTGGACCAACGGAAATGGCCTGTTTATACCTCCTAATTTTGTACATGCGAATTTTTTCCTAAATGATGATGTGGTTGCTAGAAAAGGAGATTGCGTTTACCTCCGATTGCACATGTCTGCTCTGTTATTCGTTGGGTCTTTACTGTTGTTTTATTTTGTTGTTCAGGTCTCACTTGTTTGGACGCGTTAGTATTTTCGGAGCATTAGAGGGTGTATTCTGTGACTTTGTGGTGTATCAAGTCAAGGGCATGGTTTTGGGAGGAGTGTTTTGCTCTAGAGAGGAATCTGAATTCTTAATTTCACCCTGTGTTACCATGCTTCATTATCTACATATGATGATTGATGAGATATGGCGTTCACCTATTTCTCGTTGAGAACCGTGTTGGGTTCGACGAGCAGATTATTAAGCGAACGTGCCCTCTAAAAGCAAACTTCGGATCACTTCGGTTGAGGGATAGCAAACAAGTAGATTGGTTATATACATATAGAGCAACGAGGAGGGAAAATTACCCAACTTGTAGTTACAGCCATGTTATCATCACGGGGACAGAAAAACGCAAATCAACTAGACATACCATGGCGGTTTGCCCAAGGAACTCTGTATAATCCAGACACCAATCCAGAGGGCGTTATCTCGTTTGCTACAGCAGAGAATGCCTTGGTGCAGAAAGAGTTGGAAGATTTTGCGAACAAGGTAACTCGCTCAGGAGGCATATAGTATCTATCACAAGCTCATGAACAGACCAGGTTCACATACCCGGTTCGGCATTTCGCTATGCATACGCTACCGCAGGTGGTGCACACCTTCCGTTGGCATTTGCAAATCATATCAACGACCTTTTCCGTCCGCACATCCCTGTCATCGATAAAGATATCAAGATTTCAGCCGCTGCTACTGCTTTGCATGACATCCTAGCCTATTCATTGTGCGGACCAGGCGAAGGGATCCTAACAACCAAGCCCTACTATGGCCGCTTCGAGCTTGATTTTGGGAACAAAGCAGACGTGCCCGTAGTTGCAGCCGACATGAACCACGAGCAATGTTTCGAGACAGAAGTCGTGCACGCTCTAGAGAAAACACTGAGAGAAAGTACAACGAAAATAAGAGCAGTATTAATCGTGAATCCACACAACCCATTAGGTCCGTCCCCCCCCTGACCATCCTATCCATCCCCAACGGCAAGAGACTTACCGTCAGACACAGGCCGATGCTACCCCTACAAAACACTCATCGCCATCATGCGTTTCTGCGCCCACAATTCCCTCCACCTCATCTCCGACGAGATCTACGCACTCTCTGTATTTAACAACCCCCACAACCCAGACAGCACCCCATTTACATCCGTGCTCTCCATCGATCCCACCGGAATCATCCAGCCCGACCTCGTCCACATGACGTACGGTCTCTCCAAGGACTTTGGCTCCGCAGGCCTGAAGATCGGCGCGCTGATTTCGCGTAACAATAACTTGAAAAAGGCGGTTCACGCCGTGCTCCGGTTCCACGGCGTCAGCGGGCCAGCCGTCGCGATTGCCACGGCGATGCTGGAGGATCGCGTTTGGTGTCGCGAGTTCGTTGGGCTTGCGCGCCAGCGCGTTAGTGAGGCGTATGTATATGCCACGCAGCAGTTGGAGGCCATAGGGGTTCCGTATTTCGAAGGCGGCAATGCGGGGTTTTTTCTTTGGTTGGATTTGAGTGCGTTTTTGCCTGTGGAGGGGAGTGTGTTTCAGAGAGAGTGTAGGTTGGCACAGAAGTTTGTAGATGGTGGTGTATTTTTGCATCCTGGGGAGGAGCATTCTGTAAAGCCAGGGTGGTTTAGGGTCGTGTTTACCATAGAGAAGGAGATGTTAGTGGAGGGGATGAAGAGGTTTGGAAAGGTCCTGAGGAGCCTAGAATGGTAGACAGTTAGGCTTTGGAGGTAGGTGGAAGGTATTACGGTTAAGTAGCATAATAGATTAATCTTGAGAAGTGAATGGAGTTTAAGACGGCTTACTTAAGTGTAACACAGGCATGGTATTGAGGAGCGAGTCGAAAAATGTCAAGTACAGCCAAGGGTCAGACAAGAGGAAATGCATGTATATGGGATATTTATGAAAATCCTACAAAAGACCTTGAAAATTACACTTGATTACTATGCACTGATATCCTTTGGATATGTATTGTTCATTCGACGAGTCTTATGGCGCGTAGCTCCTCGTTGCTTGTGCTAATCGGTTGACTAGGTGCCCAGGTAAATTCGTGATGTTCTTCCTAGTCCATCCGTTCAGAAACCAATCTAAACTAATTTGAAGCACGAGCGAGTGGAGGCCCGAGTTAATTTCCCAATGACTGACGGAGGATGGTAGTGAAGGAGGTCAAGCGTGCAAGTTGATATATGTCTTGGCGAATGGGGCCTGTGCGGTGTTCGTGGCTGATCGGCGAGGCTCAAGCATAGAACCGAGTCGCCTTTCCGGAGCCATCCCTACCACACGTTGCTAATCCAATTTGGCGCCCCCAAGATGTTATCAGGTATCCTCATATTCAACCAGAAGGGCGAGAATCTGATATTCCGCGCGTTTCGAAACGATTGCCGGCCGCGACTCGCCGATGTCTTTCGCATCCAAGTCATATCAAACGCTCAAGTGCGCTCGCCCATCCTCACTCTAGGCTCTACCACCTTCAGCCATGTCAAACATGAGAACATATATCTGGTGGCTGTGACAAAAAGCAATGCCAATGCCGCATTGGTTTTTGAATTCCTCTATCGTTTTGTGGGGCTAGGGAAAGCCTACTTTGGCAAGTTTGATGAAGAGGCCGTGAAGAACAACTTTGTGCTCGTATATGAACTGCTAGACGAGATATTGGATTTTGGATACCCACAGAACACCGAAACAGATACCTTGAAGATGTATATTACAACCGAGGGCGTCAAGTCAGAGCGGGCAATGGTAGGTCTGCTTCCATTGCAAAGGAAGGGCATATGCTGACTCGATTATAGGAGGACTCGTCCAAGATCACAATGCAAGCCACTGGCGCCCTCTCATGGCGACGAGCCGACATCAAATACCGAAAAAACGAAGCTTTTGTCGACGTAATCGAGGACGTGAATCTGCTCATGTCAGCGACAGGGACTGTGTTGGGCGCTGATGTGAATGGGCAAATCATAATGCGGGCGTATCTCTCGGGCACGCCAGAATGCAAATTCGGACTCAACGATCGATTAACACTGGGCGAGGATCACCTACAACAACCGTCGGGGAACAAAGCAGGCGCAAAGGCAACAAGAGCAGCAGCTGGCAGTGTAACACTAGAAGACTGCCAATTCCACCAATGCGTCAAGCTGGGCAAATTCGACACCGACCGTATCATATCCTTTGTTCCACCCGACGGCGAATTCGAACTCATGCGTTATCGAGCTACCGAGAACGTAAACCTGCCTTTCAAAGTCCACGCCATTGTCAATGAGATTGGAAAGACTAAAGTGGAGTACAGCATTGCCATACGTGCCAATTATGGCTCGAAACTTTTCGCCACCAACGTTGTTGTAAGAATACCCACGCCACTCAACACTGCTCGTATTACCGAACGAACCTCGCAAGGCAAAGCGAAGTATGAGCCGGAGCATAACAACATCGTCTGGAAGATCCCGCGCTTTACTGGTCAAAGTGAATACGTGCTGAGCGCAGAGGCGAGCTTGACCAGTATGACTAATCAAAAAGCTTGGTCAAAACCGCCCCTTAACCTGAGCTTCTCACTGTTGATGTTCACAAGTTCAGGGCTTCTTGTGCGGTACTTGAAGGTGTTTGAGAAGAGCAACTATAGCAGCGTGAAGTGGGTACGGTACATGACTAGAGCCGGCAACTACGAAATAAGGTAAGCCTCTGTCTCGATTGCATATTTTGACGAAGTTGCTGATGAATCATAGATTTTAATAAGTTACACGTGACGCATTTTGGCTACAAGAGCCTTATAACAATATCGCATTGCGGGCGTTTACACATCGCATGCCACATCATACTCAGCGCTTCGCCATTCGATAATTGTCATTGTCTCAGCTTTTAGGACTCCTACGAGCGGTATACCATCGACTTGGGATTCATGTCTAAAGTGAAGTGGACTAGTAGTACTCTAATAGAAATAAGTGAACTTTCTTCTAGCTTTTCTATATAACCTAAATACCAGTATATTATAATATTTTTTCTATTATATTCTACTAACTATATTAGTTAAGCTATCCTCTAGGCTTTAGTATACCTATAGCTATAAGCGTAGCTTTAATTGGACTTATGAGTATGGTTATTGTATATTAAAGTTTTATTATTGTCAAGATAGGGCAATCGTCGTGCCGTTAGGATTGTTACGCCGTCCACCTCGAGAGGTGCGCGACTCGCTGCGTGTTTACGTTAGCATTCTTATATCGATAAATACCCTATGGTGCATCAAGCTTGAGGTAGGGACATTTTCTCTGACATTATTTGTAATTATTATCGCGATTATTCGCTTGCTATCGCACCTCTGCATTGAAAGTTGGACCTTAGTTTACTAATATGCTGGTCCGGAATAGAGCTTTCTATTAGTAAGTATTTTGTTGCATGAACCACAACTTTGTGATCCGTTTTAATGTGTTATCAGCCCTTATTACTGTTAGCCTTGCTTCGTTTCGAATACTATATACATCAACCTACCACTCAAATCGGCCAGTATATCTCTAGCCTTACAACGAATACCTATATGATCCGAAGGCTTCGCGAACAAAACCTAATAACGTGAATAGACTGGGTTAGCGGATGCATCATAACCAATTGGAAAACTAAATAATAGGTCGCTCTGTACTAGTGGGGAACAAAGTATATAAACCCTATCTTGTCGATCTAACTGCTAGCATCAACACTGGTCCTTAAGAGAATCTAAACGCAGTACGAAAAACCTTCCGTACTTACGTAACGTAGACAAATTAGCTTCGAGGTTTTATCGATACTCAGTAGATAGTCCTTAGCTATGGTCGTCTGCAATTTATGTTCTGTTAGACTTCTCGATATGCTCTAGACTTTGGAGATTGCTGTGAGTGATTGCTGTGAGTGATAATATCCGTAGTTGCGAGCGTTTTAAGCCATCCAAAATGCACTAGTCGATAGACTCAAGTTGCGAGCGTTCTCTTAGGAAATAAAGGAATATATACATATTAACTTAGATCACGTATAGAATAAATAGAAGCAATCCACACAAGTGTTGTCCTTAGTCACATTTAAGAAATGCTGGTGCATTTCTATTCCTGTAAGATTGGTTAAGTCTAAGTAGAATATCTGGTAAGCGTTCCGTAAAAATGCATCTCGGCTTCTTTGGGGACTCAGTCCATAAAAGTAACTAGAACTGATTGATACTCTTAGAGGCGAAGTGCTTACGGGTCAGGTGAGCCGTAGCACTAATATCCCAGAACAACCATTTTCCCGTTTGCTATATTTGCTTCCATGATTCGATGCGCTTCTTGGATTTCTTTAAATTGGAATGTTCTTGCTGGTTTCGCCTGGAATTGTTTCTCAGCGACTTTTTGAATGATACTATGAAGCGGAACATCTGAAAGTGGAAAACCAGGATTTCCAAACACAAAACTTCCAAAAAAGCTGAAATGAACTCCACTAGCCATTTGAAGCAGAGGATTGAAGTCCTTAATAGGATCAAGGCCGCCTAGCCATCCAGCTAAGCAGAGTCGGCCACCACGGCGTACGAGTTTCAAGGATTCCAACAACGTGCTATTGCCCACAAGATCAAGGACGGCATCGAACTTCACCTCCTCCTGAAGGTTTAGTCGGCCCGGAAGGCCCGGTCCTTCCTTTTCAACCTTCTCTACTCCTAGTTCCAACAATTTCTTTTCCCGACTAAGATCACGGGTGGTTGCTACAACTCGGGCTCCATGGTTGGTGGCTAGGTTCACTGCCGCATTACCAAGAGCAGAAGTTGAGCCTCGTATGAGCAATTTCTGATGCTTTTTTAATTCGAGGTTACGGAAAAGGCAAGTCCAGGCCGTCGCATACGACTCCGGAATGGCCGCAAGTTGATCCCAAGGGAGTGGCAACTCTGTTAAGCCAAGTGAAACCACATTACCGGTGGGAGCACAGGTGTACTCCGCATAACTTCCGTTGATCGTACGACCCAATCCGCCCATAAGCGCAGCAACGGCTGTTCCGGGCGTGAACTCGCCTCCAGGACAAGCTTCGATGACACCTACGCACTCTATGCCAATTATGGGCATCGATTCTGCCCATTCACCTCGTCTCATATGCATCTCCGCATGGTTGACTCCAAAGGCTTTGACTCGAATGAGAGCAAAGCCCTCTTTGGCTTCGGGCTTTTCGACGTCTTTGATGACCAAGCACTCAGGGCCGCCAAAACTTTCCAAGACTATCGCTTTCATTGCTAAGTTCTGGAGGTAGCCTGAGGTAGCTTAATAGAATGGCTTAAAAATAGGTAGCCGTGATTTGTATAGACAGATCATTATTGCGACACTTCTAACTTAAATAATTTGCTCCGCTCTGCGTGATCGTTGACCCTTTAGATGAGTGATTATTTAGTAATCGAAAGTAAGCGGAAAACACCGCATGATTGACGAATCGTCTTCGGCCTTCGTAGTTGATCTGACAGCGCCTGCAATACAATCATATCACTAATCAAAACCCCTCCATTCAAGGTGACAGTGCGCTAGCGCCCCAAGTCTACATAATCATATTAGATAAAATTCTAAAAAGGCTAAATTTGGTGTACTGTGGTGTCAATCTACGCGACCCTACGGTGAGCGGGCCAGCAGGGATTGCCGCGATGCGCCATATCCTCCAAAAAATTATGCCTGAGCAACATTGACGCTAGAGTCCGCGCATCCCTTGGTGGCTTGGTGGAGCGGGTGGCGATCCGCTCCCGTTTTCGGTAGATGATACTTCGTCGCTATCTGCGAGTTATAGGTAATTCTTAGTCAACACAGCCTTAAATCTTAACCATGAGAAGCCGTATAGGGAAACTAGCTTTTAATATGACTAAGAGTAGTTCTGTGAATTAAGGCATTGATGCAGAATCATTTGTGCCCTTCTCCAAACCAACATCTATATTTACAGGTACAACTACGCCTTTCTCGAGGCCATAGTTTGTGTTCTTGACTCCAAATCAGCAAACCGTAAGCATAAAAAGGAGCCCGGTGCCCTGAAAAGCGAAGCAGAATGCAGTCACATCTTTCTGAGTAAGTGTGCTAGTAGCTTCAGTTCCACTGTGACAATGGAAACGACGCGCGAGTTCGTCTGTACCCAATTCTTGGACTGTCCAGTAAGGGCATGGTACCAAATGCGGCAACTGCCCGCATATTCACAAACGCCATTAAACTCAGACTACGCGTTCGGACGTTAAAGTATAGCGCTTGTGTAGTTGGCGTTCGACTACTTCCTTGGCATTGCTAGAAATTCGAGACTTACGGTTTAAAGTAGAAAAGATGATGTAGCGATCTTAGAACTAAAAATAGGCGATTAGAATGCGTACTGACATTCGTCAATCCATGAATATTCCCTGTTTATCTTTAAGCTCTTCCCACCAAACTCTATGTTGGCTGTACGCAATAGCCATTCCATCTACCCTCCGCACATCTGGAGGTTTGGCAATACCGAAAAGCGCAACGAAGAATGCCAAGCACATGAGAATAGTAACCAATGTATACGGAATCAGGGCATTTGACAACGGACGCATTAAAGTTGATGCCAAATGCTACCAAAGATACAATAGTGCCTGCATCGCCACGTAAGTTTCTAAATGACGAGGCGCAACTGTGGCTTACTTCCCACACTGAGAAGGCCCCATTACATTGAAGTGTAAGCACCTTTCTTCTGTTTAGTTGTAGAGGAGAAGGCAACGAAATCGGTAGTAGTTCATAGATGAACGGCCGTCAGTCCGGGAACGATACCGCCGAAGATTGGGTACCATAAATGACCAGTCTTGCCAACTATGTGTGCTTTAACACCACTGTAACCAGTACGTGAGCATATGGACTTCTTGCAATACCACATAACACCCACAAATATAGGGTAACCTAAAGAGCCAAAAAGAAATGTATTCTTAAGGCCAACGATAGAGACCACCGAACCATTGAATCCGAAGACAAAATACATCACATAGAGCACCGAATTTGAGATATTGCCATGCGCGCTGCGTTGGCGGGTCCACCGGGCACTGTGAGAGCAACACCGTATGAACCTTTAGAGTGGTTTCCAATAGGATAAGACAACCTACTAGACGCCAAGGAGTAAGCACACAATGACAGGCTAAGAAATTCTGTACTAGTGGGCTGCAACAAATATCAGAAGCCGTATAATCAGGAGAGATTTTGGACGCTGACATACTTGCTCAATCTAATTCTCACCACATTGAAGCGCAGACCTAGACGGCCAAGAAATGACGAATTTAGAGGATTGTGGGGTATGAGTAAAAAAGAATAGACCGATTGGGCTTTCAGGTGAAACAAATGCAGGTGCCGCGCGACCGCATGAAGGTGTCAAGGGATGTGGGTTGATTGATAAACGCATCATGGCCCCCAAAAGAACACCACCCACTCTGTACCCTTCCCGTGAAGCTATTTCGTCCACGATGTCTTCCGCTATAGCTCCTGCCCAACATATCATTGGTTATACAGACCCTCTCGTCGTTTCACCCGATGAACGCATCGGGGTTCACGTGTCCTGCCACCAAACTTCGTACACCAGCCGACTCGTACGACTCGGCCCAGGTTACGACCATCCTGATGCGCCCTCTCCAAGCCACCAGGCCATCACAAGCGTACCCCCGGCTGTGCACCCTGGTAGACCACAGTTTTCGCGACCTGGCTCATTTGCATCAGTGCCGTGGTTCGCTAGCACTAATGCTGCAGGTATCGATCATTACCCCACACTGGCCATTTCCTTTTGGGCTCAGCCCTTTCTTCCTCAACATGCGGGCCACAACCAATACTTTTTCTCTACCCTTGATCCAGACGGCCGTACCGGCTTTGCTTCTTACCTCGACAAAGATGGGATTTTGACCCTCTGTGTCGGAAGCGAAAGCGGCCGTCAGTTGGCGCAGCTTCATATCGCATTTGTGCGACACTATTGGTATTTCCTTACCTTCACTTTCGACGCTAGCTCACGCGCCGTTTCTGTCCTTGCCAAGAACCAGGGGAGCCATGTCACCGCCTCGCACATTCAACAAGAGTCGTTCACCTTTACAAATGCGTTCGTTCTTATATCCCCCCAGCCATTGACCATTGCGAGCCACTCCAGTCAGGAACGCGTAAGCTCAGTGCCAATTGACTCGACTACCTTCAACGGTAAGATCGACGGTTTCAGAATAGATCGCATTGCCGGTGATAACTCCACTACACTACTGCATTTGGACTTTTCCAAAGACATTCCTACGGACTATATTGTCGACATATCCGATAATGCCATTCAAGGCTCCCTTGTCAATTCTCCCGCAAGAGCTGTGACTGGACACGATTGGGACGCTTCGGAAACGGCTTGGAATCGGGCTTCTTATGGATATGGAGCAATCCACTTCCATGATGACGATGTGGACGACGCAGCATGGGAGACTGACTTCGAGCTCATCCTTCCCAAGGATCTCACCTCTGGGTGCTATGGCTTGGTGGTGAATGATGGGATGTCTGAAGACATCATTCCATTCTTTGTAAGACCTAACCTAGATGATTTACCGGTAAACAAAGTTGTTTTGATTATTCCGACTTTTACTTACGCTGCGTACGCTAATGACCGCATGTACGACACGACACGCGATGTTCATATCAACATTCCAGGGTCAGATTCGGTGCATCGCAGTCGCCATACAAACATCCTAGAAGCTCGCCCAGACCTCGGTATCTCTCTTTATGACAGTCACAACGATGGCTCTGGCACTACTCATTCGTCACTTAAGCGGGTTGTCCTCAACTTAAGACCTGAGTAAGTTATTTAACAATCCGAGTGTGCGCTACAATCCCAGGGTAATATTGGTCATAGTTACTATCATTGGGGATTTGGAGGTCCCCGGGAGCTTCCTGCTGATCTTTGGTTCGTTGGCTTTCTAGATAAGGAACTTGGTCCAGGGAACTACGATGTAATAACGGATCATGATCTCTCGCGTTACGGAACCGCTCTACTACTTCGCTACCAAGTTGCGCTTAGTGGAAGTCACCCTGAATATCCTACCTACGCGATGTTGGACGCGTACGATGCCTTCCTCGCAGCCGGTCGCTTCTTTATGTACCTTGGCGGGAATGGGTACTATTGGGTGACGGGACATGACGCCAATACGAAACGAACGAATCGAATCGAAGTTCGTCGAGCTGACCAAGGATGCAGGGTGTTTAGCCTTCCCCCCGGTCACTGGTTTCTTGCACTGACTGGAGAGCAAGGAGGCCTTTGGCGCAGCCGTGGAAGAACACCAAATCGCATCTGTGGCTTAGGCTGTGATGCGTGCGGGATGGGTCAAGGGGCTCCTTACGGGATCACCCCCGAAGCAAGGCTGAATCCGAAGCTTGCTTTTCTATTCATTGGCCACGGCCTTGAAGATAATGACATTATTGGAGACTTTGGACTTGTGCAAGGTGCCGCATCTGGAGATGAGATTGATCGACTGGACTACTCACTTGGGACACCTAAGAATGCTGTAATTGTTGCGACATCGAAGCTTGCTGGTGGCCATTCCGATAATTACGGCTTGTTCAACGAAGAGATTATGTTTCCTATGATTAATACTTTGGGATCAACATCCGATAAAGTGAGGAGCGACCTTGTTTATTTCGACACAGTGAACGGTGGTGCCGTCTTCGGGGTTGGGAGCATTAACTGGGTCGGCAGTCTTGCTTGGAAGAATTACGATAATAATGTGTCACAGATCACTGCAAATGCGTTACATGAATTTCTGAGAAGGAGTTATGAGAAGCCCTAGAACATCGGCTAGCTAGGCTATCAAAGAATTTCTATAGAGATCCGTAACTACTTGCGATTCCCTTGAAAATTAATGCCTAAGTGATGTCAAAGGCTCTAGCAGGACTTCTCTAGCCGGAACACTGGCCCGGGAGCAGAACCGATGACAGAGCATCTTCTATAGTTCATCAGCGCCTAAGGGCTTACGGGCAATACGCTGGCAAACTGCACGCCTTCTCGCAATGTCCGCTCGACCCGCATTCGGTGGAGGAGGAGGAATAATCAATTAAGTAGTACGTGGCGAACTGGTTTTGGCGCTTAACTCTCCTAGCAAACGGCCTTATAATAGGCAGTAGTAGAATTCATATTAAATCTAACGGGGATTTCTGTTACATGATGGATTTAATAGGTTTTCTTAGGCTCCAAGACAATAAATGACATAAGTTCGATGACGAAACATGCGTAATAGCCTACACACTTCGCATATTGCTCCGGTCATAACTTTGAGCATAGCCCGACAAAGAAACAAGCTAGCCCATTGACTAATACTAAAGCTCAAAGTGTCTCGTATGGCACGAGCGGTCTTAAACACTGCAGTCCTGGGCCACAGCTTGGAGAGACATATCGACAACATTTCCAGAACCGGCCGTGATCTTGAACCGGCCTCCACGGCAATTACTCACACCGACGCAGCAGACGCTCAGGATAGCATTAACTCCATTGGTAACCTGATCACCAGTAACAGTCACAGTCGTTGCTGGGGCACAGTTGACCACGCACTGTTGCCCGTTGCCAAATATCTTGAGAAAGTTCGTCCTGGGACCTAACACGATGGCACCGTATGCTCGATTTCTAGTAATAAGATTTAAGAATGATGACGTATGACGATAGGTGAGAGTAGCTTACCGAAAGTTGCTCACACTAAAAGTAGGGCCCATTACCTTCGCAGCCGCTGACTTGAGCGGTAGTGCCCGAGAACAAGGTGGCAAGAGCCGCAATAGAGATTGCAGAGGTACTGAAATGCGTTGTAGCGATGGATTTATGCAATCAGAGCTTTTCTGGTTGAACGGTACAAATAATGTAACTGAGCTGCTGTGGAGAGTGAGTGATGTTTGAACATAACTAAGATGTAGGCGATATATATGATTCACCATACTCTTTTCTCTCGTAACGGTTTGAACTTTCTTTGGATAATACACAGAGTTATTCCTAATCATATGCAAACTATATTGTTGCGCCTGCAGTGTTGCAAGCCGAGAGGCGTTTATCATATTCATATTAGGTAAGTAGGCATTTTTGCGTAATATCTCCAGCAGGATTTGGCTCATTTTACGATAGTCACAATTTGCAACTATCAACCAGCTGAACAAGTTGATCACCCGACTACGCATACAAGGCGCACATGTAGCCGTGGGAGGCTTAAGCCAGTGGTCAATCTACCTATCAATCAATGGTGGGAAACTGACGTCGGCGAACATTAGTAAGCTTCTTGCTTACAATAAGCTTTTATGCTAAGTTAGCCAAGTAACCAGCACGGTGTAAACCTACCTAACGCTAAGGCTTTTTGTGACTCAAAGATCCTCTGAGAGTTGACTCCATAGTACTCTTACTCCTTGTATAGAGCCATCGTCATCATGAAACCCCACACTATTGTGAACGTTGTTTGAGGTACATGCTTTGTAGACCTTTGTAGTATTTAATAGGCCCGTACGTGGCGGGGGCTCGCCTGGACTATAGTTGAGAGGGTTCTGCTCTAAGAAAGCACGTGGGGTGAGCAGCACCCCTCAACGGGCTTTAGTGCACTACTGGGTAGTTTTATCATGACCGCGTTGTCAAAGAATTGTTGTGCGAGTACTATTGGGCCACTGGCTGCTCAGTAGGGATCTAAGACTTGATTGACGAATATCGCGACCCGCTTGCTATCCCTCTGGTGGGCATATGGTCCAAGCTTCCAATTATTGGATCATGCGTAAGTAATTGTAACCAAAAACTCACGACATCTTGATTCACCATTATTGATGGCCACTACCTACTTCTCCTCCATCCCCCTGATAGCCTCATGTAAAAAGACCGGCTCGTCAGAGAATTGAACCTGTACTCGAACACGCGGGCAAAAACAAATGCGTGTGGAGGGGCTATTTTATAATATAGTATTGTACATTTAGATCAAGGGAACGTTTATGCCAAACCTTTGTACCCGCTTGTTGGCTGAGAATAGAACTGATTTGGTTGATTGCATAGGCGAGGAGACGGAGGTGGCACGCCTTGTGCTGAAGTGAATCAAAGGGCATTATGGCTACTAGCTGCCGCTTTTCGGCGAGCTAACTAATCGGAGTAGACGGATATCAATCACTCGCCTTTCTATATGCTTCATATGACCATAAAACCAGGGAAAGCAGGCTGGTTTAGGCTTCCTAGCAAATTAAAGGTATCCGATAAGTTCAAGAAAGGCTATCTAAATACAAATATATGACTGCATTGCCACTATTGAGGATCTTTTTGAATATGTCAGGCAGTTTCATTCTCTTGTGATGTTGATCTCTATTATAGCCATGACAATCCAGATAGATGTATCGCCGGTAAAACTCGTATATATCGGAGTGTTGGAGAGTTTAATCTTGAAAGTTTTGGGTTGCGGCTTTCGTCTTCAAGTGTCCCGGGCGAGTGGCTTTGAGGCGGAATAAACGGTATAGGATGGCCTTTGGGAACTCTCCTCTACCATAACTGATAGTACTATTATAGATGTTTCTTTTTTACTTCTTAATATGCTCAATCGATGCATTGGCCCATCTAAGAGTCACTCTCTCAACATGAGCCACTAGCCTTGACAGAACAAGGACATGGCTGGAGATGGCTGCACTGGACAAGTGTAACACGTCAAATAACCGTCACACTACTCATATTCTGCGTAAGTCTTGAACAATGAATTGACCAGCCTAGTTCCCAGTGCTTGATTGTTGGCTCCGACCCACCGGCCACAACTTGATGACACAGCCAGCGATGTTTGCTGGTTTCCCAATATCCAAAGAAATGATAGGAGGAATTCCGGCTCGTGCCACATTTCACAACTCCCGGGTGTTTGACACAAGAATGGAGATGCTGAGCTCATACAGTCACGCCCTCGAGATGCCCAAGACCCGTACCATTAAGCACTCGCCACCCAGTCAGACACCCACGACACGGCCAAACAGTCAACCACAGCAGCGAAGCCCATGAGTCCTCTACCAAGCCGTATAAAAGCACCAACACTCCAAATCCACTAAACCACATGCATACCCGCACCCACGACACCCACCCAACTAGTCCAATTCCAATTCCCATTCCATCACCCAAGTCAATCTCCCGTACCCAGCCTCCACAATGAGCACCTCGGCCCGCCTCTGCGCCTCCTCAAAGGACTACCTACTCGAACTCTTCCGCTCGATCCCCCGCACCTCCAAGCCCATCCGCGCCTACACCACCGAAGCCGAGCGCGCTGCCGCAGAAGCAAACCCGCGGATGCATCGCCTCTATACCGAGTTCAACAACCTAGAGTTCCATGGGCAAAACGCCGTGGGCCACCTGCTGACGTCGACGCCGCTGGACCTTGGGTGCTATCCATGGGAGCACCCCGTGCAGGATGACAGGGGGAAGCAGTGGTTTGCGGCGCTGGTGGCGGTTGCGCTGGTGCTGGATGGGTTTGTGCCAGCAGAGTTGGAGGATCCGGAGCAGAGGTTGAAGTATGTGGTTGCGGAGTTGAAGAGGTTGGTGTTGGGTGATTATTGGGAGATTGTGCATCATGATGATGCGTGCAAGATTGCGATGGGGTTGGCGGGGATTCATGTTAAGAAGTCGACGGAGGATATGTTTCTGAATTTGATTTAGCGAGAAAGTTTTTTGTTTAGGTAGACTTGTTATGTAATTTTATGGGTTTAGAGCGAGGTTTTTGGGAATGTAACTAGAACGATTTCCAGTATAGACAGATATCATAGAAACTGATTTCAGTCCTAAACTCTACCTAGTCTTGTAATCAAGTGGCACTTGGAATACGCAGCTGAAAGCAAAAGAAGTCCGTGGACTCTAGATAATCATAACACGTTCACAGAAGCCGGGCGCACGCATGTAGCCATGCCCCGAAAACAGCTGGCCGAATAGCTCGTTCCTACTTTTACTACTTGAATTCGCAGTGAAAACTGGGCTTTTTGGGTTTGAAATTGATTTCATTGGAAAAACTGGGTATCTTATGTAGCTGAAGCAGACAGCCTGGAGTGACAGAGGCATGGACGGTCTCCTGAATCTGGAATCCTCAGGCCGTTGTTACGGTAAAACAAGCTTCGTTATCATCATATGGGTGATTTGCTCGACATAGGCGAGCACTGTACAAGCGGTGATAGGTCTTGTGAAGAGCGTCGGGCTGGCTGGCCTGGTGTTGAACTTCCCCCTCTTTCTTTTGTATATACATTTCCGCCCTGCCCGTGCCCTACCGAAAAGCGGCTAGAAGAGGCCAATGCGCGGCCGCCAGTCGTTCTCGGTCACAGATTTGGGGTTGACGACGATGTGGTAAGGGAACGGGTTTGCATCGGTGGTGGTGATGGGCGGGATGTGGTCTTTGTCGCGGTTGACTATGGAGATGATCTTGTGCGCTGCTTTCTCGAGGGATTTGGTCATGGCACGGCGAACTTTCAAGACGTCTGGCGGGGTTAGTCAGCGGCGCACGGCCGACGGCCGACGGGCGAGGGAAGCAGCTACGCACCCGTTTCTGTCCGCGGCTGGGCCAGGGTCACGTCCAGGGTCCACTGCTCCCAGCATATGTCTTCTTCGGCCCTTCCGAAGAAGTAGGCCTTCTTGCGCTTTTTCTCAAAGAACTGGACCACGAGCTGGCCCCTCCCCCGCTGCTGGTGGGTGCTCTCTATGGCGCGCACCAGGGCCATGGTCCGCTGCTCGATGAGCGTCTCGAGATCGACATCGTCAATGGCAGGCAGGGTCAGGTCCAGCAGGTCACGGGTCAGGGGCGATATGGAGGTGAAGTAGCGGTGGAAGAAAATGGTGTGCAGGATTGCTGTTGCAGCAGATTAGCTCCGGAAGAGGGGCGAGCATGGTGGGGGTGGGGTGAAGGCTGCCCGAAATTTGCGTGGCGCGAACACGAGGAAGCCGCACCTTTGACTACGTCTTTGACACAGGCCACGTCTGCGAAAATGTCCAAGTTGTACTCTGGCCGGCGGCGGGGCTCCATGGCAGCATAAACGGGACGGAGGGAGAAGGAGACCCCGCTGTGCGCCGCGCGGCGTCTTGAGGCCCGAGAAGTCGCGGCAGGCAGCGAGGGGCAGGAGGGCAAGGGGCAACGACAGACGGCGAGCGGTGCAGCGGCGGGCGCGTGTTGTGGTTAGGTCTGGGTGCGGTGCAGGGCAGGCGGTGCGGTGTGGGGTGTGTTATAGTAGTGGTGTGGTAGTGTGGTGGTGGTGGTGGTAGTGGTGGTGGTGTAGACGGTGGAGGGCAGAGTTGGTTGTGGAAGCTGAACGGAAGGGTGTGGCGGGGCCAGCTATGTAACGATGCATGTGAGATCATCAACGAGTGCCCAGCCCAGAGACTGCAGGCAAATCGGCCTGGGCCAATTATCCAAGACTATTTTTGCTCGCTTCTGCGTGACATGAGCCCCGACGGTCGACCGTCTGCTGAGACATGTGCGCTTGATTGTCATCAGTTGTCTCAGCCATGCCTGACTGTGCTGTCCTGCACTGTGCCTCGCCTGCGCAGTCTGGCACGCACGGCAGCTTGGCTGATGGCGCATTCATTTGGCCGTCTGCCGCTGCCCAGGGCGTTGGCCTCGCTTACATGCGGGCCGCGAACAGCCACACCAAGTCCATGAACCAGAACCACGGTTAGTTAGCGCCCCCAACGCGTCACGTCGCGTCTCCTGCTCGCGCTCTCCTACAACCCGCCCAGCATGGTCGGCACCAAGCGAAGACGTCAGGACGACGAGTCTGAAGAGGAGCCCCAGGAGCCCCAGGAGCCCCAGGCGCCCCAGGAACACGACACGTCGGATGCCCAGACGCCCTCCAAAAGGGCCAGAGTCCAACATCTGGCCGTGGCCGATGCCCAGGTGGGCACGCCGCGGTCCATTTTGAAAAAAAAATCTGGGCTTTTCGATGGAATCAATGCCACCACCCCGAGGTCGAACCGCAAGCTGGTCTTCGAGACCCCGACCAAGTCAGCCAAGCAACCTTCGCCCAGCACCACGCCCACTATCGCGCGCAATGCCGACCGCAGTGCGCGAAGGAAGAGCAACAGGCGCCTGCTCGAGCGCACCTTGAATGGTGCTGAGAGCGACGAAGAGGCGCTGGGCGAGGAAGAGGATTTGGCCGAGCACATTCTGGGCGAGGAGGAGGACGACGACGACGACGACGGTCCTGGCGAGCCGCTGCCTGTCCCAGATACGCCATCCAAGCGTGGAAGAGGCCGGCCAAAGGGCTCAGGAAAAGTCGGCCGGCCGCGAAAGCAGCGTTCCCCGACACCGCCGACCCATCTCCCTCCCCACGAAGAATACTTTCACCAAAACCGTCCAGGAGCCAACAAGACGTCAAACAACACCCTGTCTGCACAAACTCTGCTCAATCACGATGAGTACTTCGAAGCTATACAGTCCATCCACCAGAGTCACGAGCCAGAAATGCGGTTCCTATTGGAGCTGCACCAGCGAGCCTTCGATCAGTGGATATTCGAGTTGGAGGAAGGCTTCAACATTTGCTTGTATGGTTATGGCTCGAAGCGTGCCATTACAGAGAAGTTCACGCAACAGCTCTATACTCGCTTGTCGGAACAAGAACCATACAAGGGCACAAAGAAAACCCCCAAGATTGTTGTAATAAACGGCTACACTGCGGGAATAACCATCAAGGATATTCTCACCACCGTAGCATCCACTTGTGTACCGGTCAACACCAAGATGCCCAACCAGCCAACTTCACTCCTGGACTACATCCTAGAACACCTCACTCACAACCCGCCGACCCATCCCATCTCCATCATTCTAAATTCTATCGACTCACAATACCTCCGCAAGACGCCAACTCCCTCGATGCTCGCTCGACTAGCCTCGCATCCCGCCATCAACCTCATCTGCACAGCTGATTCCCCCTCCTTTCCCCTGTTATGGGACCTTGGTCTCAAAACCCAATTTAAATTCATCTTCCACGACGCAACAACATTTGCTTCATATGATGCCGAAATTGACAGTGTCGAGACCGTCAATGAACTCCTTGGCCGCAGCGGCCGCCGTGTAGGTGGCAGGGATGGTGTTGGCTTTGTGTTACGGTCCCTACCCGAAAACGCACGCTCACTCTTCCGCATATTGGTCATGGAGCAACTAGCTCCATCTTTTACCGAGATCGGCGACGATCACCACATCACGAACGGACAAAACCATGCACCACATAGCAACATCAAGAAGGCTAAAAACATCATACCAGAGTCTAATCAAGGTGTTGAGTACAGAGTCTTGTATCACAAGGCCGTCGGCGAGTTTGTGTGCTCTAGTGAAGTAGGGTTCAGAACCTTGCTCAAGGAGTTCCACGACCATCAGATGATTGAGAGTCGCAAGGACGCCATGGGAACCGAGAGATTGTGGGTCCCGTTCCGGCAGGATGAATTGGAAGCATTGGCAGAGGATTTAGCAGGTGACGGAGTGTAAGTGGAAAGGATATACCATGTTGTTTCTGTTCATGATCCATAGGAAATGTATTGCACAGCATAGAATGGCATTTAGAATCACCTAGCTTCGCCGTTTTCCGGGGGCAATCCAATAGCTACTTCAAGGTGTTGTAATATAGTCAGAATTTTCTCATCGTCAAACCGCCGACCTACAAGTTGTAACCCTACAGGTGCGCCATGGAACTCTTCCGGATCCCAGAGCTCACGGTTACTTTCGTCGTGTCCACTCAGCGGCTCTTCGTCGGAGTCCCAGCTATCGACGTTCTTATCAACGGTGCAAACAGGAAAGACCACTCCAGGGTAATCAAGTAAGTTCCACTGGCTTGTATAACTCCAATACTTCGCCGTATTGTGCTTTGGAGCTACGCCAGGACCCACAGGACAAAGAAGTGCATCAATCCCAGACTTGTTCCAGTGCAGAGCGTACTCTTTACGATAGGCTTCCCTCTCCTCGTTCCAGTAAGCGAGTTCACCAACCGAGAGCGTTTTCACGCACGGATTATCCTTGATGATCCATTTCGACAATGGACGCCAGGGTTCTCCAGACTTAGCAATGTCTTCGGCATCAGCCTCCCCGCCATCAGGATAATAAAGCGAAGACAAAATCGCCCACGCCTCATCGTGAAGGTACGGCGAAAAATCGACCACCTCCACACCATTCTGCTCTAGCCGAGCCTGAACTAACTTCAGAGCTCGCGTAACAGGCGGATGCGGCCGCACAATCCCATCGTGCCACAAAACACCAATACGCAGGCGTCGCTCAACCGGCATCTGGAAGGTGCGCCATGGCATAGGAATCAGCGCGGGCTCCGCCAGCCAGGGCTCCGAGTCAACCACAGCCTTCATGAACAGCCGCAGACCCTCGAGAGACGTCGACAGTGGGCCCAGCACCGTCTCGACGGTATCCGCCGCCGCCATCATGTAGCCCCAGCCATCCGTCGGCAGGCGAAAAGCAGTCGGTTTCAAGCCATACACGCCGCAATTTGCCGCGGGACTGCGGATGCTGCCGCCGACGTCAGACCCGATGCCCAGACACGAGCCGCGCAGCGCGATCAGCGCGCCCTCACCGCCAGAGCTGCCGCCCGCGGTGAGATGCGTGTTGTGTGGGTTGGTCGTCACGCCGTACAGGTTGGAGTCGGTTTCCAGGTGCATCATGGTTTGCGGCACGGCGGTACGGCAGTGGAAGACTGCGCCTGCATTATGGAGCACCTGGATCATGTGTGCGTCTTCCGCGGCGACGACGTCCCAGTGCGAAATATACCCTGTTGTGCAGCGCAGGCCGTTGAATCCGATGTGTTCTTTTACGCTGATGGGGAGCCCATGTAAAGGACCGACGGGGCGCTTGTTCTTGGCAAAGTAGGCATCAAGCTCTTTTGCTCTGGTTAGGGCGCGCTGGGGGAGGAGTTCGGTTAGGCAGTTTGTTAGACGTTGGGAAATGGCTGCGCGGCGGAGAAAGGCGGATGTTACGTCTACGGCGGAGAGTTGGCCGGTGGAGAGAGATTGTATGAGTTGCTCTGGTTGAAGACTTGTGATGGATAGTATTTGTTTGTCAAGCACTTGTTCTGGTATTCCCGTGACATCTTTGGGTAGTTCGGATGGTAGATGTGGTGGCTGAGGATCTAGTTGGGCTATGGTCTCATCGCGATAATCTTGTGCCTTTTTGGCAATTTCTTGCCAGGGTACTTTGGGTACCTTCGACTTTGAACGAGGCATATCAAAACTGCTCTATGACTTTCCCATAGAGTCGTCGTCCTTGAGGTTGATATTGCTACTCGCACTAACTACATGGAGCTAGGTGGTCTTGGCATGCATATGCAGCTTGACATCGGCAGCTGTATTGCCCGTCATAGTAAACTTTTTTGCACCTACTGCACTTCATACCAAGCGATAGATTTCTTTCCCTTTGACCTTTCTGTACTTATTGTTGATTGCGTAGAGTACCTTTCTTGTATGTAAAGGGGTTGGAAACAATGAAATCCGTTTCATGTTCTCTTTCACTGTGCTCATTCGCCTGCTCTCGCGTTCTCCCACGCCTGCCACCTGCAACTAACACCTTCCACCTCAGACACTCCTCATACTCATCCACGATCATGCCTCCTCCACCCAAGCGAAAGTGGCACCGCCCCAAGGGCGATCGTACAACCGGCACCGGTAATGGATCAGCACCTAGCACCCCTACAACACCTCACACTCCTGTCGCCCAACAGCCTAAGAGACCCAAAGTCCAAGACGTAGCTGCGGCACCTGTAGCTATGAGCGCTTTAGAAATGAAACAACTGTATAGCACATCCGCTGGCGATGCATCAGCAAAGCCCTTCTCGGCTCTAAAGGGCGTACTGGACCAATCATTACTCGATGGTTTGGATAAAATGGGCTTCGAGTAAGATTTCTCTTCATATCGTGTCTTGATAAGCACGGAGTGCTAATTAGTCTAGGTTCATGTCTCCCGTACAGCAGAAAGTCCTTACTGAACTCCCATCCCTCTCCTCCGACTGCGTTGTTCAAGCCAAGACAGGCACCGGCAAGACTGTCGCATTCCTACTGCCCGCTATCCAAAACTTGCTGGCTGGTAACGCACCCCCAAAGGGTAAAGTCGCAATTCTTATTGTCTGTCCCACGCGTGAGCTGGCTCTTCAGATTGCAAAGGAATGTAAGGGTGTTACCGCCTGTCTGCCGCGAAAAATGGAATGCCACACTGCATTTGGTGGTACATCTCGCGCCTCCAATCTGAAGACCTTTCTCAACGGAGACCCAACTATTCTTGTGGCTACACCTGGCCGACTTGACGATATCTTGGGCGAAGAAAGTGTTCGCGAGAAGTTCACCCATCTCAAGACCGTTGTGCTTGACGAAGCTGATCAAATGCTCGACGCTGGCTTTGCACCGGCCGTCAAGAAGATTTTGAGACGTATTCCACCCAAGAGCGATGGCTGGCAGGGTATGTGTTTTTCCGCTACACTACCCGAGGAGGTTCTTGATATCGCCAAGATTGTACTGTTCCCTGGATTCACTCATCTCTCAACACTCGATCCCAATGAAGTCCCTACCCATGAACGCGTGCCTCAGTACTACTTTGCTGTCCCCACTATTGCAGACACATTCGCAGCTCTAGAGGCGCTGATTGAAGAGGAGTACAATCAAAATCCCACTGACTTCAAAGCCATAGTATTTGGCTCGACAGCTAATGGGGTTGGGCTACTGTATGACCTCTTTAAAAACGCCTTGCCTCAGTTTAAGATGTTCGAACTGCACAGCCGCATGTCGCAGCCTACACGAACTCGCACCACTGCACTGTTTAAGGAGTCAACCAACGGTATTCTCTTCGCCTCTGATGTTGTGGGCCGCGGCATGGACTTTCCCAATGTTGGTCTCGTAGTTCAGCTTGGCCTACCTCCTAATACGGAGCAGTATGTTCACCGAGTCGGCCGTACAGCCCGTGCTGGAAAAGATGGACGTGCTGTACTTATCCTGTACGAAAAGGAGGTGTTTTTTCCGCGAATCAACAAGGCATTACCCATCAAACCCTATCCCGTAGATATTGTGTCTAAGCTACCTGCACATCAAACTAATATCGAGGTGGCATTTTATCATGTTGATGAGGAGACAAAGGCAAAGGCCTACCAGGCGTTCCTTGGATTCACTAAGCCTTTCTTGAAGAAACTACAGCTCACAACGGCAGACCTAGTTCGTGTGGCAAACGACTATGCAAGGGCGATGGGATGCCCAGAGCCGCCTTTGATTGAGAAGTCGACCGTCGGAAAGATGGGTTTGAAAGGTGTCCCGGGTTTGAGGATTGGCTCGCGCAGAAATCAATATTAGACTTTGCGTGTTGGGCAGCTCAGTTTCATCAGACCATCCCGACTTTATCCAAAGCAATGAGCAGCGAGTCGTCACTCCCATTTCGTCTGGTATCATGCTTCGCACGACATCATCTTAACGAATCTCGCATGACACACGGCGTTCAGGAGGCAAATGGTTTTGATATTTACGATTGCAATCACCAAGATTAGACATGCCTCAGTTTACCTGTGGTGCACCGGTCTCGTTACCATCTTGCTTTTCTCGACGTTCACTGCTTAGGCTGGTCTTAACATCGAATCGTAACTGAATGGCGCTATTGGTTGCTCCAACGTGTCTGCTTCTCAGCACGGGTGGAAGCAAGGGATGGTGGAAAGCGTTTGGCATTAGCGGTCACCTCAGCTCAGCCGTGAGGAATATGGACAATCAAAAATATATCGTATAGCTTCTAACGTACATCCCTTCGCAGCGGAACAACCGGTGCAATGGAACAAAATCCGTAGAATCAGTACATAAAAAGTAGAACCTATAGTTAAAGGATACAATGAAGTTCTTAAATATTTTCTATGCTTATAATCATGTACTACTAACACCTAGATAGAAAAATACGCAGCGTTGCGGCCAGTAGCGATCAATCTACTAACGGTGACATTTCATGCCTCAGCCTGCCACCTTAACCTAAGCCGTCATTTTAATTTAAATCCGTGTGTCGGTGGTATACGGGGTAGCTTTAGGTATGAAACTTCAAGTCTCGCGTCTCAGAATATTCGATATCGATATGTGGCGGTAATACTAGTCATCTGTGTAATATATTCACGCGTCAAGGATTCTCTGATCTGTTTCCGTATGTCTTGTCCTACTATTAGCGCACAACTGCACGACAACTTCCATCTTTCTGGCGCATCAATAATTTGTAGCAGTTATGGGTCTGCCACTCTTTGTAAAGGACGGTTTTGCAATGCAGAGCCTCGCGAATGTACAGCTTGCAGTTGCAGCCTTGAGCACCCATGCTGGCACGATTTCCCCGCCATATGCATGCGTACAGCCACTACCAGACCAAGGTATGGGACAGTATACGATTCTGAGCTGATGAACATAGCACGCCCTTCTGCTTTCTAGGTCCTATAGCCTTACTGCTATCCTCCTCCGCTGCTCGGGCAGATCCTCACCGCCAAACACAGCCTATCTACATCCGACTTCCCCCTCATCAGGCTGCCGACTTCAGCCTCTCGTTTCACCCACCGCATTCGTCTACCGCCGGTCCATCCGAGTCGATGCGCCTTCTTACGTACGATGAACATGGCAAGCTTAGCATTAAGCGCTTCAACGCCGATCAGGTGCCTCGTTATGCGATACTGTCTCACACCTGGGGAGAAGAGGACGAGGAGGTGACATTTGCGAACATTATCAACGGCGATGGTCTGAACAAGGCGGGCTACAAGAAGATCCACTTCTGCGGTGCACAGGCACGGCGCGATGATCTGCAGTACTTCTGGGTCGACAGCTGCTGCATCGACACGACGGACAAGGCTGAGCACTCGCATGCCATCCGGTCAATGTTTCGCTGGTACCAAGATGCAGAAAAATGCTATGTTTATCTAACAGACGTTCAAACAAGGAAGCGGAAGTTTGGAGGAGCAATAGATGGGCCGACGTGGGAAGCTGCATTCAGGTTAAGTCGCTGGTTCACACGCGGGTGGACGCTTCAAGAGCTTCTCGCACCAAACATCGTCGAGTTCTTTTCCGCACATGGCGAGAAGCTAGGCGACAAGAATTCGCTGAAGTCTTTGATCCACAAAACAACGGGTATCGCTCTTGAAGCTCTTGCAGGAACTCCTCTTACTCAGTTCGAAGTCGACGAACGGCTGCGATGGGCAGCAAACAGGGTGACAAAGGTCAAAGAAGATAAGGCATATGCACTGTCGGGCCTTTGCGACGTGGATATTACGCCTCTGTATGGGGAAGGTGAACAGGAAGCATTCAGACGGCTTCATCATGAGATTGAAAAGCTAAGAACCTGCATCCGTGATTTGCGTCCTACCGATCCCCGCTATGACAAAAGGCGCATCGAAGAAACGAAGGGCGGGCTGTTAGTAGGTTCCTACCGCTGGGTCCTTGACAACAATACCTTCCAGCGGTGGCAGAAAGAGTCAGGAAGCCGATTGCTGTGGGTGAAAGGCGATGCCGGAAAAGGCAAAACAATGCTGCTCTGCGGCATCATCAACGAACTACAGAAGGTGGCAAACAATACTGTTACCGTCTCCTACTTCTTCTGCCAAGCGACCGACTCACGCATCAACTCTGCTACTGCTGTGCTGCGAGGCCTGTTGTACATGCTCGTGGAGCAGCAACCGGCGCTGGTATCGTATGTCCGCAAGAAGCACGATCGTGCAGGCAAAAGCTTGTTCAACGATGCAAATGCCTGGGTAACCTTGACAGAAATCTTTGAAGAGGTCCTACGAGAGCCTAGCTTGCGCCAGACATACCTTGTCATCGATGCGCTGGATGAGTGCACCACTAATTTGCCGAAGCTACTAGAACTTGTCGCAAAGCACTCGTCGGCATCTTCTCGCGTCAAGTGGATTGTTTCTAGTCGTAACTGGCCCGATATTGAGACACAGCTAGAGCAAGCGGGGCAAAAAGCAAAACTTAGCCTTGAGCTTAACGCAGATTCAGTTGCGGCAGCAGTTGATATCTTCATTCGCCAAAAAGTTGACCACTTAGCGCAGAAAAACCACTACAAAGAAGAGGTTCGGCTCGCTGTGCTTGAGCACCTAACGTCAAAGGCAAACGATACCTTTCTCTGGGTAGCATTAGTGTGCCAAGATCTGGACGCAACAGCGCCCCGGCACGTACGAAAGAAACTAGCCTTGTTCCCGCCTGGACTAGACGCTTTGTACGAGCAAATGATGCTGCAGATGAGCAAGTCCGACGACGCTGAGATCTGTCGCCAGGTTCTAGCTGCGATGGCGATCTTTTACCGACCTGTCGCGATCTGTGAATTGGTCACGCTTGTCGAAGCGCTTGAGGAGTTTGTTGACGACTTTGAGTCAGCGCGGGAGATTATCGGCTCCTGCCGATCATTCCTAACTCTGCGAGCAGACACAGTCTACTTTGTCCATCAGTCCGCACAGGACTTCCTCTTGAAACAAGCGTACAATAAGATCTTTCCACGGGGTGACAAAGATGTCCACCAGGCGATGTTTTCGAACTCGCTAGCAATTATGTCTAGGTCATTGCATAGGGACATGTACAACCCAACCTTATCAAATAGCACAGCTACGCTAGGTTTTCCAATTTAGAGCTTTGAAACGCCTAATCTGGATCTATTGATAACACTACGCTATCTATATGTCTACTGGATTGACTATCTCTACAAGTTAGAACCTGAATTTGGTCTAGACAATATTAATAACTACAAAGTAAAAGAAGAGCTTATCAAGTTTTTTAAAGAGAAGTATCTCTACTAGCTAGAAGGGCTTAGTCTTTGCAAGAGTATAGAAAAAGGCGTTGTTTTAGTAACAAAGTTGTAGACCTTTGTGCAGGTTTGTAGTCTATTGCTAGGGTATTTAAACGACTAACTTATATGCTAACATTACTAGGAACTACGTAATGAAGGCGAACTTACCTAACTTGTGTAAGGTGCACGGAGAGTTATAATGTATTACCAAGGAGTTATTGAGACGTATCCTTTACAAACATATGCTTCTGCGTTGTTGTTCAGTCCGACAGAGAGTCTAATCAGAAGGCTGTTTCAGCACGAAGAGCCTAAGGAAATAACTATCAAGCCAGCTTTAAGCAAGAGCTAGGGTGCGTGCCTACAGACGCTCGGGGGCTATAGTAGTTCGGTCTACTCAGTAGCCTTCTCGCCCGATTTAGCGAGGTTAGCGTCGGGGTTGGACGACGGGACCGTTAAGATATGGGATGCTCACAGCAGGGCGTGCCTACAGACGCTCGAGGGCCATAGCGGTTCGGTGAACTCAGTAGCCTTCTCGCCCGATTTGGCGAGGCTGGCGTCGGGGTCGGACGACAGGACCATCAAGATCTGGGATGTATGCAGCGGGGCGTGCCTGCAGACGCTCAAGGGCCATAGCGGTTCGGTGAACTTAGTAGCCTTCTCGCCCGATTCAGTGAGGCTGACGTCGGGGTCAGGTGACAGGACCGTCAAGATATGGGATGCATGCAGCGGAGCGTGCCTGCAGACGCTCGAGGGCCATAGCGGTTCGGTGAACTCAGTAGCCTTCTCGCCCGATTCAGCGAGGCTGGCGTCGGGGTCGGGCGACAGAACCGTCAAGATCTGGGATGCTCACAGCGGAGCGTGCCTGCAGACGCTCGAGGGCCATAGCGATACGGTGAACTCAGTAGCCTTCTCGCCCAATTCAGCGAGGCTGGCGTCGGGGTCGGGCGACAGGACCGTCAAGATATGGGATGCTCGCAGCGGGGCGTGCCTGCAGACGCTCGAGGGCCATAGCGATACGGTGAACTCAGTAGCCTTCTCGCCCGATTCAGCGAGGCTGGCGTCGGGGTCGGATGACAGGACCGTCAAGATCTGGGATGCTCGCAGCGGAGCGTGCCTGCAAACGCTCGAAGGACATAGTGACTCTGACCTTTCGTCTATCCTTGCGACTCAAACTTGTAACGAAGATATTGGCCAAAGCTATCAATATTTGTATCATGATTTAAACATTAGTTATGATACTATGTGGGTCTCTGTTAACTCCCGAAATCTGTTATGGCTACCATCAGAGTACCGACCAAGCTGTTCCACTGCGTCATACAAATCTATAGGTGTAGGTACTAGACATGGAAAGGTCTGGATAGGTCACGTTAAGTAACATAAGAGTCTGGAAGATCTCCTTCACTCTCTCTATTATTATTTTTTTTTTGACTCAGTACTTACAGAGGGCCGGAGATGTACTTCCTTATATGCTTTGACTCTTTGCCACGTAGAATATTCCAGCAAGTGCTCATAGTGTATTCTCAGTACTCGTGATCGTCATCTCTTCTTGAAACTTTCTCTTTCGGCAGAGGCGCAGGTACTACTTGGCCTCTGCTTGTGTAGAAGCCTCCGATAACTCTATACACAAACAGTCGCTCTTCCGTAGGTTCTCGAAGCTTCAGTGTAGCTGTTACTATCTTTATCTATGCTTTCTTAGAAGATTCATTTACTCTCTTGAGGAATTGCTAGATTCTGTTCGGAGACCCTAAATCAGGTGGACGCCTACCCCAAGGGTCTACCGATCATGACGAGCGTTCCTGGTGAGGCGTCCATGTTAGTCATCGTAGGTTAGCTGATGAAGGCCAAATTTTTTTAGGTTAGGCGTAATTGATTGTGAGAACTCACGTAAGCACAGCATGATTGTAGAATTCATTACGCAAGTACCTAGCGGAGTGGCAAGCACGCATAAATCGGCCCCGCAGGCCAACCCTGAGAGCTGCATATAGCTCTAAAGCGATATAATAGATTCTTAAACGTATACAAAGGCCGCGCCAGCCTTCGGACAGTCGAAATCGATGGTGGTGGCTGTAAGTTAGGTATAGGTCCTACTTTTTCGTTGAAGCGACAACCAATTCACTTGGATTCACGCTAGCAGCCTGCAGGCCAACTGAACGTCCTACCATACCAAATCAACATGAAGCTGATCTACGAACAACGCTCGTTACCGTAACGTCACAGTCTGTGCTATGCAGCAGCGCTGTAGGTACCTATACTATCCTTTTTTTTGTAAGACCAAGAAACGGTTCCTAGATTCAGTTTGGTGCGACCATCAAAGGGACGTTTATTCCGATAGCCCAGCCTAGAATTGCTCCTGCTCACCACTTCGTCACTGCTAATTTAACAGTCTATTTTCTCCCGTTGCCTTGGTCTTGGGTGACAAGCCGAGTCTTACTCAAGCCGAGAGTCAAGATAACGTTCTATGTCTCGACTAGGCCTTAGAGTATCCTTATGGATCTAGACTATGAGTGAGAACACTGAGTAAAGGGCACGATAAACTAGAATCTCATCACACCGTCGCGTCATACAATCTATTCCACAACCATATGAGATTTCACCTTCGACTTGACGGAGACTTGATGGGATGAGTACGATCTGCACAGCTCTCTTTCCTTCATCTCGGCTCATCGCACTGTCTCTGCGCCATCGACCATCCCTCGACGCCTCTTGGGAAAGTTCCCGAACCCCCCGTACATATAACGTCTTGCTATGCGTCTATCATAAGCAACAGCCACATTCATTTCTACTTCACTCTTTTGATAATCAATTAATTCGTTCAAGCCTTTACGATGCTTCTTCTAGCAGTTCTTGCTGCTCTTGCAGCAATTCCAGCCGTTATCGCTCAAGATGAGATCACCTATACAACGACTTGCTTCACGCAATTCGGGTTGGCGCCTCTGGCTATCGGTGAGGTAGTGATGTGGTACAACTCCACGACAAAAACCAACCTGTTCGATGTCACATACGCGACTCGCTCGGTCGTGTTTGTGGTTCTCACAGCTAGCACCTTCACCAGCGTCGTCACCACCACCAAGACCGTCGAAACGACCGTCACAGCCACCCCGGCCCCAACTACCATCCCCACACCAGCTGGCTTCCTTAGTTTGCTTTTCCCCGGCATTACCGCTCCAACCGGCGTCTCGCGCGTCAAGCGTTACGAAATTGAAGGCCGCGATGCGGATCCTGCTCTCCGCATGTTTAGGCGTTAGACGGCTGCGAACAACACTGCGGGTTTCTTCGTCGACCGCGGAGACACTCCTTCTGATCTGGAGTTGAAGTATCCTATCTAGGTCGACTGCCGCGTCTCCGTCACGATCAAGCGCACCGTAATCACCATCGTCACCGGCATCCCCGAGCCATCTATTGTGCTGGCGTCTACGGTGGGTATTGTTTCTACAAACACGGTCAGCAGCACGACGACTATTACGGCGGCGGCGCCCAGGAAGACTGTGTATGCGGCTTGTCAGTCAAACAACATTGGTGAGTTGGATGGTCATAGAGTCTGAAGGTGTACGTGCTAATGGATTGAATCAGTCAGTTCCCTGATAGGATTTACTGGCGAAGAAATCTTTTTCGATCGCGTGATCTATCAACCAAACGAGGGATTCCCCGTCAAGAACGAGTTGGTCGTCCCCGTAGATCCCGCCGAGGGTTGCTGCATTGCATGCCAAACCGCTGTACATACCCTTACCGGTATCTCCTTGCACGGAAGTATTGGAACGTATCGCAAGCTTAAGACTAATTCTATGACTAGCGTTTCCGTACTGGTTCCTTATGTTCCCTCGAGGATAAACTGCCACTTGCGCTTTGCACAGGCTCCTCTCTAGGGGGTTCCTGCGCTGCCCGTCGGCGGCAACTCGACGTCCAGAATTTCCTTGTCTGGCGGGTATCCGACTAGGTCCAGCTCGGACGTTATTCTACCTACTGGCACACCGCCCGCGGTGCCGACCACGAGCGCAGGTGCCAACACATACCTGTCTGGTAGTTTCAGCTTGTACCTTGGTACCATTGAGGGTAAGACGGACTTCTCCAAGAAGTACGCGTTGGCGTTCTCTAATGGCCTATGTGGACGACTGAGCGTGTGGTCATTTCTAGTCACCGATGATAAGAACAGTGGGCTTGCTCCCCTGAATGGACACAGGCTAGCTCTTTCTTAGGAGACGAGCGCGTGAAACCGCTCGCAGAAAATGAAGGAGGGTGATCTAAGCAAAAAGAGAGGAATGGCGCTGTCTGCTTTGTTCATGTTTGTCCAAGTCACTCGTTTACCTTCTGGACAAGTTTTTGTCGTCTTCGATTCAAGACTATTTTATTATACTTTTCAATTGACACTTTTCAAGTGTGCTTTGGATCAGCAGTGATCTCCACAGGTGCCCCACGTTTTTCCACCATGACGGACGGACGATGTTCCGATCGCAATGTCCAACGCGCTGGTCAAGTGGGGCATGACAGGGCGACAAAGCTGATAGCACTATCATGGCAGACTAGAGACAGTTTAATTGTGACGAAGCCTAAAGCAGTAAATCGGATGGGTTAGTGGCCCTCGCATGAATGTCGGCTCCTTAGTGGGCAAATTTGACAGGCTGTCGATGAGGGCGATGCAGGAGACAGTAGGATGGGGAGCATGGACGGTTGGCAGCGTGGTGAGTGGCTCTGCTGCGTTGTCCCTTGTTCGCGTTTCAAGGGCTAGGAGCCAGGACGGGCTATTAGCCACCCAATGGAGCTATGGGCAGCAATTGCAAAGCTGGTAAGTTTCACGTTTCGCGTGGTGCAAGCGGCTGCAAGCGGCAGTTCTGGGACCAACAATGTGTGCAGCTGCACTGGTTTGTTCGGCTTTGCTGGGCGGTGGTGGTAGAGGAGCGCGGACACGAGGAACGCGTCGAGGGGAAGTTGTCTCTGGTTGGCCACTGCCCCCCCTTGCACCAGTGCTCCTGCCTTGCGTTTGCATCCGGGCCGCCAAGGCAGCTGCAGCAGCAGCTGGTTCCTTCCCTCCATCTATCGACTGGCTGCCTTGATTGATCGCTCTTGCTCTCCGTCACGCCCTTGCAGCCTCCTTCTGTTCTCTCGCGTCTTGCACCTTTCTTCTCCCACTGGCCTGGCCCTTATTAACCCACACAGCAACACAGCACACGGCAGTGCCCTCTCGCCCATCGCTCCTTCCCTTCGGCCCTCCAGCCGAGATTGTTCGTTCTTGCCCGCACACGTTCGAGTGTCGTCACAGGCTCCCTATTAGCGCCGGCAAGCGAGCGCTACCTCATTTCTCCCGCACAGGTAACATGGCAGCCCACCTCGACCGCCTCCTTTCTAACCAGCGCAACCCAGCACCCTCAGCGCACTGCTGCACGCGACACACGACACGCTGTCGCCTCGTGGTCGTGCCCTACCCGTCTGGCCATCGTCACCGCAATCTCCGCCGACACCGCCTTCACCGCGCCCGCGCGTTGCGCAAATCTAGACGCGATTTTACGCGTCAAAGCGTTCAGAGAGATCATACAAGGTCTCCACACGCCTCGCCGGCGCTGCTTGCCATGGCCACAGCGCGTCGACACACCCCAATGCACATTTTCCACGACCTGGACCCGTCCGTATTCGTCACAGACGTGTCAGATCACTCGCACACGCTCCTCGCGCCCCCATCCCCCTTGGCTGGTAAGCCTTCGCCCCAGAAACCTCGACACATCTCTAGCTCGCCGCCGCCGCAAGCCGTGGTCGAGAAGGGACTTCACAGCATCTCAATTCCCCCACCAATGGAGCCACAGTGGACAGACGCGCCATCGAAGAAGATGCAGTCACAGGACATGCCGGGCAACCCACACTTTTGGACCACTTTTGCAAACCAGATGGACAAGGAGAACGCTTATCCGTACCTGGAGCCTGTCATGTCAGCTGCAGAGCCCCCCGTCAAGCCAGGAATGAAGCGGTCCTTCTCAGATGCCGCGCCCCTGCGTGATCGCAGCAAGAAACAGAAAGTCAAAGAACCCAAGGTCGAAGAAGTCGACGGGCCTCTCCCCGAGCCGGACCAAATGCCGAGCGTGGAAGACGATGGCAACAAGCCCTCATACAGTTACGCGATGCTCATTGGCATGGCTATTTTACGCGCACCAAGCCGGCGATTAACTCTAGCGCAGATTTATAAATGGATCTCAGACACATTTGCCTTTTATCGCAATTCTCAGGAGACGGGTTGGCAGAACAGCATCCGTCACAATCTCAGCCTTAGCAAGTCGTTCTCTAAGCAGGAGCGACCCAAGGATGATCCTGGAAAGGGCCACTACTGGGTCATCAACGCTGGGTTTGAGAAGCAGTACCACAAGATCAAGCCCGTGCGCCGACCTGCCAACTCAGATGGTTACGTTCCGGCATACCCCAGCGACTTTTCTCGCCCAAACACGTCTACATCGATGAGCTTCCCCCCCATGAGCTCCACCAAGGGCTTTGATTCAAGCAAATTCCCAGAAGAGCCTGAACTTCCGTCTTCGGACGCGACAATTCCATGTTCGGATCCAGCTGTGCATGACGGACATGATCCCCTTAGTATGCCACCACCACGCCAGATTCCATCTTCGCCGCCACCAGCCGACATCCACTCCTCTCCTCCACCACCAGTGTCGCGTTCACGCCCCGTGCGAGACAATACGCCACCCCGTGCTCCGCGCTTTCCTTCCAACTCCCGCTCTGGTGGACGGAAGCGCAAGTTCAACGGCCTTGGTGACAGTGGCTACTACTCGTCCATTGAATCATCCGCGATTAAGGGTAATCCGCTCGGACCACTACTCACGTCGGAAGCCGACCTCGATCGTCCTAGCATGCGCGGTCGTGCGGAAGAAGAGATTGCACGGATTCGAGGCTCGTCATGTGACTCACCAACCAAGACTCGGTCCCAAATGAAACAGCCTGCCAACGCCCAACTTATGTCTTCGCCGTTTCGACGCAACCCTAAGCTCGGCGGGCCACTCACCCCTGCCGTAGTCTTCAAGCGTCCTGCTCTTCCGCCTGCTTCCGCCTCACCCAACACCAACTTGCGTAATCATCGCAATAAGATGCGAGAGCTTGTAGGAGGCTCGCCCGACAAGAACCTGACCATGTGGGTTGATACTTCGTTCCTCGATAACAAGAGCTGGAGCCCTGCGGTATCAATCCCCAATGAGGATAGTGTCAATCTTGTTGGTCACGGTTTTGAGAGCACCTTTGACATCTTCGGTGACTTTGGCTACAACGAGAGTCCCATCAAGCGAAGTGCCAAGCGCCCCCGTTTGGAACGTGCTGCTACCACGAGTGGTATCCTCGCTGACATCACCGGCGCAAAGGCCAACATGAAATCACCGACCCCTACCCCTAACTGGAAGATGGCCTCTTCCTTCCTCAATATCCCCAATTTGTCTCCATCGAAGAACTTGTCACCACTTAAAGCGCCCATGCTGAAGCCACCGACTTCCAACCCAGGCCTTGGCTTGTCGCTTGACAACTTGGACAAGGAGAATGGCCATGCACGTCTCATGCCTCCTCAGTCTGTCAGTGCACCTTCTTCTCAACAACAGCAGGATGATGAAGACATTTTCCATCTCCTCCACAGCGACGAGTCAGAGCCTGGTATTGATTTGCTGCAAGGCTTCGAGAAGATTGGAGCCAGGGCTTCTGCTGTCGCCCCTAATGGGTCCCCTTCCAAGGCGTCAGGTCGACCCGGTCTTGCTCGAAGCTCTACGGTCCGTTTCTAGATCACGCCACCTCCCCACATCGACGTTACCACTTCTCCCTATCATATTATGGGTTTTCATACCTAGACCCCCTGACCTTCACCAACCACACTATTTGTGATACCCCCTTCGTCTTACGTCCATCATGTGGACTCTCTCCATATCTCCCGGCTCATTTTGAGCCTCACCCTCACAATTTCCGCATGTCCTTTGGATACTCCCTTATGATATTACGACGAACGATACCCACGAGAACAACGGCTGGCCCTTTTACATATAGCGGCTTTTCCAATATTCCTTTCTATTGGGTAAGGCTTTGGAGTTCTACGTGGGTGTACAAATGACGCTTATCACTGTGTCTATCTCCTTGTTCCTTTTCGTTTTCCACTAGTCTTTTGTTTAATTGTGCGTATGATAATCGCGGTAATGTTATGATGTTTGAAGTTGTATTTGCTGATGATGACATGGAGTACGTTGGATTCAATGTGCACGTGGTCATTGCTAGATGGGCTGGACGATGGATGCGAGATGTGTGGATGAGACACGAATCATGGATGTTAGTAGCCTAGTCTGTAGTTTGTAAGAAGCGAGTTTTCCTGTTGAATAAGTAATACCTCCAGCACTCAACCTGTTTTGGCTCCAAAGAAGCGGTATACGATACATCCTTAGCTTTTGTCCATTCGCCTCACAACCACCCATTAGGGGATTTACCTGTATTTTTATACTCACATAGTACAATGTCTCGACAATCGAAATAATCAACTATCAGGGCGTTAACATTATTCTCAAACAAATTATCTGGGCTCATTGAAATGGCTCCGGGGCTCCAAAGAAAGGGATATGGTTAGCTAAAACGAGTTTGTTCATAAACCAATAGCGCTATAATTTGTATTTGGTCATGTCCTTGGACAAGAAATCACACAGTAGACAGTGGGGCCCATTTAGAATTGTTAATCAAGAGCTGTCCGCCCCCCACCCCCCCCTCCCCTCTCCTTACTCCATTTCTCAAACTCCCCCCACCACTAGGCATGCGTGACCCCATCCTTCCCCAAATACCCTGCGACCCCATCCACCCCGCGTCTTGCCCACGGCTTATCGACGATATAATGCAGCACGACAACGCGGTCGTCGCGCCACACATTCGGATGCTAGTAGCGCCACGTCTTAAGCGCATTGACGCGCCATGACAACGCCGCCCAGCGGCCTAGGAACGCAGCGTTGAGGAAAGTCTTGGTCGGGGAAGAGCATAGCGCGCAGGCGGGCGGGGCCGATGCGAAAAAAAAAAGGCGTTTTGTACGAAAGACGTAAGGGATGGACTGGGGTGGAAGAGGAAGACGCCTGAGTTTGAAGTTGCCGAGGGTGGAATGGTCGGGGGTGCTCGACGGGGTGGAGGATGATATTGGAGTGGTCTGCTTCGGCGCGGAGGGCTTGGATGCTGGATTCTAGGAAGGGTTTCCGGAGTGTAAGTTATTACGAGGGGGGATGTTGGGGGAGTGTTTGTGCAGGGTGTAGGTGAGGATGATGGCGCCGGCGAGGTAGCTTGGTCGCGTCAGGAGCGTGGCATAGGCGTTCTTTCCTAAGGATTTTTCCATGATAAGTGACCACAATGGATGATTGAAGCTGGAAAGAATGCAGTGGCATGGAGGAATGGCAAACTCTGACGTCACGACTCCAGAGATTTGGCCATGAACAAGACGACCAATAGGCCGAGTACAGTATTATGTGTTCAAATTTCGGGTATCTATCGTAAACTCAACGTGCCCTATGCGCCTATCGTACACTTACATGGCCCGCTAGACCTGCTTGCCGTCCTCCTTGGCCAGCGCCTTGCCCCAGGCACTCTCAAAGCTGTCGTCCGTCGTGGGTGGTGCAGCCTGGGGGCTCTCAAACTCAAAGTTGCTCGAGTAGACGACGGCAGCAAAGGCCTCGAGGTCTCGCACGTGCTCAATGGCGGCCAGGTACTCGTTGTTTGCGCCGGTGCCGATGCTGTGGGCCTGGCGGCAGAAGACGGCCAGGCTGTTGGCGACCTTGGCCTTGACGTCACCGCCCACAATCTCCTGGACGCGGGCATGGCTCTCGGAGACCGGGGGGATCTTGTAGGACAGCTGGGAGATCTTGATGTCGACGAGATAGGAGAAGGCGGCGTCGAGGAGCAGGGTGAGCACGTGAGCAAACGAGGGCGAGTCCACCAGGTCCGACGTCTCGTCAACCAGGCGCCGCAGCGAGGCAGCCGTGGCAGGCGAGGCGGCGTCGGCCGGCGACGTCATGCCCGACTCCCTCAGCACATAGTCCTCCTGGTCCGGCGGCGGCAGGAGGAAGGCCAGCCAGCTGCAAGCGCGACGCTCGTCCTCGGTGGCGCCTTCCACGCGCCTGCGCACCTCGAGGGCCAGGTGCGACAGCTGCTCGAGCGTGATCTCCTCGCGCGGGTTGAGCAGGCCGAAGACGGCCTCGACGGCGGCGCGCACCTTGTGGGCCACGTCGATGCAGCCGCGGTGCAGCAGCCACCAGCTGAGGCTGAGGTAGCGGCGGTTGGTCTCAAAATCGTTGCCGTATGCGTGCTCCAGGTTGTCGTCGTCGTGGTTCTCCAGCTGGATGCGCGCGCCATCGTGCGTGGGCTGCGGCGCCGCCAGCGAGACCACCGAGGCCAGGTAGTTGCGGCGGCCCAGCAGGTTGAGCTGGATGCGTGTGAGCAGCGTGAGCAGTGCCAGCGTGTAGATGAGCGTAAAGGCCCGCGTGATGGAGCTGATCTTCATCTCGTTCCACAGCTGCGCCTTGCTCTTGCTGCTCTTCGTCTCTCCTGCGCCTGCAGCACCCGTGCCAGCCGCCGGCCCCTCTCGCGCTCCGTCCCCCACCGTCGCCTGGCTGGCATGCACAAAGCTGTCCTGATCGGTCTGCACGCTGCTGCTCTTTGCATCGTCGTCGCCCGCGTCGGCAACGCTGGGCGGCGCCGTCGTGCCAATCTCGCTGGGCCCCACGCTCCGCGCCAGCCGCTGTGCCTTTTGCTGCTGCAGCTCCTCCAGCACCTGCTCTACGGGAATGGCCTTGATGATGTTCTCCGTGGCCGTGGGCAGGATGGCAAGCACGGTAAAGGTGCAGTCCTCCTGGTTCTGCTCAAACCGCCGGCGTAGACTGTCGCACACTTAGTCACACAACACCCCTCGTCCACATGTCTCGTCTGCTTACTTCTCCTTTGCGATGCGCTCGTCGCCCATGCGCTGTCGAGCCTCGGACAGCTTGCCCAGCACATACTGCCCCGCCAGGTAGCCGGCGCCCAGCACCCCGGCCCCGATGGCGAAGTTGGTGCGGTTCCGCCTAAACCAGCGTCGCGTCGATTGCAGCATGTTGTGTGTCGTGTGGTGTCTTGTCTCTGTGCAAGTTGGCCCGGCTGGGTATGCGAGTCGTCGTCGCGCGTCGAGCAGACGGCCGAGCTAGATCCGGACGTGGCGCCTCACAGTTGGCTCAATTCACAGTGCAGCGCCTACTGACGCCGGACAAAGTAGATGCGGCGTCGGTGAACAAGAACAAACAAGACGTATGGAACACAGAAAGATGGAATGCTTCAATTGCTCGAGGCTATCTTCTGCACAAGGGGGCTGGTTTAATCCATTGCGCGTCGGCCCGTCATCACTCAGCCGTGGCCGAGGTAATTGCCACTTCGGGATCTCTCGCATCTGCGGCCGCTCTCCACCCTCTCCGCCTAGCACAGGTCAATCAGGTTGCCCTCTTCGCACCCCACGCTCGCCTTCCCTCTCGGCGGCGGAGACGACGACGCAGAGCAGTTGGCTAGAACGACGTGCCCATTGTGCATCATTGTCTTTCCGCCACTAAGCTCGCTCGCTAGCGTGGGCCGAGTCGGCAGCCTGCTGCACTCAATTAGCAACTAGCAACCTCACTTCGTCACACAACCACAAACTTACCTGCGAACAGGCGTCTCCACCCCCTTGCGCCTCTCCACATCCGCCATCCTCGCGCCCATGGACAACAAATGCCCTGGATGCGCAGCATCGTACAGGAACTCCAGCTCGGGACTATCGAACGCCATCTCCCCTCTGCGCGCCTTCCCCAGAGCAACCTCTGCATCATGGCGCGCAGCATACCCCTCGAGGAAGCCCTGGTGCCTCGCCTCGTCTTCACTCCGAGTATTCTGTGCCTCTAGACTCGCCGTGATGCTCTCTTTCATCTCCGCCTCCAAGCTCTCGCGCACCAGCGCCTTGTACTGCTGCTCGCGCATGTTCTGTGCCTCCTCTCTCATCTCCAGATTCTGCGCCTGCACCGCAACCTTGGCCTCGAGCTCGGCCGCATGCCGCTGTGCATCCAGCGCGCCCAGACGCCGCGCGTGATCCCGGTACACCTCTGCCATCACGCCGTCCTGCTCCTCGCCCGCCAGCCGCGCCGCATACATGTGCTTCTGCCCCGCGCTAAGCAGCTCCTCCACATACGTGATGCGCCTCTCGCGGAACTGCAGGTCGCGCGCGAGTGCCTCATAGTGCTCCTTATGCGAGAGCGCCGCGGCCTGTTTGCGGAGGAGCTGCATCACCATGTGCGAGAGCGCCGTGTCGATGGCTTGTTCTTTTTCTGCCGACAAGGCTTGGCGGAGGCTGGCTATCTTTTTGCGCTCGGCGTCGAGGTCGTTGCGTGTGCGCATGAGCTGCGCTTCTTTGCGGGTGAGTTGTTCGCGGCTGTCGTCTGGTTGGTGGTGGTAAGAGGAGCGTGGGCCGCGGGGCGTGGGCGTGTAGTGTGACCATTCTGATGGCGGCGCTGGGCCCTGAGAGGATCGTTAGTCTTCGAGTATCCTTAGGCGCTGCGCATTCATACCTTTGAGCCTTCATTGCTGGACTGCCGGCTCGTCGACTGTAGGGGCGTACGTAGGTGCGGTGGTACGCCGTATGTTGGCCGCTGTTGCTTCAAGATCCCGGGCGTCTTGTGCATATCTGTAATGGCACGGCCTTTTCCTGGACTGGGAGCCGCATCGTTGTCGTCCTTGGCCTCTCCACTGTCCTTAGGCGTCTCGCAATTCCCCGCCGTTGACCCGTCCTTGTCCTTGTCCTTGACCACCGAGCCTTCAGAACTGTCGACCGTGACTTGCCCACCATCACATTCCCCCTCTTCACCACAAATAGCTCCCCGCCTCTCTAACACAACTCCGCCATCCGCACAATTTGCAGATCCATCGGTCATGCCATCCAAGCCCTCAGCCCCCGTTTCGCTCGCCCCATCTTGACCGCGCAAAGGGCCGTCGACAACACGACCAGCCTCGACTGCTTGTACGGCGTAGTCGCCAGACTCCTCTCGCCGCTCGGCCGGTCCGTCTGATGCGGCCGTGTCAACATCTTGGCTGCCTGGCACTTGCAGCGGCAAGGCCATGTTCTCCAGCTTCAGGCGTATCGACAGTGCGGTCGCTGCCTCGTTGGACAGAGAAGTTGTTTGAGTAGTTGCGCTCATGGCGTCAATCGTCTCGGCAAGGCGGATGTGAGGAAAGAAAGGAACACGAGGGGATGGGGGGGGGGGTTATATGGTGAGTTAGATGTCGCGTAAAGGAGGTGAGAATTCGGGCGTGTGAGGTCGAATGCGGCGGCAGCGGGTAAAGGTGGAATATGGCTGAGTATAGCGGGATGTGGATGGACGAGAGGATGTGGTAGGGTATGGCAGTATATGGCTGGACCCAGACTCCGCGAGCATGTATATTCGTTTGCTTTTTTTTCTCTCTGACAGGTATTTGTGCTGAGAGACGCAATCGTGTGGTGTGGAGGGGTTCGAAAGGGGTTTTAGTGAGTGGACGATTAGAGAAGATGCTGAGAAATCGGCATGTAGCCTGCCTGGCCATTCGATGTCGAAACCCAGCTCAGCCCATCGCAACTCCAACAAGATAGGTGAGGACCGCAAGCGTGCCTCACGCCGCGGTAAAACCATGCGTACCCACTCGATACTTGCCCGTCTTAAATCGCCAGATCTCACTTATAAACCTTCTCCCTCTTCGCCTCCCGCACCACCCCAAACCGAACCCCGACCTCCCCAAACGCCCGCATAATCTGCGGCGCCCACAGCTCATGACAACTGACCAACCGTACCTCCCTCAGCTCCAACAAACACAACCTAAAATCCTCAATAAACGTCCAAAAAAAACCCAGTCCATCCAGCCGCATATCGTTTTGCAAAAACAGCCCGCCCTGCACCAGCAGAGTAAACTCCTTCAGTCCCGTCGGTAGATCCTGCGCAATGTGCGGCTGGGCAATGGTCTCCGGGAACTCGAGGATGGATAGCGTGCTACCGAGACAGGTCGCCTGGCACAGGGTCAGGGCACGCAGCTTGGTGAAGGGCAGGAGCGAGGGCAGCCGCGCGACGGAGTCGTCGCGGTACCGCACGTCGCGCAGGTCGAGCGAGAGCGACTCGAGGGTGTCGCTGTGGCGCAGGAGGGCCTCGTAGAGCGCGGCAGGGGGATCATTGGTCTCGAGCCAGGCCCAGTCGAGCGCAATATGGCGGAGGTCATGGCACGCGGCAAGCAGGCGAGTGACTTCGTGGAACTCCAGGATGCATTCTGTGATGTGGAGGCGTTGCAGGGTGGCGAAGGAGGTAGGGTGTGGACTGCGGTTTGTGGCCGTGCTGTCGGTCACGGAGGAGGCGCGGAGGTCGAGGAGCGCGGGGGCGCGCGTCATGGCGGTGCAGATGCGGCGGAAGAGGTAGATGCCGTGGTTTTCGAGGAAGAAGTTGTGCGAGTGGATTTGGAAGCAGAGGGATTGGAGTTTGGGGAAGCCGTGGACGGCGATGGAGTGGGAATCGGGCCATGATGAGGGGCCGTCGGGCAAGATGTAGTTCCAGAATGAGATCTCTTCTGTTTCTAGGCTGACGATGGAGAGGTGTTGAAGGTTTGGGGCAAAGCTAACGACGTCTGCGAGGAGATAGAAATATTGAACGGCCATGCGAGTTGTGCCGGAAAAGGCTGCGTCTAGATAGAGGCTGTGTCGATTGTCTGCCAGTCGGTTCTCAACATAGTGCACATAATCTGCAAAACACATTCCCAAGTCAAAGCTAGGCTTGGGATTGGATATCGTGCGGTGGAAGAGCTTCAGAGGTCTCAAGCCATACCACGTGGCTGATCCCCAAAACGCAGAGTACAAAATTGGTGTTGCAATGATTCGTAATTCACGCGATGCTAAACAGATTGAGTGCAAGCCTCGTCGACGTGCTTGATTCTCGTGCTGTCTTGCCTTCTCTTTTGGTTTGTTTCTAAAAGCTGTCGATTGGGGTTCGAAAGAGGGAATGTATTCAAGATACTGCACAATTTCTATAAGCAGTTCGACTGGCAGGGTATGCGAGACCTTTGGAGAATTGAACATTGTGCAATGTGTGTGTTTGTTGTGAGACCACGTCAAATTAGAGTTGAGGTTGAGGTTGACTGGATATCATTGGCTTGGCAAGTCGTGCGCTGGTCAAGGCCGCTTCGGGACGGCACCTACGCAGACGAGCGATTGTTTACTTACGGTTGCACGTGTAACTTATCTTATATACAAATACTCGACGTGTAGGTGTTTACAAAACGTAAGGCTTGAGAAAATTACATGACCTTCCTTGCTTTCCCGGTCTCAACCTCATACACCCAACCGGTAAACTTGATGCCTTGCTCAACAGCCTTGCTCTGTAGCCACTGGACGTCTTTCTTGACCTCTGCCTCAATGTCGGAGAAGGTAAGGAAGTCAATATCTTCTACCTCCTTCGCCGCCATGGCGCCCTTGTTCTTCTTCACAAGGCCCTTGGCGGTGTCGTTGTCGAATAGAAGCATGCCACAGCCAGTGTGCTTGACAACAAGCACTTCGGTAGTACCAAGAAGCTGTTGGGAGATCACAATTGAGCGAAAGGCGTCTCGAGCAGAACCTCCGGCGTTGCGAATCACATGGGCGGCCCCGAGAGGGATTCCAAAAGCTGCGGCTGGGTCGATACGCGCATCCATACAGGTTACTATGGGTATAATATGAGCACCAACATTCCATACTACGGAGCTCGAACGCTTAGGCGAGGCTATACATACAGACAGCGTATTTTTGGCTAGGCGGGAGCGCTAGGTTGCCTTGTGTAAAGGTAGCAGTGTACTCCTGGTTGCCCTGCTCAAGGTTTTGCTCGCCATTGGATTTGGCCACCATCCTGGTTGATTGCCACATGGCAACTAACACGAAGCGCTCCTGTTCTTAAGTACCCTAATGTCCCTCTGCTGGTGGGCTGCTGCTGACGGCCTGTGATGTGAGTTTACAAATCGTGGTGGTGACATTGCGGGGTAAGATTGCGTTTCATCGGATTTTAGAAGCTAGTGGGGCAGCGATCTGCTTATGTATATTGTATTGACTTGCTACAACATACAATTTTTGTGCGCATCTGGATTGTTGATTAGAATGGTTGTCGATGGTAGGGCGTGTTGGTTATATACGGTCGCGTGCTTCCTGGTGGTGCAGGTGCCAGTAAGCCACGCCAAATTTTGCATCAACCATCACGCAATCTTCTCTTCTAAAACCTCCATAAAATATGAGATTATTAACGGACTACGGTAATTTAACATCAAACTTCCCAGTTGCCTGTGGCTTCGACAGCGTCCACAATATGCCCTCCTCAATACAATCATCCCAGTGCTTTGAGGCCTTCAAAGCATCACCAAACCGCCGGTGGCCATGAGGTACGCCCCTGAACAGTCGGATCTCGGTGGGTACATTCGCTTCCGAGAGTAATTTTGCATAGAGTAACGCCTCATCTCGCAACGGATCAAAGCCTGCGATGCCAAAGACTGTGGGCGGCAGGCCTCTTACTTCCTCTTCAGTAGCATTCACAATATTGACCTTGGTATCCTTAAAATCCGGTTTCTCGATCTTGAGCAAACCGGTAAAGAAATCAATAGCTGTTCTTGGTAGTATCGGAGCGTGTTCGTTCTCCACATATGACGAAACTTTGAGTTTTTTGCCGGGGCCTTGGTCGTATGTCTCTGGAGATGCTACGCATGGAATGACGAGGACCTGGCCAGCTAGTTTAGGTAGATTCTTTGTGACTTCGCTCTTGCCGAGGTGTTGTTCAATCGCAAGGGATGCTGAAAGTTGACCACCTGCTGAGACACCACCGACTACAACTTGGGTTGGATCGCCACCAATCAACTCGATATTTTTATGAACCCAGGCCAAAGAATCTTCAGCGTCATACCATGCGGTGGGGAAAGTGTGCTCGGGCGTATGTCGATAATTCACGTTCAGCACCAAGACCCCTGTTTTGATTGCAGTCTGCGCACAGGTAGCATCTTCGCTGCTCAGGGTGCCGAAAATGAAACCACCGCCGTGGAAATACATAAAAACGGGTAGCTTTTCGGACTTTTGTTTCTCGACAGAGCGGTAGGTCCTGGCTTCGATTGCGGAGCCGTCTCTTGTAGGAATGGAGAAGTCGACTGTGTGTACATAGGCTGATAGTTGGGCCATCGCAGCTGCAGTTCGTTTCTCTCTCTCAGCATTGACCGCACTTCGGAGAGCTATTGGATCGGCGTTCGTATTGAAAGTCACTGCCGGGAGCGTCTTCTCTACTGCGAGCCATTCCTCGGATGGGCCGCCGTAATGGGAAAAGTCCAGAGTCATTTTGAATATCCTTCTTGCCCTTTAGTTTGGAGTAACGAGGAACAAGTAAAATGATGTTAGAAGTTTGTGACTCCAAGAGGATGGCGGATACATGGCAAGACTAGCCGTGTATGGGTTATTACAACAATCCACTGCCCCTCACTTAGCGCAGGTGCCCGTGTACCGAGGTTTACCAGTCATCCGCCCACGATACAGAGCTCGGGGTGCGGCACTTGCGGCCGTGGAAACCTCTTGAGAAAGTCTGGTTCGAAATACTCCTACATCAAGAGTTAGTGTTGGTTCCAATACAGCTAGGTCGGCTTACCTTATTCGATTTGCCGGGTCAATGCCGATGAAGAGCCCCATAAACATCTCAATATATTATCGGACCATCATAAGTTGAGAGTTGAAGTCAATAGTTATTGGCGTCGGTTATGAGGTGATGTCATTGGACGTGGTCGTGCATTATGCGTGCTGACGACGATTGCAGCGTACCGTCGCATTCGTCGTCTTGATGCTGCGCGATTTCAATACTTGTTCCCTCGATCGATATTCCCTTGGCCATCGATATTTCGGTAACTGGCCATAAGCTTTTTGACGACAGACTGGTGAGCTGGGCGGGCACGTGGGGTAGTCTCACGGGATGGGATGACCCGAATAAGTGGGTCGCACGACAACCAACAATGATGTTGCCTAGGAATGCACAGCCTCCCCCGGGGACCGTCGACCGTTGCCCTAGTTGAGCATGCTGCCCTGCGCACCCTGTCGCTGCATGCAGCTCTGCTTGACAGCCCGTCGGGACTCGTACTGGATGGTCCTTTTCATGCTTTTGAAGGCTGCCATATTGCGAGGTAGTACTGCTGTTTCGTTGACACCCTCGTCAAGCAGGTAAGAAACAAAACTGCGCTGTTTGCTAGCCACGGCCATATCGAGAACAGAGGACGGTTCTGAGTCCTGCGCGTTGATATCACCGCCAAACGCGACCAGTATTCGCGCAAGCTCAATATCTCCAAATTGTGCAGCTACATGCAGTGGCGTTCGTTGCCAGTTGTCGGTCGATTTGACCAGCGTCAACCCCTCGGCGTGTTGTTCTAGGATCCGGCGGATTTGTCGAATGCGATCTGTGTCACCGCCACACTTTGCGATGTGGAAGTGAAATTCTTCCCAGTCGCTCTTTGCGCTGACAGGCGAGCGTGTCGTTGCCGAAGTGATGCTATTGCTACAATCAGATATTGTTGGTGGAGCTTGAGAGCCTGTCGAGGACACTGAAAGTCGTGAGCGGGGTGATAGGGTCGGGGCGGTCAAAATTCGGTGTACAGAAAGATCTGAATCGTGCTCGAACACGGTAGAGGCTTCCGACATTGTTCTCTCGATAGGCCTGATGCCTTCATTTGCGAAACTTCGCGTCTCTGTACGAATAGGCAGAGCTTGCTGTGCGGCCATGGTTTCGGATATGCGGCGATTAGTATTTGCTACGTCAAGCGACCAACAGTTTATATAGATATTCATAGCATCCATGTCCCCGCGAATGTTGTGAAGGGTGGCTTCTATCTCTTTCTTGACGCGATCCATCTGTCTTTGGACGGCCCACTTCTGAAGCCATGTTTCTGATTTCAGTCCAGCCAATTCAAATACCAGCGGCTTTAATTTTTCCATCCGCCCCTGACAAGTTAAGAGTGTCTTGCCCACGGCGCGGGAGGATTGGCTGTTATCGCTGGGCCCTACTCGTTTGTACGTCGATTCAACGACCTTGATGAGCCGGTGCAAGTCTTTGAGTTGAACCAGGAGTCCCTGGATCAAGTCGGTGACAATGTTTATCTCTTTGATGTATTTGACTGTTTTCTCGATAATCACAAGGGAGACATTCGCAATAGTGATGACGCTCGACGTAAGTTCAGCCATTTTGGCCTGGTCGCTGATCAAGTCCAGGTTAGTATTTAGACGATGGGTTCAAAACAAGACGGCTGGGTTCATCGCAGTTTGTGGGGCAGTTCGAAATGGAGAAAAGTGGAACGTTCCTGCGGAGTGCGGGTGCGCGCCGCTCCTATGGTAGGTAAATAGGGCTATGCAGAGGCCCTGTAAGACAGAACAGGCGACATAGAGGTGGCTGAGTGTCGCACGTGCTTTGATGCTGTGACTCTTCGAGTCGTGTTTATCCAGGTAGCAGTCAAAATAAGCGAAGGAAATTGCAGGTGTCGGGCCGTTCACTACCCAGACGATTGGAACAGTAACCAACGTCTGGAGCGGCTGGGGTCAACTAGTTGATCTTGGAAGCGATCTCACTACATATCTACGGTGCCAACTGTAGGATCAGCAGGCGGGCCAAACCTTGCCCAACAGAAGCTGACACATGCATTGCTCTGTCGAATAAAACCGGGACAGGACACGGAAACGGGTGACATTGTGCGAAGCTAGCATCAAATTTTGCCTCTGTTCCCGTGTGGCCGTCATGTCGGGGCAGGGCAACCAATGGGGGAGCAGGCCGGATAGACTAATATCGTCGCCTGCTTGCTGAGCCACCACGACGCACTCTGCATCAAGGGCGTCGCTTATTGTGACACCTGGAGGACTCTGTACTTGCAAGGGCTTATAGCTGTCTCGCTAGCGTGGCATATAGTGTCGACACGTTGGTTCGTGTCATGTTCCATCCATTGGAGGCCAACCAACTACTGGTCTTGAATGGTGGCAGCCTAAGTCTCTCATTGGCTTTGCTTAATTGCTTAATTACTCAAACATGTTTGCCTGCTCAGCCTTGTGTGCTGCCTCATGGCTAGGGTCGCGTGTGGAATGTATATTACCGCCCTTGACTCGCACAGACAAACTTATCCGATGAAAGCTCTAGTCATTCCATGTCTGTCCTATAGTTCTCTCTACAGGCTCTGAACGTGGCATATGGTTTATCCTGGAAGCAATTTCGACCACACAAATTCACTAACATGTCACAATCCCTAGTACGAATACCCTGACACATCCTGACCTTTCATTCCTGACTAAAGGTGTAGCCCCCAAATCGACATATCCCGATGCTTGGAGACCGCACCTTCATGACAACAAACACTGAAGCGACAGGCCCTCAGCAAACAGTTGACAACCCCTTTTTAACATTTGACGACACTGTCTTGCATCTCACGACAGGCCGCACCGAACTTGAAGATTATGTACACCATTTCGCTTCTCACAGCGGCTTAAAGCACCGCTATGAAATGCTTCTCTTTGGCGCACGTCTGGCCCGTAACAAGCACGAAGCCATGATACGTTACAAAGACGAAATCACCGAGCCGGAGAGGGAGCTAATAAAGACCGAAAAGGATAAGGAAACTGGATTCTGGAGGCAAGCAAAGTTCTTCAAAGCTACAAGTACGTGCTCACAACATTCTAAAAGCATGATATCTTAAGCTAAAACATATGTTAACCTGTGTACAGTCATTACAGCCAGTTTAGGCGGCATGATTCAAGGATGGACACAAAGCGTACGTTGATACCATCTCCAAGCTTCGACTCTGAATCTATTGTGTGATAAAAAGGTACTAACCCGTACCACAGGTGAATAATGGCACTGCATACGGCATGCCCCAGGAATTCAACCTCTGTTATACTGGCCCTGATTGCAATCCGGCCTCGCTCTGGACATTCGGGACACTCAACGCCATTCCCCTCTTATCTGCTGGACTATTCGGCACACTTCTAGCAGATCCGCTGCAGGAGAATTTTCTCGGCCGACGCGGCAGTGTGATGCTGTCTTGTCTGGTTACTGTCGCATCGACGATCGGGGCTTCGGTCACACACAACGTCACGCAGTTAGTGATATGTCGGGCGATTAATGGGCTTGCGTTGGGTGCAAAGGCATCAATTGGTAAGCATACAACTCGTTGATGTGGTGGATTATGTTGGGAAGTGAGCTTGACACAAGCTTTGTAGCATAGTCCAACATCACTTCAAAGAAACAGGCTAACCATCACATATAGTCCCTATATACTCCGCCGAGCTGTCGCCGGAGCATATCAGAGGTGCAATCCTGGCTAATTGGCAGCTCGCAGATGCGCTCGGCATTTTTTTCGGTGCACTCTGCAATCTGCTCATTGTAATCTATGTCTCCAACTCGTACGTGAGCTGGCGCATCCTAACTAACACGGCGCTCATCCCAACTCTCCCTTTATTACTTATGATATACCTCATGCCCGAATCGCCGCGTTACCTCATGAAGCATGGCCGCTACGAAAAGGCACTCGACGCCTTTAACCAAGTGCAGACGACACCACTGCTGGCTGCCCGGGACTTCATGTATGCGCACGCGCAGTTGGACTTTGAGAGCAGGATGTTAAAAGGGCAGGCGAATGAGTTCAGGAATTTGGCTGACCGGGTTGACGTCAGTGCTGCAAATCTATCGATTAGAGGCTCTGCCAGCGCGAACTCGTTGCGAGCTTCTATTTCTCCGGGGCAATCTGTTCAGCATGAGGCGAATCTTAGACCTGAAACCACTCTACGGCAGCGAGATAGTCACCACCAAAGCATGCTGAGTGGGAGCGATCATCGTGGAGGCGTGGAACTTGCGGATTTGCAACGACAACAAAGCGATGTTTCAAGTTTGGATATTGATCTCGGAATCGAGACCGCGAAGAAGATAGCGGAGAAAAAGAATCCTTATTCGTATCACATCGGTGTTACCGGATATTATAAGCGCCTCGGGCAATTGTGGTCGAATATGCGGTGTCGTCGGGCGCTGCTTGCTGCGTCGATTGCTATGATCGGTCAACAGATGACGGGCGTGAATACTATTGCTCTTCTTGGGACTACCGTGTGTAAGTGCCAGCTAAGACTTTTCCTTCGATTCGTACTAAGTCAATGTTAGGGGATACCTTGTTGGTACATGACACCATACCAAATTCGAGAGACGTTGCAAGAACCGCTGCAATAATTAATTTGGCTTTTGGTGCGGCAAATTACTTAGGTGGACTCCCTGCTTACTGGTAAGAAGGTTGTGGTGCGGTATGTGAGAGAGACACACGCTAACCAAGACGATGTCGATAGGCTATCAGACAAGATTGGTCGTTCGATTATGCTTGCATTGGGCTTACCGAACATGGCTTGGTCAATGTTGATTTTTGCCTTCCTTTTCAAGATCAACAATTCCGCTGTGCAGACACCCATGGTCTCCATCTTCGCGGTCGTTTTCGTATTGTTCTACGCCCCTACTGCAGGAACATCACCTTTTGTGAGAGTAATAATTATTAGGTATAGAACCGCAGCTAATTCATGTACCTCTAGTCCATCTCGGCTGAGGTTTATCCTTTGGTGTCGCGTGAAGCTGGTATGGCTGTCGGAGTTGCTGTGAAGTAAGTATCTTCAGACATGGATTTAACATGTGGACACCTGCTAATTTTAAACTATAGTCTTTTAGGATGTGGTGTACTCGCGCTCGTCTTCAGTCCATTGATGAACCGTAAGTCCTACAATCACTTGATGCCGGTTTCAACTATATGCGAATTACACTGACTATATACCTAAACAATTAGATATCGGAACGACAGGCGCTTTCTCCATCTTCTCAGGCCTCAACCTGGTAGCATTTGTACTGGTGTACCTCTTTGTCCCAGAAACGAGAATGCGGACACTCGAAGAACTGCAATACACTTTTGACCTGCCCACACGCTGGCATGTTGCTTATCGAGCGACTTATATCTCTAAGCATGTGAGGAAAAATTGGTGGAAGTATTTACTGCGCAGAAAGATTGATGATGACGACGTACCGATCGCGTATTACGAGTGGGCAAGAATTGAGTATGGTGATAGATTACGAAGTAGCTAGTGTAGTGAGCAAATATCTTGATAGAGTATTGACCTGAACAAGGCATTGCCTCACTCAATCATTCCTGGGTGCTGCATCCTTGGTGTCAAAACTTGCTTCATGCATCCACTCAGGGCCCGAGTTTGAAGATCTCCTTTGTGCCGAAAAGGTTCTTTTAAGCTCCCTCAGCGCACGATTATTATGTTGCTCAGCCATTGGCATCTCATTCTCGTAACTGGCCTTGCCACGATCTTGCCAACCCGCACCTAAGATTTCATCTAAGCTGATAGAAGACTCCCGGCGAACTCTCCTTCCCACCCGAGGATGCCACAATTGAGCCATTACCTTTCCCTTTTGAAATCGATGTGGTGGCCCAAATAACTGGGAGCCCCATAAATCATTGATTTCTTCGATGTATTGAGCATATGTGGTCTTATTCCTGTTTTCCGTGATACGATTTTCAATAATGCTGGATCGCCCACGACCGTATAATACAATCAATTGCATCTGTAGTGCCTTGACCACAGTGTGGTAATGGACATGTACGCCAAGATCTCGCAATTGAACAACTAGCCGTAGCCCAAAGCTCCATTTTAAACGGCGAAGAACATTTCGGTCTAGCAATTGGCGGCGGTAGTGTTTCTTTTGTAGGATGGGACCAAATCGAGACTGTTCGAGGTTTGCGTGCGGGAGAAGGCCGGCGCGAAAGCCCCAAATGATGAGACCTTGTATAAGAGAGGGAGGAAACAATTGACGTATAGGGTGAAGGCGGTTTTCGTGTTGCATTACGGTTGCAGGAAAGTGGAAGTAGTGGCTGCGTTCTGGATACGCCTTTCTTAATTTATCAAATGCAAGGTCTCGAAAGGGCGATATAGGTAAGTTCGCAAACTGCTTACTACCTCTTGGTGCGTACCAACACAGCAGCCAAAGCAGCAATCGCTGAAGCTCCCGCAAACGTCCAGACATTCCGAAGCGTCGAATGAGCTCACGCCAAGTAAGTGGTGATATTGGACCCATGCCAAACTCAAGTATGGCCACAAAGACACGAGTTGTAAATCGCAAATCATCAAATGCTTCCTCTTTCGACTTGATGGGTTCGTGGCCTCGCTGTCGGCGTCGGAGAAGACTTTTTATGGCCACTATTGACTCCTGGGTCACCATGATGCCTCGGATTCGCATGTCTTGCAGTACCTCCGTGACATGCCGCGGCCCTGTGTCTTTGATATGGGTCTGTAGAAGGAGGTTCCATGATTCTCTGGATGAATCGCTGTGGAATAGGGTCAGTACAGCTAGTGTGAGCTGTACCTGTGTATATTCTCCTTGGCTCAAATAAAAGCTTAGTAATTTACGCTGTATTTCGGCATCACCGAAGACATCTGGATGTTGGTCGCTATTGAGAATGCTGCGCACCAATTGCCACTTGTTTTCTATTGAGAACTTCTCCAGTGCTAGAGAATACACGCTTCCCTGCAATGATATGCCTGCTGTTTTAAGCTGTTCGAAAATTTTGGGCAAATGCTCAAGCGGCTCTGCCCGGAAGGCTATGGCTTGGACTGTTAGAGGCCCAATTTCATTCACTCCAACCACGACAAGCCCATTTATGATCGATTCGAGCGAGAATGCGTTGGTCGCAAACATTTTGGCACAGAATGAATCCTCGAAACGTACAGGTGCGCTATCACGTCCCAAGAGGCGACGCAAGAGTTCTTGATTGTATCTTGGGTTGTCTCGCATAGATTCGTTGGGCACGGTCCTAGGTGGTGAAATGCTCGATGAAGCAGCTGTGAGGATGTGAACGATAGGATGTGCGGTAGCAGAGTCCGTTGGCATGTCGTTGCGAAATGTGCAAAGGTTATGCCATCGACGAGCCATGGTTATGTTACCCTTCTCAATCAAGGGCAGCACTACCTCATCGTATACATTTCTCTCGTTACTGGCTCGGTATATCTCTATTAACGCCTCGTAGGTCTTGAGATTGAATGTGGATTGGCCATGATTCAAGAGTTTCTTGAGGGGTAATTTCTTCAATTGTAACTTGACCAGCATCGAATGGTGGTAGTCCAAGGCCCTGTCGGCGTCTCGTGGAAGCCAACGGCTCATAACAACATCGTATATGTGAGGATACTGCTGACCCTTCCCTTTCATTAATTCAGAGGCATGGCCTATGACGTAGTCAACTACATCAGGGTGCTTCGCAAAGGTTGCCCAGAGATATCTAGCGTCTGTTGTGTCTTGAGTGGGAAGGTCAAAACGCGCACGTCGACGTAGGTTCCACACTTCTTCGATACCCTGTTGACCATAGAGTCTTTCGTAGCGAAACAAAGTCCTCGCCCATGTTGAAGCGTTACTCTTTGCACCTTCACCGAGCGTTTTATCTTGCTGTAAATTGTCGTCAATCATCCCACCTGTGAAACTATGGCTGTCGCCTTCAAGCAATTGGCGAACCCTATCGCGATTGGGAATGATTTTTTCACCCTCCTTCCATCTTCTCCATTTCTGAAATCCAGCATTTGGCTGCTTGGTGTAGCGGGTGCAGCGCGTTGGTTTGGGGTGGTAGCAGAATCTAGTTGTGGAACATGCTGCAGGCACACCGAATTCGTTGACAATCGGTCGTAAAAGCCGCTGAGCAGAAGGGCTGGCAACAAGCCTGCGTAGTGCCGGTGGCATCAACAGGGCGAATTATGATTACCATTGCAGAGGGATTCGTCGCGCGGTTGCGAAAGTTGATATGGCTGCGAAGAGTTTAGTGGTCTTGGCATTCGACTTCGGCCCTCTAAACATCATTCGACCAACTTCACGACCAGATACACACACACCAATCCGCCCATTGCACCCACCCACCCCCTCGAACACATCTCCACTCTTTACAATGGCCGGGTATGTCCAAGCCGCAGTCCTAGAAGCCGCGATGCAGTGTGCCACCTTGCGCGATCGGCACCTCAGCATGCCTCCGGCTTTCCTCGCAGGACTCGATGCTGACGTCTAGACAGCTGGATCTACCGCGAGAACAACGTAACGCACTATCAGCGTATGCATCAGACAAACGATGGCTTGAGGACCTGGGAGAAGGTGCGTTTTGTCCTGCCGGAGGGGCTTGGAGGCTTGGGCACGGGAAGGTTGAACGGATGACTAACAATGGTCATATAGGCCCGCGGCAAGTGGATGATTCCTACCTACAAGGTTATGCTCTTCACCAGCTTCGGCGCCAGCATGTGGATGATGGGCCGCATGGTTCTTGTAAGCTATGCCCGACTCGTCGACTCCGCAACATTTCTGAGTACATATCCAGGGCCACAAATCTTGGTGGGGAAAGAACTAGAACGGAAGAATACAAGAGGATATCGCAAGAAGAGCAGAATACTCAACAGCACCCATGTACAAACAATGAACAGACTCGATAAACTGGACAAGCTCTGCATTCCGTCACTACATTTCTTGCCCAATCTCTGATCTACGATTGAAAATCCAAATCTCCCTTACGTTATATTGTGATATTACTCTTGATCCCTAGTTGTGACGATATAGCTCAATTTCCCCGTTCGAAGCTACCCCTCCACATTGGTGCTAGCGCTGGTCCAAAATGAGGTCAGTGCCGAGCCGAGATCCTTCGTCGACGGCGCCGCAACATGTCCTCAACCTCTGCTTCTCTGCTCCTCTCGTCTCACCATTCTCTAGAGGTCAATTAGCCATGGCCGATATACTCAAGGGCCTCTTTGGCGGCCAAAAGCCTGTCAAGGCGCCGGTCGCAGGCGATGATGGTACCCAGCCGCCATGTCTCCTTCTGTCGCATTGCACAACTAACACGCCCAGACTTCGCCGACTATGCCGGCGCACCTGAACCTACGCCGGCAGCCATCTCGTCCTTCACAGATGCCGCACACGTAGCACAGCCTACGGGTGCCATTGGTGCCCGGCCCTATACCGCATGGTACCGCGTATGGGAGCGGACAACCGCCGAGGACTTCAAGCTGGAAATGTATATATTGCCCTTCCTCTTCCTCCTCATCGTCATTCATGTCTTTGGTACACGTGCCAACCGAAAGAAGGCCAAGGCGTGGGCTAGGGTACATGCGCCTGTGCTGCAACAAGAGTTCGCTCAGGTCGGCTACAAGGCAGGAGAGGTGGCTGCCAACCCAGAAGATATCCTCCGTGAGAAAAAGGCCGATGAGCACCAGACGTACGCGACAGGTCGCCAGAACGTCGCCTTTATTGACTTTAAGATCACCCTCATCAAGCGCTACAACCCTTTCTTGGTTCTAGGCGAGTTCATGATTCCTCTGTTTTTTGAGAGCTTTCCGCCCCCGGTCGAGCGCGTCGAGGCCACCGCCTATGTCTTTGATGGCCAGGAGACGAAACACGCACCCCACTACGGATCAGGAGACGCAAAGAAGGTTCCCAACAGCGCCTTCGATGGCTTTGTCTTTGCCGTTGTACACAAGGACGTTATGAAGCGTATGCGTGATGACCGCTACGATGTCTCTCTGACCACCATCCGCGACCATGCTAAGCTCCCCGCTTGGACCGCCGTCATGAGTGAGAGCGCCGAAATCACTGATGTGATCCTGACCCCCGAGCTCATCAAAGCCATCCACGACGCCGGCGACGCCTTCGAGGCCCTCGTCGTAACCGACCAGCCCATGGACCAACCCAAGACGTGAGTTCTCCAACCAACTCAAAACCCTCCATACTAACCCTACCAGCATCGACGACACCAAGCCCAAGAAGCGCCTCAACCTCTCGCTCAAGCTCCAATCAGACTACACCTCCACCCTCCCTCTCTTCCAATACTTCCTCCGCCTCCCCGACCACCTTGCCTCAGCTGCCCACTTCCGCCCCGAAGCTCTGCGCCGCATCAAGCAGACGCGCGACGAGCAAATCGCCAAGATCCGCAAAGTCGACGAGGAGGAAAAGGCTGAGGAGCGCAAGCTCGCTGCTGATAAGCTGAAACGCGAGCAGCGTGACGCCAAGCTTGGCCGTCTGAGTGCGGACGAGCAGCGCAAGTTCTTGGAGCGCGAGCGCGAGAAGGATGGGAGGAGGAGGATGAAGAGGAGTACAGTTAAGGCATAGGAATGCGTGTAGGAAGGGATGTGTATTGGGCGAGTTGGTGGTGGGGAATGTTGGGATGTTCTTATTTGAATTAGTAGTTTGTATTATCTTGGAAAGGGCATGTAGGCAAAATATGATCGATGATTCATAATGAATGGACTTGATGCTTAGATCGCTCGTTGAGAACTGATGCGGTAAAATCGCTAAATTTGTGATATGTCTGAGCACGAATGAGATGGCAATTACTCGCAAGTTCGAATACATATCACGTATCTTCACATTCTATGCAAACCACACTTTACCGCGACTTTTAACAAAAAATTGAGTCTATTTTCTACATGTCAATACCCCTATCTTCAAACTCTCTTCCCATCACCTTTCTGAAGTTCCTTGGCCATCTGCGCGATGTGGCTCCAGTCAAAGCTGTCTTCGCCGAGACTCCATGCCATGACGCCTCCGAGTTTGAACTTGCGCACAATTTCCTCGAATTTGCGGGAGATGAGGGCGGGCGTATCCCAGGTCCAGAAGAGCTTATTCTGGGCGTCGAAGAAGTATTGTCCGCCTGCTTTTTCGTCGGTCTGGCCGCCTTTGAGAGCCTTTTGCCAGGAGCCGTGGACGTCTGGATCGGTACAGCCTGTGCCGAAGGCGTGTTGGCAGGCGCCAGAGCAATGCTCTTTTGTCATGCCACAGTTGCCATATTGGGAGCAGCAGGTTCCAGCACATTTTGTGTTTTTCCCGGGTCTAGAGGGTCAACATTAGTCTTCTCTGTTAGAACTTGGAGGGCTGTTGCTAGACTTGCCCACATGTGCCATCGGTAGTTGACGTCAAGGACGAAGTATCCACAGGCTTCATGTGGAATGTCTCGAAGGTCCATGCTCTGTCTAGTATCAGTGGTTGTTCGGCCGAAAAGGAGGTATACCGACCCAGAAGTGAGAGTGTCTTTGCCTGCCGAGTCTTCTGCAGGAACAATTGCACAGCCGAGTGGCCGAGAAGAGCAATCACCCTGTGTGGTGAAGAATTTGGCGTAATAAGCGAAACCGACTAGATTGTTTACTCAGGATTACACCTAAATGACGGGGATGTGGTGACCCACGGTTGATCTTGTCATTGGGAGCGCCAATGGCGAGATAATTCTGAACAGTCTCGATTGAGTCGGCAACAGAGCTATGGTGGTTTGTAGCATTGTCGCGGCGGTTCATAAGGTCGTATGACATGATCTATGATGTGTGAGCTTGAAACCTCGATATAATGAAACTAAAGCTTGTGTTACATTGATATAATCTACAGACTTCCAAATCTTAGGGCCTGTCTCGTTGGTAAATCCAATCATATCAACTATACTTGATCAGTCCTCTGCAGTTCCCTGGATGATGAATTTATTTACCTTTCTTCCCTGGCACGGCAATGGAGAGGAGCTTGTTTCCTATAGCAGCGCGAGTGGCTCCGAGTAACTCGTGATATGCATTGACCTGATACACCTTATCCGAGTTTGGCACCTGTTTGTAGTCCGCACCATTACCTCCAGGGTACTCCCAATCGATGTCTGGCAAACATTAGTTCTTACCACATCATGTGTTTCGCGGTATAGCTCACCAACTCCATCAGCACCAGTGTTGCGTAGCATAATAGCCACATCGGAGGCGAATTTCTTGATCCCTTCGGTCGATTTTGACGCTACGGAGAACCCAATGTCATCACCCCACCCACCTACTGCGATCATAATTTTGGCATTTGGAAACTCGGTACGAATGGTCGATATGGGGACCTTGGGCTGGAAAGTGGCGGTTGCGTTGGCCATAGCAAAAGCAATGACAACATGGTCAATACCTGCTCGCTGTTCTAGCTTGTCAGGCCGGGTAGGGTGCCATCTGCATTGTGTATTAAGCGGTCTGTTTCTCAACATGAAAGGAGGGCTACTTACTCATCGGCATACATAATAAAGCGAGCATTTGCCGCTGCGGCGAGCGCAAGGAGAGCTACTAAAGAGACTAGCATGGTTCTAGCTTACGAGGAGCACACTACTCAATACCGGATGGAGTGCAAGAAGGAAAAGAGGATAGGTACTCAAAACGGTGTAACTGTTGGTAGTTAAATAGGGCTCTGTAGAGGGACTCAAGAGCATTCCACAGGAAAGATAGCAAGTGTGAGGAGCGTTGCGGAAGGAGCAAGGCTGGGTTTTATATGACAAGGATTCATCAATAGATTTACCTTGCACTCAACCTCTTGGATGAGTCTTCGGTAGACGGCACGATTGACATTTAATAGACAGGAAATGGTTGTGCGAGCGTGAAATAAATTGCTATAGCGTAACTCTGGAAGCCTGGATGGGACTTTGTGACAGGACAAGTTGCAAGACCATAGGCAGCTGACAGCTGTCAAACGCGTAAATCTGAGTCAAAAGATCTTGAAAGAGAATGTGTGGGCATGACTGGAATGTGGAGGCCTAGTGTTCCCAGCAGTGCCCCCAATTTGTGGTGTCACAGTTCCTAAGCAGACATTGGCAAGCCTCGAAGAGCTCAGAAGAGAGGAAATTTGTTTAAAAATGACTGAAGAGGTTGCAAATGAGCAATAATTGCTCGGGTCGGTTGCCGATGACAAAAGCGTTTTTGTGTGATGTTGGTAGATTGGTGTGACAGGTACAGGAGACGGGATGCTGGATCTGGGAATGTTGTTTGCAACGAAGACGGACTAGGAACGAAGAGGAGAAGTTGTAATTTGGACCTTGGGTAGAAGAACATGTGCGATGGACATGAATAAAAAAGCTGGCCTGGCCAAGAGCCTATCGTGGCTTCTACAATGGGTGAGGGGTGACAGAAAGGCAGTGGCGGCCCACTCCAGCCCCACGCTGGACACTACCGCCGGCTCTGTTTCCGTAGCCATGCTCCCATCACTTCCTTTGCTCCTCATGCGATTTAACAGTGGTAAACCAAGAGACACAGCGCTGCCATTCTGACCATTTCGTCACCAGGATATACAATTCAGGTACCAAGATGGACAGCCAAACTCTTTCTGGTGGGTTTCTTGCGACACCGCATCCCTTAGAGGGTAACTAGCAGCTCCAGGATCGTCTTCTAGCAGCCATGTATGCTCAATTAGCAAGCTCACTCGCCATCAGCACCACCGAAAACGGTTGTGGAGAGAAGAAGCGCTAAATTACGAAACTTTGGTTACGACTGCATGTGTACGCACGTCAGCTGCAGACGCGGTTCGGTTGGGACAGCTAACGGTGCGAGCGATGGCCAAAGAACCATAGGCGATAAAAACTGGCTCTGGCTCTGGCTCTGGCTCTGGCTCATCAGCTCGACTGCTGGGTTGTTTTGTTTTGCAACACAGGACGTCGAGACAGCACCGTGCACAGTTCTGGCACCACCCAGATGCAGCTGCATTCGATGAGCGGCGACGCGCACGTGATGGTCCGGCCGATCCGTGGATTAAGACGATCGCCTAGGGACCCCGGGCTGGGCTTAGACAGCGGCTGCAGAAGCTATGCAGCAAGCTTTGGCCAATGACGATGCGCCAAAAAATTAGAGAGGCTGGGAGGAGGTTGGGAATGGGAGTGCAACATGGATCGGCCTCAGCTGAGGGCACACGAACGGTTGCATGCTGCATGAGGAGGCCGGCCTGCTCCAATTGGGAGGCTCCACGCATGTGAGAGTGGCTCCACCCACGGAGGTGAAGGTCCAGTGAAGCTCGAGCAGCACCAGCAAAGCGAAAAGCCAATTTGCCAGGGCAGCCGAGGCCAATTGATTGTCATCGCCAGGCCAACATCCGCGCACAGCTCCATTGCGCGTCGCAAGCAGCCTCGGTGCGGGCAAGAGGCTGGGCGGCCGCAAAGCGTTCGGGGGGGCGTTGGGTGCCAAAAGCAAAAGGGGAAGCTGAGACGCGCTAGCATATCGACCACAACAAAGCTAGTCCCAACTCAGACAGCTCCTCGGCGGCCCAGCCACTCCCTCACTGCACGGCAGCGAAACGGATTCACAACAAGCCCCCGGGTAAGAGCCAATCTACTTGATCCCTCGTCGCGCCTCGCTGCTCCATCTCTCCTCCACCCCGCTACTGCACCCAATTGCACAACCCCCATCTCTACACGTCACCACCATAAAGCTGGCTACTTTTCAGCACCTATTTTCCAACCCACTCATCTCACCGTGAGACCCCCAAAGGAGCCAAGAAGTTCTTTCTTGATTCCTTTCGAATTGTTTTCGAACGGTTCGAAGGGTTTTCGAGAAAGAGCAACCCGACTCCGGCAAACTGGATTTTGAAGCACGAGTGAGTGCACCCAGCGACCGAACAATGCCCGGACCGCCTCACTAACAGGCCCTCAGGTTCCGATCCCCTTCAGTGTCTTCCCGTCTGCGTATCGGAACGCGGAAGTTAAGGAATCTACCAGCGTCAAGGTAGAAGGCGAACAGAAGCTCTCGCAACAGACAGCACACGGAGGGGAAGGCCACGAAGAAACCCACGAATCCTTCTCAGCCACCGTCCACCCTCTCCCTAAAGCTCCATCCCAAGCCCCTTCTCACCGCGACACTTACGTCAAGGAAGAAGTCCACGTCACCGAGCAACAGCAGATCCGCCAGCCTGCGCAGCACCAGCACAAGGAAATCCACATCCACGAGGAAGAGCGTTTTCGTCGTCCTCAGGGCCACCGCGAAGAAGTTCATATCCACGAACAGACCCGCTACAGACAGCCCGAGCACCAGCCCCAGCAGCAGCAGTTTCGACCGCAGCAGCGTCAAGAGCGTGTAGAAATCCAAGCTTCGCACGGCCGGTAAGTCCTGATTCATTGATTCATTGATTCATTTTACCGCCCCTTTTGTTATGCCAGCGCACGCTCCGCACGGATCAACGCAATAGCTTCCCAGCCCCCCTGAGCTTGGCGGCTAGCAAGCCACTCCGAGCCGCTAGCCCTTTTCTTCTGTTGTTGTCCTAGCGACACGCAGTCCCCACTTTTCCCTCACCTCCTCTCCCCTACCCAAGCTGACCTTCCTCCTCTTCTAGCTACCAGCCCCCATCCCAACCTTCTTCCTCCCACTCCCACATCGAGGTTCAAGACAGGACCTACGATCGTCACTTCGACACAGTCCACGGCCCTGCCACAGACTACGCCCCCTCTCAACTCGACGTTACTGAGCATCAGTTCCGTGAGCGCACTCGCCCCATCGTCGCTGAGCAAGGTTACACCAACCTCAGCACCCACGCCAACCAACAACAGCCCTCCCGTTACACTAGGGAGACTGTTACTGCCAAGGACACCTACGCGTCCCCCCGCAGCACCGTTGACCACGTCGACGGCCGCTACCCATCCTCCCAGGTTCGAGTAGAAGAAACTGCTCGTTCCACTGTCGACGCCCCCAAAAAGTTCAAGCGTGATATGGGATATTACGACGACGACGGCCACTATCATTCTCTTCGTCACGGTATCTCCAAAGCCGCTCACAAAGTCGCTGAACGCGTAGCCCACCCCATCCACCCTCACCGCCACCAGCACTACTCTACCGAACACTCCCACACCGGCTCCAAGTACGACGATCGTCGCGAGGACATCATCGTAAAGGAAAAGTACACTACTGCTATTCCTCCCGCCGACCCCATCCATCCAGTCCAGTCCGGAGCTCCTGTTGAACGCGTCGTCCGTGTAAACAGCACCGCTTCCTACGTCGCCCCCAAGCCTAAGTCCTCTGCCCCCGCTCCTGTAGCCAAGTCAGCCGTTCGTGCATCTGCTCGTCCATCTGCCCCTGCCACCGCCGCAAAGATGTCTTCCCCCAACACCATCACCATCCCCTGCCACCATATCCGCATTGGCGATCTCCTGATCCTCCAGGGACGCCCTTGCCAGGTTATCCGTATCACCACCTCCTCCCAGACTGGCCAGCACCGTTACCTCGGTGTTGACCTGTTCACCAAGCAGCTTCATGAGGAGTCTTCCTTCATCTCCAACCCGTCTCCTTCCGTCGTTGTCCAGAACATGCTTGGTCCTGTCTTCAAGCAGTACCGTGTTCTCGACATCCGTGAGGATGGTCGCGTCGTCGCCATGACCGAGTCTGGTGATGTCAAGCAGGGCCTTCCCGTCCTCGACCAGAGCGCTCTCTTGAGCCGTCTCACAGAGTCCTTCGACAACGGCCGAGGCAGTATCCGCATCCTCGTTATTGCTGACGATGGTCTTGAGATGGCTGTCGACTACAAGGTCATCCACGGTTCCAGGTTGTAGACATCTCTAGTCAATGGTGAGTACTCGTTCACTTCTTTCTCAAGCCATCTCTAACTCTTATCAGGCCGCATCCAATCTTTCATCTGTACAATGCCCCCGTGGGAGTTTGTTTCCAGACGGCCGCTTCTTAAATTGTGTTCATAACCTTTGCTTCATCACTTGGCTAGCTACTCTACGTCTTGCCTCGGGCATGGGTTGGAGTTTATCGCTTGCACTCTCTGAGGCAAGCGCTGTTCATTCATATAGTAGTACATGGCGCTGAATTTTTGGTCAAGTGGTGGAGGTACTCGGAGCTACACTGTGGATAGTTAATGAATTGCATCTCTTTGATCTCTGTCTATTACATCTATTGTTTTACCTCAGTCTTCCTATGTCCATACCCTTTTGCCAGTGACCCGCTGCCTAACACCACTACCCGGAGCTACCCCGCCCACTTTACACCAGCCGCGGCATCTCCTACTTCAGCATTACTTCAAGTGCTCCTGTCATCATGGGTAGGGTGAACAATGATTATTCCTTCATATAAAATTTAACATACCATTAACCGAAAAATCATGTCTAACATAGACGGACCACTCTCACTCGAGGACCATATCTTTCCTGGTCTTCCGCCTTTCCCCGAGAACATTCCAACCGCACCACTTCTTCGTATATCCCTCGAGAAGTTGCTCAGTCATGACTCCGAAGAGGAAGACCGGTGCTGGAAAGCATGCCGTAACTTGGGGTTTTTCTACCTTGATCTACGTACATCAAACAACAATCTACACTCAATCGATGGGCAAGCACTGCAACGAGACGCCGACCAACTGTTCGAAGCAATGAAATCCTTCTTTGACCTCGACGTAGGACAAAAGCTACAATACGACTTCAAACAGCAAGGAAGCTACTTCGGCTACAAAGGCTACGGCGCAGGCTATATCGACGCCCATGGCACCCGCGACCGCAACGAATTCTACAACGTCCGTCCGTCCGTCCCCTCCCACACAATCAACCCACCTAACACCCCAAACAGATCTCCAAAGACGACGTCCTCGGCCTCTCCCCACCCCTCCCTTCCCCATCGATACTCACTCCCCACCGCCCCCTATTCAAGTCCTACGCAACCTCCTGTCACGCGCTCAGCATGCTCCTCACATCCATCCTCTCCGCGCACCTCCCCCTCACACCCGCCGCCCGTGCAAGCGGCGGCCTCACACCCCTGCACGCCTTGCACAATCCCTCCGGCGACCAAATCCGCTTCGTGAAAGCGCCCCCGCAAACGCGCGCTGCCGTCGCGCTCGGCGAACACACGGACTTTGGCAGCGTTACGTTGTTGTTCAATCGCCTGGGCGGGCTGCAGGTGCGCTTGCCGGATGGCATTGCGGCGACGCCGAGTGATGGGACAGATGACCCGCTGTGTCGGGATGGCTGGGCGTATGTGCGGCCATTACGCGGGCATTGTATCGTGAATCTGGGGGATGCGCTAGTAAAGTTTTCGGGCGGTGGGGTGCGGAGTAACGTTCATCGGGTGGTGGCGCCGCCGGGGGAGCAAGGAGATGTAACAAGGTATAGTTTGGTGTATTTTTGCCGGCCGGGGGATGGGGTTGTTTTAAGGAGTTTGGTGGGTGGAGAGGGTGAGGAGGAGGAGGAGGAGGTTACGGCTAAGGAATGGATTTTGAGGAGGGCGTTGGGGAGGAGGGAGGCTGGTGGGTGGGACGGGAGTGGTGGGACGGAGGGGGTGGGATCAAGGGGAGGTGGGATGAGGGTTTGATGGATGTAATTGGTGAATAGAGTGGTGTCACAGGTGAGCGATAGAATATGTACCAGCCAAGGTAGCCAAATCTTAAGCCTAGGCTTAATTTTGCTACGCGACAAGTGGCGGCAAGTTACTCACGTTAGAATGAATCTCTATTTATTGAAGCAGTGTATGTCAGACAATAGTTGCGTTGGAAAATTCTGCACAATCAGTGTTCGGATTCTTGTACTTATTTTATGAAAATGAAGTCCTAACTGTGATACCGGTGAAAAGGCATGTATGGAAGTGTGATAAAGAAAGTGTCTCAGTTTCATTTCGAGTCTTGTCCAGTTTTAGATGATCTATATACTCTGCCGCCGTACCGTAAAGCGCGCACACACTCTTCTCAAAGAGTCTACTAGTACCCAAGCATTCACAGCATGGTGCAAAATCTGGACGCTCAACCTTGCGCAAGTAAAGTACCGTATAGATAATATGTGGACTCCACATGTTTCCAAGCCCAAAGACAAATTGCTTCGGTGATGTGAGCTGGCCATGAAAAGTGCAACTATGTCATGAGCTGAATGGCACGTAGTACCATCCCGGTAGTCCGGGTGTTCGACCGATGCCCAGCCCGCGACTATCTCAGGCGTTGCATATCTTTGCGTCCTCTCGAGTGAAATGTGCATCAATAGCGACCTGAAGTAGCCGCCCACGTATCTTTAGAACAGCGAATCGAGTTTCGTTGCCGTAACAATCCTGAGGCAGCGACCAAGGAATATCAGTGTACTTAGGGAGCCAGGTAAATGCGTCAACCTGCAGCATGACTACGCGTTCAAGTATAAACAAAAACTCCAGAGCCATTTCATCTGCTGCCCATCGTACATGCATGCCACCCAAGTCACCATTTTCGCGCTCACCAGGGCTACTTGACGCCCAAGACCATGTGGGAATGCCCCGAATTCTTGATGTGGCGTGCTGTTCGGGTTGCTCCCATAGTAAGCTGTGACTATCATTGAGCCATAGCTCACCGGCATAGATCCAGCTTGTGCCTATAGACACGTCATCGCTTTGTGCCATTCCCCTACGCTCCAATGCTCGTAATGCTTCCCCATACTCAGACGCAATACCCGAAAGCGCAACGATGCGATTATTTTCAACATGGCTGAGGCCGAGAGCGGAATATGTTTCCACGATAGTTCCCCGGCTTGCGAAAATCTCTTGTTTCGTAGAACCAATTCCTTGCGAGCTTCTCTAGAATGCGTTTTTAACCCCCAGGGCCTGTTCGTTTCCAACAGAGTCACCCGTGATCGCCTTTGGGTTTTCCCCATTTTGACACTGCATGAAGATTCCCCAGCTAGCGCTTGAAAAAGACAAAATTCGGCAACTTAAAAGCCACTCTTGGAAAACCCAACCACGCTTCAATAGTTGACTGTTTCTGACATTGTCTTGGTAGTCTTTGGCAAGCGAAACTCGATCGATAGTTTGCAGGTAAAAGTAGCCTTGTTGATACCCATTCTTGTCACGATAAGGCAGGCGAGCCAGGGTCGGTATTTCTACAGTCTGTAGATTGTTGTGTAAGCCTCCATTAGCTGCTAATTGCGTTGCAGAGACAGTGAGCCATGCAAATTGGTAATATTCGGCCATCTTGACAGACTCGGTCTTCCAGTCATTTAAGTCATCTTGGATAATACAAACTGAGTCAATCCAGATCTTGTTGATACCAAGGTTGATTGCAAGCCAGCTTGCGTCCATAAACAATTTAGTGAGAGGCTCGCAGTTCCACAAAGGACATGGCGAGCAATGTTGGCACTTCCCCATTCGACACATGTAGTTAGTGCTATTAGTTTGCACGTTCTTATCCCGCTTGTTCCAACGATGGCTGAGCGCGATATAGCTTCATCTTTCACTGTTGGCCTCTCGTAGGATGAATTGAAGCGCGGATTGATATCCAGCGCCTTCCCCTCCAGCTATAATCTCTAAATAACGTGTGGGTAATGCGACGTCCTCGATATTGAACGACCGATTTTGAGATAGCGTTCGGTTACAGTGCTGATGATTGGTACAACAATCGTTGTGCCAAGCTTTTATTGTATCAAGTTGTGCCTTTGACCAGCACTTCGAATGTATATCTCCCATGATATCTCTTGAGATATGTACCGGAGTACCTTTGAACCTAGGAGATTAGCGTTTGACCTCTACCCAGAGCCTTGATGCTCACCTAAATCCACTACAGCGTTAAATAAGACGATAAATATTTCTTCAATCGAAAAAAAATTGCCAGCGCAGGCACTCAAATGTGTCACACCCAACCCTGGGCCCATGCCTGGACCAGCCTTTGGCCGTGCTACCTAGAATAGTACCTGGTTCAACTTTGGAAGGATTGACCATTTATGCGTTCGCACAAATGTCCATTCAGGGTAGTAGTAACTATGCAATCTCTCAAAGTTTTCGATCAGTAGGCTGCAGAATAAGCAACCGTTGGCTTTGGCCTCAGCCATGTCAGAACAATCGTAGGTCTGGATGAAGGGTCCTTCCGAGAAAGATTGAATATCGAAACGCTCACAACGTTTGCAAAGAGCCATAGCCACTACTGTGAGAATGAAACTACATTAATTTCAATAGTGAACAAAAAGAAACTAATATAGAGACTATATTGACCACGATACAAGGCTGAAGAATAGATAAGCGCAGAATGTCATGTGATAAAACGCCACGGGACCTAACGCTCCCACTCAACAAACTAGGCCTAGTCATTGAACACCAAACTAGCCTAACCCAAATACATTACGGATCGAGAGGTTGAGTACGCCTTCTTAGACACAAGTGCAACACCCAACCCCATTCTCAGGTACGTCTTGGTGCTTAATCGACGGCTTTCGACTGCCTCCAGCGGCAATGGGTTGTCTAGGTAAGATGTAGGAGGCCTTAGTATAACCATCAAATACCAAGCTGATAGTTTTGTGTAGCGGCTAATAGTGATAAGTCAGTCTTCTAGTATTAGCCTCATAAATCGAAATGGACCGCATATCCACCCCTCTATATGTTATTGGTACGGGATTATGGTTGATAGAGTAGCGCCCCAGCCAGCGTGGCTCTCTGTAACTCTCCTCATGCTCGCCCCATTGGATTATGTAGAATACGGATTCGAGTCTCCCTTTAGAAGCACACGGACATGGTCAGTATTTTGATCAACCTTAGAAATTCTAGAGACTGACTTATTGAAGGATGAAGGTCACAAAACTTACCGGCCCTCTTATCGTTCTGGTCTGTTTTGCTATTACATGGCTGCTTATTTTCAAAAGAGTACCATTGGATCGCAATATCATTGGCTTTGTGAGAATTGATTACCCCCCCCCGGGTTATACATTACCTAAGTATCATACTTTATATAATAGCTAAATCGTTAAATATTTTATCATCATGGGGGGAGTCGAGATGGCCTACTTTATTTTTTTGCGGTAGAGATATTCTCTATACTGGCTGTTGCTAGGTTACTTATTCAATCGTATAGAGCAAATATCCCCGATGTATTTGAAATTTAGCAAAGGAAAGGATATCAAATAATGGTGTGTAGATGGGATGGAATAGACCTCCCTAGGCAAGACTTATAGTATTAGCTTCCTAGTATTAATTATCCAGGCTCTTATCCTTGGCATATGAATATAATATTTATATTTGGGGCAAGTCTTATAAAGCTATTGGCCTCAAAACTAAATAATATAAGAAGAATACACAGGCTAAATCTAGGGAAGGGTACCAGCCCAGTTTTTATTGTATGAGAGGTATAGAGAGGTAAGGTATGCTTTATATATACGATACGTTGATATAAGTTTTGCTCAATCCCGGCTTTATACTAAGACCCTTCAACTTCTAGAGCGGAGCCTCATGTGAAGAAGATGGAACGAGACGAAATAGGGATAATTAATTAAGAGGAAAATTGTCGAGTCTGCATAAATTACCGAGGTTCATAGGAAAATCCTAGAAACATAGTAGCATTCGTCACTTGAGATTCCACTGGAAAGTGCCAAAGTATGTTTGTTATAAAGCACAAGCTCATGAAAGACTACGTATTAGTGTGTTATTTACCATTATATTCTTGTCATCATATTAAGTCGTTGTAAAACTACCATAAATGACACTTCATAGCTCGAAACAGCAGGTAACATGTATAAAATGACTTGGCAAATTCCAGGACATAGTATACACCAGCGATATAGTTTACATTCTACACAATAGAGCCGCCACAGACAAGGTCGGTTATGATCATAGTTCTTACTGACATACACAGGAGACCAGAGCAAACAAGTACTTCGAAATAGCAAGGCCTTACAAGGAAGAATAAATACTCACTTCGGTATGTTGAACTCATATCCAGGAGAGCCCTCAATCCTTTCTTACTCTCTTTCAACAGACCACAAGGCCTCCTCCAATCTACATGCTACCCCTTCACACCCAAGTACATATTTCACTACTTCCTCACCTGCCCCCCCTCCTCCTTCTCCCATGCACTACGTTATACCGCAACCACACCCACCTCCCACATTATGCAAAAATCCGCACAAAACCGCACTCAAACCGCCCCCCCCTCCCCTCGGCAACCCCGAGCAACGGCACAGCAAGGCACTCCCGTGCCTATTTCTGGAGGCAATATTTTGCGGGATAACGAAATTGGGAAAATCATCTCAGCTGACCCGTCAGCATTTCCCCTTCCCCGAACGAAGACGGGCGTGACTGGATACGGCGCAGACTTTGCGGTGAGGACGGGGGCCTCTGTCAGCGCATGCTTTGTGCCGCGGGGTTGCGCTACGGGTAGACTTAGTTGTACATGGAAGTTTATGCCGTTTTTTTTTTTTAAAACTATGGGGATGGAGGGGGGGAGTGAATGAATAAACATATGTGTATACTTTGGATCGATATTACACTGCAGTTCTCGCAACGGACAGCTACCTCTGCGGCTTCACCCCTAGGCCACCCCCCAAAACCTCTTAGATAACACGGTCAACACCACCCAATCTGAAGGGAAAAAAAAAAAAAAAAAATCACCTCATGCCCTCTCCAAAGCCACTCGCCTTATAAATCTCCCTAGCCGAGATCTACACTCCAGCCCCCACCCACCCTGATTACCACCTTCGCCACACATTCCCTGACCTACCATCGCTCCCCGAGCAGCACAGCACACTAATACTGTGCACTCAACTTACGCACTAATCTCCTCTACCGCACTCATAGGCACGATCCTGACAGCGGGAGCATTGCAGCGGACGCGCAAGCAAGGTAGCTTGGGCACGCACGACTCTCAGCGCGGCCACAGACGTCATGGGAAAAGATCGACGGTAGTGGGCTAGAGTAGCAGTCGCTTGTGTGTGCCTTGCATGGCAGCTAGCGGGGCAGTGTCGCGGGCGAAACAGGACGGGGAAGCGGAAGTTAAAATTTAACGTTAGGACATTTGGGGCTGGCACGTGGTTTTGGGCATGGTGCCGTGCGGGCCAAAGTACATTTCATGGATAAGGGGGTGTGGGAAGTGGATTTGGGGATGGATATTGAGCGAGGAAGTAATTGGATGATTGGGGATTGAGCATTGGCTGAGAACAGAGTCTCAAGCGCTGGGGTCTACCGATCAGGCACAGCTCAACTAATCATGGGAGCCACCGGACTGGACTGGGTTTGGAAGGTCTTCCTGGGACCTCATTGCTGTTTCAGCACTCGTGCAAACTATACGTGAATCATGCACACACTAGACCCTTGGATCTGTCGAATGCCACACTAGACGACGGCGCGCACGTCAGACAGGGAACGGGCGGACGCGTGCTGACAACGATGGGCGCATTCGCAACTTACGTGGGTGACTCCGGTTGGTTCTAGTTTCACGAGCGTTGAAGTGAGAGGGCGTCATGGCGCGGGTAGTTTTTCGATAGGGAGCACGCCTCAATCGCTAAACATTTCCTGGTTAATGCAGCCAGTGTGTTGATTGTTCAAAACTAGCTTCCGATTTTACCGAGACGCGTACTTGGGACGGGCTGTTGGACGATCTTGCGGCTGTGACTTGCCAAGAGTGCGGTGCGTGATCAAGCCATTGCAAGCGCTAGGGCTCTTGCTTCTGACTACTGGTTGACGAAGAATTGATTTATTTCCGAGCTACACCGTATCGTCAATCTTGCTGATCACAAGGGCCGGGGATCTGGTTTCCTAAAGGGTTCTCCAATTCTACATGCCATATTTTGTGGGATACGGGCATATCAGCGGAGTGCCCGAGTCTGAAGTAACTGTGGTCGCGTAATGGCCGAGACTGATAGAAAGTTTGCAGACGCGCTACATGGGTATTAAATTTGCTGGCATGAATTGACAATCATTTCTCATGCACAGTAAAAGTTTCTCTTGCTCTCATCCACTCTCATCTGTTGGGATGGAGATTGTGCTGATCGCGAGCGGACTAGGCGTTCTAGCTGAAAGCCAACAAGGCGGTTCTGCGGAGGATTTGCATGCTTTTTGGCGATAGACAGGAAGCCGGAAAATAATGTGGCCCAATGGAAAGCGATAAGCGAAAGAAGAACGTAAGGAAAAAATGCCGATTGGTCATGAGCGGTCAACTACGGGACGCCAGAAGTGTTGTCACTTTGAAGGTTTATCAACTCGGGAGCGTCCGCATCAAAGTTACGATAGTTTGCCTCTGCGTTGGAATACGTGTCTCAGAAACTCCTGCATATTTACCGACGAAGATACCGCACAGGTCCACTTGCCTCGATTGGAGTGTTTTAAGGCACTATGTATGTCGTATAAATAACTAGCTTGTCGTGACGAGCTTCAAATAGATAGGCGATCCACAGGGATGGTAGGGCCGTATCAAACAAAACGAAATCGCAGGTTCTCCATGTTGCGCGATTGAAACTAGATATCAGCATAGAAATATTAAGTGATCGACGGTGCTTCTGGCTCGTGGGTTGACCAAATATCAGAAGGGTCTCAGGGGTGAGCAGACACAAGTAATAAAGCCTATATGAGCGGTTGCGCACAGTTGACCCACAAGGTAGTCATGATGGCCTGTACTGTTTCAGGTGTCTGTAGACTTTAGGCCGACAACGTATCTGGAATCTCAGCCGCAGTTGGAGTGAAGCTAAAGACGACACGATTCTCGTGACTACTCAACCCTCGGAGCAAAAAATGAAACATGTGGGGAAGTCGGGCCCGCATGGAACAAGAGATGCCGGTATCGATTCCAAACACCGCTGTAGATAGTAGTGTCGGACTAAGAGCAAAAGGCAATGGTGTGTGCGATAGATTGCTTTATGCGGAGTTGGAAGAATGGAAAACCCCCTGCGAAAGGTGGAGGCAAAGAGCAGGTATGCACAGCGTATATGCAACGAAATCTTCTTGCGGATGCAGTGTTTATTCCAGACACCGGGTAATTGTAGCTGCAGTGAAGCGCGTTATACAGATCTGATGGAATGAGCGGTCGCTGGAGCCACGGCCTCATTTGCAGAAGGCATGCAAGTACCCTTGTCGTGTACGACGGTGCCTTACAACCCCCTCATCTACATTCGGTTTTGTGCATGTCCGAACGTGTCCTTGATGGCGACCCCTCCATTGAATGTGTTTCGTTTATGTCGTGAGGATAGTTGTGCGGGGGCACAAATGTCACCAAGCCCAAGTTGTCATTATCGTCTACTTAACGTCCACGTTCACCGCTCTCTCTGTATCCGAGATGGTTTTTGTTTTTGTATCGATCAATTCTATGCACGCGATCAAAAGGCTCAGCAGGGAAGCGGCAAGCATGTAATGCAAGCATGCAAGAAGGGTACCTGAGTGTAATCTAGAAGGTGAGGCTGGATTCGTAGCTTGATTACCAAAGACAAAACAGGGCAGTAGATAGTAGACGACTTGGAGATGGAGGCGAGTCATGGTAGAATGCTTGTGCAAGAGAGACGGAGGCCCATCTCGCGACCACGTCCGATGTTGCTTCAGGTGAGCAGGTGGCGTTTGTGGTTCTGTCGTGGTATGACAGTGACATTTAGCACTCCGTCAGGGTGATGCAAGCGCCTCGCGCAGACAGACCAAAAGACAGGTGGAGATGCAAGGGGAATCCTCGTGTATAATTTACGGCAGGAAAGGCGAGCGATGATTTGAGATTAGTGGGGCTAGCGCAGGAGTAAGCACTGGCAAGGCGGCGAAGAATCAAGACGAGCGCGATTGACAGCGGGTATGATGAGATGACACGGACGGGGACGGGGAAAGCAGGGCCCTGGATCTACGTGGGCAGGCATGTGGTATGCAGACGGCTTAAAGCGAGGCGACGCCACAGTGGATGACAGCCCCTGCGAGATTGATAGCAGGCGTACATTGCCTACATGACACGGAAGGGCTTGGCGAGACGGAATGTCAGGCGGTCAAGCAGTTGTTGTGCAACGCCATGGCGAAGAGTTGATAGTACGGTGGCATTGTAGGGTGTGTGAGGCTATGGATGGAAAGAGCGGTGGTAGTGGTAGTGGTAGTGGTAGCAGCAACAGCAGCAGCGGCAGCAGCAGCAGCAGCAGCAGCAGCAGTAGCAGTAGTAGTAGTAGTAGTAGTAGTAGTAGTGGTAGTAGTAGTATGGTGCACAGGAAGACGAACCCGAGGAGAGGGACGGGTTTCGCGGATGAGGGCTCTTGAGAGGTTTGTGGGGCGTGCAGGGTAACCAGGGTTTTGTACGAGAGGCGTGTAGGGACATCGGGAGAACGGCTGGGCACTGGTTGTGAGGGTGGCCAGGATCTGTTACCGGGGACTAGGTAGGGAGTTACCAGCAGCCGGAATTCTAGAGTCCAGCAGCCAGAGTCCAGAGCCCAGACGCTGGGACGAGAAGCAGAGGCCGAAGCACAATACCAAATACTGTAACGGATACCCGCCGAGTGCGAGACCGAGGAGCGAGGAGTGAGGGTGCCCGAGTCACGTTACAGGACTCGGGAGCAGACTCGAGCGGTGCAATTTCCACCCGCGCATACAGACACACACACACACACACACACGTGCGGGCGGCCATGTCGCGCCGCAGAGGCCATGGGATAGGGATGAGGCGAATTGCCATGTCGACTCGAGGGTGTCTGAGGGCGTCTGAAGAGTGTCTTGGTGACAGTTGTCGGGGCCGTGTTTGGCGGCCGGCACAATGTTTGATCGGCTCCGGCTAGTGGGATGGGAAGGAAGGATCCATGATCGGCATCGGACAGGCGCGACCCCCGATCTAGGAAGGTGCACCCATCCCTGTGCCAATCATGGAAGCAGCAGGCGTCGCCAGACAGGCACTCCGATCGCCACACATCCCCCATACGGCCACCCCCAACCTGTCACGCATCCCAAGGGGGCTGTCCTCAGCTCAATCCAGCTTCGTCCAGCTTCGACCAGCTTCGTCCAGCTTCGTCCAGTTCCCCTAGCCTGCCGTTGCTGATCAATGATCGTGTTCGTCTCCGGTTATCGTCTTGTGGCAGCGCCATCTGCGCTCACCAGCTGCTCACCCCACCAACTGTCTAACTGTCTAACTGCCCTCTGCCTGCCTGTCTGCCGCTTCGCCAGGCTGCCGGGCACAAGTCGCTCACACTACACACCCGCTGTTTGAAACTCGCTGCCAAACCCCATCGGCGCGAGTCAACAACGGCATCGCTAGCCGGACATCGCTGTCGTGGTCCCTGGCTTGCTGCTATTTCTGTACCACTAGGTGAACGCCTTGCTCATCTCTCTGCTGCCGCGCTAGCATGTCTCCTCCAGACGTATCATGTATCTGGACACAACTAACCAGCGGCCCTCACCTGGTTCAGCCTCCCGCGCCTGGGGCCTGGGATGGCGTCGCTGCACAAAAGCACGCGCCGTCCAACCACCAGCCCGGTTGGGCGATGCGGCACCTGTCTACCGGCCATGGTGTCCCTCTTGCCCGGCCTTCATACCAACGCCGCTGGCATGGGTGCGGCGTGCACAACACCCTTTCTCGACTCGGATGGCCCTCCGCTTTGGAAGGCGTACAACTGCACATCGCACTCTGCTGTTCACCCTCCCCCTCCCAGCTGGCGCTCCGACCTCGCACATCATCTGCTCTGTTCAGTTGCTGCACCACTCATGTTGCGAGCTGGTCCATATAAGCAATTATAATGGTACCGTGCCACTGGTCCTCGTAAGTAGACATGGTGGCACCCTCGTCACCTCCTCTCACTATCCATCCGGTCTGCCAAGCGCACGAACCACTGCCTCGTCCACTCGAGCAGATGCAGATTCAGTACCAAGTCCGTGTGTACGTGCTCCATCCGCAAGCGAAAGCCTACTTCGTGGGGCAGCTCGTAGCGGACTATGGCAAGGCTGCCAAGTTCTCCCACCGCCCTGCCCTCGACCCACGGCGCCTGGCTGTTGTCATCATGGCACACTGACAGGTTACTGCGGCGTCCACTCTGTGTGAGCGCAGATGAGATAATCCACTGCAGGCCACTGAGGTGCAGCAATCCAAATGGGCGAGAGACAGCTTACCCCCCCTGCTCACGCTGCGTCCCTTCAGAAGCAGCAAGATCTGCGTCGATACGGGTCTGGCAGAGCGGTGGAGTTGGCGCCGCTTCATCGCCGGCACGTGCCTGGAGTCTGCGGCGTAGTGCCATTCCCCCTCTGTTTCTCGTCCAGCCAAGCCCGCAGTGTGCACGCTCGGAGAATAATAGACTAAACCTTAAAGCTCACCTGTCAGAATTGCAGACGTCGTGCTAGATGCGCCTGTCTGCCCTCCGCCGGCGCTTGCTGGCATTCCCCTGGTGCATCGCCTGGGGTGCAAGATCGCGCGGCATGGATGTGAAGGACGGCCCGTTGCAGTTCTGCTTTGCCTAGAAACGCCTCCTTCGCTGGTGTTGCTCTTTGCTTCTTAAACTCCCGGCGCCCGTCATCACCACCCATCCGACCCTTTGCGAACTGCTGAGTGCTTGCGCCGGCTCCCCTTCTCACCCTGAACCAGATCAACAATACCTCCCAACCGTCCTCTGCGTATTCTTCGTTCCCTGCTTGTGCTATATCCATCCTCATCAGACCGTTGCCCTTGCCTGAGTATAAAATTCAACGATATTGTATTCCGATGGTACACTTTCTCATTAGTGCATGACTCCCAACAACTCACGATAGTCGTTACATCATCCGCACCAAGAATCTCTAGGTGAGTTCCGTTCTTCGCTATGCAGGTATTTTCTAGCACCCCCGCTTCTGGCGTAGGCAACTTCTATTGCCTTGTATCTTGTGGACTATGTGTGGCCTAGCATATCTAAATGGGGTAGTTGACGCCTATCAGCTACGGTACCTACATTGCACTTTCTACGCACTATGAACCCTGGGCACGAGACAAGCTAATCACAAGGCACAGCATATATCAACTCTCGTCGCCCGTCATGGAATATCTTACCCTGCAAGATATTCCGCAACGCCACTGTAACCCACTGCACTCACAGAGAATGACTTCGCCACATTCCGTTGAAAGGCCACTGGGCAGTATGAGCGCTGCGGTAAGTCTGGTCTCTCTTTCTTCGGGCATCTCGCCGCACTCTATCCCCTCATCTCATCCCCGCACACTACCCTGCCTTCACCCAGACCTACGGCACGGCCCCTTGACCTTCAGGCCCCACCCCGCCGAGTACGACTCTGCAGGCGACGCCCCTCAGGAGGGCGAGAGCCTTCCAGAGGACTCGAGCACGTCACACCAGAAGAACCCATCTAGCTCCCTGCCCCATCCTCCTATTGCACACCGTCAGCACGCGAAAGGCTACACTGTCATCATAGATGGTGTAGCTCGCACCTACCCTGTCATGACTACGAGCTCCATCGAAGTCGAGCTTCGTGAACGAAGGCATTCGACCAGTCTAACTCGTAGACAGAGCCGTCACATGCGTAGTTCACCGCCTATTCAACCCGGCGAGCAGCACGACAAGCTTCCTTCATTCTCAGAAGTAAGATGATCAATTGTTCCATGGTGAGACCACCCGATACTGACCGGCAAAGTTTGTCCACATCACAACGCGCGCAAACACGCCACCGCGGACACCAGTTCGCAGGAACGACTCAGCTGACAGCTCTCCGCGTGCGCGGCCTCAGTTTGAAGACGCGCCCTGGCAAGAAACGAAGCGCCGGCGCGTTGACACCCTTGGGGATATCTACCAGACACGCCCGTCTCCGCATAGGCATTCCGTTTCCCAGGAACATCCAGCTCCCCGAGAGCTTCCAGTTCATCAAGGGTACACAGCCTCTCAAGGGTATTCACATCACCATCACCGGCAATCGGCTTCTCAAGATCATCCAAGCTACCGACAGTCAACTTCTCAAGAATATCCAAGCTACCGGCAATCGGCTTCTCAAGAACATCCAAGCTACCGACAATCGGCTTCTCAGGAACATCCGAGCTACCGGCAGCCATCTTTGCATGCTAGCATGTCATCCCAAAGTTCTTACGCACCGGCATCAGTATCGCATAGTTCGGCGTATGATCATAGACACAGCTACTACCAGGAACCCGCACCAGCCTCGAACACCTATTCGTATGAACGCGCACAGGATCCATACTACAACAGGTCCTCGTACTCTGGCGTACCTCATCCTAGTTACGAAAACGGATACAACGATATTCGCTTCCAACAACACGTCGGCCTCGACCACAATGCATTCAATAGGAAACGACGAGGCAATTTGCCTAAAGAGGCTACGAACCTCCTCAAATCTTGGTTTCACGCGAATAGGCCCTCACCCTATCCATCAGAAGACCAAAAGTTGGAGCTTTGCCAGATGACTGGGCTAAGCTTGAATCAGGTACGTTGGCATCTCTCTACCTAGTGGTTAGCTACTGCATATGCTACATCTGTCGATCGTTGTCACTGTAAGCACCGCGCTGCCAGTGCCTCCGCTAGTGTCAGCGACGCGTGAATTACAACGTGCAACCGTCATTGCTTGACCGCTAGTATACTAACTGATCATAGGTCTCGAACTGGTTTATCAACGCCCGGCGTCGACAACCCCAAAAAGAGGCCCGTGAGCGCGAGTCTAACGGTTCAGAAGTGCCTACATGATTCGGTACTAAGCGTCATGCTGACGAGTCGTAATCCATTCTCTCACAGGATTTAGATCAGCATTGTGCATTAAGGTTGGGTCGAGCCGTGTCTTTTCATGTCGCTATTTTATCACGACGCATTATCTCAGACTAAAGACTCACAAACTAACCGCTCGTCTGTTTCTCATTTCAACCCCATTTTCTTCACGTTTCTCCTTACTTTATTGGGCTCGGTGCTGTCATGGTGTATGGCGAATTGTTTTGGCTTTTTACTGGCATGAACATGGTGACATGATGTTTTACACATGTCGGCTTTCCAATGGTTGAACACAGGACGCGTTGCTTTTACACACATCGGTATACCAAGATTTCTTTATAGAGGCTTCACGACCAAGCCTCTTCATCACGGGTTCTTATTTACTTGCACACCAAAGCCTGGAGTCTACAGCAGTCGGAATGGGTGCATCACGGAACAAAGGCGTCAAATGGGAACTTCACACGCATTGGACCCTGGCTTTGGTCTAAAATTCCTCGTTCGTTTCCTACTAGGTATCCTAATAATTACAGGCTCTATTCCTTTGTCAATCACCGTGTGCTTCTTTGGCGGATCACTGAGCTTCAACCCCTGTGCCTCTCAGAAGAGACTAGCTTACTCTCACAGAAACTCAAGTCAGTATCCCAAAACACATCTCAACAATAGGCAGCGTCAAACAATAATCATCAAACCCCCTTATCTGATCCCAGTCTATCGGAAAGTTTCCACACCCCACAATGGTGAAACATTGGAACGCGAGAGTGGCGCAATCTACCCGTCCTAGAATTCAGACTATTGCACTATCGAATTTCCCAAACCAACCTTCTCACAACGCCAAAACTCCCCAAAGCAGCAGCGCACCCACCCCCCATCAGCCTTGCACTCGCTAGTCATGCCTAAATTCGGGAGCCCAGGACGATCTTCTTAGGCACCGGAACATAGTTTCGAAAATAGATCCAGGCGGCCCCACGACTCGTTCCGGTGTTTCACCTGCCAAACCTTCTCAATCTGACGCGGGAACGGGAAGCCGGCATGGACAAACGGGCAGCCCATGCACAAAAAAAATACGCCGTCCTCCGTTTCGGTATTTCAATTCCTGGTGTATATCGTCGTCACAAATATAAACAGCCCACAGCGCCATCCGCTTTTGTGGCGCGGATCTTGCGCTCCGTCCTAAATCACCTTGCGCACTTGTCTATGATTTGACGACATACCGAACTCGTTTTGTTTGCTCGCCGGCCGCCCTTTTATACAAAAAGCAACAGAAGGATTAGAGTTTGACTATCAGACGTCACTTTAACATCCTGGCTACGATCGGATCCGAGGCCGGGATGTTGCCGTGCAGGGGGAGACTAGACCAGGTGCCAGGAAGAATAACTTAGTCTACCTCACGCAGTCTTCTTCGCACGGATCACACTCAGAGGATTAACTAGCGAGCGCGAATATCCCCCAAACCCGAAAGGAAGCCAGGTGCCGGTGACATTGCCGCTAGTCCTTCCACAAGCAACACATAGCGAGTCGTGGTGCCTTTTCTTGCGCAATCACCGACCTGCTTGTCGTCGTGACGAGAACGAAGCATTTAATGGCGCGATCATCCGTACCCGTGACTCGCTTGTGATCTCCCATTGACACATGCTAGGCGCACCACTTCACCGCTCTAGACCAGATCGCCATACGGCCCCCTCACACTTTTCCGAAATCACGATCACCGTTAGGCCTGGCGTATCGGTCCGGACCGAATACGCTGCCATGTGATGGAATGCGAATCCGAACTGGTGATCGCCGGGCGCGCTTTGACTAGAATGGCGGAACAAAAAAGCAAGCAAGATGCTTTAGATACTTTGGGATACGGTACATGGTGGGGCGAGAGTGTGTGTGAAGATGGGTTAGTATTGTATTGGGGGTGTTTTTTTTTTGGGCGGGTGGGGCGGGGTGGTTGTTGAGAGGAGCGAGGCAGAGATAGTGAGTGAAGATGTAGTTTTGCATCATTGTGCTTGATGGTGGGGGGGCGGAGGGTCAAGGGCGTGATTGAAGTGCAGAAGCGTAGAAATATACGTCATGTATGACAGCGAAATCAGGCCATGGCCGTTCGAGCTTTTGATCTAATTTATCGTGCTCCTTTCCTCTCTGTGAGTGTGGCCTTGAGCGAGCTTTCTCTCCTCATCTTTGTACCACCTTGACTGTGTTGCAGCTGTTCCTTTGCTAGATGGAATCTGGTTCTAACACAGCTACAAGGCCAGTAGATGCAAAAGCAGAGCCACATATGCGTAATGCGTTCGATGGGACCCAGCACTTGATACTGGGGGACCGATATTCGATCGGTCCTTGTGCATGGCCTTGCTGCTTATCGCTCGAACAGAGTGCAAGATCACTCGATGGTGCAAATAATACTAAGGTTCCATCCAGTACAGTTAGCCTTGCGATGAAGACACCTATTCAGAAGCAATCATACTGCGAGGCTCCAAAGGTGCATCTCTGGTTACGGCCCGGTACGGGCGCGAACGCGAACCATGGGTGATGCTGCATGTTCACAAGGCTGGGCGATCGAGATGGGGGCTACCAGGAAACCGGCGTCAAGCCGTACCAGATCTGACATGTTGGCGAAATGATTGGTGGGTCGAATAGGACTGGGATTTGTTTGGCTGTGGTTGGCAATAACTTGGTTGGTGGATGCAACGTCATGTGCTACCAACAATCAACCTCACTACTTTGGACGGGAAGAGAGTGCCAAGAACATTGAAGTGGTTGGCTATTGCCTCTTAAATGCAATGCAGATCGAGAGGCCATGCTTGTTCGCCTGTGATAAACTGTATTAAAGTCAAAATATATGTGCTTCCTGAACCCACCAGGACTATTGTGTACGCGACAGGGTATCTTTCTCAGCGCCAGAAAATGCTATAGGTACAACAGATATTATCGCCTCCCCTCAAGAAGCGCGAGCCGGACTCCTGGGTTCTGTTTTTGGTATTTTCTTGCCATGTCGTACACAACTTCTCCCCACCTAAATTCCCCACTCCGAGATTTTTGCTTGCATGGGCTGTGTTTAAGCGGGAGGAACCAGTCGAGAGGTTTCTCCCCCATCGTATCTGACCACCCTTGCATGAGGGATGTTGCCCATGGATGCTGAAACGGCTTCGTCTGCATCACGACAAATACGCGTCCATTGCTTCTCTGTACGGTTCGCAATATAGGCCAGTCATCGTCGGTGTCAAGGTTCTTGGGGTCGCTATGAGACGGGGTGGGCGGGGTAGGAGGCGACTTCGGCTCACGTGGCACCCTTGATACCAAGAAAGCGATGTTTGAAACACCGCCTCGTTGAAGTGCTTCCACTGACGTGTAATTGATGGCGAGATTATAGCCTGTCATACAGCTCATCGTAGAACCAAATATACAGAAGACTACACTGACAGCCAATGCACCTATCCAGGTGCCCGGGCGGGAACCAACCTAGTGAGAATCAGCCTTTGATACTATTGATGGTGTGGTATGAATCAGACTTACCTTAGACATGCGGTCAGCTAAGAAAATGGCCACTACGGTCCAGGCATAGGTGGTATAAAGTGCAGCATAGAAAACCGATTGCAAGAAGTATTTGTGTGTCGTTTCCCCAATGATCCCACCTGCCCAAGGGCAATAGTGGTCCATTTTACGGACGCAGCGACCCAGCTCCTTGCAGTGGTGGGCTCGGTCTGGCTTGAACGAATTGCATTTATTGCAAAAAAGAGGAGCCCCTTCGTAGTCACAAATGTATGCATCGTATTGCTCCATATGCTCCGAATTTACATATTTCTTCTCAACCGTCAAGTCTCCAGGCAGTACTATGTCTGGCTTTGACCAAATGACCTGAAGAAGGCGCATCCATGATATGACGAGTATGAGGAGAAGTATAGCGTAGATGACGATGAGCGCGATACCGGTCGACCGCCGAGGCTGAATGTTGGATTGCTGGAGGTCGCTGGAGGGATTTACAAGATACTGGATGCATATCAAATAGCAAAAAACCCAGCTGACATAGCCAATCACACCAAGTTCGAGGAGGGGAATGATGACGGATGTCGTCTGCCCAAGTTTCTGCTCGAGCGGTGTCGCATTACGCGCTTCGGGCCTTTGTCGTGAATCTACAGGAGCAGGCGCCATGATAGGAGAGCGCCGCAAGTTGTACCTCGCGATGAGGCTACAGAGACGGCGTGAGGTTGGTGCAGGAGCCGGATGGCGCGGCGCCGTTAGCACAAGTGCCAAGCAATTAGCTGATCTGCTATTGGACGACATCACCGCTGGTCAACCCCCCACTCCCCTCCCAACCCCGCAATAACAACGACAAATCCTAAACGTTGCTCACCAATTCACGCCATGGGAGGCATGATTTACTCCAATGTTCGCTTGAGCTAGTTATGGCGAGTCAATGGTGAGAATATAGACATGATGACGAGTAGCTACATGATGAAAGTGAAGGACCTCCCGGAATAAGAGCGCTACTGCAAAGCTAGTCCAAGTCTCTCACCGGCAATCTTCGCATTTCCACAGCCTTGTCGCTATGGCTTCACGCTCGTCGCTGGAGATGGCCCCGAGGTGGCCCCCAGAATCGGATTGCGAGTTTTGGCCCCCCCAAAGTCGCTCGAAATTGCCCTCTCCGGCGACAGCCAGACTCAGGACGCATTGGAGGAGTGTCACAGGGCAAATGGATCCTCATGATGTGTCAACTCGAGGCAACTTTTAAAGTGAGGCTCTGGTATCTCGGGGACATATATACTGCTGCGCCCTCTGAAAATTCTTGCCGCCAAAATACACCGACATGTCACAAATAGCTAAAGCCTCACATTCTGATCTGGAATCTAGGCAGCATATGGTATTGAGTTTACCGCACTCCGGTGAGTAGGCGGCTTCTTAGTAGACCCCACGAAGTTCTGACTCAAAGCAGACTTTCCCGACACCGGTATCAGCCCTGGCCGGCGGCGTGCACGCCTAGGCTTTCAAGCAAAATTTCACAAAAAAATCGGCCTGGATGCCAGGTACTCACCGAACTACATCGACTTTAGTCGCTAGTCTCTCAGCTTACGACGAGGTTACAACGAATATCGTGCTGTTAGTCGTTTGAGATTGCCGCCCCTTTCAGAAAATTGTCGTGTATTTAAAATAGGCAGGTCTATCATATGACAGGTAGGACGGGCTGCGGGTGTATAGGCTAATTTCGAAATAGCCTGGCTAGCGTTACGTCGCAGTTGCTTGGGTAGCCTGGAGATACAGCACAGCCTTGTCAAAATTCAGTTCGTACCTGCAGATTCGACAGCCCTCTAGGACTACTGCTACCTACGAGAATTCCGGAGACCAGGTAGATCACAGGTGCCGACATTAGCCTCGATACGGTGCATCAAACCCTGCTTTTCATAGACTATTATAATACTGAGGTGCGTCGATGTGTTGATATTTACTTTCCTGAGTTTATTCGTAGCGTTTCTTGAACACTTCAAACCTTAAGCCTTACGAAATATCGCAGGCAGCCATGCAAGACAGCATGTAACCATGTGAGCAACGGACCCATCGCCATCGCTAAGCCTACGCTTAACCGGTATGGAGTCGTTGCTCACTTTGCCTATCATCTACCTCTCTCGCCCCTTACACATGGACGGACCACCATGCTTACCGGTATGTTACCACACCAGGCCAGAATACTCCCTTCTTTGTATCAAAGCCGCGAGGCACAGATTGAGCCCTCATCACCGAGACCCACCCTTGCTGCCAAAGCTCACATTACTATGATTCAACGAACACCTGCACAATACCATACTTGCGCACTTGTCTGGCGGTGGCTAGTGCTTTGCCTTGTTCAGTCCTTCTCGGTGCTCCCGGCTTCCTTATTGGCTGTTTACTGTCCTCAACTGCTTGGGCCTTAGGTGTATATACCCTTGGCCCGAGCTATGGCCCTGTCTCAAAGGTCCTTCCGATTCCTCCTCAGGTATTTCAGGATTCCTGGCGCGAGAGGGTATCAAGGTTGCCATGAATAGCCACACGGATATAAAGCAGGAAGAGGCTTTTTCATCTCGCTCTACACAGCATCCAACCACTACCTTTGAATTTGCTCTCACCACTTGCAAGCAATCCCTGACCATACCTCCTGTGCCTCTACTGCTTTTTTCTAAGGCCCAAACAAAATGGATGCACTATCATCTCTCCGCTCGAAGTTTCAGTTTCCACTGAACTACAAACACAATAACTCCACCGAGAGCTTTGAGAGCGTCAATAGTGACTCTCAACCTGCCATTCAACCGACATTTTCCATCGAAAATCCCTTTGAGAACTCGGCGAACGGGGTTTTCGCTACAACCAGGGCGGCCATTGAACACGGAGAACCGCCTGTGGATAGTGACAAGAAACCGGACATCATCTGGTTTTGCCACGAATGTGGCACAGGGCCCTACGGCGACTGGCAAAATGCGTGCGTGGAATGCGGGCATAAGAAGTGCATGATTTGCAAAAGGGAGGAGGTGCCGTGAGCCCACCTATTCGCGCCAATACTGTCTACTCGTCGCCTCCCTATCAACAACCTCATCTATTCAAATCCTATTCCTTACCCGTAGACTCCGACCACTTGTTTGGGTTCACTACGCCAATCCCTAGCCAGTCTACCGGAGCTGTCTTTAGACAATATTTGGAGTCTTGACGCATTACTTCTTCACATGTATTTTACAAATTGTGTCACGGCACGTTCCCTCAGCATCTCAGCAATACTTCGCCTGCGTTTGTTGGTATTCAATCAATACCCATGCTTCCGTCCTCGGACAGCCTTTTGCACTCGTAGTTTAGACTTGTTTTCAGCCAATTCAATTCATTATTTATCCAAGTATTGATCTCTGCGCATTTAAATATTTGAGTTCGCTTTATGTCGGTTGGCGATCAGACTAGCTCTCAGATTCTTGTCCTCTCTTTACATATCAAGCTTGCAAGAGATAATGTGATTTTGACATTTCATTTCCTGGTCCCTTTCCACGTTTTTGCTGCAGGTACATGAAACGTGCAGTGATAATACCTGGGTACTCATGCAGCATTCCTGAGATGCTGTGGCCAAATGCTTAAATGCACAGTTGCAAGTTTGCCGAAATGCGGTCAACCCCGCTAGGTCATTGCGGTGAAGTCCGAGGTAAGGAGCCTACGAGAGGGCGAGTAAAGCACCAAAGCCACTCTCTAGCCACACCGGCTACTGGATTACGAGAAGGTGAAACGGAGGACTGCGTAGCTTTGCCTTGCCTTGCCTTGTAGCCTTATTTGCCTGATAGCCTTGCGAGGCTGGATAGGCCAGCATGCCCCCCCCTGCACCGGCAATCGGTCCAGTGATCATCAATTGTACATAGAGAGTTGTGCTTCCCATCTCCGGTCTCCTTAGTCAAACTCTTTCTGACCTCACAATCGCCCATAAACGTCCTTCGGTATCCACATTCTATACTATAAATACTAGTAAGAGTCACATCTCAGCTGGAACAGACGACGAGAGGCATACTAAAGGACCTCTATACCGCTTCGGGAGAGGCGGAAATGAAACTTTCTCTGTTGACCGCGAGGGCACGGGTGGCCTCAGGGTAAAACATAGCGTAGGGCGAGAGGGGCGCAGCGGGGGAGAGAATTTAGTGGTGTTGCCATAGCACGATGCTGGAACATAAGAAGGAGGCCAGGAGCGCCAGGAGGAAGTATAAGATCGAGGACTTTGTACTGCACAAGATCACCACTCCGTACTGCGCTCATCACTCATATTTTCCCACAAGCCTCTGCCTTTGTCTTCCCTTCTAAGCATCACCTTTCACAATGCCTACCTGGTATTGTAGTAGGCCATCCCTTCTAACTTGGCTCTGGTAAAGTACTGACACAGATTAGATATTTGCGGGGACGGCCCACACAACAGCGAAATTGTCGTTGTTTGTATCACCTGCGGAAAGGGCCAATATTCTGCACGCTCCCCATCAGAGTCGCTACATATCCAAGCGCAATCTTCGCAAGACTGCCCAACGGATATACCACATACCGATGCCAGCAACAACCAAGGCCTGACAACTCACTTCAACGCGGACCACGCCCCACACCATCAGCATGGCGGGAAGGAGTATCGTTGGATTTGTTGCCAGTGCTTCTACGATAATAGCTGGACCTTGAACCCAGTCTGCATGGGCGACAGGTGCGACCACAAGAAGGACTGCGATCGTTGCGAAAAGTATCAAAACCACTGACAAGAGGACGGGATGGTCGGAGTAAGACCGAGATGAGTGGTGCTGGAGGTAAGATTCAGATCTCGTGCGATTCATACAACGCTCTAACTCTGCTAGGCGCTGTGTTTATATCCTTTTCGGAGCTTGTTGGAGTTGAGGTTGAGTTTGTTAGCCGAGCACCTACCCCTACCCTCCCACATCACCTCTTTCCTTTGGTTTCCTAGGACTAGATTATCCTTCGTTTCGGTCTCCGTGGCCTAGATTTTGTGCTGGTCTCAAAACCATGGGGATATCTCATTCTCTTGTCAAGCATAGCGTGGGCATCTCATCTAGAGTTCGCCTAGCGTTGCATTACATGCGATAGATATCCCAGTGCAATCCCGTTCCAGCAGAACGGGCGCGCATACTTCTTTTGGGAATCTCTGTTCTGATTTTGTTTTTCCATCGGGTTGGTTACGGAGTTTTTGACTGGTTTCTAGAAAGAACAGAAATAAAGTTGTCATGACTAGTTTCGGAACATGTTTCAACCCCCAATTGTGAACCTAGACTTTGCAACCACGTATAGGTTAGAACACCACGACGTGGAGGTGCTTGACATTGGTTTCTTCTCTCGCTGTTTGTGGGCATACCGTCCGACCCCATGATGCCTCAAACAACGTCATTTAGAGCTGCGCCCCTTTGGAGGCTCTTTGGCGGACTCTCGGTGACCAGGTAGTAGGTAACAGGACGCAGGCACCAGGCGCCTAGCACCCAGCTCTTGTCTTGTGTGGTGTTCAAGCTGCCCAAGGTAGACTGCACGTCGGGGCGGCGTAGTCTGCGTTAGGTGTGGCGTCCGTAAGGGGCGTCAGGCCAGGCGCCCTGGGCCGCCCACCATCAATGTGTGCTTGCCAGGGCATCATAGTGGCCAACACCCTTGTCAAGGCAATCATGTCGCAGATTCGCGACATGACAATCGGGCAATAGCCGCGTTGTGGCGAACGTTGAAGGATGCGCCTCTGCCGGGTTGACATGGTTGATACGCTGACGAGTTAGTTCTGAGGCCTTGATATTCAAAAATCGAGAGCAAAAAAACATATGATGTTTTTTCTCAATGCCAAAATACACGACGGAGGGACGATAGGCAGATTTGCTGACGCACTTGTGCTGTGCAACAATCAGTCGCTCGCCCCTTAGCATAGGCAACAATGTGCGAGTGTGCGCTGAGTAGCAAAGCCACATCACAATACAAGTCCTTTCGCCTTTCCTTGACAATCGTGTTGACAGAAGCCTTGTTTAATTATTCGCTACGCCCTCGCCCTCCAGGGCTGTCGAAACCATGGCTCTGAGCGATGCAAGGATCCCAGCGCCTGGAGGAGCTGAATGGGGCACCAGTGGAATCCTATTGCGTCGAAGATGGTGTGCTGCTACTACTGCGTGTTGGATCGCTTGAAATCCTGCTGGTGCCTCGAGGCCCAAAAGCGGTCGGACCGACATACAGCCTCATTTCATCGCGTTGTTACACGGCGCTGCCGGAAACAGCAATAGATTTCCAAAGTATTCGGGGCGTCAGGTGGATGCTCACCCAGGGCTGACGCTGGGCGGCTGAGAGGCTATCGCCGGAAGGAAGATGGAGGCTCAGGGAATTGGCGGCATTAAAAAGGCGCTTATCCCCATCAGGCACACCTTTCACCGCACAAGATATCTGATTAGTGCCAACGTGCTAGCCTTGACTATCCTACCGATATCGCACGGTCCGACGGCTTCACATGCACAGAGTTGCCAGCAGCAATCGTGCTGACCATGAGCCTGGTCTTCCAAGGTGCCACGGCTACCATCCCGACTGCCATGTCAAGTAAGCATTCTAGCTACCCCGACATGCGTCAGCCTACCGGGCGGGGTTCCTTACCATCCGCGGCTCTGAGTCGTATTTGCAGACGACCTTTGAGTCTGGCCTGCGCCATCCTTCTCCAAGCCTTCGACGCTATCTTCTCCACGTTGAGCCCCATACTTTCGTGCATCCTTCGGCCCCTAGATATACATACCAGTTAGTGGATGCATACATGCCAGACCAGATGGCGACTACGTCAATAGCACGACAACAGCCCCTTCCCCATCCGCAGCCTCGGCAGCTATATAGCTACATCGCCCAACCGCAACTATATAGCGACCACTACCCCAACCGTGAGAACATTTCTGATGGATTAGTATCTATTGCTCTCACGCGCTCCAGCCATCGCAGCCTCAATACCAATAACGATGCGGTGAAGGGCGTCGTACTGGTGCAATCCAAGATAAAAGCCGAACGGGTTTCTATCAAATTTATTGGTCGAACGACATGTCGTATAACCAACGAGAGAAACCCTGGGAGCCACCACGTTGCGACAGCAGACTTGTTTTGCCATGAAAGCACTTTGTTTCGACGGCCTACGCCCAGTGCGGATTGCCCGGCTGGACGCATTGAATTTCCTTTCGAGTTCAGATTCCCAGAAGCTGTTGAATTAGATGCGCAACCGCAGAATGGTTCTATATTCCAAAAGAATGAATTATTTGAGCACGAGAAGGACCACGCCCTCCCGCCATCGCTATGGTGGAATGAAAACACGATTCGATGCGAGTACTTCCTCGAAGCCGAATTCGTCACCAAAGAACGATCATTTACATTAAACCCAGTAGTCATACATCAGCTCCGATTCAGCCCATCAGTTCCAGAAATCGGCCTACCAGACCAAGCAGCCCTACTCCCAACCGCGCCCATCCGGTTCGAAAGGAGATCTCGGCCATCAACCCCAGAACCCGGACAGGAGCGGAGAGGACCATTGAGGAGATTCAAGCACAGCCTGAAAAGCGACAAGGCCGAAGAATGCTCATCAACCTCCCTCCTCGTCCTGAGCGCACCCCCTCAATACCGCGTCGGCACCACTACCGCACTCAAAATCTCCCTCCAAGCCACCCTCAGCGACGGCCTCACCCAGCCAGCTCCAGTCTACTTGCGCGGCATCCGCGCCCAAGCAATCGCCTACATCGCCTACCGCGTGCCCACAAGTCTCGCGCCAACCTCGGAAATCCGCAAAGACAGCACCGAGAAATTCGACCTGTTCAACCGCCGCTACGGCAAGCCTGGCCTTGAAATCACAGAGAACACATTGCTCGACGGCTTCGTCATCAACGCCATTGTGCCGCCGACGTTTGCCACGTATGGTGTCGCGGTCAGGTACGATGTGCGCTACAACTTGCTGTTGGAGTGTGCGGACAAGGAGTCGGAGCATGGGGTAGAGATGAAGGATGTGAGTATCGAGCCGATGACGAGGGCGGGCGGACATCTTGGGCCGCCTGAGACGCCACCGCCGCAGCGGGGCTCGATTGATAGCATGATACCGTCTATGTATGGGTTCTTGCGGCCGAGGGCGGCGACAGTGTGGAGACCGGAGTCTCCGCCGCCGTCGTATGAGTAGTGTGTATGCAGAGGTGGATGTGTAGGGTAGTGATGAATGGGTAAAAATGTAATAGACGAGTGACACGCCATCTGTTTACAAAACTAGAGCTATTATCATTCTATTGTAACAATAGTCCTACCAAAAAGTATGGAGCCATGATGACAGAAATCTAGTAGACGCAAAGAAAAACAAAAGCCCTCCCTTAACCTCGCTATTCGTTCAGTTTTACTGCTTTACACATGCGACCAAGAGCCGCTCGTAGTCGCCCCTTGTCTCGCCTTCTATCCGCTTGACAAGGTCCTTCTTGTACACTCTCCTAAACTCTGCGTAGACCGCGCTCATGAATTGCGGGTTCCAATGGCAGCGGACAACACGCTGGACAAGAAGGCTATCCTTCGTGCCTAAACCGGCCATGGCGTCTTCCAGCCTGACGGCCTCTGCCTCCGCACGATTCACTGCACGGGCAACAAGCAGGCGAAGTGCATCTTCCATATGGCCCGAGAAAGCGGACTTGATTTGGCTGTCAAGGCTCTTCTGGTAGCGTTGTTGGTATGTTTGTGCAATGGCTTTGATCTGTGCGTCGTTCTTGCTGATCAAGGTTTGGCAGATTTGGGCAGAGTTTTTGCTGGCGAAGCCGCCCATACCAGTTTGAAGATCGGTCACAGCCTTGTCGATTTCTTGGGGAATGACGGGCTGTGAATCTTCTGCGCGGTTGGCAGCCACGATCATCATGTACATTTGCTCTGTGCCGGCGCTGAGATCGCCCTTGAGATCGGCTTCTAACGTGCGCTTGAATAGCTGCTGGTATTTTTCTTTGATGGCTCTCATATCGGCGTTGCTGCGACCGATGAGGATGTCGTCAAGAACAACCTCCTTGGTTCCCATACCCTTCATGGCTTCCATGAGATTCCAGCAATCAGAGGCCAGAGGACCCCGTGAGATCTCGACTAAGCCCTGCTTGAAATACCCACTGGTTTCCTTTTCTAGGTCTCCGACCAAGTGGCGCGCGAATCTCTGATCGTACTGTACGCGAATCGTCTCCATTTGCATTGGATCCTTCTTTGCTACTACGGCAATGACAGCCTTCTCATCAGTACCAAAGCCCTTCATTGCTTTACGGAGTGCCTCAATGTCGTGAGTAACGTCGATTGGTAGTGTTTTTTGTGGACCATATCCAGGTGATGGCTGAGTTGGTGGGCCGCCATAACCGCCACCGGGTGGTGGAGCACCATACTGTCCAGGGGGCGGAGCGCCGAATTGACCTGGAGGAGGCGCTCCATATTGACCTTGCGGAGGTGGTGCTCCGTATTGGCCTTGTGGAGGTGGCGCACCGTATTGGCCTTGCGGAGGTGGCGCGCCGTATTGGCCTTGTGGGGGTGCACCGTACTGGCCCTGGGGAGGTGGTGCTCCATACTGACCAGGTGGAGGGGCTCCATATTGGCCTTGAGGGGGTGGTGCTCCATAATGTCCTTGGGGGGGAGGAGCACCGTATTGACCTTGAGGGGGTGACGCTCCATAATGTCCTTGAGGAGGAGGAGGAGCACCATATTGACCTTGAGGAGGGGCGCCGTATTGTCCTGGAGGAGGGGCGCCATACTGTCCTGGTGGGGGTTGTTGGCCGTAGCCTTGCTGAGGCGGATAACCACCGTACTGTTGGTTCTGCATTGGAGGTTGCTGTTGGTAGTAACGTTGTTGTGGAGGCTGACCGTATCCTTGAGGCGGAGGTGCTGTCAGGTATTAGTATTTGTTCACACTCAGCTGCCAAGTGATGCACTAGACGGAAGAACGCATGATCGCTCAAGCCCATTTAAAGGTCTAGTACTTACGGCCTTGGTGTGGCGACTGTCCATAGCCGCCTTGGTCGTAGTTATGTGCCATTTTCTTGGTATTCTGTAGAAGAACGGCGATGGTGGCGCTCTTAGCACGTAATGTTGCCTGCGACAAACAAGGATGTGAATCAGAAAAGATACAGAGAAGGTAGAGCTATCCTGACGGCAAGCACTTAAGACCTGCCGCGGCAGGTGCAAGAGAGGCAACACGAAGAAGGCTAAGTATTTGGCTTGAGGCGCAGGCAGCAGTGGTTAATGAAGAGAAAGCACAAACACAGCCCCCAAAGGTCACGGTGGGGTGGAAGGAATAACACCATGACGCGCGAAGCTTCAAGAAGCCAATCACCAAGCGTGGTGGCAACCCAAGCTAGATGATTATGACAAGACCAGGCGACCACAGCTGCTGACTCAGAGCGTCGAATCAAACGCCACAGAATGAACCGGAGCCAGGAGCCCAGGGCCCCCAAGCATCCATTGCTGCGTGTTGTGGCGTAGCTGCTGAGCCACATTCTTTGATTGGTCAAAGCCTAAAGCGGCACCTGCCGGCAACAGCGATTGTTGAAGGTCATGGTGCGCACATGAGCTCATCAATAGCTATCAGGACTAGCGCCATACCTAACTAGTACCATATTAGTGAAGCCGTCCTTTGCTCTCGTCAATCGTCTTCCTCTCTCTTCGGCCTCTGTTCGCGTCCTTTTGCTTTGCTCATTCGCGAGATTTCTTCTTGAAGGGCCGGGCATTCTTTCCCTCTTTTTTCGATCTCCTTAAGAATCCGCAACGATCTACTGTGGTTGGATGTAGTTGATGCTATCAGGCGCAAGTACTCGCAGTGGCTGTTTTGATCTGCCTGGCTTTTATGGTGAGCCATCAGGATGACCCATGCCAACACGGGTACAGCAACAATTGGAGTGCAAGAGACACGGCGCTATGGATATAGATATGAGGCACAAATATCTAGTGTCAGCCCGGGCTACTCACACGATATCAGGGGCGATGGAGCCTATGTGATCGAATCTGAATTCGCAAAAGAGCACATCTCTTTGATTCATCGTTGATTCATTGTTGATTCATTGTGTCATAATCAGGTAAGGGCGGATTTATTTCTACTAGCTTACATCATGCCAACGTTTATCCAGCGATCGGCAAACCGCTACTTTATTTCAACCAACCCCATCAATTCGCCCCACACCATCTCACCTCAAGAGTTATCGATGCCAGGCACCCGAATCTTGCTGTTTCGAATAATCGTAGCGTGCTCTCCGCTGCCAAGACGGCTACATCATGGCTTTCGCCTCACGTTTCCCACCATTTGATCGCGTTTTGGGGTAGACAGCCATGGCGGGCCGGACAGTCGAGCGATCAATTCTATTGGCAACGAGCTCCGCGGGTGCCGTTAGATGGCGCAACACAAGGCTTAGCTCGCCATGTGAAGGCGTTCGGTCAGAGATGCGGACGCCGGTGAGAAATAATGCTAGACATTATATATCTTAGCCTTCTGCAGTGAGCTGCACACGTTGAAACGTTGAAATATAGATCTATATTCCACATAGCGGATTTGGATATCTACTTAACTGTTACTGTACCTGTCCTACAAGACAACACACGCGAGAAGCCGCATACGACATACACTTTACGCCATACTGCCGATCACCACAATCAGGGCAACCCTCGCAAGGCTCAGCAACAATCCTAAAGACTGAAAAACCCATCCGCGACCCTGATCACAAACAACACCACCACTCATCACTGCGCACAACACGCCCACCACCAATATGTCGTCCTACGGCTCTTCTCACTCAGGCCACCATCCACTCCAATACCCTCCATACCACCACAACCAACGTCCCCAACCACCCTACCCCACAACCCCAGACCCAACATCCTCTCACCAGTTCTACCCCCAACAACCACACCACCACCACCACCACCAACAAACCTCAACCTCGCCGCCTACCCAAACCTGCCTCTCCTCCTCCGCCCCAAACACCTTCTATCAGCCCCCGCCTCCCCCCCAACACCGCCGCTCCTCCACCTCGCACCACCCGCGCCCTACGGCCACAGCCCCCATCCAAATCCCGCAGGCGCACTTTTCACAGCCGGGATTCACGCGAAACGCCTCGCACTATTCACAGCATAGCGTGCACGACGCGCACGCGTGGGGGGACGGGGAGGATAGGGTTGAGCAGAGGGGTGCGAATGGGTTGGATGAGGAGACGTTGCGCGCGTATGAGCGGCGGTATGCGAAGGATCGGGAGTTAGAGAAGAGGCCGACGGTGGGGGGTAGTTTGCTAAGCGTGGTGCGGGCGCTGAGCGGGAAGCGGGCGTGAAATTTCGGAGAGTGAGGGAAGTGCGGCGCCGGTCGTCTGGAATGGAGTTGGAGCCGTATGCCCGGTTGGAAGGATGGATGGTCAGCAAATTGCACATGTACACAAGTTGATAAGACAATAATTGATTGATTCCGTTTCGCTGCCCAGAAATCTTATTTCGCTGTGCGGTCTCCATGAATGTATCTATGTAGTACGAAAGATCAAGATCGCTCAACGCCCTCAAGTATATGCCAATATGGGGCGGCCGTCTCGGACTTCAGCGCTTGAAGCCTGCATCGAGAAGGTGTCGCCGTAGCCAAAAGAATAGCGCCGTGCCAGTGTGTAATCTCCAGACTTTTTTGGTATCACGTTTTATCTTGCAATCTCCGCTTTCCTTCCCAGGACATCGTTGCGTCGCTCGTCGTGTGGCTGGTGGTGCAGGTGGGGCTCGGTGGGTTGTCGAGTCCATTTGGTGCTCTGGACGGTGGTGTCGCACCTGCGCAACACGGTACGCACACCCTGTCAAGCGTCCCTGCTCGATGTTGGTGCCCTTTTCCGTGTAACTTCTCCAAATATGTGCGGCTTGCGCAATTTAAACAAATTATATACAAGTATTTGATTGGTAAGAAGTAAATGCGCTCAGTTTTTCGATTCGTTGCTCAGTTGAAAATTTCGCCAATATGGCGTTCGTTCTCAGGTTTCCAACTACCTGTTACTATTTAGTATTGAGGAATAGAAAAGAGAATAGTGTGTGGTTGGGCGAAGAGCGAGGCATGCCGATGCCATGGCCTCGGTGCTGTGCAGGTGCCATGACGTGAGCAAAAGTGCTACGTACCTTCAAATTGGTGCTTGACAAAAGCCATCGGATCATCTTCCTCGCCAGCACCCATAGTCTTGATACCAGGGCTAAAGCTCGTGATTGGCAGAACAACGACATCGCCAACCTTCTTCGGGGCCTTCATACCCGTGAAGTGCTCCCAGGTAATGTTACCCTTGCTAGTACTCATATCGAAAAAGTCGGGGTTGTTGAAATAGGAAAATATGCTATCGGTCCACACGGCAGGGCCGGTGAATTCGATTATGCCCTTGTGGTCCTTGCTCAGTGTGCCTGCCTTTTTGCGTTCCAAGGTTTCCTGTGTGATGTTGGAAACGACATCGACGAGGACAGGGTGGCCTGGCTTGGACTGAATAGTCCATTGACAGAACTGGATGCGGCGCGAGTACCACTGAGCCCAGTCCGGGCGATCCGGGTCAGCCTCGATGCCAATGACCATTCCATAAGAGTTGGATGGCACATCGTGGGGCACCCAGTCAATAGCGCTTTTGAGAGCAGATGTGTCGATGTCCGAGTAGATGCCGCCTCTGGCGAGCAGAATCAGGTACCGGAAGAAGTCGGCCTTGAGGACGGGAAGAGGGAGGGCATTGTAGGCTTCGAGTACCTCTGGCACAGAAGCATACAAATGACGAATCAGGTGTACGGCAACATTGTCGGTGATGACCTCGTGTACGAAAGACGGATGGTGAACGGTCCAGCTGGCCTCTGCCTCGCGAAAGGCCTCGGTGAACTCGCCTTGAGCAGGAGTGTATTTCCATGTCTGCCAGATGTACGCGGGTGTCTTTGCATCGACATCATAGGGAAACTGGTACTGGAGCTGCTCATGGAGCGGCTTCTGCCTCAGCAGATCCATGCTGATTTGCGTTTTAGGCTTCTTAGCTGGAGCATCGGGAGTGTTGAAGGCCTTTTCCGTCTTTGCCGTCTTCTTCACGTCCTCCTTTTGAGCAGCCTTTTGCGCCTTCTGCGCGTCCTGCTTCTCTGACTCGGACATCCATGCCGTCGGTCGGGGCAGGTCGTTGGCATTGCGGAAGGTGGGCGCGGTGGTTTGATGGTGCGACTTAAAGAGGAAGAAGAGGGTCAGGCATGCGAGGGAAAGCACGAGGGCCTTCTTGAAGGTGAGCATGGTGGCTACTGGAGCAGACTTGCGAACTAGGAGCGCGAAGGTGGCGGGCAAAGAGAGAAGCTGAGGATGCAGCAGTCAACTCTCGGAGGGCGTGCACAGGTGCAAATACAGGTGCAGCGCAGAGACTCGGCGGGCGAGACAATATAGCACGGCAGACGTCCTTGCCGTGGGTGGTAGTGGGAGCAGGGACAGATTTCAAAGGGTCTGTGAGCGTGCCAGGGCAATTGGGAAATGTTGACCTCTTATCTCTAGCCCTGTGTTGACCCTTGGGCTAGGCCGGTTTGAGGCGGCGGTGCTGAATGGTGGAGATTGGAAAAATCAAGGCTGGCGGAGACTACACGAGGGCGCTAAGAATCAGATAAACAGGCAAGGAAGAAAAGAGTATTAAGATGATGGAGGAGTGGTAGCTGGGATAAAGTGCAGCGGCGAGGCGTGTGTTTTGAAGAGTCGCTCGCATCCATCCATCGCACTTGCGCAGTACAGGGGGGCAGGGCAAGCCCAGTTTCAGCCGATGCACACCACACTTTGGTAGCGCGGCTGTCTACTCTTTTCTGTGCGAGGTGGTCATCTATCTTTTGCCATGCCGCGCACCCTTCTTGCGCAGCCTGCCTCTTCCTTGCCCCACCAGCCATCCATCAGCCGGCTGCTCGCTGCTCTCTACCACAGTAGCCGTGTTCAGCTAATCATAGTGCATCCCTCGCATGGCCACAGGGACCGCCCATGCTCCAGCCTGTTCTTCCTCTTCTTTGCCTGCTTCTAGGGAAATCCCGAGCCCTACCATGATGGAAGAACGCCACCGATGTTGACACGCCTGTCACTCTACTTCGGCCCGTCTCCTTTTTGACTCGCACATTGCAAGTCCCACTCCCTTCGTGTTCCTGATCAGCGCCGAGAGTGCGATCATCGTCATCTGCCTTGGAGCCTCCTGCGCCCTCGCGGACGGTAGGCCATCGGCGAGACCTGCCCAAAGACCGACGCGCGGCACCGGCAGGATGAAACAGCAGTTTCCTCTTGTTGCGGCTTAGCCCTCCCGGGCATGTCGCAATCTGCTAATGTTAGCACGGATGCGTCCTCTGCCTGCAGCCTTTGATCATTGGCACAAACTTCGTTGGTTGCGGCGTTACCCACTTGCACCTGCTCAATACGAACAATGCTGCAGTGCTGCTTCCTCAGTCAGCACACGCACATGCTACCACAGTTGTTCCGACTGGTGGAAGACGCCCATGCAAGACGTTGTCATCATGCACACAGTAGCTTCGTCACTCAGGAAACTGATTCAACCTTGGACTGATACCACCAAGCTGACCACTCTTCGCGTCATGCAGTCCAGTATTGCTCTATCCAAAGCACTCGGACACAACCATGCGCTTCACAACCCCATCTTCAATATCATCCTGTGTAACAGCTACCCATTGACCCGGCCAGGTCGCCAATCTAAGCACAATTGCAATTTCTAGAACTCCAAAAATCTACATCTACCGTGCACAAGTAGAAGATCGGCGGTTGCACTATGCGATAAGGCAATGCAGCCAAACACCCGTTCAGGTGCCGATATTGCTACGTTACACACCACCGGGTTAACATTGTATATCCTGCAGTAGACGATGCTTGTTTATGGGCCATGCCCCATCTTTGCAAGTACACAGCCTTGCAGGCCTCGCACAACGACCATTCGCCGCCGTCAACCTGCTAGTCGTCAGAAGTAGGGCATGGACACCCTACATGCCACCAGGCGCGACCTCGTGCCCTCAGAAGTCCAAAGTACAGCACCCCTCTAGTCCACCACCTACCCCATTCATGCGGCATCTCAACCCCCCATCCAGACCTCACTCTTCCTGTTTGACGCCCATTCTGCCACCGCTAGCCTTACGCGTTCTCTCCTGTCATTGTCTCAGCCTAGGTTTCAAGGCTTCCCTCTCCCCAATTGCTCCTCCCATCGGAAGGATGCCGTCCCCGCTCCCCAAGATTCCAGAACGCTTGTTCGTTTCGCCCGCGCGTGCCATGCCATCGCCCACCTTGCCCTACATCACCGTTCCCCACTCCATCGCGCCCTATTCCAGGTACCCAAACATGGATCGTCCGCCGCCAAATCAATACCTACCTGTTCTCATTGCCTCCAAGTCCGATCGGACTGTCCTATTACTTAATGCCACCCATGTTAATTTTATTTTTGGACTTTATTTCTGCGTGCTTTGTTGAATAGAGCTTGGGGCAGGAACTAGCCTCGTCATCTCGGTGGTGCCGTGGTTTTCGGCTTAATGGTGCTTAGTCGGATGCCCGTGTGCGCTGCTCAATTCTGGCATACGGAGTCAGGATTATTGGTTGCTGGGCGTAGTGTCTCAACAATACCGTCGGGTAGGTAAAAATACTTTGCAATGCTTTGCGGTCGGTGAGTGTGATTTTTGCGGAAACGTGGGTTGAATTTGAATCTTGGACTTGAGATTTGGTTTGGATAATACGGTGATGTGAAGACATCTATGCTCTGCGCCAGTCGTAAATGGAGTATGTCGCTCGAAGCAACAACAACGCTAGACAAATACAAGAGGGTATACATGATGCAAACAGCCGCTATGCAACGCCGAAATGCCCTAACCCTATCTATCAAACTTATTAACAAGAAAGTAAAGTCACCTGGATACCATCCAGATATAGCGCCAAATACTGTTCTGACGAGAACATTCGCAAACGTGTCGCCATGCTATGGCTTGTCCCTACCCTACCTATCCAAGCCATCACTCAGACTCTGCGAATGAATACCGTTCGACACTTCAACTTCAATCACGCAGCGCTCTCATCCCCACCCCAACCATAGTCAACCTTGCACCACAGCCCCTCTTTCGCGCGCCTTGCGCCCTGAATCTCCAACGCCGACACCCGCGCCGCCTTCTCGCGATTCACCCACTCGCTCACCGCGTGGCCGCGCTCCAGCGCGTTAAGTTTCCACGCGACGTCGCTGCGGCCCCGGGACTCGCGGAGCCAGCGCATGAGTTGCACGGGGACGATGCCTGCGGGCATGTTTTGCAGGCTCGTTTTGTCGGCGGGGATCCAGCCCTGGAAGACGTGGAGGTATGTGATGCGCTGCCAAGCGTCGTTCCAGTCGGGGCCGGGGGCTGCGCGGTTATCATACCATCCGTGCTCGAGTTGGGTTGGGACATACGGGCGCATGGTGGGGGGAGGCGTGGGCTCATTAGGGGTGTCTAGGCGGTAGGGCGGGCGCCATGTGAGCGCTCGGATCCAGGAACAGCCTTCGAGGTCGAGCCATTCGAGCGAGTATGTGTTTATGGAGAAGCGGCGCAGTATGTTTGCCGCTTCATGCCAGTCGTCGTCGAGGTCTGCGTAGAAGGACGTGCCACCAAGTGCTACCCTGGTGTATTTAGATTCCACAGAGGTCGTTGCCGAGTTGGGTGTCAAGGTTGGCCGTGGCCAGTATGCGAGAGATAAATGCGTGAGTTTATGTAGATTCACGGACATTTTTAGGAGGTCGGGCCACGAGGCCCATTCGCCGGGATGGGCAAGCGATAATCGGCTGAGGTTGACGAAATGCGGCAGGGTGAGTTGTGCGGGTAGTACAGCGTCTGCGGTGGCTTGATCATCAGCCTCATCCTCCCATGACTCCGCAACATCAGGTGTTGCGTTTGCCTTGCCCCTAGAGTTGGAGCTGTCCATACTCATCGACTCAAGACGATCTGTCAGATGCGGCAGCATGCGTTTGAGACACCTAGCCAGATCGTTTACGGTGAAGTCATCATTCAGGAGGCCCGTAAGGTCCAAGAACCGTACGTCCAAAGCCCTCTCGTCGTGACTTTGGAACAGTGTTTTGAACGACTTGAAAGTCAGGCACTTTTCGTAGCCGTAACAGGTTAGGTAGCTCAGTAGAGCCTCTCTCGTCACCATGGGTAAGGTTGGCAAGTAGTGTTGCTCGTACTCGGACAGATAGGCCCAGTTCTCTGCAAACGACTGCAGACAGAGGTGTTGTAGGCTCCGAGGGTGTGGTAGGCGCTGATCAAAAGTAAGAAAGCTGCAGAGACGTGGTTAAGCCTAGAAGGGAGTAAAGAGTAAAGCACTAGCCTGCCAGGGGTGCTTACCTTGAGCTCTGTGGCAGTCACACTTGCCAGGCGAGAAGTCGCCGGGGATGCTCGCTCGCCGGCCTCTTTCCGCCTAGGAGGGGGCCTGTGTTCGGGGGCAAATCGACTTGGCTTCAGCCAGCTGTTGGGTGCAGCTGGCCCCGGTGGCGGCCTTGCAGCGCCTGTCCTTCTCACGCGCGCTCTGAGGCCAGTCTTTGGTGGGGGAGCATTAACTTCTGGTATGTGCAAGATTCGCCTCAAATCTGGCGGGACGGTGCGTCTGCTTACCCCCGATACCATCTCATTCCTCTGCTCTATGGATGCTCGTGGGGCTTGTTCGCGGCGCAATTGTGCTATTCGCTGGTTCACGGTTTGAGGCTCGGCGGGGGTAGATGAGGAGCGCGAGCTCTGGAGGGCCGGATGGACATAGCTGGGTTTTGTAGTTGCGTAGGCCGGTGCATGTTTCTTAGGCATGTTCAATGGAACCACGGTTGGCCGAGCTGAAGCAACGAAGACGATCGTGCTGCGTACTGGCGATGCGCTGTATGAGGGACACCAGTCGCATGCGGGGTGCTGCCGGTATGGTGTATGGTAGTAGCTTTGGTGGTATGGAGCCAAGTCTGGCCCTGACTCAGCACTGGACGGAACAGCAGTGGTTGTCGCTGGCTTCTGCATTTACAGACCACGCAGCAGAGTTGACGAGAGTTGCTCCTGCCTGCCGCTGTCGTTCGTCATAGCGCTGTTTACCGACGCGTCTAGTAATGGCTAGTAAAGTCTACACCAACGCGACATGAGATCACGTCTGCCAACAACCAGTGTACCGTTATCTTATCTGCTGTCATCTTAACAACTCACACAAATGCACAAACAGAGTTTCGCCCTAGGGTTGGGCAACAGTCCATCTGTTTCTTGATCCACAGAAAGCCCGTCGCGGCACGTGACCGCACGATATCATACGAAATACGGGAAAACTGTGTGAAGGAACACTCCCGACCAAAACAAAGGCACTAGTCCAGGGGACCATACGAAACTATTTTGCTTGGACTGTATGATTCTAGGCCTCGGGGATTTTTTATCGCTTCCATTCAATCACATCCAAGGCCTAGAATATATCAGCTATCCACTAAATATAGCTTTCCAAGCTTAGGGCCAGATATTAGGGTACGAAATAGCAATGAGGTACATACACCATACCATAAAGTCGAGTCTCTCAGTAGCCAGTGTAGCTATGCAAAACAACAAAGTGATTGGTGCATCGGAAGCTCATATGCATCAGACACCCAACAAGATCTAACCTAAGCCTGGGCAACCAAGTTGACTCACGAGATACCATGCCCAGATTACTAAAGCGAAGCCTTCACCATATGCAATCGCGAAGTGGAGAATCTAGCATTAGGACATAAAATAGGGGTGTTCGTTGTCGATCGGTCTAGGATTGGAAGCAAACCCAAGGCTGTGTCGGTTCAGGTCAGGCGTATCAGCCACAATGCCAACTACCTCCCGATAAACATGTGGGGCTGGGAAATTACGAGGTGATGGTGAATCATGCGACCGAGAAGCTTGATTGACAATTCACCATAGTAGCCTAGGCTCACTCAGATTAACGCAGGCATCCGTGAGGTAAGGTTGAATATTGCATTCGGCGTTAGGATCGATATGTTAGTTGTCAAGTTAGTCTGCATTTCAATACAGCCACATGCGCTGTCAGATCGCTATCCCCTGCTCATCTGCCCAATGCCAATGCCACCCGCATCTAGGATAAAAGCTTGTGACCAACCATTTGTCCATATTTCTCGGGGCTGATACCGCTACTCAGCTAGTATTTCGGATTGGTAGGTTGGGTATGGCTCCCCCCCGAATACCGACCATTGAGCTGCTTCTTAGGCGGCGGACTGTCTTAGGAGGCTGACTGTCGTAGGAGGCTCAGGTGCTGAAGTATTCAGCTATGTTATCCGTAAATACACTGAACCTAGATTCACATGAACAGTGTATTTGCACGGGTGGGATTGAACATGTACAGGAAAGTCAACCTTGTTACCTAAATTTCATGGCCAGAGGATACGTAATTAGCCTCAGTCCTCCAAAAGTCCTTCAAAGGTCCCTCACTTTACGCCTGGGCATCGCAGTGAGGCTTGTCGGCCTTGCATCAAAGTCATTGGATTTACTACCCGCCCTTCTCACTGCCCAAGCAAAGCCACACCTCGAGTCATTCATATTGGAACATTCACTGTAGCCTAGTCTCGAAGTCATGGGGTTTATCAATGAATTTCCAGACTCAAAGAAATCAAGGTTAAGAAGGCTCAAATGCCGCCTTCAAAATCCAGTCTCAGCTGCCCAAATCTTCACCACCTCATCTCAATTTAGCATAGCCTTACATGCATTTACTCAATTACGAAGCATTGAGGTTGGTGCACAATTTGAAAACTCCTCTACCGGTACCTACCGTTTTGGTTGATAGACTATCATCGACTGCCAATGCGTTTGACCCTACCCGAACGCATTTAGACAATCTAGATTTACAGAGCTCAATGTCGGATTGCTCTGACCTTGGGGATCAGTTGCGTAGCCGTGCACTTTTCCACGCCGATGAAGGACAATTCTGGCCTAGGAGCCTTATCAAGGAAATCATACCGGAAAACGATATTGCCAAGCAACTTCATGTTGACGTTTATCGGGCACGTGTGGTGATAGCCAAATACTGTAAGATTTTTGCCACCTTGGCGTTGCTTTCAAAAGAGCATGAGATCGGGAAATTCATTCAAAGCGACGTAAGCGACACATTATTGCCTTTGACTGCAAGCAACCAAGTTACTTATCCAATCCTACGAACAGCATCAGGTAATGAAGTCCTGGCTGTTTTTGAGAGCTGGAAGGTGCACGAGCGACAATATTTCTTGAACCTACAGCATCGGGTGAACCCTGTATACCTATGTCTGGAGAGCGATGGAAGAACCACCAAGCACGAAACTTATGGGCCAAACACTCTCTTACCATTCCTCGAAGATATTCATCGACAGACGGGAGGGTATTGTACCCTCGCCCAGGTCAAGATAGATGATCACTGTCACGGTTTTCGGAATATTCTCAAACCAGTGCGTCTACCACGTCCAGGTCTACCACCACATTCTTTGCTAACTTTAGTCGCGACAGATTATAACGAATAATTACTTTGCCTTGAAAAAAATTCATATGACAGACAATGAAGAAGCCAAGAATGCACGTGCATTTTGGAAGGAGGTGGACGCACTCAGAAGGTTTAGCGGGTTCATACATGATCATATTGTCACGCTGCTTATGACATGGACTATCAAAGGCCAATATTTTCTCCTATTCCCCTGGGCAGACTGCGACCTGGACGATTACTTTGGAAAACACAGTAGTCCGATCATTGGTGTGAACCCGGACAAAGGTACAATAAGATGGATTGCAAAACAGATGGTTGGCTTAGCCGGTGCTTTGGACACAATCCATAACACTCGTTATGGAACAGCTCATCTTGGACCCGCTCCTCAGAAGAAGTATGCTCGCCACGGCGATATCAAACCCGAAAATATTCTCTGGTATCCATCGCCACTGGACCCCAAAGGTATCCTAGTCATCGCTGACCTTGGTCTGACTACTATCCATTCCACTAAAAGCCGAACGATGGTGCCAGGCAAGATCACTCCTAATACACCAGGATATAGGCCACCAGAATGCGATCTCAAAGGTGGAGTAGAATCACGTGCTTTCGACATATGGACCTTTGGCTGCCTCTTCTTGGAGATTGTCTGTTGGGCTTTGGGCGGTCAAGGGTTACGTGCACGTTTTGACGATGAGCGAACCACCCTTTATATCACGAACACCAGATCAAACATCTTCTTCGATGTTGAAGTTAAAGTGGATGGAGGTGGATATGCTATTGGTGTGAAACGCGAGGTCAGCGAAGTAAGTATTCTCGATAATGGTCGCACGACTTAAATCCCAGTTAAGGGTGAATTCTAATATTACCAGTGGATCTCCAAACTGCATAGACAACCACAATGCACGCAGTTCTTCCATGAACTTCTAGACCTCATCGAGGATCAAATGATCATTCCACTTGCAGTAGGACAAGAAAGAATCAAGTCAACTGCGTTACACCAACAACTCGAAAAAATGTATCGCAGAGTCAGCAACCCAACAGACTCATATTGCCAGTACCCATGTCCCGAAGTTCGTCCTGTAAAACGGCGTGAGCCGGTGGATGCAATACTCGCCGGAGACGCACAATCGATGATATATAGAATGAAACCACAACTTAGTCAACATAGAGGAAAAACACAGCAGTCAAAATCCGAGGAAGAGTTAACAGCCATGGGGGTATGATGCACGCACGATGCGCGTTGGACGATTTCCTCGTTTGCCTTTTTCATTATTCGGAACTCCCCTCTCAATTTATTATTGTTAGCCGTCTCATCTCAAGCTATCTTGTCGTCTCCTTCCTTATGCTCATGGTACTATTCTTCTTGTTGGCTAGCACGTTTTGGGGCGCCCGGCCTCTAACTCTCCGCATAGTGTGTGAAAACCACTGATTCCTTCAGTGACTCCATTTCTCTCTAGTTATGTCAGTATCTTGCACTGTCGATTTGTTCGCGACGTACCGGCGTCAATCTGCGGGGAAGCTCGCACTGGAAATGGCCGCGCTTGAACTAAGAGGGACTTAGTATATTCACTTGTTTGTATGAGATATAAATCACCTTGACTGCTGCTTGGCCATCTGTGAATACGCTGCCTAGGAAAACTTCGAGTGCTTCTCGTTCGATGTATTTGGCGGCCAGGACTACAATCATTTCTTGGAAGGACGAGAGAGGATCAAACGAAAACCTGATGTAGCTGAGCGAGATAAATGGATTTTTGAGTCGTGGTTATAAAAAAAGCCTTCACCTCAAGTGGGATGATTAATCGCTTCCTGGTTTCCGTGAGTCAGTCAGGCAATGGTCTGCAGTGATGATGTAAGGCTGGGAGAGCGCCTCGTGAAGCCTTGAAAGCCCCGCCCTCACGCCCTCGGACAGCACATCAGCTCATGCGCCGGCGCGTAACCTTGTGTAATAGGCTGTGACATGATGGCAACCTCCCTAATATGGCACGACAGATGGATTGATCATTGTTAGAGGATACGGCGTATTTCTATAATAATTAAATCCTAGAGACACTCGGTGCACGGTAAATAGCGGTGTATTATTACCGGTGAGCAGACCGGCTTCGCAAAGCTTCCTGCAGACTAAAACTCAACACGAATCGCTTCAAGTGTGAATTAAGTCTCAGCCTTGCAAGGCTGAAGGATCTCGGGACCTAAGAGAACCATACCCATCTTTTACAAAAAAGGTCATATGCAGTCGATTCAACCACGTCTTGCACCATACTTTCGTCATCAGAATTTCCTTATTAATCATGAATTGGGCTCGTGATGGCGCTTGTCTGTGTGACCAAGAAACGCAGCTAAAGAGAATTTTTAAATTCGAGCCTCGGGCTTCAATTGCCATAACCATCCTAAAGAGCAATGAGGTACGTTCCGTAACAGCTTTTTCCCTTAGAATCACATGGCTCACTATTTAGTATAAAATGCGAATATGGTCGCTAGAGGCGGAAAAAGAGTGGGAGAGTTGGCTGCATTATGTGAGTGCTCGTCAAACGACTCCAACTCGAAGGTTCTAATGATTGCTAGATTAATGACCAACATCACGACAATCACGGATTAGTTATGATGTACGAAAAGGCTATACTCCAACTCTGATGCCCATATCTAATGCAATGCGATAGTCTAGCGGCACGGGCTGGGGAAAGACTGGTAGGCAGGGATGCGCCTATGGATGAGAAATCAGCTGGCACCAGCATTTCAGATGGGATAACATACCATGAGTGGCGTAGTCGGAAAGATACTACGAATCTCCCCATATTTGGGGTTCGTCGTACTCAGACATTCGCTGCTCTGGCGGAAACACAGACCGCTGTTAGGACATCCCACGAAAACGAGCACGAGACAAGGCAACCGGGAATTAGGTTTCTCCCTTTCTCTTACAATACCTTCAGGAAAATTTGTATGAATTTCCAAGTACATGAATCAATCACCAGGGCTATAGCGCGAACTGATATTCCGAGCTTTTCTAGCGAGAAAGTCAAGATGGGACGGACGGCGTACAGTAAGTACCTATCAGGGTAAGGTCCAAAGCATCTTCAATACTAATTTCAAATTTAGTATATAGTTGCCGTACCTCAAACTCATGGCCCTCCGATATGGCGTTGTCAGCAACCCATTTCCCGAGCGGCAGACTGACATTTGCAATCTTGTATGGATGCACATCCATCATGGAAGATTCCATCTTGAAAAAACTCCAACCCGTTCGCGAGGAAGCTGCACACCCGCTTCTAATCCCAGGCGTCTTTGTAGAACTCGAGCTCGAGCGTCATACAAACCTAGTAGAAGAAAGCATTGCTGCTGTTGAAACTTTAATATTTACATTAGACTTACAAAGCGGAGCCACGCGAGCTCAAAATAAAGTAGACGCAGATAAAAGAAACGAAGCAAGGAACGATACATGGCTTGACTTAACCTACCTGAGAAATTCTATTTCTACGTGGAATAGTCACATTTGGAAAATGTCCAAACATGCAGAGACTCTAAGATTGAGATTATATGCTCCAAATGCTGAGGTGGGACTGAATCTGCATCAGAGAAGCTTTGGAGATGAATTCGAAGATTCATGGGAGCAGATAGATGACGTGGAGTGCGATAGCTTGTGTACGAAGGGCAAATACAATTCCGATAAACCAGACTCGCGAACACGCAAATTTGCACAGCGTATGGAAGATGTAGGAGAAAAAATAAAGGCTAGGCTTGATACCATACAAGAGGAATATGAGGAGAAGATTCGAGACTGCAGTATGCGTGTCGATGGTATGGCAATGGCCACAAAATGGGTATGCATGTCCCTTTTCAAAGATTTAATTCATATACTAACTAATCCAGTCGCACAACGAAGCAGCTGTGGAAATGGCGCTAGCTAGCAATCGAGAGTCCAGGGTGATGAAGTCAATTTCCATAGTCACAATGATATTCCTTCCTGGCACATTCTTTGGTGTAAGTCAACCAAAAGTGTGCAAAGGTATCCAGCTGATCATAAACTACAGACGGTATTTTCCATGACTTTTTTTCAATGGACCGATGGAGACAAAGGAAAGCCTCGAGTATCAAGTCTTGTGTGGATATATTTCCTGGTCACCGTTGTCTTCACGATTGGTACAATTGGTATGTGGTACTACTTCGTTATATATCGTCCCGCGTATAGGAGGAAACAGGATAAGGAAAAAACAGCTCTTGATTAGCTAAATTACCGTAAGCCTGCCATGGTGTTTCAATACTGTACCAAGACCTGATGAATATCATTAGTTAAGGGGAAACTTATTCGGCCGTTTGAAAATATTGTTCAAACATGTGCTAAACTTGATGCGTGAATAGAGCTACAATTAGACAATAGAAAGGTTTGTTCTATCACTTGATCTTTAAAAGCTACTTAGGTATTAAAATATTTACTCCTAGCAAGGGAATCTACTTGCAGGCGCAGAGGAAATCTACTTTCAGGTAGATACCTTTAATTTCTACTCTAAACGCTAGATATATGAAGTGTAGGCTGTTAGTTTGAGGTGCCGAATTTAAACGTTTATATATGACTTGATAAGTTTCCCCAAATTAAAATAGGTTTCGAGTGTCAAAGAGAGTTAACAGTTTTGAACTCTATTAAAATTATTTACTTCTTGTTCTATCGCAGGACCTATCTAATCTTGTCAAGAAATTGTTACCCTATAAGATAGTATGTATTCTATTCTATATACTAAAGGAAATGGATATAAACTAAGGTGAACTACGAAACTCCCGTGCATGGCTTCCCATCAAAATTCATCCTCACCTAATACAAAATTTTGCACACCCTTTTACAAGCAATCGCATCCGGTTTCTAGCTCTTCTGATCTTGTTTGTTGAGAGCTTCCTGGTCTCTCCAGGCATTGAGCCAAAATCTTCAGTCTCCTTTAAAGAATACTTATCCCGGGACATGTAGCGTGATGATCTTGATCTTGTAGAAGACGGGGCACGATAGCTGGATTTGGAGTCCCAGTTAACTCCCAAAGTACCGTGGACGTCATTCCTAGGTGACGTGAGGGTATTTTGTGCCGCTGCAGGGCTAGAATTTAACTTTGGATTGATAGCACGAACATATTCCTTGTGCATTTCAGCTGAAAAGTGTACCGGAGACTTGTCGGATAGGTTTGTAGGCGCTCTGGCGATCTTCTCTTGTTTGTACTCCGTGCAGTATAGCGTATCCCGATCACAACGACTCTTGATGGCTTCGAACTTGGAAACCATTTGGTCACAAGTGGCTCTTTTTGATGGCTGTGTCTTGAGGAGTTGATCCTCCACAAAGTTCAAGAGATCAATGATCAAGTCGCTAGCGTTAGGATTCTTTCTAAGCATTTCAAGTTGCTGAACATGAGGTTAGCATAATAAGTCATGCATAATAGCATGGTACATACCTTGGTGACCGAGACTTTCACCTCTACTTCTTTACTGTCTTGATTGTAGTTGAAGAAGTGATCTGGACGATACAATAAATTTGAGTCTGCTTTTCGTGCATTTGAGAAGTCCTTTACTCCTTGCCACCCCAAAATATACCAAACAAGAAACTCTAGCAGAACGCATCCAAATGACCACATGTCTGCCTTTGGCGCTACTCTCTCCGAGATGTCGAATTCCGGTGCCCTATAGGTATCCGTAAACCCGCCAGCCGCATTTGCTGCTATCGTTTTCGAATGTGTGGCGTGGAACTCGGTAGATCCCAGGTCCGACAGCAAAAGGTTCCCAAGCTGGCTACTAGAGGATTCGCTCTTGTACCACAATATATTTTCTGGTTTGAGATCTCCATGCCTACCATGGGTCTTTTTGCAATCTTGGGGACCGAGATCCTGCGCAGTAGGGTCCAAAATTTCCGAATGATGTATACAATGAATGGCATCTGTAAGGCCCAGGAATTGCTTGATCAGCCACTTGGCAAGGTGTTGGTCTCTTGCGAGGCTAGAAACGTTTGGAAAGTGTATTTTCCAGAGTTCATACAAGTTTCCGTCTGCCCAGTGGAATATCATACTGAGATGTCCATTCTGATGAAATGTTGCAAGAAGTTGGACGATATGTGGATGCTGTATTGCATTGAGACGTTTGTATGCCGTAGTTTCCCGATTGAAAAGTTTGTCTTCGTTCTCTGTCAAAACCTCTTGTTTCCATATTTCCTTTATCGCAAAGTAACATTTCTCCGACTGAGTATTAGAAGACTGTATGAAAGTCAGTAGATTGTCATAGTTACTCAAAAAGGGATTTCTTACGGAGCACACAGGGAAATTGTGATGCGCTGAATGTATCGCGACTTTGCGCACGTTAGCATAGCCTCCCAACCTGTATCCCATGAGATTCATCGCATTGGTTGCGGGAAGTGGGTGGTCGGCAGTGCTGCTCGGCAGGCTGTAATTCTCAAAGGGTAACACTATGCTACGGTGCAGCGTATATTCGCGAAATCTTGTGACGGAATCGTTGCACAATTCGAAATATGGCGCCATGAGCTGTCCTTGGTAGAATTTGAACATGACTCGATCATTGTCCCTCCATAATTTAAACAGTTCTGTGGATGCTCCAGATCGACTCCAAGCTTGAGTTAACTCAAAATCGAAAGGCAAGTCAGTATCATAAAAGCCCTGTTCAATAAACCGTTCGATTTCTTCGGCCTTTTCGATCAAACATAGGATGGCGAAAAGCTTTCGTCTCGTTGTCCATTCGCTATTTGGCAAAGGTTTCAGATCCCTGACGTTGTGCGCAATTGAGTCGATCTCTGATATCAAACCGGAACGCTGTATCTCTTTTCGAATGTTTGGAATTGTGATGATTGATTCGAGTTCGCTTAAAGGAAGAAATTGCGAATCTTCTTGTCCTGCCGCATTTATCATGACACCGCGGATGTGTTGGTGCAGAGGAATCGGTGGGCCACCATCCTCGTCAGAATCATCAGAATCGTGTAATGTCAGAGCATCAGATCGAACAGACCAGGGCTGTTCAGGTCCAATGTGTTGCTTCACTGAGGTAGCCGCAAGTTGGAGTGAGTCACCAGTGTCTTTGATGAAGCTACTCAAGATACTTTTTGGCTCTAAGGATTGACTTCCTTCAAGCTGGGGACTAGACGCTTTGCCTTTGTAGCGCATGGCAACAGCACAAGGTCTAATGGGCTCGAGATGCTGTGAAGCGTGAGTACCTGTCATCAAGCCTAGACAGTGAGGCGACACAGAACTTTAGCCATGTCGCGTGTAGACTTACTGTGGTCTTATTATCTTGAGGCCTACAACTGATATGACGCTTTTCAAACTGATCAGGCCGTTCCCCTGAGTTGTACGATGCTTGATGTTCAAGTGGCCTTGTGAAGGCCCAGAAGTGACAATTTTCTGTTTAGGGCAATATATAGGGCAACATAGTGCCAGCTGATGATCAAATAAGTACAAGCAGGTCGAGTTTAAACAGTCCCTTAAGGTTTGTGGTGAGCCTGGGTCATATGTGCGGCGAGAGAGAGTTGGGCAATGCCTCAACAAGTGCACCTCCATCTCTTCTTCACCACTTGGTACTCCGCCTCATTTTTCGATATCCTCGTCCTTCGCAGGAAAGGCTAGAAATTCCTTCACCGGCTAGCTTCAGTGGCCGTGCAGTTGAACTTGAAGGCTGATTGGGTAAGAGACTGGAGGACCTCTACACTTTTTCGATAGCGCGTCCTTCCCATGAAGAACGGCATATCCCAGCGAAACTTGCCCAAGGCGGATTATTACACCCTCCATCGATATCAGTGAGCTTTTTGTCAAGTAAGGCATTTCGGGGCTGCTTCGTCAAGGCACCACTAAGACGTGTCACCACCTGCAGACCAGATTCATTAGGACGAAATGGCTCACCGCTCTTTCGATGTTGAACAAGGCTGATGACAAGGGTGTTGGAAACGATCATGTTGATAAGAGTCATCGCGTTTGATTCGAGGGTTTTCAATTGCCCTGCCCGCGGCCTCCACCATCCTCAGTCTTTAAAAGTCGAAGGACGCTGAGCAGATGAAATAACTCACGATCAATTCCCGTAAGACTTTCAAAGCCTGTACTATCTGGAATAGTCTCATAACAATTGCAGTAATCGTCAATCTTCTTGTTTTACACTTTTCGATCAACTTCAACCTAAACAAATGGCGCAACCGGTTCACATTCATTACAGCGAGTGCAGGGATCTTGAAGAAAACACTGCTCGATGTGTACCGGCGAAATGGGTCTCAAGTCCGAGCAAGCTCCTAGGCTTGATGACCGACGTTGTAGGAAAAGACAACTTTTGTGTTGAAGTGAGCGTTTTGGCAGGCACTCTGCCTTATTTTGCAAAGAAATTCATATAATAAGCTGACGTGTATTAGATGCAACATAATATGTATAGTATATGCTTAGAGCGAAACATCAAGATTGATCTGGATCAACTTCTCCTGGCGTTCCTTTCAAACAAAAGCAATGGGGTGGAGGCATAGGAGAGTATTCTTTGGCGTACATGTATGCAATTCAATAGAAAAAAAAAGATATCATTTCCGTCTGCGGAAGTGATCGATTCGTGGGCAGTGTCAACAGCGATCTCTCCTTTACAGTTAATTTTTGTTTGTATGTGTCGAATGAACTGTATATCACGGTCCGAGGCTAAGAACTCAAGTTTGTTTTTATTTTTTGAGATACTTTAGAATTCATTACTTTTGCTTCTAGAACATTCCGTCATCGTTTGTGCGGACAAGAACAGGTTCATCGCCTACTGACTCTCAAAATTGCCTCAGCTGCTTTGAATCAAGAAAGATACAAATAAACAATCCCAATAGGCTGAACGGTTGTATTGAAGAAAATTGAGACTGTATGTTGAAAATTGGAGGATACTGTTTTAAGACTCATCATTAGAGCTAGCAAGTGGGAGAGAAAAGTGACAACATCAAACACAGCCCTTCCACCAATTGAAAAAATATTCGGTTTGAAATATCTAACTTCGCGTTGGAGTATTCGAGCGGCTCTTATGGTCACGACAACCACTGACGCGTTGTTAGTGCTGACGGGGTTTCATTCACCGGAATTAGCCTTGTCATATCACCTCACCACATCACCTTGCACAATTCACGTAACTAAGGCGAAGGACCTCGTCATCCGGTCAATCATCAACATTGTTAGTACACCACTGATTATGGTCGTGCTTGGCGTCAGATAGGGCGCGGCTTCCTGGAATGTGTCTTACTCTCAACGATGATCTATTACCGGTGTCGCGCACTTGCTGAACAATCAATGGCTCTTCTGCAATCTTCTTTATTCATAAGGAATACAAACAACAGTACAGGGGCTAAAGGCCATGGGATATTGCTATGTTGACAAAGGCTATCTGTGAGGAAACCTTAGTTACAGACCGCATAAACGCCGCGTGATTTTATAAATGGAACTAGTATTAAATTCGAATTCTCCGTTTTCTTGTTTAATTCTAATTTGGAAAAACTGCTCAAGCATACCACCTTTGGAACATAGTGCCGCTGATACAAGCACAAGCATAGTCATAAACGAGTAATGCAATATGATTGGACTACAATGAGTCATGACATCCATAACCAGAGCAAAACATTGAGTCAGTTGAACATGAACAATTGACATGGCGCAAGTAGATAAATTGTTTGATTCTAATATCATAACTGGAGGGGCGTTTCTTTCATCGTAAATGCTAGATGCACTACTCTCCACCTTCCTTTTTGATACCTCGCTCGAAAGGCAAGAGGGCGGGGCTACGGAGCCTACGTTTTCGTTTGCGGGGTACCCAGGTATTTTCTTCTAGATCAATAAGCCAATGATACCTAGATATCCAAGAAGCCTCTTAGTATAAATACACCAAAATGTAGTATCGAGCACTTCCTAAAACCCATCATCACAACATAAACGCCCAGCCCACCATGTCGACCCCAGCCCAAGCTCTCCGTGAAAAGCAAGCCCCCATCAAAGACAGCTACCGCAAAGACCCATCGTCTGCCATCGCAACCCTCAAATCCACAGGCTCACTCGACTCCTCCTCAATAACATGCAAACTCTCGACCAGCGCCGCTGTAAAAGAGGCATCGCGCGTAGCAGGCCTGCACCCGAAAGCCGGTGGCGATGACCCCAGTATATCCGGCGAGCTCTGCTCGGGAGACATGTTGCTCGATGCCCTCGTTGCGTGCTCGGGCGTGACGCTCAAGGCAGTTGCTACTGCGCTAGGCATACCCATTACTGAGGGCACTGTGTCTGCGGAAGGCGATCTGGATTTCAAGGGGACGATGGGAGTGGATAAGTCGGCGCCGGTTGGCATCACGGATATACGGTTGGAGTTCAAGGTCAAGCTTGGGGAAAGGGAAGACGGGAAAGAGGTCACGGAGGCGGAGATGGCGACGCTGAGCAAGTTGACGGAGAGGTACTGTGTTGTGCTGCAGACGCTTGTGAATAAACCAAAAATTGTGGTAAAGCTGGCTGATGATAAAAGTATCTAGAAAGATGTGGTATATATAGGAGAGGGTGTAAGAAAATGGCCTATACAAGTAAGTAAGCTTTGGAAAGATTATGTGACCACTGGAGCTGTTTCGAGTTGGATGCTTCATTTCCATCTACTTCAGATTTAAATGGATCGAATCAAAATTTCACATTGGCAACACTCATTGCGATCAGTCTCGTAATATCGTAAGTGACAAGCTGTTGTCATCATGCCTCCTTTTACTCATTCGTGGGCGCTAAAAGCACTTCCATTCATCCGGATCCAAAATAATCAAACGATCGGGCCACCTAGGTTGATGGGAAGGCAGTGCTTGATATCGAACCCGCTCCAAGGACGAGCAGCAAAATCCTTATAACAGCTCTGAATATCCGTTAGAGAAATAGTCGCATAAATATCGTCCATAGACGTATTTTGCCCGCGAAGCGAAATACCCTGACGATACTTGTCTTTTTCGTATTCCCACCTGTCAGTGAGGAGCTTGGACTCGAGTAGCAGTCCATCCCTTCGCACAACTTTCCAAGTTCCAATATTATTCAAAGCCCACTTATCAGCTAATTTCATGGGAGGTCCCGATTTTCGCTACCAGTGGGATGGATTGAATCACCCATCAGCGGTATTGCCAGGGCGTTGGGTATACTTGGTACAGAGACTAGGTTCTTCTTCCTTCCCTTCCATACTGGGGATGGATCGACCTTTTTCCACGACGAGCGAAATGCCTACTACGTCTGCAATCCAGACTTTGACCTCACTAGGAACACCGCACATCGACCTGAGGACTAGAAAATCTACCTAGCCATCCTGACAACGAGTCAACATATCTTCGTCACTTCTACAGTATCAATAAAGACCTTCAACACTGTCTCCCTCAAACTTCTCCATCTCTAAGCGTCCAGGGTTCATATCAGCGCACATCATCGTATCCATAATGGTGCGAAAGTCCGGCATGCTCAAGTAATAAAAGCCATCTAGCGAACTTGGATCCGTATCCTTCCCCGTGGTGATTATATTACCTTGACGTCTGACTCTGAGCCCTTTGCGAATAGCCTCTAAGCTCTTGTTGACTTGGCCAGTAAGGGCGATGAGATCGTCATATCCATTAAGAGAGATTAATCTTCACAAGTAAACTTTGTTATCAATTTGGTAATGCAGCTGGAAGTCTGAGCGGTGGTGATGCATGACCGAAAGCCGGAGGTGGTTCGCGATGTTTCCACGCTAGACGTCACGTTCCACGGCAAACGGCCCGCGTCATAGTGCCGCCTGCTTACGCCCCTCGACCACCGCCATCTCTCTTCCACAACCCGCCTCCTTTGCGATCACCATCGCCAGACGACCACGAAGACTACTCACTGCATAATGGCCGGCCCAAAATACGACAGCGTTCCGCAGCGAGACTCGCTTGATGAGGGCGCACCCTCATACTCGCAAGCGCCACCGAGCTATCAGGCGCAGGCAGACGAATCCCAGGAAGCTTTACTTCGTGGCGTACCACGAGGTGAAGACGACAACATACCTGATGACTTCAAGTTTGGCGGTGTCGTCGCTGAGGCTACGTTGGACATCCGGATGGCCTTTGTCCGAAAGGTGTACGCCATTCTGTAAGTGCAGCCTAGCCTCCAATACCGTCGCAAACCATGCGCGCAGCCACTAACAGAAGCAGGACTGTCCAACTCCTCGCTACCGCTGCAGTAAGCTATGTCTCGATGATTTCACCCACATACAAAAACTGGATCCGGGCGAATCAGTGGATGATGTGGGTGTCGATGCTCGGTACATTTGCATTCCTCGGCCTTACCTTTTGGAAGCGCAAGTCGTACCCCACCAACTTGCTATTTCTTGCTGGATTCACTGCCATGGAAGCTTACTCTATATCTGTCATCGTGTCCTTCACCGACTCCAAGATTGTGGTTGAAGCTGTCATATTCACGTTTGGCATCTTCGTGGCCCTCAGCCTGTTTGCGTGCCAGTCCAAGTATGACTTCACAAGCTGGATGCCATATTTGTTCGGCGCACTCTGGGTAGCCATCCTTTTCGGTTTCATGTCCATGTTCTTCCCGTACAGCAGCAAGCTCGAGCTTGGCTATGGCATCATTACCGCTCTCATCTTTTCAGGTTATATTCTCGTGGACACACAGCTGATCATGCGCCATTACCATGTGGAGGAGGAGATTGCTGCGGCCATTTCCCTGTACCTCGATATCATCAACTTGTTCCTTGCCATTCTGAGGATTCTCAACTCGCAGAGCAACAACTGATGGGATGGATAGGGTTATGTGGGGAGGAATATTTCATAGGGCGTTATTAAGGGTCATACTGATAGGATAATGTACTCGATAGCAGGATTCGTCTATTCGGAGATCAGCTCCAAGTAGAGCATTAGCACCTTTTGCCAAACAACCATTTCGTAGTGTCCGTACTTCACCCATTCTAGTGCTCTTGCGTCTTGAATAGGTACTTTGCTAGGTACCCCACCTCTCGCCACCTTGCTGGCCTCCCTGCACACGCAGCTAAACGAGGCTGCTCCCACGAATGAGCGGGGTAGCAATATGGAGCGGCAGATGGTGGGCGCTCTATTGGATGGGGTGCCAACCTTGCCGCGGACCCTTGAATCTCGGTGCAGAAAGCTTGCATCGGCTTCCTTGGCATCCTCTCCGCGAAGCAACGAAATGCGTTGATACGCTTGACTCGCACAGCAACAGCAACGGCAGAACAAGAGGCGGATTGTCATTGACCCCGCTTGCCACCTCCTTTCTGCCAACTGAGCGCCAGACGGTCTGCCTCTGCAGGTGGTGCGCTTTTCAGCTCCCCCAAACCTCCACCAAACTAGCGAGACGCATCCGAAGGCTAAAAATTCGTCTCCTATCTCTGCCCACAGTTGCAGCAAGACAATCAATTGCCTGCACACACGGCATTGCTCGTCGACATAATAACCCAAATCCCATCCCCAGTTAGACGGACCATCTGCCTGTTTGGGCGTTGCGATCCGCGCTTGCCCATCACGTCGCCAAACCCTGAATATCGTGCCAGTGCCAGGACCACACCGCTTCCCCTTCGAAACATCTGCGCGCCCACCCCCGCCGACAATTTCTACTGCGCGCAGAGGGCCTGCCATACCTCATCCCCCCTCGCTCTTGTTCCAATGGCTGTCCGGTCTTGAAAAAGAGCCCCATCCACTCTCGCTACCACCCACCAATCCCAATTGCCCTGGGATTTCTACGTCTCGGCTGCATCCACGCATTGAGCGACCACCAGCTCGCTGCCGCTACACACGCTGCGCCCAGAGCAGTCTCCACCCCTAGCCGGTCTCGAGAACACCTCTCCCTCGAGCCAGCCCGGCAACCGCACTGTACTTTCTCTCTGTCTGCAAATTACTGTGCACACATAGCCCACCATGGCGACAAAAGCTGTGCAGGCGAGCAGTGCCATGACGGAGGGCAGAACTCATACTGCCGAGATGCACCAACGCAAAGCCGCAGTCGCCCCGCAAAGACGAAAGCCGGGCCACAGGAAAAACGAGGACGAGGGCCTGCTGGGCTCGTTAGGCAGCCTGTTGTGCAATCACCAGATTGGTAAGATCCAAGGGCTCAATCTCTTCTCGTATATATCCACTAATAAATCCTCAAGGCATCTCTATAAACCTCATATCCCTTCTCTTTCTCACCCACATCTGCTTCCCGCGCGCGCGAAGTAGGACTTCCAAGTTTTTGCAAATGTCATATTACAACCCCGAAACGAACATGTACGGCTGTGGCACAGATGACCTGCCATTCGTAGCACTGTGGACCGTCATTTTCACAGGCATGCGGGTTGTATGCATGGAGTACCTCTTGGACCCGCTGGCAAGACTTGGAGGAATCAAGTCAAGGAAGGGGTTGGAACGATTCAAAGAGCAGGGCTGGTTGATTGTGTACTACACAGCATCATGGTCATTGGGCATGGTATGCAAGAACACATGATCTAATTAGGTGTGCTTGAGAAGCTAACAACAAACAGTACATCATCTACAACTCCTCATTCTGGCTCAATCTCCACGGCCTCTGGGAAGGCTGGCCCCACCGAGAAGTCGAGGGTGTATTCAAATGGTATTATCTGGTCCAATGGGGCTTCTGGATCCAGCAAATGCTCGTCGTCAATATTGAAGAGAAGCGCAAAGATTATGCGCAAATGTTCACCCACCACGTCTTCACTGCTGCGCTTATATTTCTCTCCTACGGATACTATCATATGCGAGTTGGAGCAGTCATTCTGTGCATCATGGACTTCGTGGACATCATATTACCGGTAAGCACCGTCGATATCGAATTAGTGAATATTGTGCTGACAATCTAGACGGCGAAACTGCTCAAGTATATGGGTTACAGCACTGCTTGCGATATTGCCTTTGGAGTCTTCGTCATTTCCTGGCTTTTCACCCGGCACATTCTCTTCATGACCGTCTGCTGGTCCATCTACCACCACGCGCCCCTCGACATGGCTCCTGGTTGCTACTTCACACCCAATCACCCCCTTACCCCAAACACCTCCTGCGCAGTTGGCAACAACCAACTCTTCCTCCCAATCTCCGAAACCGCCGCCTTCGAAGCCCATGGCGGCAACAACATCTGGGGCAACCTGCTCAAAGCCTACAACGACCAAAACGGCCCCATATGCTGGAACCCCACCATGCGCTACTACTTCCTCACCCTCCTCCTCATCCTCCAAACCCTCTGCTGCATCTGGTTCTACATGGTCCTCCGTGTCGTCTACAAAGTACTCCACGGCGCCGACGCTGACGACATCCGCTCCGACGACGAAGGCGACGACGAAGACGCCCCCCTCGACCACGACCGCACCTCCACCATCCTCAACATGGTGACCACCTGCACCGAAACAGGCCTAAGCCACCTCCCCCACGAAGAAGAAGTTGGCGCCGACGCTCTTACCTTCGCGAAGATGAATGGCTCAACCCAGCGCCGCCAGAGTCGCCGCGAGAGCGCGAGGACCAGTGGGATTAGTATCCCGGGGCACACGGATCGCAGGGATTTGCTGGGGCGTATAGGCTGCGACAAGCCGTCTTGAATGGGGTTTTCTTTGCGCGTGTTACTAGCTTGGTTGGCGTTGGGGCATTAGATGCATGCGAGATTTGGGGGGTTTGCGTATCGTATCCTAATAACACGAATCTGAACATGGGTGCGAGTCACGAATTACAAGTAAAACATGGCATAGCGTGTGAATGATTAATTCGGCATTGTATTGTGTCGCGCCAAGCCTAGAATTACATGATGTGAACACGACTATTCGTCTGCCTCGCAGCACTCGTCAGGCTTCACGACGACCCACGGCTGCTCGAGCGGCACGAAGTCACCTATGTGGAAAAATGGCTCTTCTAGCACGTCAGGGACGACCTGGAAGGGCTCGTTGAGTACGCGCACGGCGGCGCCCTGCTCCGTGTCCGATGGCTAATCGTCGAGGTAGTTCCTCCATCCGTAGGGCGCGACGATTTGCTTGCCGGACTCCTCCTCGAGGACGACGCTGAAGCGCTCCCAGCGCGCGTCTTGACCAGCGCCCAGCACGATGATGGTGGTGTCGTCGAGCCAGCCGAGGAGGCCCTTTGTTGGGCGTCCGCCTGGCACGCCGGGAATGCCGGCGCTCAGAGTGGCGGACTTGGTGTGGGGGCCCCAGTGTGTTTGCTCGTCTCCCATTTCGAACTTAACAGAGGCGGTTGGGTATGTATCTGAGAACTGGCGTGGGAGGAGCGGGACCTTGGAAAGGATGCCGTACTTGTGCTGCTTGGGGTCGACGGTTTGGGTGTTACTCAAGTCGAAGATGTGCAGTGTTGATTTGTCGGATGTGACGGCTAGGGTTGAGCCAGAGGGGGAGAAGGCGAGAGAGAAGATCGCGGCTTGGTCGACGCCGCGGCGGAACTCTGCAAGCTTGGTACAGGATGGGAAGGACCAAAGGCGGATTATTGTGCCTTGCTCGCTAGCTGTGGCAACCATATCGCTACTCCTACTGAGAGCGAGAGCGCGAAGTGGAGACTCGTGAGCAGGTATGATGCTGACATTGCCGGTCTCCAGGTCAAATAGCTTCACTTGTCCAATCGTTCTACCAGGAAAAGCAACTGTACCGCTTCCCATCTCGCAGAGCCCATACGGATTGTTGGCCGTCTCGTACTCGGCCGCCTTCTCAGGTGGCACTTTCATTTTGTATATGGCGACCTTGTTGAGCTGGACAACGACCAAGTGTGTCTTAGATATACGGACACGCTGTACCGGAGTCTTGAACTCAAGAGCCGTGGTGATATTTCCGGTCTTGTCGTTCCAGATTTGGACCTTATTGACAATGTCAGTGTCGTCAATCAAGACCCAGCCAGCGTCCTTGGGACAGACTTTGTTTTGGGGGAACTTAGGCTGCTTCCCTCCTCCGACTAGGGCAAGGTAGTGGGTGGTGCCGAGCATCTCTGCACAGCCAATGCCGCCTCCAAACTCTACAAGAATATTAGCTTAGGCGTGAAGCTAAATTGGACCTCTTACCTCTGGCGACCTTTTGTTCGCATGTTTTGGTGGAGAAGACACGGAAGCCTGTCTCCAAGGCTGCAGCAAAGCAGGAGCAGTCTGAGTTGAGAGACACTGAGAGGACAAAGGGGCCTTTGTCCGAGTCGAGGATAGGCCGGGTATTCATGTTGAAAGCTGTGAAGTGGTGGACTTGCTATTACCTGAAGGCAGGGTGGGGTGAAGGCGTTGGTTTCGGCGTGCTACGAGGCGGCCTAGGCAACGGCGCGATAGACGTGATTAGAAAAGCTGGCGGCATGCTAGGCCCATATACGGCGTGAGGAGCGAGTGAAGTAACGGAAGAAGAATAGCTGGGAGTGAAGATATGTTCCATGGAACCCGCGCGGAAATCGTTTTACCATGTCATCCGCGGCAGTATGGTCATGAGTCCAAGCTTCGCGCTAGCGGGACGGGAGCTAACCGAAGGAAGGCGTCGTGCACGTGACGCTGGCTTTTGCATCTAGAGGTGTATTCCTTCCTTATCATGTAGGCGTGATAGCACGAGGCTTAGCAAGCTATAATTGCCCAGCCTGCCCTTCGTCGTACACTGCACCCGCGGCTACACGACTCACAATCTCAAGGTAATGCCCGCCCAAAGCGGTATGGCGCCATATATCGCGCCAAGCAGGAGACGACGACCGGGGCCGCTAGCGCTAGCGAGCCCCTTTGCATTGCGCAGGGAGCTGCTGCCAACGTCCCCAAATTTCCTCGACGACGTCCGCTCCATCAAACACCTCCCCGTTTGCCTCACCACCAGTCTGCCTTTTGCACACGTCGGCTGCCTCACTTGCTGGCACGCATCCCCGCCACTACGTACCACGTTCAACGCTCAAACTCCAAGATGTCCTCGGTACGCCCTCCCCCAGACCGCCTCGTCCTCAGGCACACGCGGCCGCGGCCTCGTCCCCCCGCGTCCTGCCCAAGCCATTGAAACACCCGCTAACCGTTTCACAGACCCTCAAGACGCGCAGAAAGAAGAATGTCAAGAAAGGTATCCAGTTCTGCCTGATGGTCTGCGGCGCCTCAGGCACGGGTCGGACCACGTTTGTCAACACCCTCTGCGGCAAGAAAGTCCTTGAGCATAAGGAGTCGGATGACCCAACCGTGGCACATGTCGAGGAGGGTGTCAAGATCCAGCCCATCACCGTTGGTATGCCTCCCAATTGCATTCCACGTGGCCGTTGAAGAGCACCTAGCTAACCTCCTGACAGAACTCGACGAGGAAGGCACCCGCATCTCACTCACCATCGTCGACACTCCTGGGTTTGGCGACCAGATCGACAATGAGGCCAGGTAGGCAACCGCCGTCGATATCGCAGGTCGTTGCTCACCATACTTTAGTTTCCAAGAAATCGTTGGATACCTCGAGCGTCAATACGATGGCATTCTCGCCGAGGAGTCACGTATCAAGCGTAACCCCCGATTCCGAGACGATCGTGTACACGTTTTGTTGTACTTCATCACACCTACAGGCCACGGGTCAGTAACATCACTCCATGTTCGACTAGCCACTTACACATCTTAGTCTTCGCGAACTCGACATCGAGCTAATGAAGCGCCTGTCGCCGCGTTGCAACGTCATCCCCGTCATTGGCAAGGCTGACTCTCTTACACCCGCCGAGCTGGCTGAGTCGAAGAAGCTCGTTATGGAGGACATTGAGCACTATAGGATCCCTGTATACAATTTCCCTTACGACATCGAGGAGGATGACGAGGACACCGTCGAGGAGAACGCCGAGCTCCGTGGCTTGATGCCATTCGCCATTGTTGGTTCCGAAGACATCGTCGAGGTCAATGGTCGACGAGTTCGCGCACGGCAATACCCCTGGGGCATTGTAGAGGTCGACAATCCTCGGCACTCAGACTTCCTCGCGGTCCGAAGTGCACTTCTCCACAGCCACCTTGCCGATCTCAAGGAAATCACGCATGACTTCCTTTACGAAAACTACCGTACCGAGAAACTTAGCAAGTCTGTCGAAGGTGGTGCTGCTGCGTAAGTTGGTCGGGTATCAATTGGACTCCATATGCTAACCTACCTTCCAGTGACTCGTCGATGAACCCCGAGGATCTTGCCAGCCAGTCCGTACGCTTGAAGGAGGAGCAACTACGACGCGAAGAGGAGAAGCTACGCGAGATTGAGGTCAAGGTCCAGCGAGAGATTAACGAGAAGCGACAGGAGCTTCTAGCTCGCGAGAGTCAGCTGAAGGAGATTGAGGCCCGCATGCACAGGGAACAAAGTGGTCAGATCGACACCGACACTGAAAACGCATAGGCGCACCGCGCCGCCACCCCGTTGAACTGCCCAGCCTTGGTTTGCCACGGGTTGGGTGATTGTGGATAGCGCGCTTGAGTCTCGAGATATGGGGCAACAAACTATAAACCGCAGCACGGGTGTTCATCATGCAGCGGTTTACATGTTGCAGATACCGGAGACAAGGAATATTGGACCTTTCTTCTTACCTCGGGCATCCATTTTCTAACCAGATAGTGACAGCGTCTTGGATGGTGTGTACCGCTCCACTGTCTTGACATGGCACTGCTTCTCGTATGTTTTCTTATCGCTTCAATACTTATTCCCCACCCTTTGGTCTTCACCCAGGAAGTAGTAATCTAGTTCTAATTTAAACCCCGGTGGTCCCAATCCGCTGTTTGATACTCCATTGCAGATGTGAACTGCCAAAAAGTAGGCCTATGTGCATAACGTGCATTGGTCTGCAGCTTGTCCTTGGTAATCCTTCCGGAAGCCGTGGCCATGTGCTCCTTCTCAGTATAGATTGTCCTTTCACAACACCAGCTGGGCGGCAACACCACCTTCAGTGCCACGTCATCTTCCTACATGTTATTCCAACACACCGCCGAATGCCATTGCGGATGATACCCAATACTCATGACTCTTGGCCAATTGATGCGTAGCCCCAGAGTACCGGGCCTAGTAGCTGCAAGGCGAGAACTTCCGCAGAATTCTTAGCAAAGTGGATCCCCTTCGGTGCTCAAAGTTTGGGTTGACGGCATGCGAAATAACGCCTCAACGGCGCCCAGATAGTACTGCTCACGATCAGTGACAAAAGGGTGATAGAGGACCACCTTACGGCCGCTCCGTTCTCGTCACAGTGTGGCTTGCCGAACCAGTTGCTAGGAAATCTTCCCACAATTTGATGCAAGTGCATGCTCTTGCATAGCCGTGATGGAGGGACAACCCGCAAAACCTCTCGATTCAATATCGATAGGTCATGGGACTGGCCCAGGCGTTCGCACGTCGTTCGGCAGGATACCATACCCGTCATGACGAGTCGCTAGGGAAGGCTGCACACTGATACGACCCCATTATCCTATGGTAGCCTCCATCGCAACGCATGATGGGTATCATCATACAAGCCTAGCTTTTGAAGTAAAGGCCTCTTTCCCCACATATGCCCGCAGTAATGCAGAGAAACGGGCACAAAGTGCCACTGATGCAGTCAGCTCTAGGTTTCTGCTCCAGGTTTCTGCTCCAGGAACACTTCATCTGGGTCAAGCTGCCTTCATCGGTGACGGTCTGCATTTCTGTCGTCATACTGGCAGGGAACTATCAAGAGAAACGTGTGATAACTAGGCAGCTGTGTGTTTCGTCTTCTCGATGCCTCATGCAGCTACAGCCACAACTGCCCGCTGTGTCCGAGATCCTTCTGTAAATAAGCATATTGTTCCCGGGATCCGGCGCCAATCAGGAATATGTCTGGAAGCTTACGAGGCTACAGCGGCTCTCGAGAAATCAAGATAGTAACGCCGCCACTCTAAGCGATGCGCCCAGCGGTAGCCAAGAGAGCGTGTAGTTGTACGTTGCCATGAGCAGGCAATTGTGGCTCCCTAACACTATCAATACTCAACCAAAGCGTGGATTATATTCCTCACCAATCCGGGAGTTCCTTGGCTGAATCCTCTACTAATGCTTAGAACCGTTCCAACGACGAGCATCCACCTCTTGCCCTGTCCATGACGAGATACTAGGAGCAACAAATACTGCTAGTCAGTGGCAAGCCATGAAACCACCAACCTAAGGAGTCATCGTGATCCACGTGCCGTCGTGGCCAGACCATGCAACAAGAAGATCATTACTACCAAGGGAGCAGCTCAAGTAAAGGGCTCCAGAATCGCGGAGCATCGCCTACCGGCAGCAGCCTTTACACCATGTACGATTCCTCGGTTGTTAGTCGGAGAGTTCTCAAGGCCTTGACTGGGGTCATGTTCGGTAAGGCTGTAGTTTCGGACCGTTTGTTGGCATCGGCATACCGAAGATCACCACCTCTCACCGACCCCTAGGCCATTGGACGTGGCCCTTGGTCTAAAGGCTGCGATGTACCGTATATGTATGCCCAGCCATGTCAAAGATCCAAACATCCCAGACAACAACGATTGAGTTTCGGAGTTGACCAGCCATGGTCGAGAATCGGAGGTGGTCCGATTGGTGACTGCTGAAGTATCCCAAACCCAAGTCTCTCACTCGCAGTAGTGGTCGCGTTGCGCGGCAGGAAAGAAACATGGAGTAAACTTAGCATTGTGAACGCGGGTCGCTAAAATTGTGCGTGCCGTAAAGCTCGAAATGCACGATGCTGGTCCCGGTATATTCTGCGGCCCCAGAAGCTTGTGGCGTGTTGCCGATCCGAGGGAAATGGCTGGCGTTGTGCAACGCTCAACAGATGTTTCTTGCGGCAACGGCGGCGAGACACATGTTGTGCAACGTTAGAGTCCGCCACAAACCCATCAACCTCGGACAACGCCGCAGTGAACCTGATCAATACCCACGGTGGCAACACGTTGAAGAAGTGCATAGCTAGGCGAACCCAGGTTCGTCGATCGGCCAGGCACCCGGTCTCTCCTAGCTGCTCTGCTCTATTATTTTGTGGCATGGCTATGCGACCCCCGCCTCTGTCAAAGCAGTTCCACAACTTCACCCGATCCGGCTCGTGAAGGAACAACATGTCAACCGCGCAATGCGCGGCCGCTCGAAGGCGGTAGTTCTAGTCAGTGGCTGGCGACGGTGAATCTCTTTACGGCCAAATATGGGGACAATCCCGGTCATCCTGCGAGCTAACGCCTGTCTGTACCTGTGGAGCTGTGCAGAACAGTGGAACTGAACTATCCTTTCCGTGCAGGTTCTCAAATATTTCAGAGCCTAGAACTTATTACTAACCCACGCGGATTGTGAACCTACTGCATTGCCAAAAACCTGATTCAACGTATGGTCCGTCATACCGCTGCAAGGTTACCTATCTGCCTCGAAACCTTTAGCTACCGCGAGCTTCTGCGGGCTCAGGAACAGCAGGCCAGGTATACGCTCGGATGGGGAAGATAGAGCCTCCTGCTAGGCCGTTTGTAGGCGCACAAAATATGACATCGAATCATAAAGCCGATGTCTTTGTGTTGACGCCATGATATGCACGTTGGGACCCGCCCGAGCGGTTCGGGAATGCAGGTGATGCATCTGTCTCACAAGCCCTCCACCCAGATGGCACGTCAGCCACGCACTCCAAAGTTTTCCCTGAGAAGCGCTACCCTCCTAGGGCGATAAGCAATCCCCGTTGAGTTGAGTTTATGTTTCGCTGAATTGGATGAGCCGCACTTCCGACGCTACTTTGTTCTTTTTGCGCGAATACCGCGTGCAGCGCGAAAAAACAAGCGTATCAAGTCCTCCAACGATGTTGAAGAACATTGTCCATTATCCAAGTAGCTCTGCACGGTCAGCATGTATGTGGTCGAGGAAATATGAGATCTACAGTAGAAACAAGATTTCCCATCAGCACCACGGCTGTGTCTGTCGAGATGGAGGGTACATGACCAGATAGAGGTGTGCACAAATGAGCTCGCTTCGCCAATCCGAATGCAGATCCACTGGGGAAGTGAACGTATCCCTGCGCATTAAAGAAGCCACTCACCAGTTACCAAATTCGTGAGCTCGGTGGGTTCACCGCGGATGCAGGGGAGGCATTCCCCGGGCTAAAACCCTCCACTATTGCCTGAAGTTACTCATTCGAGTACCGCATTTAGAAATCGCCTCACCCAACTTGCACGCGACTACGGCGGCAGAGCTAGTGAAGTGGACGTCGGGTACTCGTCATCACTCACTTTTGTTCACATGCAGGCATTGCGGAGCTACCCTAGTTTTCAGCGGTTGTCGTTATGTCTGGCCTCCTCTCATTTGTGGAGGACTTCACCTGTGTGACATTTGTCTACCTACCGAGCTGCCGCAGAAGTTACACAGCTCCCCCGTTCCTCCATTACGACGACTCTCTTTCTCGCATCATACATATGCAATAGCCTGTAATATATCTCATTCTTGCTGCAGTAGAGCCAAGACTTCCTTTTGCCCCATCTTTCTCACCTTATCACCCCGGAAGCAACTTTCGCTTGACCTTCCTCTGCATATAATACCTAGGCCTCTCGCCCTGCTTCCATCCATCATCTTTTCATAGGACGATCCTCAAACCAAATCTAGGCCATGGATAGACCTCAGGAACATATTCCCCCTGTCAGTATTCAACCTCACGCCAATAGAACTTCCACTGACACACAACGCTAGGCTGCGAACGTACTTGGTGTAAGCTACTGCACTCGACCCGTTCCTGATCTCTTTGCTAACTGTACTTGAACGACAGACCCTTGGGACTGGTAGGTTCTGTAACTGTTGTGGCTGATCCCCACTAATACGAGCGTAGTGTAAGTGTTTGACCGAAACCAAGAAATTGAGATGCTAATGTGCGCTTCCAAATAGCTGCTGGTGTGTTCAGGTAGGTAGTTCATCAGAGACTTTCATGAGCATTACTAACGACACACAGATAATCCCACAGTAAGTGTTGGCAAAGTAATGAGGATACACTGGTTGACATTTTGAAGAATATGGCACAACTGGCGTCGGAAAAATACAGACGGTCTACCTGGGTCAATGTTGATACTATGGTCAATTTGTATGATTGCTTGTCTATGCCTTGTTTATACGCTACTAATTTCTACAGGTGGCGTGCCTTTCGGCGTGTACGCAATTGTCCAGGTAAAATCGACTCCCCATAGCTCATTAGCAACACTGACCCAAGCAGAACTTCAACTTTGCACTTAAGTTCCAGCCACAAGCCTTCGCCGGCCTGACTCTGATAGCCTGGGGACAAACACTATATTACCACAAGTCAGTTATATTCCCCTAATGAAAGACGATATACTAATAGGCAATAGCAAATGGCGAGCCTGGACCGCCACCGTCGCCACCATCGCCCTCGCAAGCAGCTTCGCTTTAATGGAGATGGTTCTCATCCTCACCCTCCGCGGCCCTTACAAACGCGGTGTCCAATGGCCCATGATGCTAATGGCCATCTCCGCCTCCGTCATACAAGTAATCGGCCTGATCCCCCCCTTCTTCGAGCTAGCCAAACGCAACGGCAGAGTCATCGGTATCGACTTCTGGTTCCTGACCATCGACTACGCTGGTGCCTTCTTCTCCCTCATGGCGATCGTCGCTCAACAGTGGTTCGACGCCCTGGGCGCCAGCCTCTACATTGCGTGCATGTTGCTCGAGACGGGCATCTTTGCGTCGCAGGCTATATGGCTGTTTCGTGTACGGGGCGTTCGAAGGGAGGCTAAGATGGCGGGTTTGTCGTACGATGAGTATGTTGCACGGCATCCGGGGAAGAAGTTTCCGCATTCGGAGTCGGTAGATATGATTGTTGATGTTGAGGCGTGTCGGGGGGAGAAGGGGAGTGTGTATGAAGAGAAGACGGAGAAGGAGAGTGAGAGGGGTGGTAGTTTGGCCCCTGGATCAAGCGAGGTTGGGCATACGTTGCAGATGCCGCTGCCAGTGGTGGTCAAGCCTTGATTTTGAATGTCGTCTTTGTTCGTCGCACTACTTTCGAGTTATGTCAGCGAAAAGGTGCTTGGGTATGTGGGCGCTGCTTCACGGTATATTTTCTCATTTGGAAAAGGCGATTCTGGGTTTTTTCTTGTTGCACGTTCAAAAGCGGCGGCCTTTTTTTTTTTTTTTTTATGAGTGTATGGATATATATATATATACGAATCAGATTTTTCCCTTGTCAATTCTCAAATTGCCGTTAGTATTTAGCCAAGGGGAGGTTGGAAAACTCTTTCTTGATTTCAGGGGTAGGGATAGGGATTGGAAATTGGACTTGGAGTTCATGGATTCAAGTCTAGTTGATTATGCTGAACTGCGCATGCCCATGTAGGCTTGAATAGTGGGATATTTCATCACCACCACCTTTCCCCATTCCAGAAAAATGCATCTGGCTATATCTCACAACCGCGGCCAATCCAATCCAATCAACCACACACAATCAAATTCCTCCTCAGTCCCTCCAACTCCCCCTCCCCCAACCCACACACCTCCCGCATATACCTCTCCGCTCCCCCAAACTCCCGATCCACCATCTCCAACGTCGCAACCATGGCCTCCTCCCTTGCCCCCACCATCCTCAACGCCGCCCTCCTCCCCTCCTCCAGCACCTCCGGCGGCATCTCTACCTCCCCCCCTCCCTCCTTTCCCTCCTCCTCCTCCTCCTCCTCAGACAGCGCCCGCCCCCTCTGCTTGGCAAGCATGTAGTTCCTAAACGCCGGCGCGCGCATCAACCGCTCGACCACGCCGTCGCGCACATCCCGCAGCCCCATCTCCGTGCGGTGATACTCAGCCGCAATGTCCGCACGCGGCACGCGCAAAAAGTCAAACAAGAGGGCGAAAAACACGCCAGTGCGATCCTTGCCCGCCGAGCAATGCACGAGAATCCCGCCCGTGAGGCCCGGCGCCGGCGCCGGCGCCGCAAGGTGTTGGAATAACGCGCGGTATGCGTCTGCGCCTCCCCCCCGCAGTATCCCCTCGTACGCGCCCACAAAACCCGTCACATGCTCGTCCATGTACCGCACATATCGAGCAGCCAGTTTTTCGGGACTGTAGTCCTCGGCGCGGAACACGGGGGTCCAGGCGCGCTGTAGGCCGGCGGCGCGCAGGTGTGTTTCCCATGGGCCTGGGGTGATTTCCTGGGCGCTGCGCAGGTCGAAGATGTGGGTTATGCCGAGGGCGCGTAGGGCGGCGAAGCCTGTGGCGCTGAGGGAGGAGGGGTCGGCGGAGCGGAAGAGCGTGTTGGGGCGTAGGGGGCCGGTCGGGGTTGTGAGGGGGTGGAGGGCTGCGTCACGGAGGTTGTGGAGGGAGGGAATGGAGTGGAAAGGGGGGTTAGGGAGGGGGGGTGGATTAGCCATAGGTGGGGGGTGGGGGGGGGACCTTGGTGATGGGGGTGGTGGTGGTGGTGTGCTTGGGGGGTTTTTTTCCTTGCTCTTTTTGATTGTCTTGGGGGATTGTGATGCGGTTGTTTGTGTGTCGAGTGTCGAAATGGGTACGTTGGTTTGGGGGGTGGGGGGTGTTGTTCGTTTTACGAAATGAAATGAGCTGTGAATCGGACGTTTGTATGTATTGCTGACCAGCAACAAATTCTTGCAAAGTCATTGTCAAATAGTGCCTAGCAAATCCGAGGTAGAAAACATCAGACGCATTTGCTAGTGCCCCGCTCTCCAAACCGAGGTCGGCCAGAGTGGGAACAAATCTCACATATTTTTTACTTGAACTGTGGTGCATCTCTCGTGATACTTGAATGTGGCAAGAAACCACTTCAAAGCCGGAACGAGCAAAGAGCTAATGCACAGCAGCAGAATTGCAAGTTGAACCGACTATTCATTTTTTACTCCATTCTATTCTCAAGCTCCTCCTTCATCCTACATCACGCTCAACTTCTCTGCATCGCACATATACACCCCCTTCCGGTCCATATGGCTCTCTACCATGATACTACGAAATACATTGATATAGAAAGGGGGAGCAATCGCCAACCTCGTGGCCAATCCACCCCAGAGTGAAAGAAAAACGCCGACAACACCGATGCTGGTTGCTTGTAGCACTCAAAAGATGCGTGAGCAAAACCCAACTCAACTCAAGGAAAAAAGCAATGGTGGGAAAGTAGTACAATAGGGAAATGAAGCGGGCTGAGGAGGTAAAAGGAAGATGGAGCAGTCCATGGTAAGACAGTTAAAATTATTGCGTTTAAAAGGTCAGACCAACGGCAGTCCGGGTATCGTTGCGGGCAAGAAGGTAGTGAACAGGGTTGCAGCCAGACCACGAAGATGCTTTCAGCTGGGTGCTTTTTCTTCTCCTGGAGAGCGAATCAAAGGAGCCGGGCCAAGTCAACGCCCCCACAGGTGGCCAGACAAGTCTGACCGCAGGTAGAGTGAAGTGCAAGGAAAGTCGTGGCGGGGTCATTAAGCGCACAGAGAGCCAGTCTCCTATAGCAAGATGAGGTAGTTGCTCGGCGCAATTCCCGTTTCGCCGTTGGGCTTCTTTGCTTGCCACCACCTGCCGCTGACGTCGGAGACTTCGAGGATGTCGTGTTTCTGGAAGCTGATTTCGTTGGCATCGTCGGGGTTGGCCTCGTAGCTGTAGATGGCCTTGGCACGGTAGGGATATTCGATGGTGGACTCCTGCGGGGGCTCCTCGCTGGCGGGTGGTGCGGTGTTGCTCATGGCGCCGAACTGGGGAGCAGACGAGTTGCGGCCCTGGGTACCAGCTGGGCCGCCTGGATAGCCAGAGACGGGCGAGGAGGTCTCGAAGCCGTTCAATTGGGCCGAGGTATACATCTGAGGCGCCTGTTGGTTGACCTGGGTCTCTGGGCGGTTGGCGTAGCCGTTGGAGATGGGGCGCGACGAACGCGAGCCGGGATGCTCCTTGTGCAGGGCATACGAGTCTACAAAGGCGCGATGGGTCGCCTGGGGCTGGGAGCCATAGTAGAAGATCCAGACAATCTAGCCTATGTCAGTAATTGGTGTGCAGGGGCGCGTGCAGGCCAACGAACCGTGATCATGGACAGGAGAATGTAGCCGGCAGCGGCGGCCTCAAAGGGGGCCTTTGGCGAGTAGACAAGGGAATTGACGGACGAGGTGGTGAAGACGAGGCCGGCGCCGAGGAAGCCAACGATGGCGACGTGGTAGGTCCGCTCAGCTTCCGAGGCGACGGTGACGGTGACGCCGACGATGCAGAAGAACATGAAGACCAGGGTCCACCAGGCGAAGTTGGGGAAGCCGCCGCCAATGGCAGATATTATGGAGCTGACAAAGGCGATGATCCAGGCGAGCTGGGCGCGGGTTAGTGTGCAGCAGGAAGGTGCGGGTGGGGCAGTACTGACGATGCTGATGGAGATGGTGGCGAGGGCAAAGGGATCGCCAATGATGCGGCCGACGCTGAAGGTCGAGGGTCTCTGGCCGTAGCCATTTCCATTTTCCATTTTGCGCAGAGACGGAGAGCTCGAGGAGCGAAACGAGGGCATAAGCGGGTGGGAGGTGCAGAGGCGGATGGTCAGTTGTGGTGGTGGTGGTGGGTGATGTTAAAGAAACGAGGGCGAGAAGCAAAGACAGGCCAGGTGAATAGGCGGCGTGGACCGGCTGGGGGATATACGACGAGGCGAAGCGGGTGGTGAGCCAGCAACCAGCAGTCAGCGCGGCACTCTTACTCTCTGCAACGGACGGCGGCTGCAGAATGTCGATGCAGCGGGTACAGAATCGCGGACAGTGAGGGTGAAGAACAGACAGACGGCGGTGGGTGAGTTGGGAGTGGTGCAGTCGTGTCCATGTGTGCGTGGGCCAGAGGGAGATTGGATGCGACGGTTTCAGGCCTGGCCAGGGGCGTCTTTGCCATTGGCTAGCTGAGGGGGGTCAGAGATTAAAATGGCTGCGAATGCCACCGAACCAGCCCAACGTCAGCCTGTGGCTCGACCGACTCGAGTCCGGCCAGGAACATGCGCGTCTGCATGCAAACCAACTGCCTGCCCACTGCTCTGTCTGTGGCCAGCGCCAGCTTGTCAGGATGGCTCCTTTTGCCGGATCGTGCACCGTCGTCTGGCTAATGTAGTTGAGCTGGGCTGGCTGATTGATTGGCTTCATTTACTTTATCTACTTTATCTATTTCATCTACTTCACACTGCTCGCACTCCCCACTCCTGCTGCCGTTGTCACTGACACGTGCTGCCACCTACTGCTTCCTTTTGCAAAGGCGTTCCCGAATTCCGTGCAAAGCCACATGGACAAGTTCCTGCTGCACAATCTTGAGACCGTGATGAAACCAGCCTCGTGCAACACAACCCCGGCACCCCTGGCTCCGCGCCTCAATAGCCACACCGCAAAGACTTTATTGTGGAGACTGCTCCGCCTGCTGAGACCTGCCATGTGAATTGCTCAGCCGAACTGTTTCCGCACTATCCGCACCGCCAATCGCAGCCGGCCTAGCTCGCGTTTCTGTTCCCACACCTGCTTCTTCGCGTCATAGCAGAGTGCTGGACTTGGCCGCCAATATGCTGCCAATGCAGGGGCATGGCCAGATCCGGACTCCGAGTCTGGGGTACAGCCATGCTCATCCCTATCACCATCGCTCTCCTCCATGTCAACAACACTGCTTTTGCATTTGCATTAGTATTCGCTTGGTAAACGCCTGAATGCGCGCCCTCAAATTCTTTGGATTTCTCATCTGTCAACATGTCAGTGTCAGGGCAAGTGACGGATTTGCATTCATGCACACCAACTCACCTACTGCACCCGGCGTCTTTCAGTTATGCCGCTGTGTACTACACTCGCCAAACTTGCAATAACGCGGCATATTGCTGTTCGAGAACACGAAGCAGCCAGGAAAAGATCTTCACAATTCCTCGTCTTCTTCCTCTTCGTCGTCTTCGTCCTCGTCCTCATCCTCGTCCTCATCTTCATCATCTTCCTCGTCTTCGTCCTCTTCCCCGCTTAAACTCTTCCGCTTGAACTCTTCTCTCTCCACCGCCTTGAGCGCCTTTGTCAGTCGCTTGGAATAGTCCAGCCAGACTCTGCTAGCGCCGAGGAAGTGCACTCGCTTGTACTGCTGGTTGAGCAGCCCGTTCCTCCTCCTCAGCTCCGAGATCTTTAGTGCTTGTTGCAGATGGCGGATTTCATATTCAGCTATGCGGGGTCGTAGCATGGCAAGCTTGGCGAAGCCATCAGTAGTGGGTATTTGCTGGTCATCGAGTGCTTTGAGTTGTGATGCTGTCGTTGCAAATAGTGTCGCACGGTCGACCACTAGCACGGCCTTCTGCGCAGTGTCGAGCGGCACGTCGTCTTGGTCGTCATCATCCTTTGGGGCGAGAACATCTTTGTGCTTGCTCACTAGCCATTGTCAGTTATAGCTAGACGGGCATCCAGCCATGTGACATACGCAATTCATTCGCATCAGCAAGCAGTGACGTCTTCCCCCCGAGCGCCTTCAGCGACTTCTCAATCTGGTGTATTCGGTCTGGAATCGTCCTTGGCTTCTCTGCCGCCGGCGGGCTGGGTCCGCCGAGAATGTACTCGAGGCGGTCTAGACGAGACTCCAACAACCCAAAGGTGAAGAGAATGGCCTCTTCATAGGCGTCCATGGTTGGTGTTGGGTGTTGGGGTGTTTGTGGAATGCCATGCCGTTCCTGGTAGGGCGGAGATATTCTTAGCGCGGCGCGGGTAGCTAGGCGTGCTCGGGCCCTGATCAGCCAACGTCAGTGAGGCGCACAACTAACACCTTCACTCTTACCATCACCCTTCGCTGAGCCCCTATCGACTGTACATTCCACTGATCGCCTTGCATCGCTCGCCTGTTCTCAGGACACCACGCATGTCTTTGCAATAACACGACCACGACATTCCGAGTTGGGGAGAAATGGCTACGTATTCCGCCATCGGCCAGGAACCTCCAGAGCCAGACCTCATGTCTTCGAGCACCGGCTCGTTGCGAGGAAGACGGTTAGCCTATCACAATGTATGGAGAGCTATGGGCGACAGCTGACAGAACTAGGCGAGGCCGAGGAAAGAAAGACGCCGGGTTCCAGGGCCAGGCATCATGGATATCGAGCGTGATCAACCTCGCCAACACGAGTACGATGCTTCACCAAGACGACGAGCTTATACTGACGGTTGTTAGTCCTCGGCGCCGGCCTGCTTGCTATGCCCTCCGCCCTCTCCAAAATGGGCATCTTCCTCGGCATCTTTGTTATCATATGGGCGGGCATGACAGCTGGCTTCGGATTATACCTACAAACTCGATGCGCTCGATACCTCGATCGTGGCCATGTGTCGTTTGCGACGCTCTCTCAGCTTACCTACCCGAACCTTTCTATTCTATTCGATTCGGCCATCGCCATCAAGTGCTTTGGCGTCGCTGTTAGCTATCTCATCATCATCGGAGATTTAATGCCAGACGTTGTTAGAGCATTTGCTCCGGGTGCCGCGCAGATCAGTTTCCTGGTCGATCGCCAGTTCTGGATCACTGCTTTTATGTAGGTAGGGCGTTTAAGTCGTAGCACCAACGCTGACATGTATAGGCTCATCATTATACCCCTGTCGTTCTTGCGTCGACTAGACTCTTTGAAGTATACCAGTGTCATTGCACTGTTTTCTATTTCTTATCTCGTCGTCCTTGTTGTAGCCCACTATATCAAAGGAGATACCCTCGCCGATCGGGGACAGGTTCGGGTTTTCCGATGGGCTGGTCCGGTTCCTGCTCTTGCTGCTTTTCCAGTCATTGTCTTTGCATACACGTGCCATCAAAATGTAAGAAGATTACTCCCTATCATCCCTGAACCACGCTAATACCAGGCAGATGTTTTCAATTTTGAATGAGATTGCTGACAACTCACATTTCCGGACAACCACTGTGATTTTTGCTTCCATAGGTGGTGCCTGCAGCCTCTACATTCTCACCGGCATTACCGGCTACCTGTCTTATGGTGACAACATCACCGGCAATATAGTCCGAATGTACCCCGCCGCCGCCGCCAGCACCATCGGCCGTCTCGCCATCGTCATCCTCGTCATGTTCTCTTACCCACTCCAAATCCACCCCTGCCGCGCCAGTATCGACGCCTGTCTCAGATGGCGTCCCCGCCGCCGCGCCCAACCGGAAGGCAGTCCTTCGCGCACCACCCTCATGACAAACACCCCCAAACCCGTCCCCAAGAGCCGCGAAATGTCCGACTACAGATTCGCCATCGTTACCACCGTCCTCATTATCACCACCTTCATCACCGCCATGACCGTCGCCTCCCTCGACAAAGTCCTCGCATACGTCGGCTCCACGGGCTCAACTACCATCTCCTTCATCCTCCCTGGGCTCTTCTACTACAAGATTTCTGACCCAGAGTCGCCTGTGCACCAACGGCTGATCAAAAATGAAGACGACGAGGAGGAATTTGCGAGCGGCGCCGTCGAGGGAAGCGTTACGCGGGAAGGATATGATAATCGAGATTGGAGACGGGCGTTGCTGAGACATGCCGCGTTGGGCTTGAGCGTGTATGGGGGAATCGTCATGGTGACTTGTCTGATTACGAACACTTTCTTGGTTGCTGCGCATTAGATGTTGAACGAAATGATTTGTACATGTACACGATTGACGACTAGCATCTAGTGACTAGCATCACACTCGTCTCTTAGCATATCATACCCCCATTCCCCCAAACCCTTTCTCCCTCCCTCTCCCCTACGCCTCTTTAACCAAACTCTTCGCCGCACTCCCCGCCCGCACAACCTGCCCCTGTACCTCCCCCACCCGATACCGCGGCTCCAATATCCCCACCATGCTCAGCAGCCGCCACGCCGTATCACTCGGCTGCGCACCAACACCCACCCAGTACCGCGCACGACTCACGTCCAGCTTGATGTCTTTCCAGGGGCGCCCGTGCGTGTCACCTGGGCGGGGCGGCTGGGGCTTTGGGTCGTACGTGCCAAGGACTTCGAGGGGGCGCGCGGAGCGGGATGTGCTGTTTGGTATTAGATGGTGGATTGTTTTTTTTTTTTTTTTTTTTTGGGGGGGGGGGGGAACAGGCGTACCGGGCGTGTGCGACGACAATGTTATAAAAGGGTGCGTGTTTTTTGCCGAAGCGCGCGAGGCGTATCCGGAGGACCATTTTGGCTGTGGTGGATGGGGGGGGAGTGTGGTTGAAGAGGGTGAGGTGAGGTGTGGGATTGCGCCGAGGATTTGCCGGGTTGGTGCACAAGTTGTGTAGTGGCGATTAGGATGTTACGGTGGGCATGTATGTATTGGGGTGGATCAGTGGTGTGATTGGTTGTGTGGGTGCGGTGGGAGGGCGTGTGTTTGTGGTGCTGGCGTTGTGGCGTTGTGGGAACTTTTTTCGGAGAGCGGGAGAGCTTTGACGGTGATGTAATCTGGATGCGCGAATGTGGTCATTTAAACTTGAACAGAACGATTACGTCCTTTGTCTACTACACATTTTTTATTTATGAGAAATGGCTTTAAGGGTATGGAATGAAGTGAAAGTATTTGTTGGAAGTATGCTGATAGTGGTTCAAGACTCTCTCGGCCAAGAGCGCTGCTGCGCTTGATCAAGAGCTCATGTCTTCGGGCGCCTTTTCAATCGATCAGCTGATGGAGCTCGCTGGACTCTCAGTATCACAGGCAGGTAAGCCTTTCTCATCCTGTTCATAATCCTCAATACTGACTTTACGTCTCAACAGTCTTCAAGCTTCAACCACTCAACAAAGGCAAGCGAGTGCTGGTAGCATGCGGTCCTGGAAATAATGGCGGCGATGGCCTTGTGGCAGCACGACACCTATTCCACTATGGATACCAGCCAACCATTTACTATCCAAAGCAGAGCAAGAACGAGCTCTACCAGCGACTAAAGAAGCAACTTGAAGACCTCAAGGTACCATTCACCGAAGACTTTACCGGCGCTTTGAAGCAGACGGACCACATTGTCGACGCCATCTTTGGCTTCTCTTTCTCAGGCGAGGTCCGTGAGCCTTTTCCTAAAGTCATTGAAGCACTAGAGTCCACGTCGATTCCAGTCCTAGCAGTCGATGCTCCATCGTCATGGAACATTGAGCAAGGCCCTCCAGAATCAGGCCCAGGCAAAGGCTTCATGCCTCCAGCCTTGATCAGTTTGACCGCTCCAAAGCCGCTTGTCAAGTACTTCAAAGGCAGGCATTTCCTTGGAGGACGGTTCTTGAGCCCGGAAATGGCAGAGAAGTATAATCTCGATATTCCCGAGTACGCAGGCTTGGATCAGGTGGTGGAGGTACCAGTCGAGGGCGGCAAGCTGTAAACAGCGAAATCTAAACAATCTGCACTGCTGATCTCTGATTGATGCCATCGATATGGAACTTGCTCCTTTTGACTAGCGTGTTTTCCCCGCGATGCCGCGGTTCGGCTACACGCGGTCTTGCGATGTCATTCCAAGCTTCAACTTCAACCCCAGACTTCGGCACAATCATCCCAGCCGACGCTGTATTGCACGTTTTCCTCTTGTGGTGTGGAATTTTCAGTATTGTCTTCTCCCATATATCCAGTGAGGAGGCATCAAGAGCGATCTCCATTCACTTGTAATCTGTCAATATGGTTCCAAAAGCACCATCACGAGAAGCGTTGACACTGCTGAAACATACCGTTCGATCTTCGGTAGCTGTGCGATCGCAAGCACATTGTCGTCTCCTATTATCTGCCCGCTGTCCGGTAGCTCCGAGCACTGTATGCACTTCCACCCTACACCAGACGCGAACTACAGCGACCTTTACGCATTCCCACCATGCTGAAGCAGTCTCTATCCTCCCCACTGCCGTGGATACAAGCTCTGCCGACTTCAAGGAGAACAAACGCCAGATGGACGAGGCTACAGACAACCTAATCAACCTCCACAAAAAGATTGCCCTAGGCGGCACCCAGAAAGCTCGAGACAAACACATGCAACGAGGCAAAATGCTAGTCAGAGACCGGATAACAGCTTTGATCGACCCTGGAACGCCATTCCTAGAGCTGAGCCAAATGGCCGGATACGACATGTACCAGGGAGAAGATGTACCCGCAGGTGGTATTGTCACGGGCATTGGCACAATCAACGGCATTCAATGCATGGTTGTGGCCAACGATGCCACGGTCAAGGGTGGAACATACTACCCAGTCACTGTAAAGAAGCATTTGCGAGCTCAAACAATCGCCCAGGAGAATAGATTGCCGTGTATCTACCTCGTTGACTCGGGTGGTGCCAATCTTCCGAATCAGGCAGATGTCTTTCCAGACGTCAACCACTTTGGTCGTATCTTCTACAACCAAGCGCGCATGTCCAGCATGGGGATCCCACAGATCAGTGTAGTTATGGGCCCTTGTACGGCTGGTGGTGCATATGTGCCCAGCATGAGCGACGAAAACATTATTGTCGAAAATCAGGGGCACATCTTCCTCGCCGGACCGCCACTAGTCAAGGCGGCCACTGGCGAAGTTGTATCTGCGGAAGATCTTGGTGGAGGTAAGCTCCACAGCGAGGTCTCTGGCGTCACAGACTATCTTGCAGTCGACGATGCCCATGCTCTTGTTCTTGCGCGAAGGAGTGTGGGGAACCTCAACTGGCACCGCAATCAAACCGTACCCCCTCCAGCCACATACCAGGAGCCCCTGCACGATGCCAAGGAGCTCTCCGGCATTGTAGGAACCAACCTTCGCAGGCAAATTCCTGTTCACGAAGTCATTGCTCGCATTGTGGATGGCTCATCGTTCTCCGAGTTCAAGCCTCTCTATGGGTCAACACTTGTCACCGGCTTTGCAAAGATCTACGGACAGCCAGTGGGTATTGTAGCTAACAATGGTATCCTGTTCAGCGAGAGCTCGCTGAAAGGCGCACACTTTGTCCAGCTATGCGGCAAGCGACACATTCCCCTAATCTTCCTCCAGAACATCTCAGGATTCATGGTTGGCCAGGACGCGGAGAAGGGTGGTATTGCAAAGAACGGAGCGAAACTTGTCACAGCTGTTAGCTGTGTGGATGTCCCCAAGTTCACTGTCGTCATTGGATCTAGTGCAGGCGCAGGTAACTATGGCATGTGGTACGTACTATCCTCTTATTATGTATCGACCTTTAGTAATGAACGTACAGCGGCCGAGCGTACTCCCCACGCCTAATGTTCACCTGGCCAAATGCAAGGACGTCCGTCATGGGCGCCGAGCAGTTGTCCTCAGTCATGGAAGCAGTAGGCAAGCAAGCAGACCCGGCCCTCAAAGCCCGAATCGAGCACGAGAGCGAAGCAACATTCGGATCAGCCAGGCTCTGGGACGACGGCATCATCCCTCCCGAGCACACCAGACAAGTGCTTGGCATGGGCTTGCAGATGGCATGTGGAGGACAGAACACGGGCGTTGCAAAGGAGAGCACCTGGGGCGTATTCAGGATGTAGATCAGTCGTCTATAAAAAGCATCAAAAACCATTGTTTCTTGAGACTCTCACTTGTATCCAACAGCTGTGCAGCAGAAAGCATGAAACGTCTGCGTGCTAGCGGCTTGGCCGTGTTGATCAAGGTTGTCGAGCACGCCCAAGCACAGGACAAGCCTGCTTGGACAAAAGTCTTGACCAACCACACCGTCGCTGTCTAATGGCGACAACTACCTATCTGTTTGGCCTGCGCGACGTCGCTTCAAGGGAACAAACGACGTAGCGCATGGGAAATAAGCAGCACCAAGGCAGCGACTGTGCCGCGCTTTCGCCCCTCGTGATCCCTGCGCTTAGAATTCCCCGTCACGTTTAGTTTGCGCAGGTGGAACAATCGACTTGTGGGCGCCCGCCGCAATTCATTGCATGGGATGGCGACGTGCTTGGTTCGATGGGAGGGGCGCTGACACGAGCCATACAACGCATACCGGCACAGTCAAGCCTGGTGCCTACTTTGGCAGGAGGGTGGATAGATTGGGGGCTCCCCGCTGACGGGCAATACAGGCGAGGTTGGTGGCCTCGCAGGCACGGCGGATATTAATTGTTTGCAGCTGCGCCTCGCTGCATCGAGTTCCGATCGCATTCCTGGCGGTTGCATTTTGCTTTTGGTGTGGTGTTGCCCTGCTCTTTGCACCACGTCTTTCCTCGCCCTTTGTCGTCCCTTCACGCTCGTTTGCTCGCCGAGACCTGCTGTTTTGCGCCTGCCTTGCGCCTGCCTGCCTGCCTTGCGCCTGCGTTTCTACTCTACTACACGTCCATCGCTTTAATCCGTCGGGGCGCCGCCACATGTTGGTTGCGCGATGAGGTTATTCAGCCCTGTGCGAGCGCTTGTCGCCCTACTCTCGTTCTCCAGTGCTCGTGTGGAGGTGGGAGCGCTGCAGCTCGATCCAAAGTCCCTGGGTGAGTGGCTTACTTGGTGGTCTTGTCGAGACAGCTATTGACCCGGCGCAAGACTCGATCAAGGATATTTCTTCAAAGGTCGCCAGACAGCTCGTGGCGCAGTATGCCCGCATCGATGAAAAAGGCACTACCATTCTCGGAGGCTATCCTGGCATCTTGTACCCGCCGTACTACTGGTGGCAGGCGGGCGCTATGTTTGGCACCCTCCTGGACTATTGGCACTACACGGGCGACGACAAGTACAATGACCTGGTGCGCGAAGGTTTGATGCATCAGTTTGGAGAGCATCTTGACTTGGTGTGTATTTCTTCGAGTGTGAAAGCCACAAGTTTGCTAACATGTATAGAAACCGAGCAATCAGTCCAAAAACGAAGGAAACGATGATCAGGTCTTCTGGGCGTTTTCCATGATTGCTGCTGCCGAGTACAAGCTCCCAGATCCACCGGCAGATAAGCCGGGCTGGTTGGCTATTACTCAATCCGTCTTCAACCAATTTGTGACCCGCTACAACAAGGAGGTTGCAGATAGCATATGTGGCGGTGGCTTGCGATGGCAGGTTGGTGATATTGATGCAGACGCATTGTAAGACACGCACTCACTTGCACAGATTTACCCCTGGCTCAATGGATGGAAGTACAAGAATACTGCCTCAAACGGAGGCTTGTTCCACCTCGGCGCAAGGCTGGCCATGTACACCAAGAACGATTCCTACGCATTGTGGGCTGACAAGGCCTTTGACTGGATGTCACAGAGCCCGTTGCTGCCAGGCGATGGCACGGTGAATGATGGAACATCGCTTGAAACGACTCCCATGTGTAAAGATGCAGACCAGACTCAATGGACCTACAACTATGGCATCATGGTCGCAGGAGCCGCCTATGTACGTTGTCCCATATAAAGACGCCTCAACTGTTTGCTGATTTCACAGATGTACAACTATACCAAAGGCGGAGACAAATGGAAGAAGGCATTGGACGGCTTCCTCAACAAGACCGAAAGATTCTTCCCCGACGACAAGGGCAAAGTGATGGTTGAACCGTGTGAGCACAACGACATTTGCAACGCTGACCAAGAGAGTTTCAAAGCCTACCTTGCGCGCTGGCTCGGCGTAACAATGCAAATGGCACCATACACAATCCCCACCATCCTGCCTAAACTCGAGCTCTCAGCCAAGCGGGCAGCACAGACATGCGTCGGCCCATCGCAACACAACGGCGGAAACTTTCAATGTGGAATGCGATGGTGGAAAGACGGCTTCGACGGCAAGGGCGGCGTCGGCCCACAAATGACCGCTCTCAATACCATGGTCGTCCTCAACGCACCCGGCACCAAACCGCCATACACAAGCGACACGGGCGGAACAAGCCAGGGCAATCCCAACCTAGGCGCCGGCGATGATTTCAATCGCCTGCCTGTCTTCGAAACGGAAATCACGACGGCGGACAAGGCGGGTGCAGCCATTATCACGATTCTCTTGGCGGTACTGTCGGTTGGTGGCGCGTGGTGGATGCTCGCGTAGAATGAGCAGGTTTGTTCAGGTTGGATACCCCACTGTTGGATTTGGCGTGGTTACGAACCATGATGGCGTTTGGGCGTGGGCATTTCTTAATGCCACGGCAGATTCCAAGCGTTTATATATATGTGCAATAATGATACGTTTTTCTCGAGCCTGCGGAGCTGGCAATGCGATGTGGTGTACTATATAAGTGTAGTCAAAGTGGGTCTACGAAGTACGGCCGACCAATCTACACGTGCGGAATCGCTCCGTGCGTCTGAATCGTTGGCATTACACATCTGCTGTTCGTCGGCTGCGGTACTAATGCCGCTCGAGTAGTCTGCTGCTGGATACACGACAGGCCAATTTACACCGTAGACTAAGCTGACTGCGATAACGCCCGACGCTCAGCACGCAACTGGGATTCAGTATTAGGCCCATATTTTAGCTACGGTAAGTGTCTCATAATTCTTGGTCCGCAGCATTATCTCCAGCACAATTCCATAGCGAGGATATTCACTTTGGATCCCACTCACCAACACCAACAATGCCACCCACCCTCCACCTCTACATGACCCCCGGCTCCTGCTCGCTCGCGCCCCACATCGCCCTCCAAGAATCCGGCCTCCCCTTCACTACCACCAACCTCAACGCCGCCCGCGGCTTCCCCGCAGAACACTTGCATCTCAACCCCAAAGGCCGCGTACCAATCCTATCGCTGGACGACGCGCTCATCACCGAAACACCCGCCATTCTCTCCGCCATCGCCGCCCTCGCCCCCGAGAAAAACCTCCTCGGCTCCACCCCGCTCGAGCACGCGCAGTCCCTTGAGTGGCTCGTCTACCTGTGCAACCAGCTGCACGGCCAGGCATTTGGCTGCGTATTCCGGCCGCAGCGCTTCAGCGCAGATGCGGCGGCGCACGAGGGTATCAAGGCAAAAGGAAGGGAAAGCGTCGCGGAGAGCTTTGCGTTTATCGAGAGCAAGTTGAGCGGTAGGGAGTGGGCTGTTGGCGCGGAGTTTACCGTTGTGGATGCGTATTTGCTCGTGTTTTATCGCTGGGCGAATATGCTGGGCATGGGAATGGGCGAGAGGTGTCCTGCATATACGGGGGTTGTGAGGAGGGTTGTTGCGAGGGAGGGGGTGAAGGGGGTTCTAGAGAGGGAGGGAATCAGTGCGTTGAATGAGTAGGGGATTGTGTGGTATTGCTATGGGTTCGATTGTTTAGCGTCTTTTGAGGTTAAGGGGCGTAGTGCTTTGGAAGTCAGGACTTGTCTTCTATGTTGTTGGGTTCGAGGACGGATTGGGTATGCATCGAAGTAGATGCCGGGTGAATATAGGAAAATCAAAGCTCCATTGGTGATATGTGTTATTAGCGTGGCAAAGCAAAGGAACCGATCTTACGCACTGGCATGTTTGTAAGGATCTGATAGATATATAACGCTGGTAGTTTATTCTATCAGACGCTCTGTAAGTCGTCATAGTATTTTTTTTTCAAAGGATCGTATGAGAATCAAATATCCCTTCTTGTTTGAACTGTTTGGACCTAGCGCTAGAGGACCACCTAAATACGTTCCAGCCACTATAGGGGCCACTTTACTTCCCCCCCTTCTTCGTGACGCAGGATGCCAAGCACTCCAGAGCTACTTGGAAACAGGTCTTGGTGGCTTCCTCGGAAATTAAGTGACACCCTTTCACCGGAGGACACCAAACGGAGAGACTTTATATACATGGCATGTCTTGCCCCTCAAAACATGTCGACAGCATTAGAAAGAGCTCAGAGATGAACTGATAGGTCTCTGCCAAGATATTGAAAATCGACTTTCTTTTGGACTGTTGAAGGAGGACCCCACTGCACAGCTGGCGATTTACTTTCACGGCGTAGCTGGCACTTTTGGCTTAGGATGGCGACCCCAAGGCTATAAACTCGGCCATACAATTTTCGGCCAATATGCTTGGGTAAAAGATCCAGGAATACAAATGCGGTGTAGCCACTCTAATCTAATCTCATTTAAGGTCTATCTATTCTCTGAAGCTGCATAGAGCTAGTCTGGGACGGAGGCTGGCGAGAACTACGTTGTTTGGAGACTCCGTCCTTTGAATATTACTGTTGGCTAGAGTCTCTACCTAGCGGCAGAGATGACCTCAATAATGGATACCTGTTCGCGGGTTCCTAGTGACGTAACGTAAGCCTTACGCTTATAGGCAGAGGCAAGGGCTCTAGTATTGTTGCAGAGCCTAGTCTCATACATGTTCTGAATATCATCCATGTGTATATCCAGCCGGATTCTTATGGCTTCAAAGAGCCCAAGAAACTCGTGCATCTTCTCTATCTTGGCTACCTCAGCTCGTACAGCTTCGATCAGCCCGCTTACGATAGAGCTTACGCGTGGGTTGCGGCGTACGAAGTGGGAGACCCAGTTCTCGCCGAGTGGCGCGTTGTCACCGACGAGTATAGTGGCCGAAAAGTATATGGCCGAGCTTAGAGCTCTATCTGCACCAATGTCGAAATCCTCGTAATTGATTACCGTGGCTTCGGGACAAGCACTGGATGGCCGTCGGAAGTAGGACTACTAACTGATGGGTTTTCCCCGGCTACGTTTGCGCGGGAGACAGCTGGCATACCTCTCGAACGAACTGCCATTTTCGCCCAGTCCATAGGCACTGCAGTTGCTATATCGCTCACGCACCACTACGCACTACAATCGCCTCCAATCCTTTGCGCTGCCACGTACAAGGTCACGGGAACTAACCCTCTGTTGTCGTCAGTCGCTTTCTTCCCTTTCTTCCCCAAACTGCTGGCCATCCTCAATCGCTGCATTCGTTGCCTCCAAGGAAAAACCGGCTAAACTGATCCGTCATCTCGATAACACGAAGGTCAACGATCGGCAGCGCAAGTACAACATTACTATCATCCATGCCGAGGACGACTATGATATTCCATTCTCGCACTCAGACGTTCTGTTCTGGCATGCGGTAAATGTTACGATGGGCTAACCCGGGACTCTTGCCTTTGCTGATCTGGGGAAAGAGAAGGCTAAGCAGAGAACGCCGCTCGGTGCTGGAGATTGGGAGATGGAATGGGAGGGTAAAGGAGGTGTTATTCAAGAACAGGTTGATTGACATGACCTCCACGATCGGACTGTGTTGTATCCTATTATAAGTCTTGCTATTTCGGGGGCGTTGCATAGTCAATTTGAGGCGTAAGAATTCATGGGCTTGACTAGATTAGCGTATACCCGTTGATGCAAAACCACTCGTCTTTGATAATATAATATAGTGCTGCTTCATTTAGCGTACTATGACGTGAACTAGTACTTGACACAACAAACGTTGATCTTAGTCGATGTGATTCATGCCAAATTGCAGCGAGGTCTTACTCGGATGTAGCCGGCAAGGAGATACAGAATTTCATCCCCGAATTCGGGGTCCATTCCAATATCTCCAATGCGGTGCTTCATTTTGGAGGGTACTTTCAACCGTGCTCATCACTCTGAGAGTTCACGCAGTTGCTTTGAGTGCTCCATGTATTATGTGGCGGTTCATCGTTTGGATAGTATCCAATTGGCCGGCGGTTTGAGTAACCGAATGTCTCTGTTCAGGTACATGCACTCTTGTGACTTTGGCAAGTTAATATCACGAATCATTAGCTGCTGATTTGTCGTGACGAGTGTTGTAGTGTTGGTGAGATTTTCACAAGCGAATCTCAGCTCGGCTTGGGAGCTTGGACTTTCCCCAGCACCCGACATGACGTCTTCACAAGTCATACAAAGAGGAGTTACGGTCTCAACTCCGCATTCATTATCATGACAGTGCTCCCCGTGTTTTCGGAGCTTCGCCATCTCGTTCTGGATCCATCCGAGCTCAGTCAAGCACTATCTAACGGTTATTGCGATGACTACCGAGGACAAAGCAAGTTACATATACAACTCGCAGCTCGTACGCATCTACTACACATCCCTGCATAACTATGCTAAACCTGCTAGGACGCGTTTACCTTGTACCATGTATCGAACGAAGCACATAGCCACAGTGCGATCGGGCCTGCACTGCCAGCCCTAGGCCACGCGACCTCTGGTGCAGCAGGGACGGCAATCGCGAAGCTTATAACATATCCGCTCGACCTCGTCATCACGCGCCTCCAAGTACAGAGACAATTGAAACGCAATGGGAAGCACGCGCACTACACTGGGATACTGGATGCGATCGAAACTATTTTCGAGAGAGAAGGAGGGCTGAAAGCTTTCTACAGCGGTGTGGCACCGGAGATTGTCAAAGGAGTCGCGGACAGCTTTCTCTTCTTCCTTGCATACTCGTATGTCAGGCAGCGAAGACTGGATGCGCGGGATAGTAGGAGGAGTCTACCAGTGTTGGAAGAGATTGGTGTGGGTGTTGTAGCTGGCGCATTCGCAAAGCTGTGGACGACGCCACTACAACAGATTGTCACACGGAAGCAAACCGCTGCTATGCTCAAGGATGATTCATCTGCGACTACAACCTCCAGAACGGCAGACATAGCCCGGGAGATCTTTCGTGAGAAAGGCCTCCAGGGCTTCTGGTCGGGATACTCGGCCAGTCTGGTGTTGACCTTGAACCCTTCGATTACCATGCTCGTTCACAAGTTCCTGCTCAGGGTACTTGTGCGAGGTGATAGAAGATCTGATCCTGGCGCACGCATTACATTCCTCCTTGCAGCTATGAGCAAAGCACTAGCATCAATTATCACCTACCCCTTCTCGCTTGCAAAGACTCGTGCGCAAGTATCGTCGCAGAAGCCAACAGCAACTACAGGGGAGACCTCAGAGGTTGAGAAACCAAGAACACCGGTGGAGTCCAAGGTAGTGCAGGCAAGAGAACGAACAGTTTTCAGTACCATCTTCCGGATTGCAGAAACTGAGGGGTTGTGGGGTCTTTACCAAGGCCTTGGGGCAGAAGTGCTCAAGGGGTTCTTCTCGCATGGCATCACCATGTTGATGAAAGATCAGATCCACAGCATGATCATCAGTCTCTACTACACCATCTTGAAGTCGCTGCAAAGGTATCCAAGTGGGGAAGAACTGGCGCAACGGGCGACGGGTGGCGCCAAAGAAATATACGAACAAGGCAAAGGAAAAGTCAACGGAGTGTACGGGAAGGGCGCTGAGGTGGTGGAGCAAGCAACTGGAAGGATCAGGGAAGTCGCAACCGAGGGGTCTGAAAAGGCGTCAGGGGTGATGGAAAGTGGAAAGCAACATGCAAGCGATGCATGCTCCTCAGGTAGCAAGCTATCACAATCGGCGTTGGCGAAAGTCCAAGATGCTGCAGCGACTGGTTCAAAGGAGGCCAGCGATGCGTCTGGAGAGATGTTGGAGCAGGGAATAGGCATTGCAAAGAATGCATCTGAATGGGCTGTTGGTGCAGCCGAAACAGGACGAGATGCTGCTGGGAGTGTGAGACAACAAGTGAGCAAGGCTGTGAAGGAGGCCGATATCAAGGATATCAACGGGCCTGACACAGGGATTAAGGAGTGAAACAGTGTTCAAATAGTATATGTAGTCTGAAATTCTGTTCTCTTGCATGTAATCAATCCTAGTTCACGCACGAGACCAGAGCATGGGGTGAAGGTGAATGTCAGGTGTCAGCGGATGTGGCGCATGTGATGTACCTAGCATGGCTTTCCTTGTTGCTACGGAAGCCGTGCGCTGGCGCTAGGGCCTGCGTCAACTCCCAGCCCGCCTTTGATCAACAACGAGGATCCCCACCGCCAACGCAGCATCGCCAACCACCTGCGATCGGACTACTAACTACTAACTGGCACAGGAACAGGAACAGGAACAGGAAGAATATCATTACACGCAAAATAGGGGGAAAGCCTGGATTAGCCGCACGAATCCGAACCGGCAGCGGCGCATAACTGTTGTCGAAGGTACAGCGCATACCCTGAAAGTGAAACTGGCAATTCCAGCAGCCCAAGGACGGCAGTAACGTCACACCCACTCCTGCGCTTTCTACTGCTGTTGCGCCGCCTCCGACTGCACACTACCACCACTAGCTCTTTTTTTCTTGTGTCACGGTGGCCTAATTCTCTCGAACAGCCCCTCCCCTGAGATCTGCAGGCGGCCGAAGTCGCACCTGCTGCGCTGCCAATATGGCGGCAGACGACACCCCGTCCTCGCCCCCAAGCGGCGGATGGGCCAACATCCAGGAGGAATTAGCCTACTACAAAACGCAGTATGAGACACTCGAGGTCGAGCTGCAGGAGTTCCAGACCTCGAGCAAGGAGCTGGAGGCGGAGCTGGAGCGTGACGTAGAGGAGAGCGAGAAGCGCGAGCGAAAGCTGCAGGAAAAAGTCGAGCGGCTGGGCTTTGAGGCGGAAGAGTGGAAGGTACGTGCTCTCGCGCAGTTTGCGCACAGGCGGATAGGGAGGATCATATACTCACGAGTGCACCACAGGCAAAGTACAAGCAAAGCAAGACCGAGGCCAACAATGCGCAAAACATACTGCAAAAAGAAATCACCGCCCTGCGCGATGGGCAGCGAACGCTGCAGCTGAAGCTGCGAGACATCGAGGTTCAGAGCGATGACTTTGAGCGCCAGGCGCGCAACCAAACGTCGTCCCTGGAAGACGTCGAGTCGAAATACAACGTATCCATCGAGCGAGGAGTCATGATGGAAGAAGAACTGAAGATCGGCGAACAGGAGCGCGAGGGGCTGAGGATAGAGACACAGCGACTGCGTGATGAGCTGTCAGATCTGCGGATAGAGGCGGAGATTGTGCAGGAGAAGCTGCGCCTGGCAGAAGAAACCATTGAGAGACATCACCAACGCAAGGTATCGAACCATCTGGCTCGAGACTTCCTGCGCCCACGCTCGCCAGCTTCGGAGGCATCGACATCTGCAACAAATCTATCGTCACCCACGGCCGCCTCTACCCCTCCTCACACCAAGGCGGACGCTCTACTTCCAGACACTACACCGCCGTCACCGCCCTTGTCGGATGCACCACTTTCCACACGAGCCATTCCTTCTACACCAATGCCTAAGCGAAGAGGCTCCATTGCTTACGATCCTGCGGCCACACCACGCGCTAACCTACACCAATCTCGACAACCACGCCACTCTCGTGGCCCGAGTATGCCTGCACCACGGCCAAGTGTGGGAACGAGCGGCCGGGCAACACCATCGATCAAGACCACTGCCCCTGCTCAGCGAGCGTCAAGACCAAGTTTGGGTGGTACTGCCCCAGCCGGGGGAATGCCAAGGTCTGGCTCTCTTTACCAGATTCGAGGGCTGATTGGCAAGATGCAGAAGCTCGAAGAGCGCGTTTACTCAGCGCGATCCAAACTTCCGGCGCCAACAAATACCCCACCACGCGCGAGTCCTCGAAACGGAAGTGCGATGGGTCACCATATCCCAAGCAACGTTACTCTGAGGAGTACCAGAAAACGAACGTCGCAAGCGTCCACAACGACGACCTCGACCCGCAATGGCCTTACCGACTCTGGCGTCAGCCGGCTCTCGTTCGGCTTGCCAACATCTTCGCGCGAGCCAAGCAGCAGTCGGCCCAGCAGTCGTGCGTCAGTATCGTCACAACCAGGATTACCACGGCCAGAGAGCAGGAGCAGCACACGGACACCACTGGGCCACTATTCAAGCGTATCTATGAGTGGGCGGATACAGCGCCCACGCAGCTCAATGAGTGGGATTTCAGGCGGACACAGTCACAAACAATCGCTGTCAATGTCACTACGAGACTCTGAGACTGGCAGCAACAGTGACGGCAGCAGTATGTCGACGCCAATAGTGCGTAGACTGACACTGGAGAAGTCGGGGATTCCCACACCAAGCGGAATACCGAGAAGGCAGAGCGGAGGGCGGAGAGCAAGTGCTGGTTTTGATGGCGGCGAAATGGGACCACCAGCACGGCCGCGCAAAATGTCGACGTACACAGAAGAGGAAACGTATTAACTGGCGTGGGGGCAGAGGTAGGTTGGGTGGGAGGCCGTAGACGGACGCGGCCTGTGTGTAATATGCAGGTACCAGTTTGCTAATACCGTCGCAACGCTGGGTGGGGGGGGTGGTGATGTTTTATGCATCTTTAGTCCATTATTGCTCTCGGATGGAGGGGCAGGATTCGCCGTTTCTGGCATTTACATAGCGCTCAATACCATTTCCTTTGTCATGTTAGCCATTTGGGGGGTGGGTGGACGATTTGATTCATGTGCAGCAGAATCTGGGGTAGTGGTGGTGCACAGACGGAGCAGAGAAAATCGTATGATTGTGATGTCAACCAGCGGTACGGACCGCAGATGGCGTGCACTTGGATTGACAAGCCCTCTACGCGCATGTTTGTGCCTCGAATATCGAGCAAATATGGTATTTTACTTTATTTTATTTTGCTTTGGTCCACGCGCCTTGGGGGGGGGGAGCTCGGCCATGGCCAAAAAGGGCTGAATGCGTGGTTTCTTGCTTTAGTCTACGTATTTTGACGAAACTCGGGCATTGCCAAAAATGGCTGAATGCGTGGTTCCTGCCAACAGAAAGTCGGGACCGAGTCGGAGTGTGCCCTCGCTTTTGTTCATATTATGCCGATGGAACAGAAGGCACATACCACCTGTTGCCGGCCTCGTGGGCAGAGTCAAGCGTCATGCATCCTAAATATACGAGAAACATGTCGAGCTGCTTGTCCCAAAGAGCAAAATGCGGACGTTCTAGGCCTCTGATTGGCTGACAGGCAACGGACTCCGAGTGTCTGATGGAGGCGGAGAGCCGGGTGGCAGAGCAAGCGGTCATAAAGTTAGTTAGGTAGCCTGTAGTAAGCGGGATATTATAGTGCAAAGGAGGGGCCGTGGGCCATTTGAGAGAGCACAGCGGCACTCTGGGAAGGACGAGGTGAGGGATGAGCGTCGAAGTGTTGAGTGCGCTTCGATGTATCTAGCATCTTGGACAAAGGGCTCTCCAGGCTGTGGCCGCAAGCTATGACGAGGTAGAGCGGGCCAGCGGCAGGTTAAGAGGGCGCTGGGCTGCTGGTGAGAGAATGGACCAACGTTCAACCCGCCATTATTCGTGCTTGCAGGCTCTCTGGAGAGGTTGTTGGGAGCATGCCGGCACTAGTTCGTCCCTCGAGCTCAACGTGCCCCGATCTTGGCCTTTCTCCAAACCAACATGGGCTGGCTAGTGGATCTGAGCTGCGGTGCTGGCCATCAGTTTCGAATTATGGCTTTGGACTTCCACATCTACGCTGGCAGAGAAGAATGAGAGACTCGGATTCCGGGCGGCTTCCGAGCGGTGACGGTGGCTTGGAGATGGATGACAGGGCGTTATGGGGGACGTGGGATGTGCTCCCTTACCGTCTTGGGCATTGTTGGCGATAGGCAACCCGGCCTCGCTCAACAGCTCGGGATAGCTTGGGGTGGTGATCCGCGCTCTGGAGAAATTTATTATACGTAGAAGCCCCGGTCGCCTTCGCAAGCCCTACCACTGTTGCTCTGTTGCTCCTCCCCAGCTGCCTCCCCCCCACCCCCTCGGATACCCGGTGCTGATTCAGTTCGCACCTTCTTGTTCGTTTTCTTTGCGTTGCTTGTTGGTGCTTCCTCCCAGGCACACGGCGGCAGCTCATTCCCAGACATTTGCATCCCACCTTATAGCTAATTGCTGCCCGGCTACTTGGCCGGCAGCTGCTTGGACTCGATACTACTACCACTACCACGACCACTACCACGACCTTACCACGCATCTTTGCTGCCATTGATTCGTCATCTTTTGGGGGCCAATTCCTGAGATCTACACGACATCGCCAGACGCGCAGCTAGAGGCCAAGCTTGTTTCCCCAAGAAAATTGTCCGGCTCACCGACCACCGACCTTTCCCTCCCTACCACCGCCGCTCGTGTAGGGGCACCACCACATATCTCACCATGGCCCAAAGTCCACCGCAGCCGGCCAGCGGCTCTGCCAACGGCGGGCCCAGCTCGTACGCGGCCAAGTTCAATCTGGCGCCACATTTCATCGGCGGAAACCATTTGCACGCGGCCGCGCCCAGCAAGGTCAAGGAATTTGTCGCTGCTCACGACGGCCACACAGTCATTACCAATGTAAGAGGGCACGTGCGGGCCATTGGCAATCCGGTGCTGACAGTGCGTGCAGGTGCTTATTGCGAACAACGGAATTGCAGCAGTCAAGGAGATTCGCTCGGTGCGGAAGTGGGCGTACGAGACGTTTGGCGATGAGCGGGCCATCCAGTTCACCGTCATGGCCACGCCCGAGGATCTGCAGGCCAATGCTGAGTACATCCGCATGGCTGATCAGTATGTCGAGGTGGGTGCTGCCGAGCTGCTGCAGACGACCGGTAGCTAACAATCTGCCCCACAGGTCCCCGGAGGCACCAACAACAACAACTATGCCAACGTCGAGCTCATTGTCGATGTCGCTGAGCGCATGAACGTCCACGCCGTGTGGGCGGGATGGGGCCATGCATCGGAGAACCCAAAGCTACCCGAATCGCTCGCTGCGTCGCCCAAGAAAATTGTCTTCATTGGCCCTCCCGGCTCCGCCATGCGCTCGCTCGGCGACAAGATCTCGTCTACAATCGTTGCCCAACACGCAAAGGTGCCGTGTATTCCCTGGTCGGGCTCCGGCGTCGAGGAGGTCGTTGTCGACAAGGACGGCATCGTCACAGTCGAGAACCACATCTACGAACAGGGCTGCACCAAGTCCTGGGAAGAGGGTCTCGCGGCTGCCAAGAAGATTGGCTTCCCTGTCATGGTCAAGGCCTCAGAAGGAGGCGGTGGCAAGGGCATTCGCAAGGTCGAGCGCGAGGAGGACTTCCAGCAGCTGTACGCAGCTGCAGCCTCAGAAATCCCGGGTTCGCCCATCTTCATCATGAAACTGGCTGGTAGCGCCAGGCATTTGGAAGTCCAGCTGGTTGCTGACCAGTATGGCAACAACATCTCCCTGTTTGGACGTGACTGCTCTGTGCAACGACGACACCAGAAGATCATTGAGGAGGCGCCGGTAACAGTCGCTACTCCCAAGACCTTCCAGGAAATGGAGAAGGCTGCCGTATCGCTCGGCAGGCTTGTCGGATACGTCTCAGCCGGAACGGTAGAGTACTTGTACTCACACGCCGACGACAAGTTCTACTTCCTCGAGCTGAATCCCCGTCTCCAGGTCGAGCATCCTACCACTGAAATGGTGACGGGTGTCAACCTCCCAGCCGCCCAGCTCCAGATTGCCATGGGTCTTCCTCTGCACCGCATTCGTGACATTCGTTTACTATATGGCGCGGACCCGCATACCAGCTCGACCATTGATTTTGCCTTTTCGAAGGAGGGCAGTGCCCAGAATCAGCGACGACCAACACCAAAGGGCCACTGCACCGCCTGCCGTATCACATCCGAGGACCCCGATGAGGGCTTCAAGCCTTCTGGTGGTACTATTCACGATCTCAATTTCAGGAGTAGCTCAAACGTGTGGGGTTACTTTTCTGTCAGTTCTGCTGGCGGTATTCACAGCTTCTCTGATTCGCAGTTTGGCCATATTTTCGCCTACGGCGAGAACAGACAAGCGTCACGGAAACACATGGTTGTTGCGCTCAAGGAATTGAGCATTCGTGGTGATTTCCGAACGACCGTTGAGTATCTCATCAAGCTGCTCGAGACACCTGCTTTCGAGGACAACACAATGACCACTGGCTGGCTCGATGAGCTCATCTCCAAGAAATTGACTGCTGAGCGACCAGATCCTATGATCGCTGTCATTTGCGGTGCTGTTACAAAGGCGCATGCTGCAAGCGAGGCCTGTTTAAGCGAGTACAAGGCTAGTTTGGAGAAGGGTCAGGTTCCGTCTAAAGAGGTGTTGAAGACTGTCTTCCCGGTCGACTTCATCTACGAGGGCTTCCGGTACAAGTTCACTGCAACGAGATCGACTATCGACAGCTTTACGCTTTTCATCAACGGATCGAAGTGTGCTGTTGGTGTCAGGGCACTTGCTGACGGTGGTCTTCTCATCTTGCTCGCCGGAAAGTCCCATAATGTATACTGGAAGGAGGAGGTCGGTGCCACTCGTCTCTCCGTTGATGGCAAGACCTGTCTCCTCGAGCAGGAGAACGACCCCACTCAGCTCCGCACACCGTCTCCTGGCAAACTTGTCAAATTTTTGGTCGAGAACGGTGAGCACATTGCGAAGAACCAACCTTTCGCCGAAGTAGAGGTCATGAAGATGTACATGCCTTTGATCACACAAGAAGATGGTGTTGTCAACTTCATCAAGCAACCAGGAGCTACTCTAGAAGCTGGTGATATCCTCGGCGTCTTGGCCTTAGACGATCCATCCAAGGTTAAATCTGCGCAAACGTACCTAGGCCTTCTACCAGATATGGGCTCGCCGCAAGTCATGGGTAGCAAGCCCCCGCAGAGATTTGTTGCGCTTAACAATATTCTCGTCAACATTCTCCAGGGTTTCGACAATCAAGTCATTATGCAGAGCACGCTTAGGGAGCTGGTTGAGGTTCTTCGGAATCCCGAGCTTCCTTATGGAGAGTGGAATGCACAAGCTTCGGCTCTGCATGCTCGCATGCCGCAGAAGCTTGATGCAACGTTCTCACAAATTGTCGACAAGGCACATGGTCGTCAGCTCGAATTCCCTGGCAAGGCTCTCAAAAAAGCTTTCAACAGGTTTCTAGATGACAACGTAGCGAAGGGCGACAGGGACCTGTTGGCATCTGCGCTTGCTCCCCTGACTGACGTGATTGATCGATTTACTGACGGGCTAAAAGCTCACGAATACGGTGTCATGAAGAAGTATATGGAGCAGTACAATGACGTCGAGCGCCTTTTCTCCTCTCGCAACTCGCGAGACGAAGAAGTCATCCTCAAGCTGCGTGACGAGAACCGTGACAATATTACTAGCGTCGTTCACACTGTTCTGTCGCACACGCGGGTCAACGCAAAGAACAACCTCATCATTGCTATCCTTGACTTATACCGACCCAACAGGCCTGGTGTTGGTAACATCGCCAAGTACTTCAAGGAGACACTCACTTTGCTCACCGAGCTTGAGTCGAGACAAACTGCCAAGGTGTCACTCAAGGCTCGCGAAGTTCTCATTCAGTGTGCTATGCCTTCTCTTGAAGAGCGCACTTCGCAGATGGAACACATCCTGCGATCGTCTGTTGTTGAGTCTCACTACGGTGAGAGTGGATGGGAACATCGTGAGCCCAAATTTGATGTCCTCAAGGAGGTTATCGACTCGCGATACACCGTCTTCGACGTCCTCACTCAATTCTTCGTCCACCAGGACCCGTGGGTCTCCCTCGCTGCTTTGGAAGTATACACCCGCCGAGCTTACCGTGCGTATCATCTTCAGAAGATCAATTACCACAATTCAGGCGATCAGCAGTGCCTCTTATCGTGGGACTTCATCCTGCGCAAGGTTGGTGAGGCCGAATATGGCCTAACTATTGAGCCCTCTGAACCAGGTACTCCAAGCACCCCTCGCTTTGATCGTGGTCCGCCTCGCATCCATTCGCTCAGCGATATAACTGCCATCAATAATCGCTTCGAGAACGAGCCGTCTAGACAGGGTGCTGTTGTTCCTGTTGAGTACCTTGACGAAGCATCGGAGCTCATTGGTAAGGCTCTTGAACTCTTCCCTATGGTCGACCCCTCCAAGAAGAGTGGATTGAGCTTGAAGGAGGGTCTTAGCATGAAGCGAACTCCCACCACTGGCCTAGCCGATATCAAGATCTCGGACGAGCTGACTGGAGTACTCAACGTTGCTGTGCGCGATATTGAGGGCTTCGATGACAAGGAGATCCTTACTCGATTGGAGCCCATCATCACAGAGCATAAGGACCAGCTTGCTACCCACCGTATTCGCCGCATCACCTTTATCTGTGGCCACAAGGATGGAACGTACCCAGGTTACTTCACGTTCCGTGGACCCACATACGCAGAAGACGATAGTATTCGTCACGTTGAGCCGGCTCTTGCATTCCAACTTGAACTTGGGCGTCTTTCCAAGTTCAACATCAAGCCTGTCTTCACCGAAAACCGCAACATCCACATTTATGAGGCTGTTGGCAAGGGTGCTGAGAGCGACAAGCGCTACTTTTTGCGCGCTGTTGTTCGATCTGGCCGTCTTCGGGAGGAGATTCCTACGGCTGAGTACATGGTGTCTGAGACAGACAGGCTGATCACGGACATTCTTGATGCCCTTGAGATTGTCGGTTCATCCCAGGCTGACATGAATCACATCTTCATCAACTTCTCTCACGTCTTCCCACTAAGCCCACAAGAAATCGAGGAGGCTATTGGTGGTTTCTTGGAGCGCTTTGGCCGCCGACTCTGGCGTCTCCGTGTTACCGGCGCGGAGATTCGCATTATCGTCACGGACCCGCAGACCAAGGTTCCATACCCTCTTCGTGTTATTATCACGAATACGTCCGGATATGTCATCCAGGTTGAGTTGTATGCTGAGCGCAAGTCTGAAAAGGCGGGTAAGTGGCTGTTCCACAGCATCGGCGGCACCGCCAAGGTTGGATCTCTTCATCTCCAGCCCGTCTCTACTCCTTATCCAACAAAGGGTGCTCTTCAGCCCAAGCGGTACAAGGCTCATCTTATGGGCACTCAGTACGTATACGATTTCCCCGAGCTGTTCCGACAGGCTACCGAGAATTCTTGGAATGCTGCAGTTGCCAAGCACTCGTACCTGCGGGACAAGCAGCCGCCCAAGGGAGATTGCATTGAGTACTACGAGTTAGTGTTGGATGAAAACGACACTCTGGCTGAGGTCAATCGTGACCCTGGTTTCAATACCATTGGTATGGTAGGCTGGATTGTTACCGCGAAGACGCCAGAATATCCTCGCGGCCGACGCTACATCATCATTGCCAATGACATCACTTACAAGATTGGTTCTTTCGGTCCCCAGGAAGATACCTTCTTCCACAAGTGCTCAGAGCTTGCGCGTAAGCTAGGCATTCCGCGAATCTACCTCTCAGCCAACTCGGGTGCTCGTATTGGTCTGGCTGAGGAGCTCATCCCGCACTTCTCTGTCGCATGGAAGGATAGCGAGAAGCCTGATGCTGGTTTCGACTACCTCTATCTAACGCCTGAGAAGTACGAGCACTTTGTGGATGGAAAGCGCAACGACGTCATTTGCGAGAAGGTGGATGCTGATGGCGAGACGCGCTACAGGATCACAACTGTCATTGGTGCTGAGGATGGTCTGGGTGTTGAGTCTCTTCGTGGATCGGGTCTCATTGCTGGTGAGACGTCGAGAGCTTACGAGGACATATTCACCATAACTTTAGTGACGTGTCGTTCAGTTGGTATGTATTCCCGTGTCCATTTGCTACTTATACTAACATATCTCCAGGTATTGGTGCCTACCTGGTCCGCCTTGGTCAGCGTGCAATCCAGATCGAGGGACAGCCTATCATTCTCACGGGTGCCCAGGCCATCAACAAGCTGCTTGGTCGTGAAGTGTACACTTCCAACCTTCAGCTTGGTGGTACCCAAATCATGTACCGCAACGGTGTATCGCACATGACGGCCGCCGATGACTTTGAGGGTGTCTCCAAGATCGTGAAATGGTTATCGTATGTTCCTGACAGGAAGGGGAACCCTGTCCCCATTGCACCAACTACTGACACCTGGGATCGCGATGTCACGTACTACCCACCTGGCAAGGCTGCCTATGATGTCAGGCATCTCATCTGTGGTAAAAGCGACGAAGATGGCTTTCAATCTGGTCTCTTTGATCAAGGCTCGTTTGAGGAGTCACTGGGTGGCTGGGCCAAGACAGTTGTTGTTGGCCGCGCTCGCCTTGGTGGTATCCCAATCGGTGTCATTGCAGTTGAGACTCGCGCTATCGAGAACGTCACGCCCGCCGATCCTGCTAATCCTGACTCAATTGAGCAAGTTACATCAGAGGCTGGTGGTGTTTGGTACCCCAACTCGGCTTTCAAGACTGCTCAGGCCATCAATGACTTCAATCATGGTGAGCAGATGCCACTTATGATTCTTGCCAACTGGCGTGGTTTCTCTGGTGGTCAGCGCGACATGTACAACGAGGTTCTCAAGTACGGATCGTACATTGTCGATGCTCTAGTCAAGTTTGAGCAGCCCATCTTCGTCTACATCCCACCTTACGGCGAGCTCCGTGGTGGATCATGGGTCGTTGTCGACCCGACCATCAACTCACAGTACATGGAAATGTACGCGGATGAAGACTCGCGTGGTGGTGTCCTTGAACCTGAGGGCATTGTCGGCATCAAATACCGCAAGGAAAAGCAACTAGAAACCATGGCCCGCAACGACCCCACCTACGGCGCCCTCAAACGCAAGCTTAACGACCCTGCGACCCCTAAGGAGGAGCTCCAAACCATCAAAGCCCAGATGACCGAACGTGAAAAAACCCTTCTCCCCATCTACGGCCAAATCGCCATTCAATTCGCCGACCTGCACGACCGCGCCGGCCGCATGCAGGCCAAAGGTGTCATTCGCAAGGCCCTCCGCTGGGAAAACGCGCGCCGCTTCTTCTACTGGCGCCTACGCCGCCGCCTTAACGAGGAATTCATCGTCAGGAAAATCGTCGCCGTCGCGCCCACCGACGACGTGCCCAGCACGCGGGCCCGCGCCTTCGAAATGATTAAGGCTTGGTCCCAGATCCCGCACTTTGATACCGACGATATGAGTGCTGCGACGTGGTATGAGGAGAATCGACAGAGTATTCACGAGCGCGTGCAGAAGCTGAAGAGTGATGCTACAGCGATGAAGGTTGCGCAGCTTATTAGTGAGGATCGCGAGAGTGGGTTGAGGGGTGTGGTTAGTTTGTTGAGTACGTTGCCGACGGCAGAGAAACAAGAGGTGCTGAAGATGTTTGGTAAGGCGTAGGGGAGAAGGGCAGATGAGAAAAGGTGACTTTGTAGATTATTGTTTTCAACAACGACAGGGCGTGGGGGGGGGTTGTTTTTTAGCGGGGGTGGGGGGGTCTTTTTTTTGGCATGCTAGGCCTATGCATGGTATGATGTTGTTATGGAGGCGATATTGGGAGGTATCGCCGCTTGTAGCAATCATGTATTTCTGAAGTACGCGTTGGATGTGAGTGATGGGATGTAATGTGACGTAGCGCACCCCCGCACCAGAGCACCGTCCGTCCACGATTGGAGAAGTCCTATCAAACATTCAACATTCAACGTCCGAAACTTCTTCACCAATCTACAAGCCAAAATGGTTTACACCATCGTCGTCCACCTCGTCGCCAAGCCCTCACCTGACGCCATTGCTGCGCCGAAGGCCAAGCTCATCGAAGCAAGTGAAGTTTATTCAAAGGATAAAGAGACGTTGTCGTGGTCCGTTATGCAGGATGTCAAGGATGAGAGGCGGTTTACGATTGTGGAGGGGTATGAGAATGAGGGTGTGAGTTTGGGTGGGGAAAGGGAGGAAGAACAAGGGGAGAGAGTGGGCTAACGCATGTGCAGAGTCAAAAGTACCACCTGGAGAACCCGTACTGGAAGACGTCTGATCCATATGTTTTGCCGTTGTTGGAGGGGAAGATGGATTTGAGGAGATGGTGTAAGGAGGCGGATATGTGTCTAGAAAGGAGAGGGGGCGATTGGAGCTGGAGTGGAGTGACGGGAATGAGAATGAGAATGCGACATAGCCGGCCGGGATGTGGAGCGTGCCTAAAGACGTAGGAGTGGATCTCGCGTTGCGAAGAAACGAGATACGGAGAGAAGAGCAAACATGTGGAAGAACGAAGTGGTGATGGTCCTGATTAGTCATTCTAAAAGTAAGTTTCGCCGACACAGAGGGTAGTTTGACCGTGTTGAGTGCTAGAATCGTAGTCTCAACTTACTTCTCAATTCCTCGTCGCCATGCGCTCTCTCCACTGCTCCATGCTCGCCAGGTCATCATATCATCGCATCACCCCCCGAAAAAGAGTGGGCTGGTGGCACTATATATTCTTTGTACCACGAACATGCATTATTGTCCCACCCCACCCCTGGCATACCAGTGCTTGTTTCAGCCGGATCCGAAGATCCACGCCGTCAACCTTCCTCTCTTTGACAGTTGTCGACCTGCTGTTGATTGCAGCGGCGTAATAACGGCGGCTTGGAGACACCTCCGGCGGCGAACCACCCTGGGCATGCTGAAAGGCATGTTCCCGAGCACGAGGTGTTCCCGAGCACGGGGCAAGTGTTGCCGAGCACGGGGCAGGTGTTGCCGACAGAGTGCCGTATGTTATGCCGCTAATCGCCGACGGCCGGCCTATGCCAAGCCTGGTCACGGGTGAGGTGTGGTTGTCATGTGGCCATGCGGTTTTCTTGTCTTCCGTCTCTTCTTCCGATCCGACACTGCAACCTGCGACGACATGGCGGATGGCATGGCGGACGATATAGCGAGTCGGCCCGAGAAGAGGCGAAGACTGGAGCGCGTTACGGCCGCCTGCGATTTGTGCAAGAAGCGCAAGGTGAAGTGTGATGGCGTACGTACGAACTCAAATCGCAGCGCTGTGCAGCGCATCCGACGTCTTTATACATCCGTCAATCGCTGCGTCGGAACAAACTGACTCGGCGCCAGGAGCAACCGTGTGCGTACTGCAAGAAGAAAAATCGCGCAGCAACATGTCAGTTCACTGCTGCGAAGGAGCGAGGCCAAACCCTGTCTACTGTTAATACTCCGAATCCCGTGCATCGTCACAGCGCGTCGCGGAGTAGGGCACAGAGTGAAGGGAATATGCATCAGCCCGCAATGCTCGAAGCTGCTGAGAACGAAACGTCAATGTCTCCGACTGCCGGTAGGGTCGACCACCAAGGCGACACTGCTGTGCCATTAGAAGGTCGCATTCTTCGAGACGCGCAAGGCAAGGTCATCTTCATTGGCGACTGCGCGCCGCTATCGTTCCTGCAAACTGTCCGCCATCTTATCTCGTCGGAAGTAGATTCGGAGGGCTTCGCTGTGAATGCTGCACGCGATTCTATCATTGAGGTTGCGCGTCCGGAACCATTTCAAGATCGTAGACAGGAGCTCCCGGTGAGTCCGCACGAAGTCCAGGCTCTAGTCCAGGAGTACGGCGTGGCTACGAGTGGCCTTGTGGATCTGTTCGATGTCGAAGACTTGAAGGAGATGAAGAGTTGGGCATCGGGTCTTACGAGCTATACCGATGATGCTGCGGCCGCTGTCTTCTTTCTGGTGCTCTCTATTGGAGCCCAGGAATCCGAAGAAGATAAGTCTGAGGTGTGGTTTGATCGCGCTCGAGATCTGCTGCTGAAAAACATGTGTAATGGTATGAATGTTGCTACTGTTCAGGGGTTTATTTTAGTAGCGGTCTTCATGCTGAGAGCTTTTCAGCCTAACGGTGCTTACTTGTACTTTTGTAAGTTACGATTCTGCAGAGGTGATGTGTATTGTATTTTGTACTGACTATCTTCTCAGCTTTGGCGGCGCGCACCGCCTATGCCATTGGGATCCATCGGACCGAAGTAAATGCTTCCTTTGGGCCACCCGTAAGAGCAATGAGGGACCGCATTTGGAAGAGTCTTCGTGTTGTGGACATGCTGATTAGCAATGTGCTTGGCCGACCACCATCCACTTCAGATGTGGACTGTACAGTCAGATGCAACGTCGCTGAGATCTGCAATGGGGTAGGTTTCAACATGCTGGACCCTAGCGTGCAGATCTTCATGATCATCGAGCGGGTCGTGGTCGAAGTATACTCTCGCAAGCGAATATCCATTCGTATTGCCGATTACGTGTCGCGACAGCTGAAAGGCTGGGCTTCGAGCTGGTTACGGACTCTGACGGAACTCACCGTTAACCCAGGCAGGGCTGGTGTGTCACGCAGCATGGTCATTGGCGCCTGCTCTACACTGTGTTCTTACTACTATGGCATCATGCTATTGACGAGACCGTTTCTCATCTACGAGATATATGAGCATCACGAACATCCAGGAGCATTTTCAAGAGGTAGAGGCACGCAAATTGATCATCAGGAAAAACGAAAATACGCAGATGCTGCTCTTGACGGCGCTGCATCATTCGTAGAGACCCTACAGGCCGTGATAAACACTAACACAATACCGAGACGAATGCCGTTAATAGTGTAAGTTGAGTATGCATGCATTTAGCGCTATGTATTGACTCGCAGTAGACCATGGCTATTCACCGCTGCCCTCGTATTGGCTGTTGGCATTCTTGGTAGATCAGGACTAGCGTTTGAAGAGAGCTGCGAGTCCTCAATATGCTGCCTAGACTACTTTGGCAAGACAGATCCCCATGCACGCCAATATTCCGTAATCATACGATCACTGCTCAAGATCACGATTGCTCACGTCAAGAAGAGAGAAATGCAACAACGGTTGGAGCGAAAACAAGCTTCTTCAGATCTCTTCGGATTATTACCTTCCCTATCTAGTACTCAAATGCCGGGGCCAGCCGATGATGCAACCCAATTACAACATCCGTGCGAGTCGACAACATCGCAAGCTCCCACCCACGATGATGTTCCGACTACGGCGCCCCTAGACTGGACTATCTACGATGCCGACTTCTTTGCCTTGCCATGGTCTGACGAGAATGATCGAGGTCTGCAAGACTTTCTCCAACCAGGAACGCATAATCTCGACGGCGCGACTGTAGCCGATATTCCATTGTTTCCAATCTATGACCAACAAATAGGAAGCAGTTTCGGGCAGTGACTACATACCCTACTCTATCACACGAGCAGATCGACCCTACATGCAGATGTTCAAGACGCTACGGCAGTTTCGCTAGTCTCATCCCTGGATGTTTTCAAGAACGGTATTAGCTTAGTTCCTCCAGTACCCACCAGTTCTTGTGTTTGTGGCTTCTCTGACGCCATCTTGGTTGAGGCAGATGCAATGTCTGTTCGTGTGATTGCATTAGCTGGCTTGGCCATTCGGCTAGGTATAATGATGTATCGCGTAACCAGAGCAATGTGCTTGTCGCGAAATTGGCTCAGAGCCGTTACTGCTTCGTTGAATGCAAGAAGTAGCTGAGGGTCTTGTCTGTTGCTGTCGACATAGCTGCGTATATTCGCAATCTCCTCCACATCGTTGAGAAACCTCGCATGGGGACCCGGCATGTATTGGCGCATCTCTGCATGGAAGCCGCTGCACCTAGAATGATTGACCGATAGGACAGCATCGCAGAACTGTAGCAAGGAGCTTTGGCCGTTACTTCCGCCGCGATACTTCCGCCAGGAACCTTCCCCTTCTCCCTCGTCGTAGAAGACTCCATTGGGTAAGCCAGCAGCTTCCATGCTCATGCTACCTGCTAGGAAAGGCCGTATTTCATGGTAGAATACTTGAGGGTTACATCGTTCGTCCATGCGTTCTAGGAGTGTGCCGATATCATTGATGCTTAATTTGAAGTACTCCAAGGACTTGACGACGGTCATCGTATCACCAAGATCTACTGCCTCTATGGCAGCTAGCATCATCTCTATCATTGGTCCAGCTCTTGCCTCCATTGCATTCGAGATGATGAAGAACCATGATTCATCGTCGCTGCCGGATGCTGTATGGAGTGCCACAAGGTTGTCTGGTTCGGTAAGGTCCATGCCCTCCTGAAGTGGCCTCCAGTTCCACATGTTCACAGCTGCATACGTTGCGACGGGGTGCACTTCGAGATGTTTAGCGATCTTAAGAAATGGGACAGTAATTGCTGGAGGAAGTCGCTATCATAAGTTAGCACGAGCCAGTGTTACTGATGCGGATCAGGCTTACCTCTGATGGCTCTGGGCCTGTCCAGATGTAGCCTTGACTGAGGACAGCCAACATTGAGTAAGCTCTCTGCCACTCAGCTTCACTCTGTAAGTGGCCAGTGTTGAGGATAGGTAGCCGATCGATATGCTGTCGTATGGTTTGTGTCTCGATCAACATTGGAAGCACTTCGATGATGCTCTCCCATGGCTGATAGTAGCCATGTGGCAGCCGACTCAAGGGCGTCTCAGCAGGCAAGAAACCATTCTCTGAAATGCCATATGACGGCAGAGCTGCTGCAGAGGGAAGAATGTTGATTCGATGAGGACTCATGATGGAAGAAGTTTGTGAATGATGGAATCAGAAAAGATGCTTCCTGGAGGTTGCACCCTCCACCACAGCGGCGAACACCGCATTTATTCCATTAGCACATTGTGACCTTGATTACGTTTCTAAACAAAGCTTGATATCGTGAAATACCGGCGAGTTACGTATCTTTACCGGAACGGAAGAGCAGGGCGTCGGAACGGACGCTAAAAGATTATCTAAGACTGGGCCCGCATTAGTGCTGGGTCGTCGGATGCCCGATGAGAGGTTGACGTAGACGTAATGCATATCCGATGAAACGTAACTGTACTATATATGTTAAGGCAAACCCTTGATTTCCCCAGATTCTTATCAATTAACTGCTTGGGCAATTCATACATTATTCGTCACTGCACAACAAGAACAATGGATGCCGCATCCGCAATCAACAATTTACGCCAAGGGCAAAAGCCTGAGTGGCCAGCGAACGCCCACAGCTTGGAATTTGCACAATCTTTAGACAATCACACTGGCTTTCCCGTAACATTACGACAGAACTTTATTGTTCCAACGAAGGCTCAACTCAAAAGGAAGACTCTTACCGACGATGCCAGCACTGCAGCTAAAGCTTCAAGTACAGAGGACGAAAGCATATACTTCTGCGGCAATTCTCTTGGTCTTCAGCCCAAAGCGGTGGGTGAATATCTAAATGCCTATCTCAAGACATGGGGATCTATTGCCGTCGGAGGCCACTTTGCAACTCTTGCCGACTCACCACTCACACCCTACCAAGACTTGGCCGGCGAGTGTTCGAAGAGAATGTCCGACATCGTTGGTGCATCGCCGTCTGAAATTGTCGCCATGAATACTTTGACAATCAACCTGCACCTTATGATGGCTGCTTTCTACAAGCCCACGCAGAAAAAGCATAAGATTATGTGCGAATGGCGGCCGTTTCCCAGCGATTGGTATGCCATTGAGTCGCAAATAGAATGGCATGGTCTGGATCCCAAAAGGTCGATGGTACTTGTGAAGCCGGATGACGGGTATCTTATGACCACTCAGAATATTCTCAACCTTATTGACCAAGAAGCGGATGAGCTTGCTTTGATCATGCTTCCAGGCATACAGTATTATAGTGGTCAATTACTCGACATCCCAACTATTACGGCACACGCGCATAAGCATGGCATTACAATTGGATGGGATCTTGCGCATGCCGCTGGTAACGTTGAGCTGAAACTACACGACTGGGATGTAGACTTTGCATGCTGGTGTACTTACAAGTATATGAACACGGGTGCAGGTGCCGTTGCCGGTGCATTCGTACATTCAAAACACGGCGACAACGGCCACAATGTAGGACTAAAGGGGTGGTACGGCCATGAGAAAACCTCTCGATTCCTCATGGACAATGACTTCAAGCCCACACCAGGCGCTCAAGGCTTCCAGTGCTCGAATCCATCAATCGTAGACCTTGCCTGTTTGGCAGGCTCCCTCAGTGTATTCCAAAAGACATCAATGGCAGACCTGCGATCGCGCTCGCTGCTCTTGACCGCCTACGCAGAGCATCTCCTCGCCCAGATTGCATCTAGGAACATCAAAGACGGCAGCTTTCCCTTCCAAGTCATAACTCCCTCGGACCCCAGGTTCCGCGGCGCACAACTGAGCGTCCTGCTCCAAGAAGACCTCATGGAAGATGTCAGCGCAGCGCTTGAGGCGAACGGCGTGATTTGCGATAAGCGGAAACCGGGCATCATTCGTGTCGCGCCTGCGCCGTTGTATAATACCTTTGAGGATGTTTGCCGGTTTATGCAGATTTTCGAGAACGCGTTGCAGCTGAAGGTCTCGCAGCAGGAGTCGCAAGTCCAAACCGGTCATACGGTGGAAGCAAAGCTATAGAAATATGTTTATAGTGATTGTCTTGTTCTAGTAGTATTAATGTGATGTTGCAAGGATGACATCTGTCATCTGCAGCTGACGCCTAGCCACATTCCTCACTGCGGCCTTTTGGTTCGCTTACTCCCATCGCAGCGCGGTGCATTTTGTTTTCCGCCACTTGCACTCTTGATGTGTGTGCAGTGTGACAACCTCGATGGCAGAGGTCGTTGGCCTTGTGGCCAGTATCATACAAATTGCGGGTGCGGGTGCTAAGCTCTCGACCGTGCTGTACCACTACACCAACTCAGCCGCGCGCGCAGATCATGACATCACGGAGATTGCAGGCGACGTCGAACTAACATCCAATGCGCTTGAAAGTGTCGGCAAAGTTTTTGAAACGGAAGATGCGAAATCGTTGGTGTCGAAAAAAGCGATCCAGGATGCTAATAATATCATCAAGCGGTGCGAGGCCGTATTTAAAGATATCTCGGGGCTTGTGGACAAGAGGAGAAAAGTGGCTAAGGATGGGAGAAAAGGGTTGAGTATGGTTGGGAAGTTAGCTTGGCCTTTGAAGGAGCAGAGGGTTGAGCTTTACAAGAGAAGGCTGGAGAGTTTGAAGAATAGCCTGGTGTTGTTGCTGCATGTCCTGCAGTTGGCGCAGGGACAGGCTCGAGGGTATAAATATTCCACATTATAAGTAGATATGTACGTACTGACAAAATCCGCAGACAGTTGGAGAAGCACGCGCTCGAACAAGAGCGACAAAAGATCCGGGAACTCCACCAACAACAACAAGATTCGTTCAAATGCTTACAGGCACTGGAGACTAAATTGAGCAAGTCTACGCTTGATGATGAAGAAACCCTGCGGGGCTCAAACGTTCCTTCTCGAGTACCCACGTTGGAACTCATGTTTGCTGGCCCCGAAGCGAAGAAACCAACTGCAGATGAAGCAAATGTCCGAGCGAGCCCTAATTTTCTCACAATTGATCTCATGGCGGCAGATGACTCGGAAACATCTGGCAGTGATGCAGCTATGACCGATGGAGAAGACGAGTACTTGTCATTGGAAGAGCTTTCCAAAGCCACAAAACACGTCCAGAAACTACTGAAACGCATTTCCTTGCTACAGAAAAGCTTCGAAGCTGGTAGTAAGAGCGGTTTGCATAGTAGAAGACGTATGCATAAAATGTACCGACGCTTTTGTGATGGATGGGAGTCAAGTGTGAATATTCCTCCTCAGGTAGCTGCGGCGCCTACCGAAGAAACGGTGCCGAATATAGAGCACGACACTTGCGAATTTGCGTCATTGTATCCGGATCAATCAGAGAAATCGCCGCTATTCCCCTTGTCACGACCAAGTTCACCCTTACGCTTCCCCAAGCCTAGCCGACCCCCTTCTCCCGTCAGTCAGCGCCGCCTCTCCTCCACCGCCGTCCCAATCCGCTTCCGCAGACCCCCAGGTTCCCCTGTCATACAACGTAACAAGCTCGAGCTCATTCCCAGCCCCTCCACCTCGCCTCTCCCTACCCGCCACACAGAGGTCTATTTCGCCGAATCCAAAGCCTCTCGCGAAATCCACCCACTCTACCTCCTAGAACGCACGCGCAAGCTAGAGCAAACTAAAGAAATCTTGCCTGCCCTGCCCTTCAGTGGTAGTCCCTCGCGCGCCTCGTCCACAACGGATATGGACGACGAGTACGAATCGGCGCTAGATACGCCCAGCCTAACTCTAGAACCTTATCCAGTCGATGAGCAACTCAACCAGGCTGGGTCAAGCTCCCATCAGCGCCCTCCTAGCCTCGAGAGAAAACACATGAGGGATTATCGAAGAAAAAATATAAAAGGTTTAGCCCTGAATAGCCCAACTAAGCAGCTTCATTCAACAGACTCCAGCGAATCAAGTTTGCTTCCATCTGCAAAAGTAGAAGAATCTAATCATACAGCAAAGACATTGACTCAAGAGCATAAGAATCATGACGAAGATATGCCAGAAGCCGCTCCACGACCTTTTCGAATCGGCAAAGCATCTTCTTCAGCAGATCAAATGGAGTTCATGTGCTTAGATACCGACCTATCAGGGGACGATGGCGCGGGAATTTATGCTCCATCGGAACGACAAGTACGCAACAAGAGACTGTTTCCCAGAGAAACACCTCCGCTCTCGACAGGTGCTGCGGATTCTACGCTTAATATTGACCGATATGAACAAATTGCTAAGAGACGAAGATCGCATTCTAGATCCCGGTCCAGGTCAAGTTCAGTCGAAAGCACATGCCACAAATACCTCCTTGCAGGCTGCCGGGGCGGCGAGAATAGCGAGGATAGCAGCATGATTTTTGCTCCACCGGAACGACGATTACGTTCTAGATCCCGGTCCAGGTCAAATTCAGTCGAGAAAGGTGGTGTAATGGTGATTGGAGCGAGTAGTCAAGACATTGTTGACATTTTACTTGAGGAATGGACAGTCTCTGTGTGTTGATTCGATCACAGAAATCGCTGGTAGAATAGTATTTTGAAACGTCTGTCCCCATTGAGTAGTATGAAAGAAGTTTCTTATTAGCACTAAACCACTTTATCAACTTTGCGGCTCACTGAAAATGGGAACTATGTCACTGAAGAAGCATTATCATCATCCAAAAGATATTTAGACTACCTAGTATATTCTTCTAAACAATGGAGAGTGAGGTAGACGTAATGTATAGCCTTTAGGTAAATAGTCTTGCAGTATTTATCTATTGTACGCATATAGTGTTAATTTAAGGAGAGCGATTTCAACCCTCTTTCAATTGATTGAGAATCAGTCATTGGTAGACAATGGTTAAAACCACTGTCTATCCGACAAGGAGCCAGAAGAGCATCCGAGGCGATACTCGGCAATTGTAAACATCGCCCGAGACCACAAACCCCAGCAGATCCATGCCAATTCTGTCAGCCCCCACCACCTCTTTACCCAATCCCCGCACTACCCCAGTCTTGGCGATCCGCGTGTGTAGCTACATGAGGCAGGCGATATGCAACGGCTACCATCACCCTCAAGCTAGGCATGGCGACCGCTAGATCTTCGGTATTCAGGAAGACACACCATGTAGGGTCAGCGTTGAGAAGCAATTTAAGTATGTTTGTGACGCCCTTGCAATCGAGTCGAAAGCCCTGCAACAAATTTGCCCTGCAAAGATGGCGCATACGGAGGGCAAAGATTCGGCGGTAGAAAGGCAGACGTCTGCCATAGAAGATGATCCTCTTGAAAAAGTGCCGTGGGCATCATCTCCGATGCATCTGCAAGATTTCATGAAGGCCGGCTTGACGGAGGAAGACGCGGAGTTTTTCTACAACGTTGACGCCGCTACGCAAAAGAAGATCTTCCACAAGGTTGATTGGCGCCTTTGTCCGATGCTAGCAGTGCTGTATTTGATATCGCATCTCGACCGGTAAGTCTTCGTTGCTCGCTTTTAAATATCATAACTGACAGCAGTTAGAGCAAATATCGGGTAAGCGCTACTTACAAGAAATTGAGTCTAGGTTTAACTGACTTCTACTAAGTAACGCGAAGATCGAAGGCCTTGAGAAGACCCTTCATATGAAAGGCACAGACTACAATGTAGCTCTCATGGTCTTTTTTGTCCCATACGTCCTCTTTGAAATTCCATCGAACATGCTTCTTGCCAAATTCAAGCGGCCATCATACTATATGGGTACATTGGTTATATGCTGGGGTACTGTCATGACACTTATGGGGACTGTTAAGAATTTATCTGGACTTTGCGCCACAAGATTCTTCCTTGGCGCGTTTGAGTAAGTTGACTGTCTCATTGTCGGGATGATTACTGATTGCCCCTAGAGCTGGTTTCTTTCCTGGTGCAATCTATCTGGTTGGGCAGTGGTATCCACCAGACCGCACACAGTTCCGGATGGCACTTTTCTATTGTGCAAGCGCGACGAGCGGAGCCTTCTCAGGCTTACTAGCGGCGGCAATTGCGAAGTTGAACGGTATGTGGAAATTGTGTACTAGATGTGAAGAAATATGACTAAACAGTACAGGCATCGGCAGCTATGAAGGCTGGCGCTGGATCTTCATTCTCGAAGGTATTGCCACCGTCGTGATGGGAGTCATCGTATTCTGGTTGTTGCCCGACTCTCCCCAACATGCAGCAGGTCGATGGCTCACACACGACGAAGCGCGGTTCCTAAGTCTCAGCCATGTCGTGACACGTGGCATGAAGCGCAAGAGGCGCGTCAACGAAGACGGCAAGAAGGAGAGAGTGAAGTGGGGAGTGATTGGCCAAGTTGCAAAAGACTGGCAGATTTATCTCCAGGCGATGATTTTTGCGAGCAACGCTGTGCCAAACTATGGGCTGAAGTTTACGATGCCTCAAATCTTGAAAAATAGTAAGTCGAAACATAACGTCGCATAGACTCATGGCTTACCAAGAGTATAGTGGGTTTTACCTCTACCAAAGCGCAGCTGATGACGGCACCACCCTACGCCTGCGGTGCTATTTCTGCGCTTTTGTCGTCTCTTATGGCTGATCGATATGTATGGCGTATGCCGTTCATAGCTGGTGCCCAAGGTCTACTAATCATTGCATACGCCATTCTATTCTCTAAGGCAGCGGAGATCAAGGACAATATCGCTTTGTGCTATTTTGCTGTTCATGTTGCTTGTATAGGTAAATACTCTTAACTGACTTTCGTTGTCTAGAACATATTTTGACTTCTCTGCAGGAATTTATCCGATCTTGCCTGGCTGCAACGCGTGGACAATCAACAACCTTGCTGGACCAGAGAAGCGTGCTGTGGGGTAAGTGCCTCGTCAAGTTTTGCAGTTGGACGACTTGAAGCTGACCGAGAATAGTATCGCTACGATGATCTGCATAGGGAACCTGGGTGGAATCGTAGGTGAGTTATGCACCATGGTCCAGGTTTGGGACTGCAGCATGCTTATCATATTGCAGGCTCCTTCATCTACCAAGACCGCGAGTCACCCAAGTATCCAACTGGGTTTGGCACATCGCTGGCCTTCGCAGCTGCCGGAATGCTATGCGCCTTTACTCTTGAATTCTTGTTCTCGAGGATCAATAAAAAGAACGCAGAGAAGACAGAAGATGAGTGGCGGGCTATCTACACTGAAGCGCAATTGGAGAAGATGGGAGATCGTAGCCCTTTGTTCAAGTACAACCTGTGAGGAAGTTGATGGCATTGACTGTATGAAGAGCGGTAGATGCATAACGTCGCCTTCGAGAGTCTTATTGAAATCTCATAGAGAAACTAGGATTCTTGGATGGTTCAGGCCATATGAATGCTCTCGAAACAGACACTCGAGAAGTGCCAGCCGAACAATATGCAAGCGACAGAGAATCTCTTTTCTCGATAATGACAAGAAATGCAAGAGTAATCCTAGATTTTAGTCGAAAGACTTACATTACCTGTTGACTTCCTGATTTAGTCAAGGGTGAGTGGTTTTCCCGCTTTCCGCAGTGGGCCGCCACAAAGCCAGCTACGCCAAGTTGAGGCTACCGGTGATAACAGCATCTTCAAGAAGCACCAGCGGACATTAATAGGATAAGGCCGCTAGAGGCGTTATCCGGTACCCGTCCGATCCGGATGAATCATGTGCGCATCTAGTTCTCGTGATGATTACCCACTCAACACCAAAATCTCACTGCGAACGCGTGTTGAGCACAGTTGGCGCAACGCGCTAAATTCACAGCCGCAATAGAAGTTTCTGTAGCCACGCAAGCATCGGGCACCTTAGGCAGCAGTTTGGTCAGCATAGGTGGTCATGCAGAGACTTGAGGCTCACAGCCATTGGCCCTTACTTCGAGTAAGACAGCAGGTGCTGTTGTAGCGACAGCTGGCGAGATGTGTAACACACAAATGGGCCGGCTTTGGGCTGCTTTGTTTGATCAGGTGGTATGGTAAAGCACAATACGACGGGCATTGGGCGATTGCCAGCGTTTGGGTGCCACTTTCGGCCCGACGCCATCATTTTGAATGTTGTGTGGTGTCCTAGATAGGTTGCAAGACAGGACGCAGCAAGAGGGGCGGCTCAGCCTTCGCCATTCGTAATTAACGCCGGGCTTGGTGAGTAGACCCGAAGAAGGAATCAAGGGCACACCCGCATGTTTGGCGGCCACATATGCCCCAATATATGCAGGTTCAGCAAGACGCGGCCAGGTACGGACAGGGCGCTGTGCATGCGTTGATAGACCCTTATTTGGCTGGGAGGGTGGTGAGTAACATGAATGTGGGAATGTGGGCGAGCTAGCAGATAGGCGTCAGTGCTCGGCTCATTGTTTGACCACGGACCATTTGGAACGCGCAATTTGCGATGACCCTTTCATAAGTCGACCACGTCTTTGACAGTTAAAACACCGCCCTCAGTCGTCTCAAAGTTTCGCACTGTTCCCTCCAGCAAAATTGAAGCCCGAGGCATCCGTACAGATTCCCACCTGTGTTAGTGGCACTTCATTCCTACCTCACCCCTGCCCCTGTTCTCGACCGTAGCCCTCTATTGGCACGGATCTGCACCACCTAGACTTTGCATTCCGACCAAGGCACGCCAACAGCACTCGCGCGCTACCGTGGCCAGGCTGGTTTACCGGCAAGGACCCCAGAACGCCCCTGTTTCCCTGCCATCCGTAGCTACATCATCAAGCATCCACGGTCGACTAGTGCATATATATTGCAGTCCACCATCCCTCGCAACAGCACCATCGATCAAAATCAGAGTCACAATCGCATAGTTCTACTCCTACACACTACCATCACTCGGCCTCTTCATCAAGCAATCATCCCATACCACCACTCAACCCTACCACAATGTTCTCTTGTGCCAACTACGAGCGTGGATGCCGAGGCCGATGCAATGCCTCGGGCGGACGTTGTGACAACTGCGTCGTTCTCAATCTCCAAGCTCGCAACAATAGCTCGTCATCAGTGTCATCAACCAACACACGACCGTCAGCTGCATACTCAGCAATGACAAGCTCCTTCGCATCGCTATCGTCCATCAAGCCTGGGTCACGAAAGGCATCATAGCTCAGATAGCCCACGAACACTGCTTTTCACAACCACCTGGGCTTTAGCGACGATACTTTGCCAATATCATGTTTCCTTTCCTTTTCGATATCCACTAGGGCGGCATCAAGGACTTCTTCACGCAACCTTTCAGCATGTACACGAAATTCGATTCTATGACCAGTGTACAATTATTATTTAGTCAAGATTGGATCTGTTCGAGCTTCAGGAGAGGCGTATGCTGGCACACACTCTTCTGTTAGACTAGATAGAGCCTGGGAAGAATAGTTCATCAAAGAACTAAATCAATTACATCACAACCTTGTCACTTAGTCCTTTGAACTTGCGTTTGCGGAATGTATAACTCCCGTAATAGGCTGTTGCCCGTCGCCTCAACGTCACCCAACGTTGTGCCGCTTATTATGTGCATGCAGGCTGCGTAAGACACAATGCCATGCCGTCTGTCCACAGCCCCACCCAACTTTGCAATCAAGTCGTAGACACGCCGCAGCTCGCAAGGAGAAAGCCGCCGCGCCAATGAAATATCAAACCGGCCATTTCTCACGACGCGAGAGGAATTCAATTCAGGCCAGGCCGTGGTCGAATAAGAGCGCTACAAAGTCTAGAACTTTTTGCGACGTGAAAATCTTTTCTGTTTCGAATTTAATGTGCCCCCGCCGTTCCCCACTTTGAAACACCAGGCCCTCAAAGCCCAGATGTAAAATGCAGACCCACTTACGGCCAGATCGTGGTTTTTGCTGGACATCACCGCTACGGTGGGCGCCCGCTGCACAGTGACGTTGGCGCATAGCTTGCCGGGGTGGTTTGCGAGTCGTTGCATCAGGTCTCGTGCGGGTGTGTGACTGTAGGATCACATATGATTTCTATCGTGAGGTGCATCTCGGTGGGTTTGGAACAAGAATCTAGAGTAATAGAAATCACCGAAATCACACTGGATTTTTTTGTCACGGCGAAGGCAGTAACCAGGCACCACCGATGTCAAAAAAAAAAAAAAAGGCGTGACTTCATAATCGGCCAGATCCATCGATGCAATCGTCATAGACCAAGAACATGGCATATTACTTTGTCGATACCCATGGCACGTCCGATTTAGTCTCTTGCATCAGAGATTACCTTGTTATATAGGGGTAGAGAGCCACCGAATCCGTGTATATTAACTGTGCGTTCTTGCGTCTGCAACGCGAAATGAGCTGTAAAGGTAAATGATCCGAACCAGGGTCCCTCCTAGGGTCCTCCATCACTTGCAAACAAAGATAGCCATGCAGGTCGACAAACCCGTTCAGGAGAATGCGGTCACCGTACACAAGAAACAGCATCCCGCCACCCACCCAATACATAAAAGACATAAAAGTAATGCAACCTGACCTGAAACGTAAACACGAGCTGCATTGCTTGTCACGGCGGTCGCGTCGATCCCTCTAAGCCACGTGCCTAAACTTAGCAACTGTGTAGACCTTCTTTGTTTTTCTTTTCCCTTGCAATGCGCCCATGCCCGACTGAGGTCGTCGTCTGCATACGAAGCAGCGAATCAAGAATGCCTTCAAGCCCCCCGGTGAGTGGCCAAAGCCCACTGTGCTTCACACCCTCAAAGCCCAGATCCGGTGACCGAGCCTTTGCCCCGCCCCCCCCCGACCCAACGACTTCACCCAAGTTAGCGCCGTTGCGCGCGAAGTACGAGACACCGACAAATGTACGAGGCTGGAACTGTATCGTGCTACGTCATTCTAGCCCTGTCTGTGGAGCACAACACAGTCCAGAAATTGCGGAGGAGGTGGGGTTCGGGAGTGACCGGGATGCCGGGGTAGACGGAGTGAAAAGTGCGTCTCGTCTGATGTGAGATGACTTCAATGGTGCATACGGTTACGGAATCAGTGCAGGTGGAATGAATTGACGGATAAGGACACACGTGAGCAAGCGAGCAGCAGCCTAGTTTGTCGATATCAACCCTTATTACCGCAAAAGCCGGTAATATTTGACAACTTCGTCATTTCAATAGCTTTCAAACGACTTCAACTCGAAGATGAATGACAGCCTCACGTGATCGTGTGTGTCGCGCACGGACCATATATACTGGGTGACCTTGGAATAGATACTTGTCATCCAAAATCGTTGCTGACAAGTTACGGCTGCAAGCATCCTAAAACCCCTTTGGTAGTAGCTTGATCACACCGGCAGACTTCGGCGGTCTTCTCCAGGGCTGAGCAACGGGTTCAATTCTGCTTACTCACCTCACGAAGCCTTCTAGAATCAGTGGCTGTGTAAGTTTATCAGCCCTATGAAGCTATTGAGCTTCCACAAAGCATGTCAGACGGGGAAAGGATACTTAAAGACGGTAGACTAGAAGACAAAGACATGGGATGCATGGTCATGGCGGCACGTGTGACGCATGTCTTCACTTTAATGTTGATAGTAACGGAGAATTCTCGCAATAAGAGCAGTTGAGTCATCATGGTATGGTTACACTGATGTGTGATAGGCTCATTCTTGTGGGTAATAGTAGCGAATTTTCATAATATGAGGACTAATCACATACCAATGTGTCCAAAGATAACCGCTCATGACTACTCTGCTTGCAGCTGCCGCACGTACCACTACCTCGGTGCCTAGGTGCAAGGCTGGCACACCCCTTGATGGCCGTAAAGGGAATATGGAGGGTGACTCAGAAGCTTTATTCTTAAGTCCATATGCGCAACAAGGTCTTTGCTTACATCACAAGACCACCTACGACCTGGTCTGAAGATGAGATGCGCAAGGCACACACCAAGTTTATCACCGCCATTGCGATGAATAATCGCACAAACAACCGAATGGCCGCGCCCTATGTACATATTTAGCGATATGCGTAACACCGAGAGTAGCACCTGCTTACATTCATCGAGTACAACTACTCATCGTGGCTGCTCTTGTGGGAAAGGCGATATTAGCTATTATTGATCATCCGACGAAGATTGAACGGAACACCGCGCACCGCCAAGCTCTCTTCTTATGGGTTCCTGGTCCGACACAAGTTCAGATAGCAAGGCGAAAATTATAAGGCGACCATCGGCAAGGTATCGCGTGAGGTTTAGACATGGTGTGTATCCGAATGCAGAGGGGCAGGAGACGAGGGCGGATATCAAGAAGTACGATTACTTTTTCTCTGGCGGACAGCCGTGGGTTGCCACGCCAGAAAATGGTGTGTTCTTTTCGTCCTCTATATTGCAAATGTAAGTCGACTAATCGATATGTAGTCGACTTTGTAGATGAGACCGAACAGGTCACTACGGATCTTCGAATGAGCGAGCATGACACAATCGGTCAGAGTAGTCGACGGCCATTCAGAGACATTATCCGTTCTGGAACTGCCGAGAGCATAGCGGCACAAAATATTGAGACCCGGCCTGTTAGTCGAGATAACCCTAGCAACGAAGTCTCGCCTGCTGCCCCACCACGAGCTTTGGGCTATCCTCATGAGATTGCTATCCATTACAACCAGTATAATAATTCTGCCAGCCCCATCTCCAGTCTTGATGAGAGTTCTTCAACCGATTGGCAATATGATGCACCCGCCTCCTTTGGAACATCCCAATCATTGCAAACTACGCAATTACCCTTGTCTCTGTCAGACCCCGAGGAGGCTCAACTCTTCCGATTCTGGGTCGATAATGCCGCTCAGTGGCTCGACATTACAAGTTCGCACAATGTATTCAGGGAGCTCGTCCCGCAGCTAGCGCTGCATAACTCCATATTGTTGAACTCCATATTCCTAATAGCTTCTCAACACATACGACGAGTTCATCCATCGTTTCCAGTAAAGCCGTATTTGTACCATGGGCGCGTGTCGGAACAGCTGATTCCATATCTTACTAAACATGGTCGCATCCAAGATGAAGGCACATTGGTTGCTGCGATATTCTTGAGAGCTTTTGAAGAATTCTATGGTGCGTAGGCCGCTGCATATTGGGCAATCAAGCTGACAACAGTATAGCCGGAACAAGTGGCCAGAACCAGCTTTCGACATATGAACTTTTTCACGGCCCTGACGGCTGGCGTGTTGATATGTCTAGACCATTAGTACAAGGATGTTTCATGGTACATGTGCATTTTGAAATCTACCAAGGATTGCTCGATGGCTCGAGCTTCCGGGTCGACTATCAGACTCATGCAGTACCCGGCTTAACGTCGCCCCCAGATAATGCTAGCTGGAGTAATATAATTACTTGGGAATGTGCGCGAATCCTGCAATGGGCCAGATTGGACTCGCGCACGTTGAGCGAGTGGCACGAGTTGAAAGAGAGGGTCGATGAGTGGGAACGTGAACGGCCGCCTGGTTTCAATGCGTTCTTTGTTCGGGGCGCGGATCCAACGGAAGGGAAGCATTACCCAGAGCTTTGGTTTCCAAACCACCGCCATGGTACGTTATTTAGTGTGTTTGACAATTATTATGACTGACTCCTTGATTAGTAGACGCTTATCTGCATGTACTCATTTGCCGTTGTATGCTAGCAATGGCTTATCCAAACATTGGAGGCATTCAAAATTTCAAAGGAGAAGAGGTAAGGGCGGCTGAAATTATAGGCTGGCTGAGAGAGATGGTGGCTGTCGCTCAGTGTAACCCACACGCTGCTTCTGCCTCTTGGCTGGCAGCACATGCCATGCATAAATTTGCTGTAATAATACAGAGCCCCCAAGATCAGATAAATATCATGGAGTTTCTAGAAGAAGTTGAGGCGACGGGTTGGTCAACGTGTCTGACTAGACGCCAGCTAAGAATGGAATGGGGATGGTCAATGCAAGACGATGTAGAGCAAAATGATAAAAAGAGTCTGTAAAGCCAAAGCGGTTAAAAGATTCGGGTTACGAATTATGAGCGTAGAAAGGAAGCTAGCCATAGACTCCCAATAACTGATCCAATTACAGTGACAAGTATGGCGTTGCCTTTGCTGGTCAAAGTTAGATAAGAGAACACACCCACAATAACTTCCCATCGTCGAGCAGCGTCTCTCCTTGATCTCCAGTCAGGATTGATAGGAAATGGGGGTTGGGAAGGAACGTGATCAGTGTCGTCTTCACTAACACTCAAGGAAAGAGCTACAGGTCGATGGTCTGATGTTGCTTGGACAGGCAGAGCGGTGTATATGTATGGCTGAAGAATTGATTTCGATCCGTAAGCAGAGAAGAGTATTCGATCGCACCATGACGGATAGCGATGCTTTGACCATTTCCAATGATTTTCAATTTCAGGGGTTGAGCGCTGGATTGTGTTGGCTTCATGGTTCTTCGGAGTAGCGTATTTATAGGTTGGTGGAAAGGTGATTGGGAGCTCTTGTAGTCCATGCAGTGTACGGCTCGCTTCTCGCTCTCTCGTCAATTGGTCTCCCTTTAACAATCGGCGAAAGTGTGTTGGTGAAGCGTCGGATGTTGTTGGTTGGGGGTATATCTTATGATCTTCGGGTCCGGGGGGTGAGTCGTGGGTCCGATAGTTAAGATCGCCAAAAAAAAATACGTAGTTGCCTTCAGAGAAAAGGCCATCATGGTCAACCGGAGCCTCTGCTGATGCAAGCAACGGCGTCTCTTCTGTCGAGCTGTATGCTGAGTCGTCGGCATTGATAAATACTAGATTTCTCACAATGTTCTCCCAGTCCTTATTCCTCGCCTTGACGTTGCTCTCCATGGGCGCAAGGTGGGCAGCCGTAAATGTGAGGTTGAGTGTGCCTGCAGAGCTAGTATTGAATATGCCCACACGCATAGCAATAGCGCCCTTGTTCCCCATATTCGCGAAGCCGACACCAGCGCCTGCCGCTTGTATCCACTGTATCCGCTGCATGAATTGAGGTTTTGCAAAAATCATCAGCCCCGTCATGCCCAAGCTTCGCGTAGCAACATGTTCAAGCTGTTCGCTGCCGTGGCTATGCAGATCGGCTGCTAGCTGTATAGTGGTGGTGATGCGGTCGAAATAGGGTTTCAGATATGATCCGCCTAGGAACGAGTAGGCGATGGGTGAAATCTCTTGGAGGGACACAGCGACAAGGTCGGGTACGGGAGCACCTTTAGGAAGCGCGTCGAAGAACGAATGAGCCAGCGACCGTGGGTCAACCAGCGTGCGGGCACAATTGAATGTCAAGAGGTAGAGTTCGATCATGTTGTCGACTTAGTAAGATGCTGATGACGCATCTGTTAGCATGGCGTATGTGAAGTCCACGAACGGAGGGAGTGTGCTAGCGCGAGTACCCCATATCGCACAGGATGAGAGAAAATCCCCGATGATAATACATCTGGCTCACAGAGACATACAAGGTCTTGACAACGAGAGCGGAGCGTGCTATTTTACGTAGCTCCAAATAGTCACCCAGTTTCTTGGGTGGTGCGTGGGGTTGAGGCTCCAAGCTACACGGCTTGCGCGTGGCGATACCTCTGGACGGTGCTCTCAGTTGTGGAGAAAGTAACAGCAGCGGCGTGGGATTAAAGAGGGGACGTTGTCGAATACGGCCAATGTTGGGAGCGGGAAGGGGTGATCCAAGCTCGCCAAAGCTCGCCCTGCATAGATTGTGGTTGCTGGCTACGTCATGCTCCTCACCAAAAAAAGTGACCATGCATATGGTGGGGAAGCAGAGCTGGAGCTCAAAGGAGCTCAGAAGATACCCCGTCTACCTCTTATATATGGGTAGGGTATAACTTCAACCTTTATAAAGCTTTTTGCATTGTATTTTCCCATCAAGGTTCCGAGCTGACCAGTGCCTATCATCCATCGTATCGAGGACGCGTGCGCATCTCACGATAACTGGACTCGCACATCTTTTCGCTTAAATAGGAGCTCTGACCGCTTCAAACTTAAGGATTTTAAGCCTCATTGCTCTTCCATACCGGCCTGCAGTATCATGTTCAAGTCTCAGGTGATCCGGCAAGTCACTCGCGCGGCCAGAGCACAAGCCCCTCGAGCAGCGTTCCGACCAGTACAGTCGGTCAATGCCTCAATTCGACAATTGACAACCACCCCTAGCCGCCTCAACAACAGCTCCAACAACGGCGATGTTGACGCAGCCACCACCTCCGGAGAGCCTGGCGAGAGCGGTGCTCACGAGGGTCAGTACGCTCGAACGAGGGAGGATATTGTGGTTGAGTACCCTGGAGAGGAGGATCTTCCGCCTTCAAAGCCGGTTGTAGGACGTGGAGGAGTTCACGCCAAACGGACACTCGCATCTTTCTCCATGGAAGGTAAGGTTGCCGTTGTTACAGGTGGTGCTCGTGGTCTAGGGTTGGTCATGGCCCAGGCGCTGGTCACTTCAGGAGCCGACGTTGCCATTGTCGACATGAACAGGGACGAGGGACAGAAGTCTGCACAGGGTCTAATCGACTTGTATAAGCAGGAGAACCCAGACTCCAGCAAGTATGTATCTTATTCTCCACAGTTGTTATCAACATACTGACTTCGTAGGGTACCCAAAGTCACAGCACACTTCTGTGATGTCTCGAGCCCAACATCAGTCAATCAGTCATTAGCTGAGATTCTGAAAGAGCACGGCCAGGTCGACAACTTGGTCACCTCAGCTGGTTTCACCGAGAACTACGACGCCATTTCCTACCCCCATGACCGCATGCAGAAACTGTGGGGCGTAAACGTCGACGGAACCTACCTATATGCTGTCGCTGTGGCGAAGCACTTGATGGAAAGAAAGGCGCCTGGGAGTATTGTCATGATCGGCAGCATGTCTGGAGCTATCGTCAATGTCCCACAGCCCCAAGCTCCTTACAATGCAGCCAAGGCTGCTGTTCGGCATTTGGCGTCTAGTTTGGCTGTCGAATGGGCTGGTGCAGGCATTCGCGTGAACTGCATCTCGCCTGGCTACATGCTTACAGCATTGTGAGTCTATGATTGCATTGATACACTTTACGGGATATTAACATCGAGTAGGACGAAGAAGATTTTGGATGACAACCCGGAGCTCCAGAAGCAGTGGACATCTCTCATTCCAGTCGGCAAGATGGGGCGCCCAGAAGACCTTATGGGTGCTGTCACCTTCCTGTCTAGCGACGCAAGTCTATATGTGACTGTAAGTCTCCTTCCTGGATTGGATTGGATATATTTTGACCGTCCTAGGGCGCGGATCTGCGTGTTGATGGAGCGTATACTTGCACATAAAGGAGGGGGAAAGCTGTCAGTGAACAGAGGCATGATATGTGAAACCTTGATGAAAGCGGCTTGTACAGAGACTGAATATAGATCAAGACGACTCTTAAGCCTTCAAAAGCATCCTCGTCTGCTCGCACATGGCCTGATTGCATGACCTGAAATGTGCTTGGTGATGTCTGAGTCGCATGAAACTGGGACGGCGGAAGGTGGTGGGGTCCAAGTCTTGGCACCTGGTCGCAAGCCACGGGCGGTGTGGCACACGTCCCTTGCAACTCAGCCCTATCTGCTCCCTACTTCAGCAGACCGACCGGGGCGCATTACTGCTGTTCTCTGCGCAATGAGGCAGAGGAAAATAAGCACAAACGTACAGCCCACCTAACGCGTGGCCGGCCCGAAGCTATGTTCAACAACATCACGAGCCTGGTGCAGAAGGCTCAGTCGTACATCGAACCGACGCTGAACAACATAGCTGCCCCAGCTACCACCGACCGCAGGCCTTCCAAAGGCACCCTGTTCCGCCACCAATTCCGTCTTCCCGACACCCAGAATCCTCTCCAGGAAATCACCGCCGAACTGACCCTCCCCCCCCACCATTCGACGAGGGGTGCTGGCGACGTCATATCTGCAGAGAAGGAGCGCGGCCAGGGCAATCACTATGTGGGGAAGCTGCACCTGAGCGAGCAGTATTTATGCTTCTCGACCCAGGCCTCAAGTTTTGTCAATACGGCCACCCTGAGTTCCAGCAGCTCCTTCACCGGACAAACACACGGCGCAGGCCCGGCTGGCAACGGCTTCACCCTGCCCCTTTGCGGTATCCGGCGAGTGGAACGCCTGCACAGCCAAAGCTACATGTTCGCGCTGGCGATCACGACATGGAACGGAACACCAGACTCCAAATCGCAGGCGCCTGCCGGCCAGAAGCTGACTATTCAGCTGGCTGCGTCGCGTCAGGTCTGTGAGCGGTTCTGTGATGGCCTCAAGAAAGGCCTGCGAGAGGGCGTCAAGGAAGTTGACAATCTGCGGCGCGTAGTTGGCCATTGCTATTCCGAGTATCTGTTGACAGACGCCGAGGAGAAGCGAGCAAGTGAAGACGGTGCAAAGCCAGCCAAGGAACACCCTGATACTGGCCTCGGCGTTATTTTCCGCTATCCAGGCAATGCGCGGAAGATGAGGGATGCCACCAAAATCAGGCTTTGGCGCGAGTATCTACGAGGTACGGCTCTTCACTCTTATTGCCACACCTCCACACTGACACATGGTAGACAATGGGCGCAGCGCCACCCTCATTCGACAGCCTACTTTCCATAAACTCATCCGCGTTGGCCTGCCGAACCGACTGCGAGGCGAGATGTGGGAGCTCACTTCCGGCTCGTTCTTCTTGCGCCTACAAAACCCCAATTTATACACTGAGACGTTGCAAAAGTACTCCGGTCGAGAATCGCTGGCAATCGACGAGATCGAGAAGGACTTGAACAGAAGTCTGCCGGAGTATCCTGGCTTCCAGAGCGAAGATGGGATTGGCAGGCTACGCAGAGTCTTGACAGCGTACAGCTGGACAAACGAAGAAGTCGGCTATTGTCAGGCCATGAACATCGTTGTAGCAGCCTTACTGATGTATGTGTTACCCCTTAATCATGAATATTTGCATCTGACAAAAAAAGATACATGTCTGAGCCGCAAGCCTTTTTCCTCTTATCTGTACTATGCGATCGTTTACTTCCTGGCTACTATTCACAAACCATGTACGGAACTCTTTTGGACCAGAAAGTGTTCGAATCACTCGTGGAGAAGACCATGCCTATTCTCTGGGATCATTTGGTCAAATCAGACGTGCAGCTATCTGTTGTTTCTTTGCCCTGGTTCCTATCGCTCTACATCAACTCTATGCCCCTAATTTTTGCTTTCCGTGTCTTAGATGTTTTCTTCCTAGAGGGCCCGAAAGTGCTCTTCCAAATCGGATTGGCCATTTTGCGGATTAATGGTGAAGAGTTATTGGATGCTTCAGATGATGGGTCTTTCATCTCCGTGCTAAAGTCCTACTTCTCGCGCCTTGACGAGTCGGCACACCCAAGATCGGAGAATGCGAAGCTCAAGGCAGTTACTCGTTTCCAGGAGCTCATGGTCGTAGCTTTCAAGGAGTTTGCTGGCATTACACAGAACACAATCTCGGAACAGCGTGCGAAGCACAAAGATGCTGTTTTGGAAAGCATAGAGAGCTTCGCCAAGCGCACATCTATCAGGAATCTCGGACCAGAAAGCAAGAAGCTTAGTGTCGCCGATTTAGGGTTTCTTTATGACAAGTTCTACGCTGTTCTCTACGAGAGACAACAACGGGCGGAAATCATGCAGCAAGAAGCGGAGAGAAAGGCGAAAATGAGCAGACTTAGGGCAACAGAGGTTGTAACTGGCTTTGCGGGCAATAGCACAGAGAAAGGAAGGGTAGCTCTTGGACCCAGCCCGACACAGATGGACTACGATGCTTTCAGAGAGTTCTTGGCCGGTAAGTTGGTCCCATGTGCCTCATCATAGCTAGACTGACATGAGCACCAGGTATCGCAAAGTGGGCAATCACCGATTCTCCGAGCCCCCCTCCCGAGTCCAACATCCAGTCGACACATTCCTACTTCGGCGGCAGCCTGAAGAGCAAGCCTCCGACATCGCCATGGGGTTCTGGACCAGAGCCTGCGGAGCACGAATTTATGCGACGCTTGTTCCGGCGCTGGGACGTGGATATGACCGACTCATTGTCGCTACAGAACGTAGTTACAGGCTTTGCACACGTAAAAGGAACTAAAGATATCATGTCAAACATCAGCTACTTCTTTGAACTATACGACGACGATGGCGACGGCAAAGTGGATCGCGAAGGCATACTAAGAATATCAGAAGCTCTTTTGTTCCTCTCTCGTCGTGGGGTTCAGGATGCAAGTCCATCAGCATCTACCACCGACATAGGAACAAACCATAGCTCAGAGCGACTCAATCGGGATGAACAATTCTTAAGTAGTGTTTCCGCTTTCATTCGGAGATGCTTTGAATATGCAGACCCCGACCACCCGTCGAACCAAGACAGTCAAGAGGTGCAGCAAGCCAGCGACAGCGTCGACAACTTTGCGATTGGTGATGATGATGAAGATGATCTTATTGACTTTGGATCGGCACCTGCAACCCCAAAAACAACGAAAGCATCGATCAAGTCAGACGACATGCTTCTCTCGCCAACGCCGTCCAACCATACCGGATCAGAACCAGGACGCAATCAAAAAGCAAAATCTGCCAACCTAGCATTGGATCCTAATAAACCTCTGCACATTACACTGCCTACATTCCGCATGGTTATCCTTGCCGACGAAGTACTCGAGCAGTTCTTCGAAGTTGGATTTTCGTCATCTTTCCGTCTTGCTGATGAGTCACTGCCCCTCTCCTCGAGTTCTGCTCATCTTACCACTTTCTCAAATGCGGGCAGGCATACCAGCCCTGTTGCTGGACTGAGTGTTGTTGGCGGCGCAGGCGCAGGCGTCGTACCGCCAGGGAAAGGACTCAGAGGGATGCTAGATAATATCGTTACCGACGGCATGCGGGTTGCCGCGGAAGTCAGACGAAGGTATGATGAGGCGCAGAAGGATTTGGACAAGGAGGCGAGGCATGGTAGGGATGAAGAGGATGAAGAGGAAGATGCGAAGGACGCTGACCTCCTTGAAGGAGCGGAAACAGCAGGTGTTGACACGTCTAAGGGCGATGCGCCGCCGGAGCTCCTATCGCCAGTTAGTACGAGCGGTGACCTCAAACCAACTAGGAACAGATCGGCCAGTGATGCAAGCCGAAGGGTGTTGGAGTTTGAAAGATAGAAAGCATTTTGGCATGACTTCATTCACTTATAGATATGTCTACCAAGAGCTCACATTACAACTAACCAGATGAGGCTCTAAGCTAGTGGAGCTACCCCGCAATTTCATCCATCGTGGGTGCCATCCGCGGCTTAATTCCGAGACCCGCTTGTTGAGCTGTACAGGAAGCGCCATGTCTTTGCACTCCATGTTTTCTCTAATGTGTTTGTTGAGCGGAGATGTTTCGGACGCTGTTCACTCGCTCTCGAGTGCCACTATCCTATGCTTATAACACTAGACGTGGCCTTCTCACCGAGGCCTTTGCTGTGGGACCAACCGAGGCATGAACTCGAGCTACTAGAGTACGAACTTATTATGACTGACAACAATAGCCTCCATTACTTGAGCAAACAGTCCCAGAACATTTTGCGAGTGTTGTGAAGCAGTTTGGTGACCGTAATGCGTACAACTGCCCCAGTAAACCCTAGTAGCTGCGCTGATTGAGAAACAGAGTCATATCTCACCACCAAAGAACTATCCTCACATACGATGCGCTCGACTGCGACTCGAATAGGCTAGCTCGTGGTCTACAGAAGCTTGGTGTCACCAAAGGTCGGAGGGTTGCTGTGTCACTAGGGAACAACATTGAATTTGCGACTGTAAGGTTTGGTGATATTCCATATGGCCAGCGCTAATTATAAATCCAGACGACATACGCGCTGTTTAAGCTGGGGGCCATACTAGTAGCGCATCTCCTAAACGCCAGGGAATGAATTGAAAGCTGACACCTGCCAAAGGTACCACTAAATCCAGCTTTCAACGCACCGCAAGTCCTCTCAGCTTTAAACCACCTGCATGCCTCACACCTCATCATTGGCGCCGAAACAAACCTTCCACGTAAAGACCCGCGATCCAACATATCTCTCCTTACACATCTCGTACCGAACCTTGCCGGCTCGTCGTTCGAATCTGAACTTGTACCATCTTTGCAGAGTATAGTGCTAGTAAATAACTCGAATGGCCGAATAGATGCTTCAGAATATAAGAGCTTGCGCAGATTTGAACAAGTGGTTGAAGATGGTGGAAAAGGCAACACACTGGAGAACCAGGGACTGAAACCGGACGAAATTGCGAATATACAATTTACGTCAGGCACCACAAGTATGCCTAAGGCGGCATGCTTGAGCCACAAAAGTATTTTGAATAACGGGAACAGTATTGGTGATAGGATGTTGCTAACACCAGACGATGTCGTGTGCTGTCCGCCTCCACTCTTCCAGTATGTGCATTATTTCTATCGTCACTTTACAGTGAGTAACCCATTTTAGCTGTTTTGGATGCATTCTCGGCTACATGGCAACAGCCACCCACGGCTCCGCCATTGTCTTCCCCAAAGAGGCCTTTGATCCACTCGCCACCCTCGAAGCAGTTCGTGAATACAAAGCCACAGCCCTCTACGGCGTACCAACCATGTTCGTAGCCGAACTCGACCTGCTCTCCCACGGCGCCGCCCCACACGACGGCCATCAGTACCTTCGCACCGGAATAGCAGCAGGCTCATCCATCCCCGCCGAACTCATGCGAAAACTGCACAAACAGCTCAACCTAACCCAACTCACCATCTGCTACGGCATGACCGAAACCAGCCCCGTATCAGCCATGACCACGACCGACGACCCCATGGAAAAGCGCATTGACAGCGTCGGCAGACTCCTCCCCCACGTCCAAGCCAAAATTGTAAACCCCTCGGACCGGTCGCACACGCTCGCCGTCAACCAACGCGGCGAACTCGCCGTCTCCGGCTACCTCGTCATGAAAGGCTACTGGGGCGACGAAAAGCGCACGCGCGAATCTCTAGTCCCCGACGCCAACGGCGTGCTCTGGATGCACACAGGTGATGAGGCGTGCATGGACGAAGACGGCTACATCAAAATCACAGGCCGCATCAAGGACCTCATCATCAAAGGCGGCGAAAACATTCACCCGCTTGAAGTCGAGAACTGCCTCTTTGCGCATCCGAAGGTTAAGGAGGTTAGCGTTGCGGGCTTGCCGGATGAGCGGTATGGGGAAGTGGTTGCTGCGTTTGTTGTGAGGCAGGATGGCGAGGAGGGAAATGTTAGTGCGGACGAGGTGAGGGCGTGGGTGAGGGAGAGACTGAGCCATCATCTTGGTATGCTTTTTCTATGTTGCGCTTGGGGGTGAGAACAAGCTGACTGTGGCGTAGTGCCGAAGTTCGTGTTTTGGGTCGATACGTATCCGAAGACGGCGAGTGGAAAGATTCAAAAGTTTAAACTGAGGGAGATGGGAATTGCTATGGTGGAGGAGGGGAAGGGATTGCAATAGGGGAGGATAGGTTGTTGGTTGATAATAGAGTGGTAGGATTGTAGACGGCTTAATTACAATCAGCTGTAAAGAGTTTTAGATCATTTGTGTTCACAAAGAAAATGAAGAAACCTGAAATGATATTTAACGGCGACTATTTCTGACTGCTAAGCTTCCGCGTTAGTAAAGTAAGAATGGCCTCGATCCCAATGGATTATCATGGATGATGCTGAGTGATTAATTCGCTAAAAGTTTAATCGGATCTTCTGCTTACAATAGATATACCGCTTAGTGTCCACTGGGTGTATTGTATATTCTGCGTAATATCTCAGCTTTAAGTAAACATAACAGTTCGTCGCTTATTGCTTCAGTTAGATACAGCTCTAATCTGCCCATAAAAGAAATATAATGCACCACAACTATCAAGATACTTCATCCCCTACTCACCAAATGGCGTAAATCGTTCAAGAACAGTTTCCGCGACTCTAAGATCATCCTTAAGCACCTGGCGATGCACCTCACTCCTCACCCTAATACTGCACGTGAACTTTTGCGGTCGAATATTGAAGCCTTCAGTGTATGCGAATGTGTTGTATGACACGCCTTTGATCGGCAGAATATTAAAAGCCCAGATAATCTTGGCCAGTGCAATGAACAAACTGTTTTCAGCAAGGCCAGCTCCAGGGCAGATGCGTCTTCCCCAGCCAAATGATGAATGCCCAGCTTTGGCTGGATGAGCCTTTGCCGACGGTTTTGCCTGCGCATTTGATGTTTTAGCTGCAGCTGTGTTTAGGAAGCGTTTTGGGTCGAAGCGGTGTGGATTGGGATAGTATTCCTCGTTCAAGTTTATTGCCCACGAGTTGCCCAACACAGTAGTACCTGCCGGTATATAGTAACCCTCGTAGTAGTCGTCCTCTGTAGAAGCATGCGGCGTTCCTCCAAGTACGGCAACTGGACGCCATCGTAGCACTTCCTTTACAAGAGCGCATAGATACGGCAGGTCTTTCTCGTCGTCGAACGTTGGTGTTCGAGTAGACCCAACTACGGTATCAAGCTCCAAATGAGCAGCTTGAAGTGCCTCGGGGTGCGTTACAAGCGCGAGAAATGCCGTGCAGAGAGTCGAGGCCGTCGTGTCTGATCCCGCGCCGAAGAGCGACGCAGGGATATATGAAAAGTCACGCTCCGAGAGCGGAATATGCTCCTTCTCTCGCATCTCCAAGAGAAGCTTACAGAGCGAATCGGGTATGTCGTCTCCTCGAGTTTTCGCGCGCGCCATGTCGTCGCGAACGCCATTGACAAGGGCCATGTTAGCGGCAGCTTCTTCTCGACCACGCGCTTTGATCTCGGTTTTCCATGGAGCAATTGAGTCTGGGACGTGCTTGAGAATGGGAAACGATTCAACCATGTACCGACCAGGCACGTTGAGTGATGCTGCAGTGTGCATGAACTTGAAGCGCTGGTGTATGACTTCTGCTTCCAGCGAGTCTATACGATGGCCATATGCAACTGAGAATACAATGCTTGATGTGAAGCGCTCCAGGAGCTTTTCCCAATTGGAAGGGTTTCCTAGCAGCTGGTGGCACAGTTTGGATGCCTCGGCTGCAAAGAGTCAGTCACCTGTTCTATATCCAGGTCCGCTAACTTACCTGTTTGCACCGGTTTGTACAACCGCAAAGCCTTTGGCGTCAACGCTTGGTGCAGTAGTTTCCTTCTCACGCTCCACTCTTTGCCATACGGCTGTACCAATATGCTCGCGCCATCCCACAATATCTCACCCATAGCGACCATCCGTGGGCGAGACGAGTATTTGGTACTTCGTTTCTCCATCAGGTCGACTGCGATATTAGGGTCGCAGATCACGACAGTGGGCGTTCGACCAACCCATACTGTGAAGATGGGACCGTAGATCTTAGACCATTCCTGAAATTTTATCCATGGCTTGGACTTGGGGAGCTGGAATTTGTTTCCAAAAAATGGGATAGGTAGAGGGCCAGGGGGCATTCGAAAATACAGCCACACATCACGGAGGAGCGTAATAGTAGGTATTACGAGGAGGAGGGAGAACAAAAGGTATAGCGGAAGGCTCAGCAACGATTCAAGCACCATGTCAAAAGCCGGGCAAAAGGTATAGCCTCCTGCTTCTCTCTGATAGCCCAAAGTTAATGTTGATGAAGTATTGACGCATATTGATCGAGAATGTTAACATGACTCTAGCTTACGCTCCGCAGTTGTGGGGCTCACAGGTGTTGTCCCGCGGGATAAGAAGGATGTGGGGTAGACAGTTATGTAATCCTCGAAGCGCAATTCATTGGTGCAGGATATTAGCCTCGGTCAACTAAAAGTGTAACATAATGGCTCCCTACTTGCATCAAGGCTGGGTGGGCATGAATGATAATGTATAGTAGAATTCTTTGACGGAGTTAGATTGCTCTTGCCTTACTCATAGTTATCAAGAAAAGAGAATCTAGGGCCGTCTATCCGCTACGTCGTCAGTAGCATATTTCTCACTTTTTCGGTTGATTGAGAGTCGACACTCTCTAACCAAAAATAATTCAAATCCCTGAACCCTCTATCGTTGAAAGAACATCCTCAAGAACCAAGTCTACATGGGGGAAGATGGAGAGTTGAGCTTGAAGTCCCTCCTAAATGTTATAACTACGCAGACACGTAGCCACTAATGAACAGCTCTCGGATACAAAAGGGAATATTTCGTATATCTGTATGCATACGACAATAGCCGAGGTTAATGTATTCAACGTCGGGAACTGTGTATCAGCCGCCCTTGACTCTGAAATCACCAACACAGCTACATTCGCACGCCTCCACCTCACAATTGCAAAAAGAAACCATCGAACCGTCTGTATCTCTCCAGCGGAGAATTGAACTCCGGTCTCTGGCGAATTGTCTGATGACAAGCCAAAATACTGACCACTATACTACTGAAGATGGTATGGTAGTTATGGAGTTTTCAGAAATTATGAAAGTAATACGTACTACAACGTTATCGGAACAGCAATTTTGATGGATACTTGGATGTATTCGAGTTGAAATTCAACATATCAACTTAGTCTCAATCGGGACAAAATTCAAGATGCGGACACAGCGTTGCGAAAATTTTGCAGTAGGTGGTCAGTGCGATGCCACAATCCAGAACTACACAATGGCACCAAGTTTTTATTTTACTTGTGACAGCAAGGCAACAGATAAATAATGGGCTGACTATCGCAGAAGATATATGATTATGAGCCTATCATATGGCTTAGAGATCACACCTTACCGCAATATCAATCACATTCAATTACGGCTGCGTAGGAATAGTATGATTACATTATCAATTACGCGAACATGTCCTCCATCACACCACGCTTGTAAATGGTACCCCTGCCAGTAAAATTTCCGGATTGCGTTGTGAAGCTCTCGGTGCTGCTAAAGTCCTTCACACGGCCCAAGAGAATCTCTAGCATCCTGTATGCAACACCGGGAGTGTATCCGGGCAACTCATGCCCTGCAAGGTGCGCAGTGTAAAATGTCAAGCCACGCTCCTTCGACCAGATGCCCTGGTAACCCGCGCCGGCCAAGGCACCGAGGTTGTATTCGGGATGGTCGGGTGCATAGAGGGGAGTAGAAGGGTAGTCCTTGAGGCCTTGATGACCGTTCCAGGTCATATTTTGGATGGCAAACAATGTACCGTTCGTGCTCAAAAGCATGTCGAGATCACCAGACCCGATAATTGTGTTGTTGGTATGCTCAATGACGCGCTGCAAGACGCCGCTGTTAGCGGGCCCAACGGACGCATCTCGGGCATTGCTAGTCGCGTTGCCATTTCCAAATACGTTGACGTTAGTGCATTGCATCCAGTTGGTGCCAACGACTGCATGTAAAGCCTTCTGGACATCTGTGCGGTTGAAATAGACAACGGCATTGGGAGGCTGGTAATCGCCGGTGTTGATTATGCCAAGTTGTGAAAACGGATGTGGGCAGGTCTCTGTAATATGGTAGATGTTGAAGCATGGGTTGACTTGGAGAATAGCACCGTAAAAATTGTCAAACTGGTCACAGGTGGCGTTCGGCGAATTGGACGGGTCGGGAAGAACAGGAAATTTCTCCTGAGGCGCCGGAAAGGTGAAGTACTTATTATAATAGTCTTCATAACCACAGTCTTTCTGATGTTGACGGATGGTACCCATGAACGAATCATTGAGGTACAACAAGCTCTGCCAGTATTCAACGAAAGGCAGGATAACGACTTGCTGCTGGATTGTTTCGTCCCCGATGATGGGATCATTGATCGAAACACCGGCAAGATTAAAGTACTTTGTGTTAGCTGCCTGGATGAAGCTATCCGCAATATACGGGACATAGAAGCCAGCATACGACTCGCCGGTAATATATGTCTTCCAGTTGTAGATACCGAAGAGGTCCACAAAACTTTTGTAGAAGCCGCGGAACTCATTGCCAAGCTCGACCTCGTTGGTAATGTTTGGTGTACCTTGTGAGTAACCAACACCTACCGGTTGCTCGACCCATAGTACATTAGTCACTAATAGATATTTAGTAATTTGACGCACGCAGCAGTCTAAAAACTCACAGTTGTTCCAGCTATAGGGATTTTGGACGGGGGCGAGAGTGCCAGATTCCCAAGTAAATGGGCCATTCTCGGTGAGCAGTCCGCTCAAACTCGAACAACCCGGGCCTCCATTCAGCCAGATCACAACCTCTTCAGGAGCTTTGGATTGTGTAGAAGGAAAGAACCAAAAAAACAATTTGCGAGTTTCAGAAGGGTCGTCCGAGATGGGCAATAGGCCAGCATACGACTCCCCAATATCAAAAGGAACCTCAGGGATACCAGTACCGTTCACTGCGAACGGTTCAGTCTTATTCGTTGCGAAGAAGCTGGTGGCCCGTTTCTGAATATCTGGATGCTTGAACGGCTGGTTCGCCACGCGCCTTTCAAGGATAGGCTTCGCCTTGTTGAAGACATTCAGTTTGTGAGGTGAGTTACCGGCAAGAACCGTGGAGACACACAGTAGTGTGTTGAAAACTGACGGAAGCCTCATAGTTGCGGGTTGAGGTTGAAAAGGCAGCCTGCAGCGATATTTGAATGATTTTATGTATTCCGGGTGACGGAACCTTGGAAGAACGAATCGTCACCCCTAACCTAGAAGAGAAGGAGCACATGGTATTATCCAGGATTTTGGTCCCGTCTGCAAGCACAAAAGTAGAAACCAGCGCAGGTAGATGGGTGTGACTGCAAAATGACGCACCGAGCAACGAAGGTTCAGATATAGCACCTTCCTGAAACGTACCAACTAAAGATGATCTTACTAGGGTGTCATGTAGACGGGCCCGGGAAACTCGACGCCGCGCGTTTGTGATTGGAGAACGGTCGTAATCAACAAGGACCTCAATAATTTAAGCCTCGGAACTGGTGCTTATCGTTGCTTGGCTGTGCCGCGCACGCGATTAGACCCGCCGTTGCACCTTCGCGTGAAGAATAGTTGACTTGGTGGCTTGGTGGATAGAGCAATGTGAACGATACGTGATGCAGAAGCGACGCTAGAAGAGGAAGGCCGAGCCGCAATATGATAGGGCCTATGTTTGCTTACAGTCCTTCGGAGTCAATTCGGTTGTCAACAGTTTGAAAAGATTACCTTTCGGTGGTACTTACCGGCTTTGCGCGGTGAGTCGCTCGGCATATTGAAGACGAACACTATACCTATGACAATATTCATGAACTGTAAATTCTCATGCGCGCTAAAAGAAGGCTATCCTTACATGCATTGCGGTTCCCGCTGAAAGGAACCCTGGGCGAGGTTTGAAGGATGACGCAGTACGACGCGGCCCCTACCTGCTTTATCCTGCCAACTGGCTTATCGATTAGATGTAGAGTGTGCTTTTGAGGATCAAAAAAGTTGGAAGAGGAAACCACCCTGCATCTGGATCTTCGAATAGTGTTTTCCGTCTGCTGTTTCTTGGAACGTCCAGAATGATACAACAAGCACTAAGTCGCCGACGCTAGTTTAGGATATGCTTATGTCCGGCTTGTATCCGGTGCCCTCAACCTTAAACCCTTCAAGATCGTTACAGTACCTACTTACACCATGGTCACGCAGTGAACAACTAGCACCTTCCCAAGCCCAGCGCATTTTATGAAAATACCAAGAAAAAGATCAAGAAGTACGGAGTGTTGCGCTGCAAAATGTGGTGTGTGGCTGACGCTGACGCGGCCCACTCTTACACTGGTTGCTAGCAAGAATGATTGCATAGCCCCAACGCCACAGTTAGTGCGCTCGTACTCAGGTGATCAGGCAACCAGTGATGAGAGTGGCTACTCACCGGTAGCCCATCAGTGTCCTATAACAGTGCAGATGTGCTCATGCGACTCCTTGATTCTGTATCATCAACCAACATGGGACTTCCAAACACAACAACCCCATCGGAGGCAGCACCAGCTTACGACGATGTCTTTGGTGACCATCCGGTGAACCGTTATACTCCGTCTGGGTCGACGTCGGCTGTAAGTAGTACCCTTCCTATCCGATAGTCTATCATTTACCTGACACCTCCTGGTTAGTACGCTGTCGTTGCACAGGACGACGATGTTGAACTAAACGCCCATGAACACTCCCACAACGCTGATAGCACCGAGCCTGCTCCTGCCGCAGCACCGGAGTCACTTGCACAGACTATCGCAGGTGTATTCCGACCCAAACCACATGTTCACTGTGGACAATGCGATATTCAGTTGGCCGCTCGGCAACGTCGGGAAAACGAAAAGCACTGCTGTAATATGGTAGCTGCGGTATTCATTATGGCATTCGCTTCTGTGTTAATCTTTGGTACCGTATTTGTGAGCATGTATTACAAGCACAGAAAGCCTTGATGGGCATATGCAAGGTCTGTGAAAGCTTTGGATTGATCGGTTTGGGTGACATATCTTTCTTTTTTTGCGTGTCGCTTATTCACAAACTCTTCTCGCATAGTTTTGGTGCTTCTTGAAGTTATATAAATGTATCGCAGCCTGCCTGGGTAGGCTTTTGAAGCTCAACTATGGTTCGCCTCTCACATGCTCACATATCCCTTGTTCAAGCTAAATATTCGTTGGAGACCATTTGGTACTTATCGGCGGAGCCTTTACTTTTGTACGATGCATTCTTCTCCACTTATATTGTTTTGCTTTATCCGGGATCGGAGAACGGATCTACCGAGATCACAATATAAGGGAGCTAATCACATTCGCTCCAGCTCCATATAAATGGCCAATCGCAATGAACATCATACACAATGGAAGAACGGAGGAACAGTTTTTCTAGATAGATTGAACAATATAAGACGGTCAAGGTTTGTTTCCAAATACCATTGATGGAGTATGTATGTCGGTACCAGGAATACAGAGCTTTAAAAGCTCAGGTCTGGTACTTAAACTCTCCTTGGGCAGACAAAAGCATTACTCCCATCGGCTTCACTACAGCAAATCAAGATGCAGCTTTCTATCGTCGCCCTAGTTTCCCTCATTCCCGCCGCCTTCGGCCACGGACTCATCACTTCGCCTCCTTCTCGCCCAGTCGGCCCGGCTATAATTGCGAACTGCGGACCAAAAGTCGAACAAGACATTCGTCTCGATAACACCTCTCATGTCGAAGGTCTCCCTGAACTTGCCGCCAAAGATAGCGCCTACAAGCCTGCAAAATGCAACCTTTGGCTCTGCAAAGGTCTCCAGTTCGACGACAACAAGAACAACACGCAGACCTGGCAGGCAGGCCAGGTTATCCCAATCAAGATTTGGCTGAGGATTCCACACGAAGGGCTGGCGAACGTGAGTATCGTGGACACAAAGAGTGATAAGATTATAGGAAGCATGTTGAAAGTTTGGAGTAAAGGGTATGCGCCTGGGAGGAAGGAGAGTGACGTGCCTCTGGACCAGAGGCAATTCAGTGTTACGGTACCAGCGGGCTTAGAGGAGAAATGCGCTACTGCTGGCGATTGTGTAAGCTGCAATCCTACTGATACACTATTCTCCAAATATTAATGTATGTTGCAGGTCCTCCAGTGGTGGTGGTATGGCACTGGTGCTAAGCAGACATACGAATCCTGTGTTGATTTCAAGATTGCGAAGAAGGGTATGCAAATTGACAGCCCTTCGGTCCGCCGGGCTTTCCATGCTTGATTGATAGTCGTACAATTCAGCTAGCGCATCAGAGAAAGATATCGATGATTGGTATGATGATCACATCCACGCTTCCCGAGTTTGTCTATTAGATCACAAGTCAATGCAAGCGTGAATGCGATTACTAAATGCCACACAAGTTGAAAGTTCTCACTGTATGAAATATTGCTGTCTCTCGATTTCTTATCAAAAAGCCGAGATTTACCGTGCAGATTAGCTCGTCAAATTTAATATGATATCGCATGTCGAGATATACAAGCTTTCCCGGCTAAGCGGAAACGAACCCCTAAATTAATGAGTGCGAAGGATGAAAGATAGGGTAGTCATTTCAAATCTAAGTTTCCTATTCGCTGTCAGCTCGCCCAAGTAATGGACAACTTTAAACTTTCTGGTATCCTGCCTAAGCAAAGTATGCTGCTATTCATTGTATGTCCATCTAATACAAAAGTCTGAGTTCCAATAGCACTATATTCTGCTGGATAAGTGAATGAGAGAGGCTTATAACCTATGTTTTACAGATACTCATCCACATCCATCATATTGCCATCACAAATACCCACTCGCAGCGCCGGAAGAAATGGCATTAAAATTTAGTGAGCGTCCTTTAGCCAAAGCCAATATTTCTGAAAGCGCTGCGGAGCCTCCCCCAGACCCCCAATAGTCGTGAGAAGGTCAACCTCTTGATAGGAAGCAAAGCTTTCGTAGTCAGAGTCAGATGGAATTCCGGGCAAAAGGAAGTAGAAATCCAAAGCAATTTCCGAGCCTGCTGAGTCTCAGATAACGGAAGTGAGTGCTCGCTCCAGGCCAATGTTTTATTGTATACTTTGAAGGGCCGGACGCAGCAAGGACTGAACGCAAACGTGTGTTTCGAAGGGATAACCCGCAGTCGTCGATCGATATTAAAGAGTTTGAATGAGTACAACTAGCATGTCATCAATCGGGATATGGATTCTAAACGTGTTGCCATGTGGAGGAATGTCAGGCCGATCCAGCATCGCGGCACTGTTGAGGATTGTAGCGTCAAGTCGGTCGCCAAAGAGCTCAATGATCGCATTCACTAGAGGAGAATCCGTAGAGCTGGCAACTTTAGAAGCTCCGGACCTTTGGGAAGCTAGAAAATTTTCAGTGTCGGCTGCATCCATGTTTACTCTAGTGGTACTGTGTATCGTTTAGGTAGGAGCGTAAGCGCGTAGCTGAGTAGAAAGAAGGCACTGCGTTGGTTAGAGGTGCATATCTGTCGGGAGTAAATTCTGGGAAATGTGGCTGCAGTTTAGGTAGGGTGTGAATGATGTATCTAGTAATATATGGCCGCCAAATAATTATAGTTTGCAAGTGAATATCCCTAACGCAACGAACTTGAGACTAGTGAGGACACGAAAGTTCTTGGATTTCACGCGTCCTCAAATCCTTGTTCGATGTATTATTGAAATTGCAGTCGATAACTCCATGATTCACAAACTATCCTTTTTTTTAGGAAGATCATTATATTCTAACTTCAATCGACTGTCACCAAAGATTATTGAACAGGCGAGATCTTCGTACACTATCAATGCCTCACGGAAAGTACCAGACATTGAATGTCAGAGATGCTCAAGGGGAAGCAGTCGTACCTCTTGAGCAATAGCGTCGGTCAAATGCATTCTGCTAGTTTTTATATGGACGAGCCTACATGCTCAAAATAATAGAAAACTCAAAGTGAATATACCTCAGTTCAAAAATTGTAGGTACGTAGGCGATTGGCAACACCTTACTTGAGAATAACGTAATTCCTCGCGCGGATGTATACTTCCGTCCGAACGGAAATATTTCTACCCCCGGTAGATAGTAGGAACTTTGTCCTTCCTCCGACGCGGCGAAAATAACTAGCGGCACCGGTAACAATATTGTAGTTAGAACTCCAAAATTACTACGAATAGTGCGATGGGAATCACAGTGCTATCAAACTCTGTTTGCATATCTTTTTTTTTTGCCTATGGGTGTCAATGATTCTCTTCCTACTTCAAAAGCAAGCTCTTTTGGATTCATTGATCATGGTTATCTCTAGTGTCATTGTTGATTGCTGATAGCAATTGACGTGATCGGCGCAGTTGCCCAGAATAAATTGAGCCGCAATCGGGCCTCACGACTGATGAAGTTAGACGATCTTACGGTACTTGACCTTAGAAGCTGTTCATTCCTACCCCATACTTTGCAATTCCCCCCGACGTTTCTACGGCAATATGGGGCTTCTCACTGTATGCAGGCACTTTGCCTCTGCTTTCGTGGTTCTCTCGAATATTTCGACCACGAGCGCAACGGGAGAGGTGACCATCCCAGGCTACGGCAGTTTCATTGGCACGGCTATCAACCAAACATTGACTAAGAAACCCCTACCCGCACCTGTCGATGCATGGCTTGGAATCGACTATGCTGCTCAGCCTGTTGGAGAGAAACGGTTTGCGACTGTTGGCCAACCTGCGACTTTCTCAGGCGCGAAGAATGCCATAAAGTTCGGCTATTCTTGCGTTCAGGATACATCGATGATCCCGTATGAGCAAAATGAAGCGTGCTTAAACATGAACGTTTTTCGACCAAAGAACGTGACTTCAAATGAAAAGCTACCGGTGCTCATTTGGATCCATGGGGTGAGTGAACGAGAAATGCATCCCATACCAATCTAACGGCTCTAGGGCGGCTTCGTGTCCGGTAGTGCTAGGAGCTTCGATGGGCCTGCGTTTGTGTCCAACTCGAAGCGGCCATTGATTGTCGTGTCGTTCAACTACCGAGTAAGTGGCAATTTTGTCTGATGGTGGACTATGAAACTGACCAATATTAGCTCAACTCTCTTGGATTTCTGCCCCATCCGATCTTTGAGCGCTCCGGACTTCTAAACCTTGGACTTGTTGACCAACAGCAGCTTTTCGAATTTGTACAAAAACACATTTCTGCCTTTGGCGGAGACCCACAGCGAGTAACAATTGCTGGCCGTTCGGCTGGCGCGCATTCAGTCGGCATCCATCTCTTCCATAATTACAACAAGACCAAGGGAGCTTCACCACTCTTCTCACAAGCAATCCTGCAATCTGGAAGCGTTACAGCTCGCTCATTCCCAAACGCATCTTACCCACTCTATCAGAAACAGTTTGATCGCTACTTAGATCTCACTGGCTGTAAAAACTTCGCGAATAGCACAGATGCTGCGGTCCTGGGTTGTTTGCGCGCGGCTCCAATCGATGCGATCCAGAATGCTAGCACTTTACTATTCAAAGAATCAGAGTATTCAATCACCTGGCCCTTCCAACCTACCCTAGGTGGGCCCCTGCTTGAGCAAGCAGGGTCAACTTCCGGCTTCAATGATCAGTTCTTTTCCATACCTACCATCACCACGAATGTTCGTGACGAAGCCAAGCACTACAGTCCTGGTGATATCTATACTAATGAACAATTTCTTGCATTCCTTCAAAATCTTCTCCCTGGTCTAAACGCGGACGATCTTTCCGACCTAGAGGCGTTGTACCCGGACCCAGCGATCAGCGTCGATGGCCCATATGCCTACAGCCCCAATTCAACGCAGTATGATCGACTTTCCGCTGCACTTACAGACTTCATGTATGTGTGCCCCGGCCAAGAAACAGCAGTCCGCATGTCGTCCACCGGTGCCCCAGTCTGGAAGCTCAACTTCGCTGTCAACAACACTTTCCCTACTTGGAAGGGTATCCCACATACTGCTGACACAAAGTACACGTGGTTTGAGCCGAGTGGAGCTGGTGGCGTGCAGTATCCGGAAGTCGGCAAAATTCTTCATGGGTATTTTGCAGACTTTGTTGCCCTGGGTGACCCGAATGCCGGGAAGCGAGCAGGCGCGCCAAAATGGCCGAAGTACGTTGATAATTACCAAGAAGGGGCTCCAGGCCTGCAGCTGAGGATGGAAGCGTTTGGCAATAGCAGAGTGGAAGGAGATGGGAATAGGAGAGTACAATGTGAGTGGTGGAGAGGCGAGAAAAGGGCTGCGAGGTTGGAAAAGTAGACATGGTGAGATGCAAAGCTACAGCATCGTAACCTAGAATGATAACTAGTAATGTTGTTCATATTGCTGCATATCCAATTATGCCTTAGTATCAAGCACTTGTAGGCGTGCTTTTCAGGCCTCTAGCTCTCCGTTCTGCAATGACGTAGAAGATGCTACCATCAAAGATAGCTCTTATATCTTCTTTCATCATCCTGCCATCTTCAGGCCAGAGCATCAGATATGTTGCACCCCCTAGGATTGTTGAGCTGAATTCCAAAGAATATGGATCCCTACTTACACTCGAATATTGCGCCACCCCAACCAACCGGATCTGAAACATTACGCTGCCCTTTCAGCATATTTATAACATCGCAGATTGTTAGATAATTTCTGCCATCCGCATACTTTGTGAATATCTCTTCAAACTTTTGTGGGATATAGCGTCCCTCATTGTCATATGTGCCCGTATCACCTCCGTGCTTCGTTCTGTGCATGTTTATGAGGTTGATTCGGAAAAAGGGATCGGGCAGCCAGCCTAACGCGGTTGGATAAGAGAAATTAACGTGAATGATGAAAGCGGCGATGATCGAGAGAACGATGCCAAAGCCAACCCGGTAAAATCCAACAAATGTATCGTACGGCCAAATGACTCCGTCACGATCCTGATCGAAAAAGTCGCAGTGTTGTTGGAGCACGGTTTGATGAGAATGCTGGGCAGCCCATCCGTGGGCCAGGGTGCCGTATGGAGATTCTGCCGAAGGAGCGATGTTTACACGTGCCGTTCCTACCGTAGTAAGTATGATCGGTAGGAAATAGAAGCTAAAACTCAGTACCTGGGTTTAACAGCTTGCTGTCCCTGGGTGCAATATACGGTTTGCGCTGTTCAGTAATACGTGCTGGCTTGATTGATCGCATAATCACACGCTCTGGCATTATTTCTCCATCTTCATTTCCGTCCGTATAGTATTCAATCTCCCGCATTTTTGTAGCCATCTTCTTGGTGGTAGTGATAGTGAGTGTGCGCGAGATGGGATGGTTTTCCAGACACGTTTTGGCGGTAACGCTCGGTCGCGCTTCTGTTCGTCTGCAGACTGAACCACTTGCCTTTCCACATGCTTCAATGCTTACAGTCATGACGTCATGAAAACACGATAATATTTGGTTGATGCATCGCCTTGTCACTCCTCGGATCACACTTCCGGCCTAATCGCCAGCCACCGCTTGCGCTCTCGTTTTGCAAAGCTTCTTTTATTACCAGTATCGGATTCATTTCCTACCTAACCGTATTGGCACTAGGCATAACGACAGCCAACCAGTCAAAACCATCGCTATTCCTCCACCAACTTCACCATGTCTCTCTATGAGTGTATTATCTACATTCTGAGAGCAATTCTCAGAGTTGGAATCTTCATTGGCAGACTCGTGAGCTTGTCACTCATGATCACTTCCGTCTCACTTTTCTACCGCTACCTATGCTCACAACGGCTGCTAGGTGAGCGATCGCTTCAACGGGGCAAGAACACTTATTCGCAAGACCAATGTAAGAAACGAACCAAAGCCCGATGGCTAGAGGCCCGGCAATGGACCGCGTAACCAAGAGCACATCCTGAGGCATATCAAGCACACTGTTCTTTTCAACAAACTCGCGGAGTGGCTTGACCACCGGCGCTCACTGAGTGCTCGTATACAAGAGCAGGGCACCATGGAGCGTTTCCTCGCAGGAACCGAGCAAGAAAAGATCGCCATCTTCATCGAATATTATGACATCGACATGAATGAATTCTACCCCGACGATCCTGCCGCCTACAGCTCATTCGACGCATTCCTCCAGCGAGTATTCAAAGAAGACGCTAGGCATCTCGACGACGACGACCCAGCCAAAGCCTACATGTGCGCGGACTCCAACATCTCGATACACGAGAACGTTTCTGCAACGATGCAGATCAAAATCGAGGGCATGAAGTTCTGCATCCCCACCCTCGTCGAGGCCGTCGACTTGGGCATGGTCTTCGACGGCGCAACAATCGTATGGTTCCATCTGGGCCCGCAGCACTGCCACCGTTTCGTCAGCCCGGTGTCAGGAACAGTCGAGAATTTTGCAAGATTGCCCGCGATTCCGGTCCGCAGAGACAACAACGACACGACCATCCTGGCGCGCGAGGGCATCGTCATCAGAACTCCTGACTTCGGACTCGTCTTGGTCGTTGTCCTCGCGACGGATCCCAATAACGGGCAGTATGATATACCTACTTGCATTCTAGCACCGGCTAACAAACCCCAGTATAGCAGATCAGTTCATCAATCCCGAAGTCTCGATTAGCGCGGGCGAAGAATTCGGGCGTTTTTTGTATGGCGGTCTATCTATTATTGTCGCGTTTGAGAAAAACCGCATCAAGATCGAAGACCATCTGCTTGATCAGAGTGTATTCAAGTTTCCGAAAGCTGTCAAGGCGGGTCAGACGCTTGGGCGTGCAACGAAGCCGGCGGCTCGTGAACCGGCAGCTGAAAGCGAGGAACCGATGCAACTTATGGAAGAGTCTGGTAGTGCGGACGAACAACAGGAGTCTTTGAATGTTGACATGGCAGACACAGGCGACACTGCGCAGGGATGAGAACAATACATTAATACAGATGGGGACAGAACGATTGTAGTGCGCGAGTTGGATAGGCCTTCACAAGGCAAAGGCAACACTCTGCTAGAAATGTAGTCGTGCTATCTAACATCACTCTCAGAACCGATCTAGCATTCGCTATCCAAGAACATTACAATAAATAATTCAACATTCTCAGCATGCAAGATAATAATATGATGATATTGAGTCTGATCTAGGGTATAGAGTCCTCCGTACCACGTACTCCCAAGCAAAACCCAACCCCCTCCATTCCATGACTTGGTCTTATCGTGGCTAGTTCAATACTCTGCTCTTACGGTGACCATATGAATTGTGAATATGCGCTGCTATGCTCCTAGCGGCGCGTTTGGAGGGTATAGGGGACATATGTGCTCATGATCCTTGTCGTTTGTCCAGCACGTTTAAAGTGGGGAAGAGACTGCGTTCTTGCGTTCCTGCGTTCGGTTTCGGCTTTGCGATCTCGGCTCTTGCTCGCTGGTAGGATTCCTAGCTATGTATTTGCATATGGGTTGGAAAATAGCAAGGGCATGCGTGGCTTTGCGACTCGGTTATCGGGCTGGTTCCAGCATCTTGGGACGGCCGCGTTCGCGCTCACGTTCGCGGCCTAGGTCATCGTACTCGCTGTCTTCATCGTCGTAGCGTCGGCGGCGCTCACGATCGCGGTCTCGAGCTCGGTCGCGGTCGTCGTCGTCGCGATCATCCCTAGAGCCGTAGTGGCTTCGCTTGTCGCGGTCATCGCGATCGCGTTCGTCGCGCTCGCGGCCCTCGTACTCATCTTCTATGCGTTTGTCAGTTATTGCTCGAAAGGACTATCTCAGATGACGTACCCCGGCGCTCGCGAATCTTCTTGGTGCGGTCGGCTAGTTTCTGAATTTCTTGCTTGGTCAAGACACGCAGTACGATGACGCAATCCATGCGCTCTTCAAAACGCTCCTTCGCCTCTTCTAGTGCCTCGGGGTTAACAAGACGGCGGTCGATTCTTGTCCAGCGAGCACCAATCGGTATATCCTTGCCCTTGAGGGCGTCCTTGTGTGGCGCCACACCCTCGCGAATTGGTTCGGGCTCTTCAGGGAACTTTTCTGTAGGTTTCCGTAGAATGCCTTTTACGGCGGGTTGAGGTTCTTTTGGTGGTGCAACAATAGCAACGCTCTTGCTTGGCTGATCCGCTTGGAGCTTGTCGAACGAGTCTGGCTCATGAGTAAGATTGGCATCGTAGATACTTGAGGAGCGTTCATCGTAGCGCGAGCTAGTAGGTGCAGAGGCGCGAGATCGCTCTTCAGGGCCACGGGAACTGTCTCGGTCGTCGTTTCGTCGACGCCGCTCTCGCTCGCGGTCTGAGTCGCCTTGATCACGATCGCGGGTGCTGCGGCTCTTTTCGGCTTCTTGCTGCACACGACGGCGATATTCTTCGTCAGGGTCAAGTGCAGCCTCTTTTGGGGCTGGATCTCTCCGCCGTTCCGCATCTCGACGTTCTGTATCTCGATCGACATAATGACGAGGTCGCTCATCACCGCTGCCTTCGGAAGATGGTGCCTTCCTGTTAGATCTCTCTTGTTCGTCCTCATAACGCCGCTCACGAGGCTTGCGGTCGGTATCGGTTGCAATGTCACGGCTTTCCTCCGCCCGCCTTTCGCGCTTCTCATCGCGTTCATCGGATCGACGTTTGTGTCGATCGTCGGCTTTATCTCGACTATCACGCTCATCATAGGCTCTTCGTCGTTCACGTTCTCGCTCGCGCTCCTCAGATGAATTACGCTCCTCGCGCTCTTTCTCGCGGGACTTCATGTAGCCTGCAGCGCCCAAAGTGGCAGCCACGCCCGTGGCAGCACCAGCAACGGCAGGCACAAAGCCACCACTTCCTTCACGTTCACGTTCACGGGGACGTGTGTCGTAGCTATCGTATGTTGCCGGGGAAGCAACAGTCTCTCGCTCACGTGGGGTCCGAGGCTCCGGTAAGCGAGCGTCAGCATGGTGAAGAGCGTGGTACTGAGAGCCGTACTCCGCAGTTCGGGCTGGAGCCGTCTCGTGAGCACTCCACACAGGCTGGTCTAGATTGTGATGGTCATGAACAGGATTGCTCGGGGCGATGCCAAACCCACGTGATGCCACATTGTGGTCGGGAATGTGGCTGCCGCTATGTCTCTTGTTCTCCACCTGTCGGTCCCGGCGGTCGTATGCGTCATGGTAAGTATCTCGGCGAGGCTCATGCAGCTCTTGATGGATCGCCGGGGCATGGTGGCGGGTGGAGGATGACCGCAAGGGAGCAGTCGTGTCTTGGTATGGCTCGTATTTGGGTGTTTCGCGTGATCGTTCCTTTGAGGACGACCGTATATGGGATCTGGGGATGCTGTTGTTGATCTTATCGAAGCCACGCACAGAAGGCGGCGGGCCAAGCTCGCGAGTAGAGCTGCGTGGGGGGCGGTCCACGATCATGCTGGTGGGGCGGGCACCGCGCTCTAGACTGCCGGCACGAGGGCGACGCCATGCAGGCTCTGTGTCTCGGTACATGCTTGCAGGGTCAGTGTAGGAGTAGCCGTCGCCCAGATCGGTAAGTCGAGCAGGAGGCTTGACGGCGTTGTGGTAAGCATTATACCCCCTATCATAGCTGTCCCTGTGGTGGCGTGAAGACTCGACCTCGCGCTCTGCCACGAGCTGGGTCGATTTGCTAGTGTCGTCGACGCTATAAATCTTCTTGTGCTGAGTGCGCGTGGGGCCTTGGGCAATGTAGGTCTCGCCGCGCTTGTCCCATGACTGCGAAAGCGGGCTGGACGGGCGGTGCCCATGTGGTGTATATGGCGTGCGTAGGGGCATCGAGGTAGTGCTGACGGTGGGTCTTGCCATGGCTTCGCCGGTATTTCGTCGAGGCCGGCCGTAGGAAGTGAGGCTATTTGTCCGCGAGCCGGTAGAGCTGCTGGGCAGGTAGTAGGTGGATTGGTGGTGGTAATGGGGAGAGCTTGGAATTCTATCCGCGCTGGATCGCGGGGAGCTGGGGCGGCCATAGTAGGTAGAGTCATAGTACTGATCCACAAAGGTGCCCGTCGAGGACCTTGCCGGGTTCGCATAGTGGCGCGGCGACGAGGGCCGCCTGTATCTCGAGTCCATAGCGGTAGTGGGCTCTAGGGGGAGGGTTGATACGCGGAGCTGAACGGTGGCCGTCTGGGCGCCGGGTTGCGTTGAGAGATTGAGACTGTTGCGAGGCGGAAGCGGGGGTTTGTCAAGACTGCTGTTGCGCTTAGACTGCGAAGGGACGAGGCTACCCAACATGGTGTCAGCCGTGAGGAATGGGATGAGAACGAGGCAGAGCCGGCACAGACGACAAACAAGTACAGTCGACGTCGGTCGCAGAACTTATCCTCACTTGGACATACATTCTACTTGGTACCCCTGCTCACTTGGGTTTCCTTGCTCCCCAGGACTAGTGGGCGGTTTGGGCTGCAGACTCCAGAGTATGGCCGCCAGTAGGACTCTGAAACGGGGATCGGGCGAGGTTGGGTTATTTCAGGCTTGGGATTTGACCGCCTGCATTATTTTGAAGAAATGAAAGAGTGGTGTGGCATTGGGCGACAATGCAGAAGGCCTGGTGGCCAACGCCGGCTATGTCATCGTCCACGCTAAAGCCTTCAGGGTCCAGCTTCACAACCACGCTGCCACCTGCAGCCCAACGGCGTGACTCGTCCGGCGTGCACATTATTCAGCGCACCACCACCTGAACCGAACACGTTGCACACATTTTGGGGGTTTTCTCCCATGATTGTCATGGCAATGTCCATCCCCCGTATACCAGCATACCCGACACTTTGCTTGGCGCCTGTCGAAATTCACCACAGTCACCTCCTGTAGTTGTTGCCTCCTGCAATAGGCAGCACTGTTCTGTTCCCAATTAATTATTATAATGCTAGCAGTCTCTGTATATCCAGGGTGCCGTAACGTAATAGGCACATGTAAGACGCAGGCTTCGACAGTACATGGCAACAACAAAAAGTAAGCAGCCCTGTAGAACCAGATCGGCGTATGCAAACAAGTCCTTGTGGCACCATGGCTCGCCTCACGATGCAAGTTGCGCATCTCACGCACCTCTTCTGGCTGCGATCATCTTTCAAGCATTACTCATTTACCGACGACGTTTATACGGTTTTGAACAACACATCAATTCTCCACCACTACGGTACACACTCCTCCGATCGTCTGCAGCCTCACGGACTGCGCTCAATATGATCCACACGCGCGCCCTTCTTGGGCGCATCACCATGCTCTGAATCTGCGTCGTGCGTTTGATCCTTGAGCTTCTTTGCTCGAGACCTTGACGGCCAAGTATCTTGAATGCAACCCTTTATTATATTTCCTTCGAACAGAACACCAATAGACTCGAGCGGTACGCCCTTCGTCTCGGGGACGCAAAATACCGTCCAGACGCCCATGAGAATACACAGAGATCCAAATAGTAAGAAGGTGCCATATTTGATATCCGCAAGCATAATAGGCGTAATTTTGGCAATCACAAAGTTAAATAGCCATTGTGTCATGAGGCTGGCCGCCATGACAAGGGATCGGACGTGATTAGGTGAGCACTCCGAACTTAGAATGAACGGCACGGGGCCCCATCCTGCATATTGTCAGTCCCTGGTGTAGATCAGTCAAACGGGGCGACGTACCAAACGAGTAGAAGACAACGAAGAGGTATACGCAGATGATCGCAAAGATGGAATTGCCATCGAGCGTGCCGGTTGGAGGATGCACAGCGCTGTTTATCCCAATGTACATCATAGCAAACGCCTGACCCATTGACCCAACCAGGAGACTCCACTTGCGGCCGAGCTGTTCGGTAAAGGCCATCAGTCCAACCGCCGTAACCACGATTTTAACAATGCCATAGACGCCAGTGGCGAACAGGCTTGACGACGTGCCAGCAAGGCCGATCGTCTTGAAGATCTGTGGAGCATAGTAGTTTATCGAATTAGTACCTATGAATGCTCAGTTTTCCGCACTAAGCCATTGGCTGGTGTGCGTACCTGTCCATTGCTGCCAGAACATCAATATCACGCCAAACGAGGTGCGATAGAACATCTTCTTGCTGGATCCGACAGCCTTAATTTGTGCAGTCAATGACATTTTCTCGTGTCCATTGAAGTCCTGGATAATCTCGTCCAGTTCTTGGACGACATCCGTGTCGTCTGTTGGTTTGCCACGGACTTGAGACAGGGCTTGTGCAGCGTCCGTAATTCGGTTCTTTTCGACGAGCCAACGGGGGCTTTCGTTCATGAAGAGGATTCCAGCGAGAAGAATGGCGCCCGGGAGGATCTGTAGAGCAAATGGAATACGCCATTTTGCCTCGTTGGCAGGGTCTGTTATGTCCAAATTTATTGAATAATTGACAAAGAAGGCGAGACATATGCCGGTAACATTAAAAAGTTGCTGTTTGGGTCAGCCTTACTCAAGGCTTCACATTTCACAAAACTTACCATGCAACCAATACAGCGACCTCGAATCTCCTTCGGAGCATTCTCTCCAATATAAGTCGGCACAACTGCGCTGATCAATCCTACGCCAAACCCCCCAATGACGCGCCCAACGTAAAGTTGAGGCAGATTTCCTCCAAAAATCAATGTCTGAACCAGAGATCCCACAATGAAGATGACATCCGCAATAATAATAGCGGTCTTCCTTCCAAATGTATCGCTAACATAGAACGATGCAAGCGCGCCGAAGAAACAGCCGGCCTGGAGGACCGAAACGATGTTTCCTTGCAGGTTCGCAAAATCTTTGCTCTTTGGGTCGAGATGGAATGATTTTTGGAACGCGTTCATCGTCAGCACACCCCCAATGAGGCCGGTGTCCCAGCCGAAAAGCATGCCCTGTTTCTATTAGCATCGGTCTAGATAACAGGGTGGGGTTGCATTACACCAAAGGATGCGATTGCGGTCAGCGTGTACGCCCGGCGATAAGCTTTGATGTCGCGCCATACGGCAGGCAGATCGAGCTTCGCCATGTTTGCGATAACGGTGCAATGTTTGGCGAGTGCGAAGAGGGTCGACTTGTTCGTGCCAAAACAAGCTGGCTAGGATTCAATAATCGGGCACGACCAGGTTAATATATAACGACGATCCGTACCCTCGGATGACAAGCAAAACCCGTTCAAAGTGTGGGGACGAACATACCTTGGTTTAGATTCTCCGGGGCCCCAATTCAAAAGCCGCCGAACCTGCCGATAGGTCTGGCTAGCGTACAGGTAAGGTATCAGCCGATGCAAAATGGCTGAACATGGGAGGCAAAATATGGATAGGTTCTGCTACTTGCTGTGGTGACGGCGATTTCTCGGCACTTGCTATGGTGTATTCGAATTCGATGTCTTTTCGAGCTGGGGTAAGCTGCAGACCTGCCCTGCAACCCGCGAAGCAGCGTCGCATGCGGCTATGCGGTTATCGGGACATGTACACACCGTTATTAACAGAAACTAGTTCCGCTTCGGGGCCTGCGCATTGCTAGGAATGGTGATTCAAGAATGGATTGTCGGTGTCTGAAGTTATGCATCGCGGCAACGGAACCTTGAAGATTGGATAGCCGACAACAGCTGAACTTCAAACACCGACCTCCGCATACTCTCCACTTCGCCGTCGGCTTTCTCCACGTTTTCTCCATGTTTTTTGTACGACGCGGGCAATGCTAGCATCAATCGAGCTTCTAGAGAGGTTTATTGCGGCCAATTCGGTGACCGCTATGATGCTATTTTGCATACCCGCGCCGAAATTTCGCTCCAGAGGAACCAGTACGTAAAAGATAATCTAGAAGCTTGGACGCATATTGTTGAATACATTGTACTTCTCATCACTAGTAGATACCAATTGGATATTGTACTGTAATGTCAAGTTCAATCGCCTGAAATAGAGTACTTACTCGAAAAGAAGAACTCTGTGGGTTTGACAACGTTGTCTACCACACGAGACAAAATGACGTTCTCTTGACCTGTTGAAGTTAGTTGGGTTCCTTGCCTAACTTTGAGCACTATAGATTTGCCTTTTGGTAAACCAAAAGAGAGGAAAATCGCTCTCCTGGCATCAAGACTATATGTGTGCAATAGAAAATGTGGGAACAACATAACTAAGAGTCACAAGTTACTCCTACCTCAATTATGATTTTGCCCAAAAAAAATGTTATAAGTAATTTGCGGGCTATTAGGCTACTACATCACAAGGAGTGTACTCACCCCGCAGCTTAAGTAGAGAAACTGAACCTTATAGTTAGGTTACCTTTTGCCGGCATGGCAAGGAGCGTAGAAGGAGGTTACTGTGGCGTAGCCTTCACAGCTTGAATGAAGGAATAGACCCTTATAGACGGGGCGCCATTCACTGGCGTGACAGATGAACCCAAGGGAGGCATACATATACAAGCGTTTCGTTTGGCCGACCTCGGGAACTCGATGAGCATGTACTCGAGGACTCAGGGGCCGTGCGTTTGATAGATTGAGGAGGCTAGAGCTAGGTAATTTTGCTACAACAACAAGGAGACTTTCTTGGAGCGCCAATAAATGCCGGAGCCAAGGCTAGCGAGAGCGAAGAGGCTCGCCACAACCAATTCCAGCCGGCCCTCTAAATGACCCGGCTACTCGCCATACATGACTTAATGACAGTAATTGAAATTTTTGGGCCGATGAGTTATACTACCTATTTTTAAGCAGTCCGTAATGACAAACAAATTGGAAGCCTCATAGCCCTAGTATCGAGCTAATACCCTCGGTAAGGCTTGCCAAAATCTTTGGACCGCCCGCAACTGAGACCAATGTGGTCTTGTAAGTATCACTAGGCGGTGTGTGTCAGTGGTTTTCATACACAAAAAATCGAATGGGAGACTTACACCACAACCGTCCCTGCCTCAGGTACCGGCTGGGGGCCGGAGGCGATCAGTTGTACTATCATTGCACCCAAAGAGGCCAGCGTTATCGGTGCGGCGCTAGGTCTCCATCCCAAAGCATATGGCAGCTTCTCCTGCTCGAAAAGGCTACGGACGTAACTAAGTTTCGCTTTGCCGGATAAGAGACCGCCCATGGCCTGGATATATAGAGCATTTTCTCCATAAGAGAGAACTACTTCGCGCGCACCATACTTGAAGGTGGGATTGCGAGTCAAACTATCGTTGAACCTTGCAAACTTTGCTTTCGACGCTGTAGGAATATCGGTCATTGTCTTCCCGTCAAACATTCGCAGATACTGTTGCCAGCTGACGCTATCGAATTGTTGAGCACTTCCAAACGCAGCATCTTTGCGAGACATGCTAGCATCGTGTTCAATGGCAATGAGGTCGCTCAAATCGAACGAGCCACTCCCTGGATTTGGTGAAGTGGCTAGAGCAACACCACTTAGAGCAACAGTAACTTCGGCGCCGACATTCAGCCCTTCTGATAATCCTTTGACTAGATGAGGAATCGTCATATTGCGGCCGTCGCGGTTGAGGAAGCCATGGTTTGCCAGAGCTATATGTATGCAGATTAGCGTCATTGAACGTAGGTTGGTCGATTGTTTTTATACCATTAAGTGCAGGACAAGGTGACCGAACTAGAATCTAATCAGCGCGAATTTACACACGAACTTCAGTGTGAATATACCATCGTACAGACCTGGAGGAGTGAACGACGTGAATCGAGCATCGTCAGCAGGAGCCGGTGCCAAGGACGTGAGAAGGCCAGTTATATCCAGCGGCAGCCCTAAAAAATTGCCAGACGCGATGCCGATACTTAAGGATGCAAACGCAATGAATGCTATACCCATTGTGACGCGACTAAAATACACACGCTGAGGGTGGGATGCGAAGTGCGAAAACCCAGGCGTGGGATTCCCTCGCCTTTAGATCCAATAACCGCATGGCGAAAGCCATACTCATTGACTGGAGCTCTTTGGCACGTAAAGGGGTTGCATGTTGTGTTCATTAGCTATCTCCTGCTGTTCGAAGATCTCAATGGCTGGAGGTTGATGGGGTGGCGTAAACAAGGTGATTAAACTTCTTGGGCGCCGTCTTTCGCGAATTCTTGAGATCCAATCAACAAATTCCAAGGTTAGGTTACTCCATGCCAAGGTTTAATATCTCGGCACCCTACAATCTCGGTTAGCTTACTGCCTTGCGCCTCCGCGATCATGCACTTCTAGACTTTCTTACTGAGTTTCATAGCGAGGAAGGTGCTTGAAAATTGCTCAAACTACTCGAGCAACCCCTCTGCTTCAACTGGATCATCGTAGTAGGTATGCAGCATATATCAGCACTCAGTATGAACCAGAACCAATATTTGCCCAGCGTATATCCGCGTTTGTAACGGCGCGGAGGTTCGGTGGTAGGTCTTTAGGCTATGCCGTCAACTGCAGGCTGGAGCTATTATCGGCACACAAAATTAGCCCGTGGACTAAAGTTTATCGTGAGCAAAGGTTTACGCCGTAGAAGTACTAAAGAATTAATCGACTCCTTGGTACGCTCAGCTCTCAACATGGGTTGAGGAATTTAAGTAGTAAAGAGTAGGTGTTGCGTTGCAGTATCGCGGTAGGCGGAAGCTTGTTAGCGCTTGGTATTATGATTAATTAAGCCAATTCGCGGGATCCATTAAGTTTTTAGGGCTCATTGTAATAGCAGATAACCCAACCATCTTACTATTAACTACACCTTGACATACAACAAGCAGGACTACCGAGCAGCCCTCAGAAATCAGTTTCTTTGACTAATAAAAGTATCATAGATATATGGACCCGGCCATAGCTTCGTTACATGATTTGAGAGAGCGGTCAACAGGTAACCAGGAAGAGCTACTGGGTAAAGCAAATAGCCGATACAAGCTGGCTAATACGCATATAGGATATGAACAAAGTCCATCAGTGGTTCGATTTGGTGGGGAGTTAATGTGTCGTGTGAAGTTAGGTACTAGGTAAGCAGATGGCAGAGTAACGTTGTTTTCGGGGCTTATCAATTTCCTGAGACCAACGCCTCTCCCTTACATCTCTGTCTCACTTCAACTATCTACCAGCTCCATCATTGGCCAGAAAATCTATATTGGATGACTGCAGAAAAGTTCCAACAACCATTGGTCGCCTGACACGTACCTATCAGCATCTATATCAAGACAAGTTAGTCACGCTCACCACAGCACTAAACTTAGAAGGCTCTTTCTTCTACCCTACACCTCATACCTAATTTCAAGCTCTCTAACGCCAAAAACATGCAGAAAGGACTAGATTACCCACTCCAGCAAGAGACTGAGGTTGACCGATTGGCCAATCAGCACGGTGTCATCAAAGACGTAATGGGAAAGCTAGTCATGGCATTCATTACCCTAAGCACTCCGCACCGCATTCTGGATTCGGCTACCGCTGATGGTAAGTTAATTGTGTTGAACAGGGCAAACCTCCATGTTATTTTTGGCTCCTACACTAACCCAAAGTCCTGCTACATAGGCACATGGATCCGCGATCTTGCCACTTCGACTGCGCCTGTACAGCACCAGTTTATTGGCATAGACATTGATCCTACTCCATTCCCCGCACAACCTTCCTCTAGCCAGTCATATCAAGCTCAGGATATTAACAAACAATAGCCCGAGGAATGGCACTAGAGTTTCGACTTTGTCCATCAGCGTCTTGCTCTCAATGGACACCTCAGAAAGCATAGCGTCGGCCTCGACAGCCGTAGTGATTCGCTCTCTGCCTCCTTCGTACCGTAGCGACATGGCATTTACAATAGTGAGGCTCGTTCCATCAGCCTGACCAAGTTTTAGTCGCTCAAAACATCTGGTTTGGAAAAGCCGTCACACCTGACGCTAATGCTATTGACAAATTCGATTATGGGTTCGGTAATAGCATTGCCTGGAGGGACTTGAAGAAGTCTTTTGTATTTTTCTCGCACAGTGTGACAAGCATCGTAGGTCATTGTGCGGACTTGACTGGCTTCCGAGTGCTCTTGCTTCTCTAGAGCGATGTTATCTACGTACTCCGTTGGTAGCACACTAGAGTCTCCGGTCAGCGTGACATCATGAGTGTCTTGTATAAAGAAGTCAAATTCAAACTGCTCCTGCTTGGCTACCGCATCGATATCGTACTTGCATCTAGGGACGTCGGGGTTATGTGAGCCGAAATCCTGCTCTCGAAGGGACCCAGAGTTGGCTTGAGCATTTGTGCTACCTTGAATTGTAGCACCATTGTCGACAAGAGCTACCACCGGTGATGGAGCCTGCTCGACTGAAGCCGTTTTAGGGAAATCGAGGGTGGTAGGAGGCATTATTAGCTCTGTCCTCGACGGCGACCCCCATACCTTTTCTCCTCCTAGTGGAGGCAAAGCGTGAGATGTCCTGTCTGTATGTCGCAAAACGACGTCCCAAGCTCATAGGAGCAAGCGATACTTTCCCCTTTCAGCAAGTGTCGCATTTGGCAGAAGGGGTAGAAACACCTTGCGGTATCAAAGATTTCACTACTAGAACCTCTGCTCTCTTTTGAGTTTTAACTCTGTCAGTCATGGTGGTTACAATACGAGACATGGTTTTAAAAAAAAGCACTCTGAAATAGACAGGCTAAAACGCCACAGAAAAGAACTTTACCCAAGCAAGAGTTCGTCGAGGTTTTTAGTTTATACTCTACCCGAAGAAAGTTTCACTTTGAAATCAAAGCGTTTACTCACTTAAACGGGTGGGCAATGTGGCTGGTGATCCGATCGCCGGCCAAGACACAATACACCTCAACTATTTGCAGCTACGTGAGGAGTTTGTGAGGCAGGGGCGATCGAGGAAATAACAAACACGTGATCTCAAACATCAACGACCGTTTCACGCATTCTCTCTCACGGCATATATGTCAAAGTGCGGGCTTTCTAATGACTTCCCATTCAAGTTGATAGGAGGGAGAATGTAATGTTTGTTGCTATCACAACAATACAAAGATCTACAATCACCTAGTAGAGCAACATACTAGGTGGGGTTCCCGAAGGTGGTGAAGGGGCGAAGAGCAGAAAGAGGTACGGCAAAAACTTACGAATGCAATACTGGCTTTATTGCCCTATCTCGATTTCGCTGGTTGATGTGAATGATGTCTACAGGTCGTCTTAGTACCAACACTAACCTACCACTTTAGCAAGGGCAAGAGTTCCTTGTACTAATGTAAGGCATCAAATAAACGTCCACCATTACGTCCCCTACACAAAACGTCGAGAATAGTTGACTTCAAGCGCAGCGAGAAAGAATAGCAAGATTGGGCACGATCAGCACGATGCACAAGTCACGAGACTCGTTAAATCCACCGCACTCCGGCCATCCTGGCTATAGCTGACCGTGGTATCCCATGGCACAACAAAAGCGAGGAAGAAACTACATGAAAATTTCCAGATGTGGGGAATAAAATAAGAATATGACATCCGTAAACACCTAATGGGATATATGCGAATCGTAGTGGCGTCTGTGGAACCGGTGAGGAACTGTCTTCACAAGAGAGGACAGTTGTTGCAGGAACATAGATGGGGGGTGTATAGAAAATATATTGTGGTTGGTGTTGTGCGAATCGCAGTCCTCTTGCTCACGACTGATTTATCTAACGCTTTATACCCAGTCCGATGCAAAAACTCCATGTCAGTCCGCAGCCTACTATTATCGGCCTTATCATTAGTTCGTAGAGTGCTATATTCCAACGCGACAAACCTAGTCCAGAGGACGTGTGTATCCACTCCCAAGTAAATATTCTTGCTTTTACCAGCGTCCGCGATCTACTTCTCACATAGTTGGCGGATTATAACGAAGTTGACGCGCAGAGTCCTTTTGAGCATTTACAAGGGTCTTTTTATAGAATTGAATTCGGTTAAGACGACGCTAATTCGTCTTGTGTCGTGGAGGACCTCAGTAATACCACTCATCGGAATATCTAGAATGAACGGTTAAATTCTACATCGTATTACAAAACCTACTAGTAGTAGGATCTACAATGCCTAAAATAATTAAGTTTCTTCGCTAAGCGCACTACTTTGTATTCCAAGGCTGTTCTGGAACGCTAAGCCAAAATTCATTAATTGAGCGCTCCATTTGTCCTCGCCCAGCTTGGAAAGTCTTGACACGTCACTGCGATTTGATGATAGAGCCTTAGCTTTAAACTGCTATCAATTGGAACATTGATTGTCACGAGAAACACCGGAGACCAAGGCTCCATAGTGTCCAGTCAAAACTATGTACAAATACCTCGGTTTCTGCCAAAATTTCATGACAGATTTATCTGCATCACCTGTTCAAAAATGAAGGTCTCAGTCTCTGTTTTCCCCATCCTCCTCACCACTGCCGCTATTGCATCGCCTCTCAAGCTTACAAAGCGTCAATCTACTACCTGGCAGTACTCTTGTTCGAAGGGCGCTGCTCCTAGTAACTTCAAAGCTTTCGACCTGGGTGGCTGCACTGCCCAACTCAGTTTCAACAAAGATCAATATATAGGAGTCCAATGGGCCTTTGAGGCAAAGTACGCTGATGGCAGCGTTATCGAGCACAAGCCCTTCCGCGACACCAGCAACTTCGGAGTCAGCGATACATTCTACCCCTACCTTGGCAATAATTTCATCGTCCGTCTTCCAGGTAGCTCGGCTTTCACCGCGGTACATGAATTTAGCAGCATTTGTAAGAGAGAACAGACTCCGGTCTCCTGGCGTTTTTATACCACATCAGCAAACAGTGCTTGCTCGTCATCGAGCTATCGGTACACGACCGGCCATATTCAAACCGTCGTCGGTGTCCGTCCTGCCAAGGTTGGCGGGGTCTCACTGGGAAGAGCCAACGATGCTGGCGATTTTCAAGTTAGCTGGTCAGCGGTTTCGGGAGCAGCTGCATACTCGGTGATTGTTGAATATCCAACTGGAACTGATGATTTGGGTGGAGCCTATCTGAACGTCCGAGGTGCAAGAGTTCAAGGATCCATGAATCAAAATATACCCACGTCAACGCGAAGAACTGATGTAGCTCGAAAAGCTGTTGTCCATTGCGTAAACTCACAAGGGGTATGGTCATTCACAAATGACGTACGGCCCGTTTCCGCAAAACTGGTAAAGAAAAGACTTGAGTGGAGAGTATGAGGAACTATTGAAGGTGTCTTGTCTTTGTGAGCTATGTGCTCCGCTTATGTTGAAATAAGTACTGACAAGTCTTCGAATAATTTATGCGGTCTTTAAAGTATATACGCGGAATAAGAAGTGATAATCGTCGAACACATGCGCTATCTGACTCAACCACTTGATAGCCAAGCATCCCGAGGTCCATGCGTCATTCCTGCCAAATAATGTAGCCGGCTCACACATTACGCGACTTGTCACGGCGCCATTAAACTTAGAAGTAACTGCTTGTAGACGGGGGGAATTTGCGATAGGAAGTTCTGACGCCGAATGCTGATCTTGGTTACCCGTCATCGAGCAACTGGAAGAAGAGCTACTTCGAGAACACATCAGTCATAGATAAGAGAGGACGCTCTCTAACTACTCAGACTAAAGTATTGTGTCAAAGAGATTTCGGTGAGCTGCAATGAGTGTCAGACCAGGATTTTGGTCTCTTTTGTGTCATAAAGCCTTGTCTTTAAAAGCTACCCAACCCCTATTCCGGATTCACACTTTCAAAGACTCTCCAAGGTCTGGTTCCCTACAGCATAGCATTCGTTTTTCAACGATCTTGTACTTCCGAAGCGTTCCTCTACATTACGGCAGCTATCATAGCATGATCTTGCGTTTCACACACTGCTTTATCGCGGTCTCGCTTACTATATCGGCTTTTGTAAACGGAGACGTCGAAGCAGCATCAGCGGCACCGGCCGCACCATCGACTTTGCTGACCGTGTGGCCTTTCCCAAGCTCCAAGCCACTCACCCAGCCCCCCTCGATAGTCTCGTCTCTTGCCCCATCGCCATCTGCATCGCCGACCCAGAACTCGTCATATGGGTGGGTCAAAGAAAATGGCCATACGTTCGGCAAGGTTATAATTCACAACCACTGCGGAGAGACTTTCTATCTCTATTCGATCGGAAGCTTTCCCCTCGGTGGGCGCCCGGCAAAAGACAAAGGCTGGGGAACGCCGCAAGAAGAAGTGGTGCACAAGATCGACGCCCACGGCTCATACAGCGAGCCATATCGCATTACCTGCGCGAAGAAGACAGTCGATCCAAACGAGGATCTGTACTGCGCGTCAGACGACAAACTCGCCGGCCAAGGCATCTCGATGAAGATAACGCGAACCGCGGGCAACTTCACAGACATCTTGCAAGTCGAGTATGCGTTGACGAAGGACAGCGTGCGCGGGGACAAGTTCTTTCGGTTGAACTACGACATTTCCAACTTGGACTGCGCTGATCCGCTGAGATCGCCGGCCGTTTTTGGCTTGGACATGGTTGGGGCAGCGAAGCTTACGGACCACAGCGCTACCAAGTCGCACTACCAGGCCAAGGCTGAGAAGTGCCCGGGGTATCACAATGGCATCTCAGTCACCTTCACGAACAACACCGTTATCCAGACGTACTCGAATGGTACCGAAGTGTTGAAATGTAAACCGATCCATTGTGGCGCGGCGCAATTGTGTGAGGATATATACAGCTTTGACAGGACGAGGGGAGGAGAGCCTAGTTTGGCTTGTCATGAGGAGTATTATGGCGATATGGTGGTTGAGCTTTGTTCTGGGAATATGAACACGACAAGCAATGCTGGGAACAACAATAAGACTGCTCGAGCTGGGATCTGGCGGGGCGGAAAAGCGCCTAGATTATGAATTTTACGGTGTTGTAAGGTAGTTGATTGTCGACCTTGGTACTTTATCAATGCTTGCGTTTTCTGCTTGGCAAAGCAGACGACAAGGAGTTTTTTTTCATTCTTCGCTGATTATATCCACCACGATTGAGTTGTTAGTAAACTGTACTTTCGCTATCTCGAATGCATCGGCGTTCCTAGTTCAGAATATCAATCAGTCAGCCAGTTGTTGGCGCATGACTCACCCGACTAGTTTCCCGAGAATACATCAGTCAAATACGTGGCCTAATCTAAATGCCGAAACTCTATCTCCAGACCCCTGAACTCCGAGTCTTATACTCCCTTCTCAATACCCATCTTCCCACATCCGTTCAGCAAATGCCAAGTTCTCCGAGCGAAATGGGATCCGATATATTTCCAAAGATATGCCTCCGAGGGAAAGCATCCTGCGCCGATTCTGAGAATGTTAAATTTGGTGGTAGGGCACACAGCTCCGCAGCTTTAATCGGCCCCCCACGAGTGAACACCTGCAAGCCCCGCAAATTTGGCGGAACACTATCGGGCCCCCTGATAGACTCCTTGACCGTAAGAGAAGGGCCGGGCCAATTACTGTCTGGCCGGCATAAGAACATGTAAAGGCGGACGATAATACAAATGTGGGGGTGGGCCAAACATATTGGCACGAAGCTGTGTAGTAGTCCGGGTCCTTCATCCCACGAGAGAGCTCGCTTCTCGCTTGCTTCCATATTTGGTCTTGCATTTACTGCTATCTTCTTTAATTGAACGACTGCAGCGTTACTGATTTGCCCAAGGTAGACATTCAGTGCAAGCGAGCTTGGGATTTGGGAACCCAGGCAATACAATGCTAGATTTGGATTCACTCTGATGATGGATTCCTGGGTCTCATGTCGAAGTTAGCGACATGTAAATCTTAGGTTGTTTCCTGAGGTTTGCTCCCATGCAATTGGGCCCTCGAGCACCCGCTTCCCAGGGCTGTATATTGGAAGAGACAGTTTATTTGTATTGATGCGGACTGAAATTCCCTCGTCAAGATACAATGCACTGTCGTAAATCAACTCGCGTAGCTCTCGAGGGAGCTCGAGCAGGAAGCACCGTGCGTTTCTGTGTTTCACTACAGGGCTGTGCATTTCTTGTGGTGTAGTCGTTTGAGGAAAGTTTGCAAGCGGTCTCAGATAGTACGTTTGAATTAGCTCAAAAAAGTTAAAGTCTCGGCTCCTCCAAATTAGGAGGGGGGACCCACGTACTCAGCCCTCGTTCAATATTATGAGTATTTGTTTTGGAGAAGACGGCAAGGCCTAAGCTCTGTGTCAGATCTAAATAATTGTATGAGACGAACAATTCTATCGATGACTCGGCTTGTACCACTAACGTGCTCTGGCCTTTGGGCAATGACCAGACTAACTGGGATGGAGTTATTTGCCGTATGCGAGGATTGCATGAGGGCTTCCGGAGTTCTGTTAGGCCCCGCTTTGGACATTCCAAGGAGAAGCCCACGAAAACAATTGATCGGCAAGTGGACGATAAGTTGATGAGAGGTGTGCACGTCATCAACATCAGCGTGTCCCACAAGGGTTCTCCGGCCTCAGCTAGAGCAATGCAAAGCAAACGGCGACGAGCAGCTGATAGCAACAAACCAAACGACTAGATGCAGCTCAGGCAGGAAATCGCAACCCAACAATACCACCGCCACTCCCCAAACCAGCCCCTCCTCCTTTGACCCTCGCACACGGAAATCGCTTGCAGCCAAATTCAATATCGTCCTGCAGGCAGGTAAGCCCAACCCACCACCGCACAAACAAAGAAGCCCCGGCAAAAGCGGCCGCAAGACCAAAAAAACCCCAGCAGGAAAACCACACGCGTGCACAACCCTTTGACCGTCCCACACGCGTCTTTCTCACCGGTCGCTCGGCCCACACCCAGCACCCCCCCCCCTGCCCCAACCCACGTTACAAGCACTCGACTAATTGCGCACACCCGCCGACCCATCCCGCCATCAAGGCGCGACGTCCACCGCGCCGCGCCTAGCCCGATCGGGCAATCAAGTGAAAAAAAAACGCGTTCCACGCGACGCGTCGTAGAGCAATGGATGACGGGCTGATTGAGTACTTGCATGCGAATCTCGCCCCGTCTCAACTGGGCGGGGCGCGAAAGTTTGAGGCCGGGGAGGGGTGTTTCCGGAATTTTTTCTTTGTGCGTGAGGGATTGAAAGGGGCGGGGCTGGCTTGTTGGGCAGTTGCCTTCTTCTTCAATTTTGCTCGTGCTAGGTTGTCAGTGATTTGACTTGCTGGAGGCATCTGTTGATCAGGCTTTTGACAGAGGGGCGCCCTGGCGGCGCTGGATGAGGCGTCGGACTTGTTGCTAAGGACCATGGGACACTGGAGGGCACTACTGGGGCTCACGCCAGTGCACGACACGCTACGAAACACTTACGGCCGGCTGTGCGGAGAAGACATGCACTGCAGCTTACATGGCACACGGTTCGGACTTTGACTTGGTTCCATTCATTTATAACTAGCTGACGTGCTCCAGCTCCGTCCTGCCCACAAGATACCAGCCGTCTTTCAACGCCCCGACTCGTCCTCCTGGAAGCAACCCGTACTGGAGCAGCCTCACCATGTGTCAAGAGATTAGGGAGTGGTCCTTCACACTCAGGCTGTCGTTGGTCGTCGTAAGACTCCGACTGCCCGAATCGTAAAAGCCTGTAGCCCGCCGGCCCATCGTAATATTCGTTATACCGTCGTGATAAAGGAGATGGAGAGCATTAGAAGCAGGAAACGCAGTGTACTACGCCATGCCGCGGACTGAGAAGAGAAGCAATATGGTCGAGCAACGCCTGCCAACGTGTGCTCAAGTGTACAAAAAGGGCAGTCCACCATGAGACTGCTGTCTCGATGTATCAGGAGGTGAGTAGGTTTAACCTGCCTGCCCTCCAATTACTGAAGGAAATGAGGTAAGGCATTGTGGGCACATACAACCGTATCATCATAACCCCGTCATACCCAGAACAAGGAACAAGAGAAAAAAGTAAGCCGACCCTGTTCAACCATTAAACACAGACTGTGGGCCAAATACGCTACCAACGTCAGACGATGGGCGAGGTAAATGAAGGAAGGTAAATGCAGAAGGAAAAGAACATAAGAGATGCTTTTCGGATATAGCCGAGGCCTGGTAATGCTCGCATTGGCATGACCTGCCACGGTATGTGCGAATTGATATGCCTGAGATAACGCCAACGATGCAATGCCCGAGGCTAATATGTAGTAATTGTTGAAACCCATTCTACGAGCGGTTGAGATGTGCGGGATCGCTAGGCATCGCCGCGAATCGTTGCTCAAACGATGCCGGTGGCTCGAAGCTATGGGATGGCGCTGCACGGGGAAATGTGTTACCTGGGCGGCCAACAAAAGGTGAGCCGAGGCGCACAGTTGCCTGGCCGTGGGCTTTAGCAGACACATGAGGTGAGTGCTCTACAGAACTTGGCAATGTTGAGCCTGGACTCAGGAACGGATTAATCTCGGTGTGTCCGCATGTGGCAAAGGGGGTTCGCCGAGCACCGTCTACCATGTCGCCCAAGCTAAAACCACGACTCCTCACGCGGCGGTGGCTGGACTCAGCTGGGGCACCAAAGAGCTCGTCCACAAAGCTGTTGCCGCGATTGCGCGCCCTGTCTTCGAAGCTGCTGTGGAGAGCACGGCGCTTGAAAACCCTCGAGATGGGTCGTGGTGCGTGCAGCTGGAAGGGAGAACCGAGACGTGTTGGTTGGATTGAGGATGGGTGTGCGTGCCAGGTTTGAGCATTTGTCTGATCCATGCTCGAGTTGGTCATGCCGGACATGGCCTGAAAAGATGAGCCGAGTACGTTTCCGAGTCCGAGCCCAATGTGAAGAGATTGCGACTTCTGATGGGCTGATGCTCGCACACTAGACCATGCCCTCGCTGTTGGACGTGGTGTTCCGCTGGATAACTGCGAGAGAGGGTTGCCTGCCTGCATCGATGGGGCAGTGCTGGTAGCCAGCGAGACATTCATCTCGCGAGTAGAGAAGTTGGCAGAGCCTTGCACAAACGGAGATGACAGTGGCTGGGCTGCAGCGGATGGCTCGCTCGGTGGAGATGATTGTAGTGGTGAGGGGGAGCGATGCAAAAGACGTTGGTAATGTGCAGAAAGAGTGGGTTTCTGTTTGGCCAGGTCGCGTAGTCGTTTACGGCACTGCTTCTCTGTCGGGTATCGCAGACATGACTTGCTGGTCCTGGCCAAGGGCGTGTTGCTACCGCTCTTCAACGCCCTGATTGTGTCTGGAGTTCCTCCATGAGAGACATGTGACCGAGCACCCAGCCGTGTCGACTTGGGCCCCTGCCACGTCTTGCGAGCCATCCTAGAAACACGATGGCATACACCATTCGGAGGAACAGTACCTGGCAAAGCTTTGAATGGCGTCACTGTTGGGTCTTGGAGGTATTTCATGTAAGTCATCCAGAGGTGATAGTCCATGTCCTCGGTGAATGTTGCGCGTAGCTTGAGGCGTTTGGCTGGGCGAGCGGGTTGGAAGGCGGGCAGAGGCGAGGTTGGCTGTCCGTACTTGGCATCTGGCGAAAAGGCAAGAAAAGGATCCTCTGCCATGTCTTCCTCGGGGCTGGTACAGCTTCCCCCCCTCGACATGAATGACTCAATGCTTTCCCTCGAGGAAATAGAAGAGTCAGAGAAGCCAGAAGACGAGGTGGGTCTGCTCGAAGATTCGCTCTGGCTGGATTGGTCAATGTCAGACCAGTGCCGCGGCCCGTCAAAGTTTAGAATGGTTCGCATCTGGGCAACTGGCGTCTTGGGCGGAGATAGCATGCGAGCGTAGGTAACGGCGGGTGAAAGGTAGGCGTCATCCTGAATGGGCGCTACTAGCGGTAGGTCCATGGAGAAATCCGAGTAGAGCTCTGGAGCCTCGATAGTGGGGATTGGCCTAGTAAACTCGCAGTTGTCCTGAGGCTGAACCATGGTGGTACGTCGGCGACGGACTTTGAGCGTCTGTCGCGTCTGTCGAGGGGGTGGGGGTGGCTGCAGCTCCTCCGGTTGGGGCTCTGGCTCGGGAGTCTGGGGGATCTGGCCGTCCCGGTAGTGGAATTGAAAGTTCCTAGGAAGGGTGATGGAGAGGTGGGGGCGTTCGGCATCCATATTGGGCGGTGCCTACAAAGGCAATGATGGTGAAGCCGTTCCCTTTGTGTCTAGTTTCAGTTTGCCCAAGGGGTCAATCTCAATGCGTCTGCAAGGAGATACAAGGAAAGTCAAGCAATTGAGCAATCAACGCGTTTAATTGAGATGGAGATCCAATCGCAGTAGAGATGGGTCCAGATTATGCAGGGTGGGTGCGTGGGCAGATGGCGGGTGTTTGGTAGACTGTGCGGTTGCACAGAGGTTACACGGTCGATGCGCCCTTGTTAAAGCGTGCAAGCAGGCGCAAGACGCTGCACACACTTCAAGACGCGATCAAACAGGCGCAAGATGGCGCAAACAGGTCGAAGTAAGGAGATGGTGTGAGGGTTGGCGAAGCAAACGCGCGTGCAAAGCGCAGCGCGCAAAGAAGCAACGGCGCAAGAATTAAGTCGACCTGGGAATGCAGCGAGGCCAAGTTGCAGCCGGCGCGGCGGGTGGGTGGTGGCGATGTAGGTGTTGGTGTTGGCGGACGCCTCAGTTGGCCATGAGTGCGCGAGCGAAAAGACAGAAGACGGGGCAGCAATAGGACGCAAGGAAAATCAGCCGTGTGGAGAGGGCCGTGTCGCGGTCAGCGGCGCATGGCAGTGCGGCGAGCGCGGCTCGGATGAGTCGTGAAGTCGTGAGGAGAGCAGAGAGAATCGTGAGGATGAGGTGTAGGAGTGCGGTGTGTCGGGGAGTAGAGTGGACGGGCAGCGGCGGCGCACGGGGACGGGCCTAACCAAGGCGCCAATGGGCGTCTAGGGCTGGTCGATGGGCCTGCTGCCAGCAATGCCAGCGCAAAAGTCAACAAGCGAAACACGATTCAGCGCTACACAAAACCACGCTGCCATACAGCGCAGAGACTCGACCGCCCGTCCACGCGTAGCCTGAGGGCCTTGTTGTTGTTGTTTCTGCTGCGCTTGCGCCGCCTGTTGCTCGCACTCCAGCGTCGAGCGTGCGGTGTGCGCTTGCCGGCCGACAAGCACGTGATGACGCTAGTCACATTTTCGCGTCGCGGTCGCGATGGCGCCATGCCCCATGTGGACTCGTCCATGGTCCGTGCCGGCCAGCGTCCTGGCCTCGCATTGACCTGCAGCTGCACCCGCATGTCCAGTGTCCAGTGTCTCCGTCAATTCTACCTACTGCCGTCCATCGAGACGCTTTTTGCGACCCATCGTCCACCACACTAGCCACCCCATCCCTGAACGAGCTACAACACCATTCGTCCTGTCTCTCAACGCCATGCTCCGTTGCGGGGCCGGCTGTGCGGCTACTGCACCCCCTTTGGATCTCGTCTCTCTATCATTTCGCCAGCCAGCACTTCCTCTGCCAGCACCTGCTTGCCAAACCACGCGCCCCAGCGCCTCGTCCTGTTTCTCTTCCACTTAATAGCCTATTGCGATGTCACGCCGTTGTCCATCTCAAGGGCTGCCAAGCGGGACCCTGCTTCCCAGCCGCTAGCCATCCAAGACGTTGAGCATCCCGCGCTTGGCCCCAACCAAACGGCCGCAGCACTGCACCTCGTGAGTCGTCACACGCTATTTCTCTCTACGCCTTGCCCAAACGGGCGTTGCCTATGGCCCGTTTGAGCCGGATACTGATTGCCCACGCACATGGAATCCACCTCTCTCCACTGCAATTCGCAGCCTCCCGGAATGCGCATATCGCCATGCGCTGAAGCGTTTCCAGATGCACATTAACATTATTGAAAACCACGCATGCTTGCCTGTGATACGTCCGTTTTCCCTAAACTCCCGCTCTCCACTCCACACGTGGTGTGGTGGTTGCTGCACGCTTTAGGAGAATGCACATCCAGCACCGCCTGGCCCAGCATTCTTGTCTCGCAGCAACGAGGCTATCACAAGCGGGCACGCGTTGTTTACAACCTTCTGCCAATGTGTTGGTGTAGCTTTCGCTTCGACCATTGGTTTGTCGAAAGGACTGCACGTCTTGCTGTCCGAGACAATCCGCTGGCCGTGTCAAAGCTCGACAGTTGTACTCGTCATTCCTGCTGACCATATCTGTCAATACTCAGTGCTCATGCAAGCACAGTGTGTCCAGCTTCCTAGTTTTCTGCTTCCAAACTGCCCAATACAATCCCCCTGCGTTGACAGAATGCCACACGGCGAGATCCAAACCTTGAAACCGAATGCACGTGCTCGTGAAGCCCCCCTCTCCTGTATGGGATAACTGTACTCCGTAGCCATTTATATATTGCCCTACCGACATACAAGTAACCAATGAATATAGGGGGAAGGAACTACTCGCCATTGAACTGCACATCGATGGTCTATCATTTCTGACTATTTCAAAGCACTCTATATGCACAGAAGGAGCAACACGGACTCAACTCCACCACCACAGCTAACAAGCCCCAAAACTCCTCACCATCACACGCAGAAACAACGCCCATACTTTCCCCCCTCCCCGCTACAATCACTGCACTAAAACACCACAAATCTAACACGTGTATTCCATTACTCCAATATATCTGCCCCACGCCACAAAATGCTAAATAATACAGCTAGAAAAGGTGTTGCCAAATATGCGCCATATATCATAGCCACCCTCGTCCAAACACCAGGACGTGCTAAGCGTACGTAAACAGAGGTCATAAACACTTGCATCATTCTCGAGAGGATAAATATTCAATGCATAGCCGAAGCAGGAAGGGGACAAGAGTAAAGATGAGGAATTCATTAATCTAGGCGAGAGAGACGTTGAAATCCCAGTTACCTGCATGTGGGTTAGTGGTCCGTGATACGTGGATAGGGGTCAGGTGATGGTGATGGTAGGACAGGATGTGGAGCTCATGGCGGGGTGGCTGCGTCGGAGGCGGCTACGTACCTGCTTTGAGGTTCTCTGCCGTGTCGTTGAGAAGAATGATCCGCCTCTTTGTGCAATACGACGTCTTGTCCATCATGTCTACCTTTAGTGTTTGCAGCTGGTCGGTGGGCTTCTCAAACATCTCGCTGAGATTTTCCACCGCCATCTCGAGGTCCTTTTGGTTATCCTCAAATATCTCGGTGAGGTTGTTGCGTGCTAGATAGTAAGCGAATGCATAAGTCCACTTGAGAACTTGACGACACTGTTGGAGCGCCTGAGACGCTTGGTCTAAGAATTGGACCTCGATCCACGACATGCCTGCCGCAGTCAGTATATTCATTCTGCAACCCAAGTCAGTGTAACTAGCACATACCCGTCGAGTTTTGTAACTGCTGCATCTTCTTCTCCGTCTTAAGGTAGATGTCTTTGTCTAGCTTCGCTGATTGTTCGTGATTTGCATAACGATTGTAGTAATGGAGGTATCGCTCGAGCGACTGTCGCGATTTGGCCTGGGCATCTCGCGCGTCGGATCCGCTCTTCTCTTCAAAACGATTGCAGTTATACCAGCTTGTACCATGCTCCGACCATATGCCCATACACATCCAGCAGAACTCGTGCTTGCATTTCCTGCATGTCATATGATTGCACCCTCCGTTCTTTTCAATAGTGGAATTGCATTTTGGGCACTCCTTCGTGTTCGCTGATATCCAGTTTGCCGTTTCAGAATCATCCTCACACTTCTTGAGCCATCTCTTCACCAACGAACATGCTGCTGGTTGATGATTGTTAAGTGTGCAACCGAAGCAAAAGTCGTGCCCGCAGCCACAGTGTACTGTGGGCACAATCTTGCTAAGATCTTTGTTCTTTACTCCACATTCGACGGCATATTTGCAATCGGGGGCGGGGCACCATTTCAGGTTCTCTCGGTCGTCGACGTAGGTTCGTGTGAGGAGGGTATGATATCTGTTATTTTTTTTTAGTAATTGAGACCAGACTAGACTATCCATAATCATATATACCTAGCTTGAAGGTCATGTGTGACGAGGAGGTCCAACGATTTCGAGTCTACGATACGTGTGCAGCCTTCGCCAGGGCACCGTATCCTGGCTGCCTCTCCCTCGTCTGTAATCTTAGTGGCCAAGTATTGCTTGTAGCAATCTATACAGAAACGATGCCCGCACTTGATTGCAAAGGTTTTGAGGTCGGGGCCGTCATCACAGCAGATGTCGCACACGAATCCTTTGATTTGTTGTATCTTGGGTGGATTTGTCTCGGCGTCCGACCCGAGCCCCGCATTCTCGAGAACCTCCTCGGTCTTCTCCATGTACTGATCGATCAAGCGCTCCTTGTTCCATCGCGCATGCCGTAGGAGGATAGCTGCGGCTTCAGGTGGCTGGCCGAGGATGTTGGCTACCTCATCGATCTGCTTATCTTGCTGTGCCTGAATCTGTGCGGGGTCAAAGACGCTGAAGTCGACTTCGTAGGCCTGTTTCGTAGGCTTGATGTCCTTGTCCTGAGACTCGAAGCCCACGTCATCCACATCATAATCGGAATCTACCGACAGTTAGCATACGTCGATGAGGTCAAAACGCATTCATTACCCTCTTCCAAGTCCATGTCACTATCATCCTCATCAAAGTCGTTGCCGCTCATGGAGCTGTTGAAGTCGTCCTCGGAATCCATCTTCTCGGAAGCGTTTGTTACGGGCGTCACAGGCAGCGCAGCAAGCACAGCCTCAGGCGTGAGTTTCTTCTGGGGGGGCCCTTCTGAGGGGGTAAGCTGGCCGTCTGCCTCAGAAGCCTTCCGCTTGCGAGCGGTGGGTGGCGTCGTGATTTAGCTATATAAGCCAGTCCCGCCTGATGACGGAACTAGCCGATGCAGGTTGGGCTGAAGACGCAAGCTTGAGTCACGGCAGAGGGGTGCTGGGCACAGAACAGGCAACAAGAAAAGAAAGACGATTTGGGAGCCTTGGTCAGCCTGGGGGGACAAAACAGGCACAGGCAGTCACAAGGCTTCAACTCAGAGTCGAGGTTGCATAGGGTGGGTGGGTGCGGGCACCGGCTCAGCGCAAGGAAGTCTAGTCGTATCTAGCTAGCGGTTTACCCAAACAGGCAATGGCGTCCGCATTGCTGACTTGTTCTGCCCCGCCACAGTTGCCTCAGGCGACATGGAACATGTCACTGCATGTTTACATTCATCTACTCAGACTCATCGTCCTCGCTACCCTCTTCGCTATCATCGTCGCTCTCTTGCTGCAGGAACTCGACCAGTGCACCCGTCTTCTCGCGCACCTTCCTCAGTTCTTCACTCTCGCTGCTTTTCTCATCACCCCACCACTGCAGAATGCCCTCGTTCTCAATCGAGTCAACTTCTGCCAGCTTTGTTGCTGCATTGAATAGTATAGCGTCTCCGTTCTCTCGGTGGCTAAGGTCTGCCTGTAGGAGGAGCATGAAGTCCACCTGGTCCGTCTTGCTCGTGGCGCTCTTATCGAATACGGCCCGGTCAATGAGCTCCTTGCGCTGACCAAAGACCTGCGCTATAGAAGCCTTGACAGTCTCACCAGATTTAATGAGCTGCTGCACGCGCTTGACGAAGGCGCTGATGATCGCACGACGCACTTGATGGTCTGAAGCGTTTGTACTCATGCGCAGTGCTGTGAGCTCCAATTGGATGTTTGCTGTTTCGTGACCCTGTTCCAAAGAGTCATAAATGCTTTGTGACGCATCGTGATCAAAGTTGGCAGCATGTTGACTGTCGACCGACCCCACAGAAATGAAGCTGCCTGTTGCTGATCGCGTGCGAGACTCGATGTCAATATCGTCTATTTCAGAGTCTGAGTTGATTGTGGATATTGATTCGTTAGAAAAGTTGTATACTGAGCGTGTTAGTAACTATTTTTTGAAAATAGTAATTTGCCACTCACATGGACCAGCAGCGACCAGGCCATCGACAAATTCGTCGTCGTCTTCCTCGTCAGAGTCTTGAAACTCAAATCCGTCACCATATTGCCCAACGATCGCAGGATCAGTATCACCTCTCACAATATCATGGTTACCCTCGCGTCTCCGTTTGGCTCTCGTGATCCTGTGCTTGCCTTGAATGCATATTCCTTCACCGACGGTAACCCCATATGAAATGAGCGCACCAGCTTCGATTGTGCATTTCCGCCCTATTGATGCTTCATTTGCAATGACCGACTTTGTTATGGTAGTTCCATCACCAACGCTCGCATAATCCCACAGGTAGGCACCATCTATCCTGACATTGCGACCAATTTGGCAATGCCGGCCAATGATACTGTTCCTGATCTCAGTCTTATCACCAATGCTGGTCCCTCGCCCAATGACCGTTTTTGAGCCAATGACGCAATCTCGTGCTAGTATTACGCCCTCCTCTTTGTATGTATTGCCTTTTTGTTGCCGGTATGACTGCCCTTGGACGAAGTTACTGTCAGGACACAACGGATAGGCCCAGCGTGATACAATATCCTTGCTCACTGAGTCGTATGCGTGCAGGTTCCTCACTCGTGCTGCATAATGGTCGGAGACGATGTGGGTGTGGAAAGTCTTGCCGTTGAGCTCGTAGTCTTTCAACACACTATGCAGGAACCCTTTCCTAGGGGCCTGAAAATCGAAGTTGTCACTCCATAATGCGAGCACATCTGGTGTGCAGATATCAATGCCACAGTCGATGAGGTCTTGGCGTATTTCGAGTTCCTGGTGGCTGGATAGTAGCTCTGGGTCAATAGAAAGGAAGTGTGTTTGGTCTCGATTCGGCATTTGCTCAAAGTGCAAACACCTGTCCTTGCTCGGGTCTATGACGAAAATTGGGCTTGAACCTCTTGCTTTCGTTCTGTGAGTCGCGCCAGCCTCTCGCAGCACCATAGTCATGATGGCGTTCTTGTCTTTCACTCGGCGCGCCCTATGCGCAGCAAGCGCAGACTCCAGCGGTAGGTTGCTGACCACATCGCCATACACTAAAAGGAAGTCGCCGGTGAGTAGACTCCTACTATCCAAATCTCGCATCGCATCGCCGATCGAGTACGAGGTCGACTGAATGAGCTCCAGCCTGGAGAAAGGTGAGGACTGCGCAGCCCATTTCGACTTTGTGATATATGATTCGACCTGTTCTTTGTGCGCACCACAGTATACAAATATTTCTTCGACACCTGCGTTGGCTAGAAACTCGAATGTGTACTCGACGAGCGGGGTATTCGCGAGGGGCAGCAAGCACTGCCAACGTGTCAGCACAGCGCTATGGAGTTCTCTAGGATACACCAACTCTAGGCCGCTCGAGCGTAAAGGGGTTGAAACGTGTCTCGAATGGATCTGCGAGGATCTGAGAAGTCAGTCCTGCTTGCTACATCGCAGGCGCGTTGCTGAATGTGGAACCTACGACTGCCTGAAGTGGATTTTCGCGCTCGTCCTCGCCCGGCTTCCTCTTTTCCTGTCCTTTTTTTCCTTTTGGGGGCATATTGAATGGTTTTGTTGTCGCGCATGTACAACTTGATCCGCAATTGTGGTTGTGAAGTAGTGGAGGTTATGTCTGACTCACCAATCCGGGCCACAGCGCAGGCCACTAACTCCTACCACAGGACATACAACATACAACATCACCGATAAACAATTGACATAGTCCACAAATTTGTCAAGGGTTTTGTAAAATCATTAATTATCCGTTCCATTGCCCAAGAAATGAAACGCCACGCTTTTCCAGCTTCAATCATTATACGAACGCCCCTGATAGGCAAAGGGAGAATCACACTGCACGGTAGGCACCTACCCAGGACAGGAACAGGATGACGTCCGAACCGGGCTCGTGCCACCAATCGTCCGAGTGGGCTGTGGGGCTCTGCGGAACGCTGCAGGGCAGTGCATGATTTCTGACTGAATTGCTCGTGCGTGGTCTAGACTTTCAAGGACTGAACACCCTGGAAGCTTGTTATGACGACCTCACCGATGCTCCTTGCCGATAATGGGGGAACTTGAGATATCTTATAGCGCAAGAAGAGATACCAGGTCAATTCTGCCCACTTAGCTCGGGCATGCCTGGTAGACCAATACTTCACTTTCATTCGTTTGCAGCTGTGACTTCACTGTGTTTTCACTGTGTCAAGAGAGGCATAATAACACTGGAATATGAATTCCGAGCAAGCGAGATAGCTTTTACATTTCTTACCAGAAGCCATCATGCTATGTGGGCTGATCCGCGACTTGCACCTAGAGCACGTGTCGGAATTCTAGCCCTACTAAGTCTGTCGACCATGCATATGTCAACGAATCGCAGGTCCGGCCTACCTTATGCAGTGCCACGCGCAAAACCTCGCCGCCGAAGTCGCGCATGCCAAAGTTCCAGCCGTTGAACGCCTAGCCACTTGAATGACTTTGGCAATCTGTAAAAATATTTTAGTTTATATCTCCTCCTCTTGCGACCCGCCACTGCAAGCACGTCACCGGCCACGGCTATCCGGACATATTGAAGCTCGCCCTCGTACTCGATTGTGACCCAACGAGATCATGTCAAGACGTGCTCAGTTCTCCCAAGGTAGTTCAGGCAAAGGGTTCCGGAGAGTTCCTTCGCGAGCATTATCGTGGCCGCGGCTGCATAGAATTCATTTGTTGTTGAATATGCGGAGGATACATTTGCTGGCGCTTCGCGGGGTTGTTCATGTCATCTCCACCAGAGATGTCTGATAATTGTCTTCGGTGGCCGGGCGGTAGCGTTTGTTGCGTTCTTGTCTGCATGTGCATTTGCGGTGAGGCGTTATAGCCCATGTTTGCTTGCATGGGATTGACGCTGAATGCGCCGGTGTGTTGTACTTGTTGTACTTGCTGCCCTTGCATGGCCTGGGCATATTCATCTGTGACGTTACTTCCAATTGGCGAAACGCCTGGAATTTGATTGGGTGAGTTCCAGTTACTCGCAGTCGCTGGCGACTTCGCCGGCGAATCCTCCTCTTTGAGTACAAGCTGTCGTGGGACTTGCACAGGCTGGGGTGCAGCCATGCCCTCAACTTGGGCCAAGGGCTTCTTCAGGTGGACCAGATGTTTCTCGAGCATATGAAGCAAGCCTTCTTTTGTGAAGGGTTTAGGAAGCACGTCGTTCATGCCTGTGCCTATTAGCGCGTCGTTCACTCGTCGTTCATGGGTGGACGTACCATGCTGGAAATACATTGAAATATCATCGCTTCGAATATTAGATGTCATTGCGACGATTGGCGTGGTGTCGAACTGCCGGATCAAGTGACAAGCGGAAACACCATCCAGGTTAGGCATAATAATATCCATCAAAACCAAGTCATACTTTGGCCCCTGGTTCATCTTGTTCACTGCTTCGAGGCCGTCCAGCTGGAATTCGTTAGCACAACTTCTCGCTACTCATTCATCTACTCACAGCACTGTCGATGACGCAGTGGAAAGCGTATAAGAATTTGCTTCCAATGCGCCGGCATGTCGGGTCGTCTTCAACCAGCAGGATCTGGGGAGGGCGAATCCAGCCCGGGTCAGGTACAGTACTCTTCTTTCTCCCCTCTTGGAACTTAGGCTCGGCTGCATCAGCCGCTTTTGGAGGAGCCGCATATGGAATATTATTGATATGCTCGCTGTACATGGGGTCAATGCCGTTGTTATGGCCAACTGGATAGACTAAATTGTCCAGATTCTCTACGCGCATGGACGCAGTCGATGTAGCTGATGGTGGGCCGCGACTAGTGGGCCGTGTCGCAGTGCGCGCAAATTCTGGGGGTGGAGTTGTAAGGGTGCCGTTCATCCTCATGGTGATTTCGTTCATGTGCTCCAGATTCCGTGGGTTGAGCATGACATCAGCATTTGTCTCGCTCAGCAATTTAGATGCGTGTTGCAGAGGCGAGGCAGGGTTGTCGTCGTCAGCCGTTTGGCTCGACGTTTCTACGCTACCGCTCTGCGCTCCCGCACCGTTCGGCCCAAAGATGAGCTTGCTGTTCCTCCGCTGTGTTGCATCGACGCCGTGCAAAAAGGTCATGATCTGTTGCATAACATGCTCGTGGTTGACCACCGTTTTCTGCAGGCCAATAACCTCTTGCAGTAGCATCGAGTGGTGTATGCTGAGCTCGTTGTACCGGCCTTCGACGGCGTGTAGCTGCGCCTGCGTGGCCATCAGCTGCCCACTCACCATATCCATCTGCTGCGAAGGGATCAACATATCATCCGCATTCGGCTGGTTGGGCTTGCGCGGCGCGGGCGCTTTTCGGCGGATGTTGTCGAGCGCGTCCTTGTTGTTCATTTTGAAATCTGGATGCTTGAACTCCCAAGCCTTGGTCTGGTCAGCTGGAAACCCACGGATGGCCCTGCGGCTAAGTTGCAGGGCAAGCGCATCAACGTACCCCAGACCCGTACGGCGACTGTCCATTCTCTTCATTGTTGTGCCTGACCTTGTGGAAGTCGTATTTGTTCAGCTGTCGCACAAAACTGGCAAAGTTGCTGTGCTTGAAGTGCTTGGGCAGAATGTGCTTGGTGAACTTCTCATTCTCAAGCACCACGAAGCTGTCGCCGTCGTTTCCCCACCGTACTACGCTCTCGTCGCTCGGGTTTTCCAGCATTCTGTCGCACTTGTTAGTCGAGACTTCGGCGACAGTGGCGCTGCTGGGCTCCTACATACTTGTACAATTTGCGTACCTGATGCAGCGGTTAGTTGGAGTTCCCCTGTGCATGGTGGGATGCGCGCTTACAAAATCGCTGGAATTATTCGTGCCAACCTGGTTCGAGTCCATGATGTCGCTCCAGTATGTGGTGTCACGATGCGCGACGAGACGGGCTGATGGAAGTGGACACAGGACGATGGCAATTCAGTCCAGAGATGCTCAGCGTGCTCAGTCCCTGCACCATGGCACTAAGTCAAGACGATGGCTTGGCTAATGGTCGATCAATGACGTGGGTATCGCAGAGGCTCGACTCGGGGCCTCCGCTCTGCCGGGAAATCAAGGAACTAAAACCGTGTTGCCATTTGAGCGGTGCTACTTTGTAAACTATCTATCCAGGCGCCTCGCGGGAAAACGAATTGTGATATTCTGTTGCTACCTGCTTCTGGCTGATGAGCCGAAGGAAGGCCCCTAACTTCCGGCCTGTACCCACCCGTGGACAGCTAAAAGGCCTCTACTCACACACCCCTGATCATCCAGCGCTACTCAATATCGCAATCTGATGCACTCAATCCAAGTGGAGGCGACCATGTTCCTGATTGCAGCGCCCGTATTTTTGGGTCTCATCAGCGCAGCGCAATCGCTAGAGCGGATTAGAGCTGAGGTCTACACGGCTGATTAGATACGAAGTATATTGATCGACAGCCTGCCGGGAGGGAATTTGGCCGCTTCCGGCGCTCTGGCTTGGATACCCCGGATATATGTTGCGCTTTGTCAAAGTTAGTCTAGTCTGCCAGACTGCCCAACATTCTCAGTCTTGGTTCGCACCACACCACCCACCACACCATGTTGTCTGTCGTCCGGTCTCTATCCTTGACGCGCTCTGTCGCTGGTCGACGTCTGTTCCACGCCTCCGCACCAGCTCTGGTCAAAGCAGGCGACAAGCTTCCCGACGTAGAGCTCGTCGAAAACTCGCGTACGTGAATGATGCCCAACACTTATCCAAGAATTGCTCTAACATCTATCGTAGCGGGCAACAAGGTTAACATTGCCAAGGAGTTGGCCGGAAAAGGTGTCATTGTGGGAGTGCCCGCAGCTTTCTCGCCTGCATGCTCAGAAAGTCACGTGCCTGGCTACATAAATTCTAAAAAGCTCAAAGAGGCGGGCAAGGTGTTTGTAGTTTCCGTGAACGACCCCTTCGTGTAAGTATATTCTCGCAACTTATTATTCTCCACTCTCGGCGCATCGAGTAACATCAATTGTCGGGGCGAGCCTTCTTTTCCTTTCTTGGCCCGTATCTCAGAGCTAACCAGTAGCAGCATGAAAGCATGGGGCAAGTCTCTTGACCCCTCAGGCTCAAGTGGCGTAAGCATCTACTCTCTTCAGCTTCATTCCCGAAGTCTTATTTCCATCAAGCCTTTGCTTACATTGTGAAAAGATCCGCTTCCTCGGTGACCCTTCGCTAGCATTCACAAGAGCCTTGGACCTCTCCTTTGATGGTGCCTCCATCTTTGGCGGCGACCGCTCCAAGCGCTATGCTTTAGTTATTGAGAATGGCGTAGTAAAGGAAGCATATATCGAACCCGATAATACAGGCTTGAATGGTATGAGCTCAGCATGGGGAGACGCATATAAGCTAACACTTTTAGTTTCTGCTGCTGATAAGGTTCTTTGAAGCCCCGATGGCCTGGTAGGAAGCATTAAGAGAGTCATTACGTTTATTGAACTCTCATGATATTCAACAATATGCAAACTACTGCTCGTACAGACGAACAACAATTGCATAATAAAAATGACACGGAATAGATAAATCGTCACGTCATCCCCATCACGTACCTATCGATGCATATGTTGTATATCTCATCATTTCTGCCCCTGCCTTAATTTCATTTTGATACAGGCATTGCACGCGGCACTGTGAGTTTACCTGTAGGCTGTATAGCCTATGACGAGCAAATTTTCAGATCTACTAACGAACCAACCTCACCTATAAAAGTGTGACGCATGCAGTCCTTTTTAAAAGTTGATATTGTAGTGGATTCTTTGCCTCTTGATCGGATTGCCCCTACAACACTGCGCAACAAGGGTCGTAGCGCACAGACCTCGAGACCGCTCAGCGCATCTACTCAATCCAGCAGTACTGGGGCTGGTAGACATCTTCTTATTCTTAGGCCTTTCTATACATCTGACATGGAGAACAGGTGCCATTCGATGATCATTTTGCTTCCCATAGAGGTACTCTGAGGCACAATCATGTGTTCGTCCTCTTTCCAGTTGGTTGGGAGGGATACACACTTGTGGACGGGGAAAAGGCTGTCATTCCACGATGCAAGCTGCGCGCAGTTTAGTGGTTTGCTTTCTCTAGCCTGACCCGCAACAGAAGCAAACATCAAGCCGGCGGCTGAGAGCGCAACCCTGTCTAACGCACAAGCCTGGTATGGATCTGTGAACTTACACGTGTAGAAGTTGGGGCTTGACATACTTACCAAAGATAGGGCGTCCCATCCTACCGGCCTATTCACTGACCTCTTCGCCTACTCCACTTGCCTGGGCCTCTCAAGTTACTGCATGATCTAGGCCCGGCATTGAAGTGGCAGCCGTCCAAGCTGAAGCCACTACAGACCATGCGGCTGCCCGTGCCCCTCTTGCTAGTTACGGTGTTGTGCCGGTGCACGAGGTGTCACCTTGTGCATTGACAATGCCATTCTACTTGAGGCATAGCGGATGTAGGAACAAGTTGTAGATAAGGACGGTTCAGGTGATGAGGACTTTAGTAGACAGAGATTTCACTTTTGACAATTCAGACTCAACCCCATTTACGTTCCAATGCGCTCCTACTTCTTTGCACGTTACTTTCGGTTGCGAAAGTCAACAGCACAGTGTGTCTGTCTCTAAGTCAAGAAAACGCACAGGAGTGAGCGCCTGGGACGTTAGCTGTTTGCAGCATCTTCTACAAGTGCACGAATAGAAGTTTTCCAGAACTTTCTGTTTCAGATAAGCGCAGGTTGCGGTCAGCTGAACCCAGCACTAGCAGCGCAGATACTGAAAGACGTGGTCAACGTCCGCCAAAGGGCGCAGGGTCTGGTACTGGGACCTGCAGTACGGCTTGCAGGCGTCAGCCTCATGCTTGGTGGGTGGAAAAGTTCAAGACTCATGTTTGCTTCTACAAACGTGCCAGATGTGCTTATATAGTATCGTCGCGATACGTTCCTATCTTATTCTTTTCATCCTCTCCATCATTTGTAAAGCTCACTTTACTACGACGGCATCACAGAGATACTCTTAAACTTTCAAACTCACTCCCGCATCGATCAACAATCATGGCGCCCAACAATCCAACTCGTTCCGCAAAGAGCTACTTGGTCTTCGCGGCTTACGATCTCATCGACGAAGTTGACATGCTCCGTATTCAAACTGGTGGCACCATAGACGAGCCCGACTGCTACTCATTCGTACCCAAGTACATTCCCAAAACACCCACAGCAGGCGAATTTCGGGGAAAATATGTCAAAGGAAAATTGGTCAAAGAAAATGGCAATGAAGAAGGTCCCAATGAAGGAGGTGCCAATGAAGAAGATGACAATAAGCGGGTCGTAGGGAACGAGTTTCGGGTTGTGCGGGAGTACGGCTGGTTTGACGACATCGAGATTTTCGGAGGCATCGCAACCCAAGTCTTCTAACCGGATCAAAAAAAGTGCTTTCACGTTTGGGTGTGTGCCGTGTTCTGGAAAATCGTCCTGCCTCCTCACAACAAACTCCGGATTCCCAACAAGCTCGAAGCTTACAACACCGGCACCTTAGTCTAAGCTACATCACGCGAGTCGTGAACATTAACCTCTCGCCGATACCCGAATAAAGCCTACTGTAGGCAGAGGCCCGCCGCAGACGAGAGAGAGAGATGGGCGAGCGAGGTAGGCAAGATAGGCAAGATGAAGGGAATGCGTGTAGCGGTAGTCAAGATTGCATGTTGCAGCTTTGCAGCCACTGTCTAGTACCCAGGTAGGCAACATTGACGAATCGAAAATTATCGTCACGCGCTCTCATTATATAAGCTTACGGGCGCACATGAGGCTAGCAGGCTAGATGTTAATATGTTTATCATCAATTCCAAAAAGAAAATCGCCAGCTTTATACACTACTTTTGGAGGTCTGGGCGGTCAGAATTAGTGAAGGCTTGAATGTTTGAAGGAAGCCTCATACTCATACTCTACATTCCACTCGACGCTGGTGAACCTTCACATCTTATTGTCTCAGGAGGTGAGGACCTTAAGTCCACTTATCAGGAGATGATTCAGTTCATGAGTAGCAGTATGTATGTATTGACAGGGAACAAGCGCTCAAGGGAACATGTAGGTAGTCAAATAATAGATATATTATAAGGGGAATGTTAGGATAGAGGATTGATCTATTTTGTAGATGCCTTGTGTTGCCCCTGTAAGGTAGGCTTCATGCAAGATGGCTTCAGGAGGCGCAACAACTAGTTAATTGAAAAGAAAGCGAATAGTAGCTAAGGGGAGCCGAAGGGGGTACAATGCTATTAAGTTGTAGTATACCCTCTGTACTCCGTTACAGCCTCGCTGAAATACCTATGATAATCACTCCATTCTTCCTGGTTCCTTGATATAGAGTGTCCCAGAGTAAGGTTTGCGGCACTTAGACGGTTAAACATATCATAAATCGCCTTTTGAGGACCTCCTACGTTGGCAATCAAAGGCTCTTGCCATGCACTGATTTCACCCTTGTCGTTGAAACCTGAGTTATGCTGTACTAGTGCAGCATTGTGCATATATATAGGCGCCATCCAGGCAGGATAACACCCAGCATGGCGATGCTTGACTATAACTACTTCCCAGTCTGTCGCATTATTGCCTGCCCCTTGTGGTGGCTGGACCTTGAAGTTTTCCCACCTAAAATACCCGAGAGTGAAGACGGGCTTGAATGCGTCATTTGACATTAACAAGGGCTTGAGTTTGGGCATAACCTTCGTCATGCTGTTAAAGGCCCATGGATTGAGTTTGAAGTCACTTACCGCAAAAGTGCATTCAATAGATTTCAGCATCGCGGCAACGAAGTCCTCATGATTCTGGTAAGGACCACACATGTCCTTCCTAGTAGTCTCGAGAAGGGGGCAGTTGGGAGGCCAGCCTTGGTTGTGAACACGTCCATAGTATCCCTCTGAAGGAATTGAGTGGAGTATTTGAAGTTGTTCTATCAGCTTTGAGCGGATCTTTATATTGTGTAATACATTGTGCCACGTTCTGTTTCCCGATAAAAGGCCTTGTAAACTTTGGGTGTTCGAATCTGGGTATTTTGCTGGAGGAACAGAATGTTATCTACATCCTAATTGTTGTCAGTTTTGTATGATGGGGATGCGGTGTCTGGCACTACTTACTTGAATCACGGTTGCATCACCCTTCCTTACAACAAAGTCTCCCAATAGGAAATATTTCGGCTGGAAGTTGGGGCGCGCAGGATTGAAGCCCATACATATATCAATGTCCTCCATTGTAGGTAGGTCTGGGTGGTTTGGTGCTTCATATGGAAGCTCGAGCTTCGTATAGTGAGAAATGGGTGGGCGAGGTCTGTACGCTCTTTCCCGAAGGCTCATATTCTCTTCCCTTGTTTTTCCTATTCCAGAATTCACCCTAAGAACTTGTGGCACTGCTCGTATCATGGTGGGATGAATATGTAAAGTAAGGAGGTGTTGCCGTGTAATTGTGTAAAAGATACGGAAGGGGTTACTGAGGATGGGGTGTCTGTGTGTCTGTATGTTTGAGTAGAGCTATTGGATATACCAGCACAGGTTAAGTAGTGAATTCGAAATTTGTTCGCATGAAACTTTGTAGAGCTTATTTCCATCATAGTAATTGTTAACTACAGGACTCTCAGACTTTGAAGATTACTGAGGGTTAGTGTAGTTGTATCTATATCTCAATTAGCTGCTCAAGGCGCCTCTGCCATAAAGGGGTGTATCTCAGTACTACCCCGACTTATTTTCAGATTCAAAGCTGATCGGCATTGAATACAAGCTAAGGCAGGAGGGGAATTCTGACAGTTCAAGTTATAAAACTAGCCGGATACTTATCTGTGTCAGCAACGGTTATGTTCGGATCAAGAGTGAATCTTCAGTTCTTCACCGGAGGTGACATGCTAGGGCGGCGGCTGTTGAGACGGCTCAAAGGAAAAAGCTCTAATTCTTTCTCTATCGTTCTTATCGATACCTATTCCCTCTCTCCTCCCCACCCCCTGTTACGGTCACGTGACCATGTATTTTTCCGACCGCTTTCAACCCCCACATTCCGGGCGGCTTTCTTCCGCCCCGTCTCCAACCACGGCGAGGGAACCGAGGGCCGCGAATATGCTGAACTCGTGGAGTAGGATATATTGGCCTCGTCCCAGCCCGCCATTTGGAGTGCTCGAACAGGGCCTGCCCACCTGCCGCCACCATGCCGTCAATATCCCACACGTTGCGCACCGCACGCACATTATCACGGAGCACCACCAAGGTCCGTTGCAGCTGCCCTCCTAAGGATGCAGAGCCACGAATTGATGTACATAGACTTGCCTTGTGTTTTCGCGCAGCTTCTCGGCCTCGCTGCGCCGATATGAAATCAACAAGATGGTTGCCAGCCCTGCGGCCGCCATAGCGGACATGAAGTCCAACACGACGCTCCTGTGCGGCGGCTTTGGGCTCTCGGGCGTGCCGGACACGCTCATCAGCCAGGTGCAGGCCACGCCGTCCATCACGGGGCTCACCGCCGTGTCCAACAATGCGGGTGTGGTCGGCGGCGGGCTGGGCCTGCTGCTTGAGAGCAAGCAGGTGCGCAAGATGATCGCATCCTACGTCGGCGAGAACAAGGTCCTCGAGCAAATGTACCTCACGGGCGAGCTGGAGCTCGAACTGACGCCCCAGGGCACACTGGCTGAGCGCTGCCGCGCAGGCGGCGCGGGCATCCCCGCCTTCTACACGCCTGCCGCCTTTGGCACCGTCGTCCAGACGGGCGAGCTAGCGCTGCGGCATAACCGCGATGGCTCCGTCGCCCAGTACTCGACGCCGCGCGACGTCAAGGTGTTCGATGGGAAGAGCTATGTCATGGAAGAGAGCATCAAGGGCGATTACGCCTTCATCAAGGCCTACAAGGCCGACCGCCTCGGCAACCTGCAGTTTCGCTACGCGGCGCAAAACTTCAACGGCGCCATGGCCCGCAACGCAAAGCTGACCATTGTCGAGGCCGAGCACATCGTTGATGTCGGCGCCATCGAGCCCAATGCAGTCCACGTCCCCGGCATCTACGTCGACCGCATCATCCAGTCCAGCGCGCCCAAGCAGATCGAGAAAATCGTCAACGCGACCCCCTCACCAGACTCCTCGTCGCCTCCCACGCAGTCCCCTTCTGCTGCCAAACGCGACCGCATCGTCCGGCGCGCCGCCAAAGAATTCAAAAACGGCATGTACGCCAACCTAGGCATCGGCATGCCCATGCTTGCCCCCTCCTTCGTTCCCCCCTCCATCACCGTGCAGCTCCAATCCGAAAACGGCATTCTAGGCCTAGGCCCCTACCCCGCGGCCGGCGCCGAAGACGCGGACCTGATCAACGCGGGCAAAGAAACCGTGACCCTCCTGCCCGGGGCCTCGTGCTTTGGCTCCGAAGAGTCGTTCGGCATGATCCGCGCCGGCCGCATCGATCTGACCATTCTCGGTGCCATGCAGGTGTCGGCCACAGGCGATCTCGCCAACTGGATGTTGCCGGGCAAAGTCAAGGGTTTCGGCGGCGCAATGGACCTCGTGAGTAATCCTGCGCTGACCAAGGTTGTCGTCACCATGGAGCACACGGACAAGAAAGGAAGGCCCAAGATCCTCAAGCAGTGCGAGTTCCCGCTGACGGGGCGCGCGTGCGTGAGCCGCATAATCACGGAGCTGGTAAGTTAATTTGAGGATTATGGGATTACAGAATCGGGGACTAACAAGCGCAGTGTGTGTTCGACGTCGATTTTACCAGCGGGTTGACACTCGTCGAGTTGGCGGACGGTGTGACGGTCGACGAAGTGCGCGCAAAGACGGGCGCGACGTTCAAGGAGGCTGCAGAGATAACGCCGATGCTGTGAAAGGGGAGAATATCTGTAATGCTTGTGAATATGAAGCCAAACCGGGATATAAGAGAAAAAAAAAAAAAAAAAAAAAAGAACAGAATTGCAATTGAGAAGAACCCCCCGTTGTAAACACCGCTATGCGCAAAACCTACCCAACGCCAGAATAATATCTACTAGTTGAATTCCATGCACCTACACATGCTTTGCTTGCTCACTTCCTTCCCTCTCGACTGCTCCCCGCGCCATCATGTTCGGGATCGTAGTCCCTCACAGGACTCGCTTCCCTTTTAGCCCTATCCTCCTCCTCGCCATCAATGCCCAGCTCCCTCATCCGCTGCCTCTGCTCCCACTCGCCATCCTCACTCTCGCTCTCGTCGTCGTCCCCAACACCCTGATACCCGCCCTCGCCTCCATTCTCCGGATCCTTGATGAAGTTATCAATGATCCAGTACTGTAGGGCGTTCATGATGAGGGGAAAGATGAACATGACAAAGGTGATTTGGACAGCGGTGTTGCCTTCGGTCCAGCGGAGGGCCCAGTCGCCGACCCAGGCGATCCAGGGGAGGAAAGTGAAGATGGCGAGGACACAGAGCTTCATGAAGAGGAGGCCGAGAAAGTAGATGACGGACTGCTTGAGCCACCAGGTAGCGCGAGGGGGCACACCATAGTTGCCTGAGCGGATGGATTCAGGGGGGTTGGCGAGGGGGGTGAGCAGGGCGGCGCGGTGAAGGATTTTGAGGAGGAGGACGAGGATGGGAATGCCGATTGTGGTCTGGGTTGTTAGTGTGGGGGGAACATGTGGGAGGGGGGATGCTTACGTCGATGGCGAGGTTGAGTAGGTAGAATGAACATGGGTTTGGCTGGTCGCCTTCGTCGGTTGCAGCGGATTGGAGGGCTACGTCGAATTTCCCTGAGGATAGCATGGACATGAGGATGTTTGCGAGATGGAGCAGGGCGGAGCCGAAGACTTGCTTGGACGCATCGAAGAACCAGATCTTGACCGGCCGGCGTGGATGCTCTCTCCACCTCTTTACAGCCAACGACGACACCGCAAGCAGTCCCAATGCACCCTGCACCAACAGCGCAAAGTCTCCCAGCAGATTACACTCTCCATCGCTCTTTTCGCCGTCCAGGGGGTTACTCTGCGCCGCAGCAGTCTTGCTCGGCACAACAGCCACTGTCGGCGTTGGTGTCGCACTCGCCAGACTAACACTCGACGGTGCCTCTGTCTTCTCCGGCACACTCTCCGTCTCGGGCTTCACGCCCTCAATCTCCACCAACTCGGTCTCAAAAACTAGCACACACGTCAGTTCCTTGACACTCGCGAACCCCCAAAACAAAAAACCAAAAAAGAAGAAAAAAGGAAAGAAGAAAAACCCACCCAACGTCGCGCCCCCAGGAATCGGCCCCGTTCCCCCCGCCCCATACCCTAAACTCGGCGGAATAACGAGCTTCCTCCCCTCGCCGGGACACATGCCCACGAGCCCCTGGTCCCATCCGGCAATGACCTGGCCGGCCCCGAGGCGAAACCGAAACGGCTTCCCGCGATCATAGCTCGAGTCGAACTGGGCGCCGTCGCTCTGCAGCGTGCCTTTGTAGTGCATGGCGAGCGTGTCGCCGGCTTGGGAGGGCCGCTTGCATGTCTTTGGGCGGGTGGTTTCGATGGAGAGGGATTGGGATGCGGCGAGGGGGAGGAGGGATAGGAGTGTGAGACGCATTGTTGTGTGTGCGCTGTGCTGCGCTGCGCTGCGCTGCGCGGTGGAGATTGGGCGAGGAAGGGAAGGGAGGTGTGGTGGAGGGAGGTGAGGTGAGAGCACGACGTCTAGAGTGAGGTGAGAGCACGCGCCACTGGGTCGCGTGGCGATGGGGCTGTGATTGGTCGCCGTGTTAGGCAGTGAGACATTTCCCGCGTAGATTGCGCACTATCTGCCTTGGTGTGGATACTGTGCATTCTATAATATGTGTTTTTCTAGCAGGCAATGAGATGCATGTAGTGTGACAAGGGTATATCTATCCCAAAACAACCTCAGCCATAACGCCAGCGATGCAGTAGTACTACCGTAAATGCCATGCCCAATCTCAATCCAAAATGCGATGCTGATGCTTTCTTCTTCGCCCCAGCTCGTAATATGCAGCCTGTAAAGCGGCTGCACACTACTCCAGGTCGCCCGGCCTCTTCACCGGACTCCCCCTCGCCGACCCATCCGCACTCCCTCCAGGCAGCACAAGCTGCAGACTAGTTCTGACCCCGCCCCTCCCGGATGGTCTCTGCGCCACGCTACCTCTACGATCCCGATCGGGATCGACGCCACTAACAGGCGCATACACCTCCTGATTTTGCAGATGAGCATTCAAGCGGGCCTCCTCGCGCATTTTCTTAATCTTCATGTAATTATACGCGGTGATGCTTCCGATGGTGACAATGAGGCCGCTAATATTGATTGCGGTGAGTTTGTCGTCGAAGACGAGGTTAGCGGTGCCAATAGTGACGACTTCTTTGAAGATGCCACAGATGCTGAGCGTGACGACGGACGTGCGTTTGAGCAGGGCGAATTCGGATGCCGTCATGAGGAAGGCGAGGACACCTGGGAAAAGGAGAATGGCAATGCCGAGGGCGGTGCCTTTGATTTCGAAGAGGCGGGTAAGGCCGACGATGAGGGCGGGGAAGCCTTCGACGGGGATAGCGAGGATGGCGAGGCTGACAAACATGACAGGGGCAAGGAAGAAGATGGAGGAAAAGGGATTTGCGGTCGCAGGGTTGCGGAGGAGGAGGATCTGTGTAAGAGACCAACGGAAGCCCGAGGAGCAGGCAGAGGCCATGACGAGAATGAAGCCAAGCGCGTGGAAGGCGGTTTCGCCAGCAACCATCATGACCACGCCAATGGTCATGATTGAGATGATTAATACAAGACGCCACGACGGCTGTTCGAGGCGGAACAGAAAAGCAAAGATGAGGACGAATCCAAGTGCGGATGACTTGCACATAGCTGCAAACGTTAGCCAAGCCCACGCGACGAACCTCGACACTTACTAAAAAACGTCAAGGAAATGAACTTCAAGCTCGTATTTCCCAGCCCAATATCCATTCCCGTCGCAGCTCCACACGGTCCCAGTCTGCTAAAATAAAACCATTTGGTCATCAGCGGCTTCTTCGCATCGACCTCGACCCTGGCCCCCGACGCATGGGGATCCAGCGAATCATGTCTGGGGCGAAAGCTCGGGACCAGAAACAAGACCAGCGAGGCAAGCGAGAATTGCACAATCATGTGCAAGCAGGTGGTGAAGAGCGGAAAAGGAAAGATATTCTGGGCCTCGCCGTCGCCCTGCTCCTGCTTGAACATCCACTTGTTGTAGACGGAAATGGAGATGGAGAAGAGGTACCACAGGCCGATGAGCACGCCATTGATCATCATGGACTGCAGCAAGTTCTGGTCGGCGAGCTTCTTTTCCTCCTTGGTGTACGTGTCCGAGGGCACGACGCGCTGGTCCAGCAGCGTGTTCCGCCTCTTTCTGCGGCGCCGGCGGCGGCGGTCTCCCTTGGTCAGGCCCGTCTCCTCGTCGTCGTCCAGGCCGTCGTTGCTCATGTCGTCGAGCTCGAGGTCGCTGTCGCTGGGCGACTCGGAGTCGGAGCGGTCAGCACCCGACGAGTCGTCTTCGCCTTCCTCGGGAATGTGGTCGGAGCGGCGCCGGCGATGTTTCTTAGGGCCCTTGGACGGCGGGGGGATGGAGGCGCCGGCAAGGGAAGACGAGCGGCGGCGTGCGTGGCTATGTGCCTGCTCGTTGTCCATAATCGTGGGGATGTGCGGGTGCGGGACGGCGCCAATGTTGGCTGCGAGGGCGCCGGGCTGGCCGTCGTCGTCGCTGTCGAGGTCGGATAGGGAGCTGTCGGAGGGCAGCGAGGGCAGAGTACGTAAGGGAAACTCGTTGCCCGGGCTGCGCAGCGGTGCAGCGGGCGCGTTGTTCTGTGCAGCAAGCCAGCGAGAGACGGCCGGGTTGGAATGGGAATTGGAGCTGCTGCTGCTGGCTACTGCATCATCATCATCATCTGCTGAAGTCATGCTGGCCATGGAGAGTGCCCCTGCTTTGGTCCTAGTAGCTGCCGCTAGCCTGCCTTGGTCCCGCTTGATCAAACTCTCCGCATGCTCCTCTGCACATCAGGGGTTGGCGTCTCGGTCGAGGCTCGAGACCGATGCTTCATCCACGACGCGGTGAATCGTGACGCAGGGACAGTCGCAGAGTCGAGGAACCCTGTGCCGTCGTGCTGGTTTGGGTGCAGCCCGCTAGGCTCGCCGTCCCGCCCTCTGTCATCTTGCAATCTAACCAGAGGCGCAGAGCGCGAGACAGCGAATCGCGCCGCCGTGCCAAGGAAGCCACCATCGCACACGTGACACCACACCACACCACACCACTCCACTCCAGCACAGGGTATCAATCCGTCACGTGATGACAATTCTATGCCAATGATGCTGATGCTAAGCCGCCGGGGTATGCCAAAGAAACGAAGAGAACGGGGAACAAGGAAAACAACGACAACATGTGGGGCAAGTGCACCAAAAATACCAACAAAGCTCTCCAGCCCAAGCCCAGACTCCCTCTACAACACAAACACATCTCGCTCCCGCGCACTCTATGCAGCCGGTGGCAAAGCCGGCAGCGAAGGCATCTGCTCAATCTGGCGAATCAGAAAACTCTTCTCGTCGATAAACTGCTCGTCGTCGGTACGGTCCTCGAGAAACGCAGGCAAAAACCGCAGCAGCTTCTCGCGATTGCTAATCAGAATCTTCTGCACCGCAAGCGACTTGTTTGGATTCGCCACAAACACCTGTGCCCTATTAGTGCTATAGACCACGATACTTCGGCCGCCGTACCTTGAACACGTGGAACCCCTCATAGTTGATCATCTTCCTGTCGTCCCGCAGCAACTTCATGATGATCTTGAGATGCTCCCCTGAATCCACGTACTGCGTCATAACATTGTAGTTTGCGCGGTCTAGCAGAATCTCGCCCAGCAGCTTGATCGACTGGCGCTTGGTGACGTAGCTCTCCGACTGGATCAGCATGGTATTGTATTTTGTAAAAAATAAATCAAAGTTGGTTTGCAGGTACGTGGCCACGAGCGCCTTGTGCTTAGTGAGGATGTCCTGTATGCCCCGTCAGCCAAGTTCATATAAACACACAAACACCAAACGGTGAACTGGGCCCATACTCGGAACGTGTTGAATGCGTCGGCGCTGACTTCAAAAGCGCCCTTGTCAATCCACTCGAAAAAGCGCCAGAGCACGCCCTGGCCCGACGACGGCAGGTCGGGATTCACGTTGGCGAGGTCGACGGGGGTGCCTTCTTCGTTGGGCTCGTCGTAGAGCAGCAGCGCGCAGATGGCGTCGTACTTGAGGGCCTCGCGCAGCACGCCGCCACACGGCATGGCGCTCTCTCGTCGATCATAGCCTCTGCACAGTGCGATGATGATCTCCGGGCGGAACGTGACGATGTGGTGCAGGACCTGTGGATCCGTGTGTCCCTGCTGTTTGTAGCGGAAGGCCGTGGAAAAAACAACCTGTGCATCTTTCCTCGATTCGAACGGCAGTCGGTGGATGTTGGTGGCGAGCGTGTAGAGCAGGTCTTCGCCGATGATGGCGCTGAGATGCTCCAGCACCGATTCCGGCGAGACCTCCGTATCTACTGCTCGTTAGCCGCACTGTACATCGACGCCTCCCTTACACATACCCGGCGTGCCCTGCAGTCTGATTTTCATCTGCTGCAGATCCTGCGCCAGCGCTTCTTCGACCTGTTTCCCATTAGCGATGCTCCACATGCGGGGCAGCCTCAGACCTTCGCGTTCGGCTTGTTCTCCTCCGCTAGCCGGATCGTGAGCTCCTTCGTCTCGTGCGCGAGCTCCACTGGGCTCTTTTGCTTGTTGCGGCCCAGGCCCAGCCACGCCATGTTGAGCGAGAAGGGCGTTGAGCGGACGTCGAGGTGCGAAGTTGGGCTCGATGTGGGGGGCTGCAACTTGCAGCCAGGGCCAGACAACTCCTACTTAAACGGCGCCAGTATGCGAGTCATTGGGGGTGAATAATATGCTGGGGATGTGGGTGGTGTGGCGTGCGAGGCCTGTGCCTTTGTTTGTGCTGTGCTGTTGACTGTTGTGGTGGTGATGGCTACAAGGTAAGTATCCCTGCTGGTGCACTGTCGCTGCACGCTATGCAGGTCTAGCCAGTTGTCTCTGCACGGTCAGTGAAGGATGGAGATCTTCGGAAAGATTGGCTTGCAAAGAGAAATGCGATGATCAACAGTTCACGGAATTTATTCAGTTTCTATTTGTTCTTCGGCTATGAATCGAGATACCCCAGATGCCATAATATTGTCACGAAGCAAAGTACGGGTGCTTGAGAATCTAAGAAGATCAGTATTGCTCGCCAACAGCATCATGAGACCTACCTCGACTGCAGTCGTTCTTGCTCCGCTTTCATACCGAACGAGGCTGCCCACTAGATCGTGCTCCTCCGCCGAGAAGTTCGGCAATAGTGTAGACCAGTCTTGCACCGGATACTCGTGGAATTGTACTTTTCCCCAGTCCCTAAAACTCGCTGCCTCCTACTCAAATTAGCAATCAAACACTACTCTAGAGTCACTCACGTACCGGCCAAACTTCCAAAGTTGGCGTCCCAAGCTTCTTGAACACACTCTGAATGAGTGCCAAGTCACTTCCTAGCTCTCCAGAATCAAACAATGTTACATGTTCTGGATCAAGCACTTCAGCAACAGTGCAGCCTGCGGCCCATAGATCCAAACTGCAGCCATAGCGCGTGTTACCGAACAGCAGCTCTGGCGGCCGGTAGCACGTTGTACCAACGTCTGTAATCTTCGCCCCGGCTGGTTCTGAACCGATTGTAGAGGGCGCCCATGCTATGCCGAAGTCGGCCAGGTAGGCTGGGCCGTCTAGGGATCGAAGAAGAATGTTAGACGGTTTGATGTCGCGATGGATGACGCCTTGGCTGTGCACGTGAGACAGTGCTGAGAATAAATCCTTTAGACAACTCTTTGCTTGCGCTTTGGAGAGCTTTTTGTTTTGAAGCAGATCGACCAAGTCGTGTCGCATAAATGGAAAGACAAGTACAAAGTGACTGCCTTCTGCTTGGAAAGTTTCGAGGAGCGGTATAACACGGTCGGAAGCAGCAATGGCCAGGATCTTGGCTTCTCGCTTCGAGTCGTGAGGCTGCTCCATGGTAGACGGCGTGGTCAATTTCAGAGCAACTACCTTGCTCCGTGACTCTGCCGGAAAGTAGTTTCCATCATCCAAGGCGGGTGCTTTGTAAACCACAGAGAACAGGCCTTCGCGGTAGTAGAGGGCATTTTGGTACTTGCCAATGGATCTCCCTCCTGGCGTTGGGACATACTCTTCGTCCTCTTCTTTGGGAAAGTCTAGTTGGCGTGGTGCAAGAGTCTCTATCTTTTCCCCACACACTCGCTCATACTCCTCCTGAAACGGGTCAATCTCTTGCAGTGTATGGTGTGGAGCTATTTACAAGAGACTGCGCTTCTTCGTATATCCTGGCTTCGGCAAGGGTGGCTTCTACACGAGCATTGTTGGCTGAGATTGCTGTGTCCGATGTCTGGTATGCAGCCGAACTGTGCAGGGTTAGAGTTAGAAATGCCGACTAATTTTTCACAGCAAGGCAAAAAACCTTGGTTCACATGCAAATTGACATAAGGTCGACGAAATGAGAGGCCTGTGCATAGGATCAATCTACTTGCATTTTGGTGACGGTTGTCAGTCGCGTGGAGAAGTCGAGGCGCGCACGCCAATTCGGAGAGGCCATGTGGAGGTCACGGTGTGTGTGAAGTGAGGTTCAAGCGAGCAATCCGACGAACGGCCGGGTAGCGAACTGCATCGGCACCATGTGTATCGTGGTTGACGCGATGTCTAGGCCAGGTTCGCGGTCCAAGGTCGGAGATGGTAGGTGATCTCGTGACTAGACACGTGTATCCAAGCGTGGTGGTTGTGGTAGGTTGAGCCAGCAACAGCGTGGTAACGTACCTTGTACATTCCTATTCTGCACCGTCACGCTACCCTGCCCGACTATTTATTATTAGTCTGGCATACCCCAACACTGGTGCTGCCGGTCAGGTGTCCTGGCAGCCTTGATATCGGAGTCGTATGCTATGCACCGCTGGGCGACCTGCACTGAACCTTTACGTCAGTCGCGCTAACCCGAAGAGGAGTTGGTGGATGCTTCAGCGTGCCAGCGTGCTCGTCCTGACAGCTGCCCGATACATTGACGAGCTCGCGGACCCTCATTTCTATGTAAATATAGCAAGCAGCTTACCGCGGCTGTATGCCTTTTGTCTGCCTTCGTGCCATGGAGCTCCAACGTAAAGAATACCCGGCATTGCTCGTGAGCTGTCCCAAGCCATTCCAGCAGCTTCCGCTCACCTTGATGTAGACGTCCCTGTCGCCCCCGCAGGCCGTGAATGTGGTCAATGACCGCATGAACCATGTGGACCGGGTGAACACGCAAATCGCAGACTGGCTGCAGGTACGTGGCCCTCGGGCGCCACGGCTTCGTGTGTACTCACGCATCATGGGATAGGAACGGCGCCGCGTCGAAGAGCTGTACGTCCAGGGCCTGCGCAAGCTGGCCAACAGACACCCGCCAGATGAAGGCTCAGACCTGGGGTAACCGCCCAACCCGTCCCCTCTCCGGCGCATATCTGACATAGCCCACCCAGCATCTTCTCTACGCCATGGCAGAAGATTGTCGGCGCGACCGAGACCGTCGCTCAGTCGCATGAGCATCTGGCACGCAAGATCGAAGCCGACGTCGAGCGGCCGTTGCGCGAGTACTACCGCGCCAACCGCGAGATTCAGGCCATGGCCAACATCTCGGGCAACCTGGCTGCGACGGCCAAGGAAATCGAGGCGGCGCAGAAGAAGATGATCAGGCTCAAGGACAAGGGCGCAAAGGCAAAGGCCTCGTCCGTCGCCGAGGCCGCACAAGAGGTGGAGAAGGGCGAGCTGTCGTGGGACTCGTCCGCGCCTTACGTATTCGAACAGCTGCAGGCCATTGACGAATCCAGGCTCAACCACCTGCGCGACGTCCTCACCCAGTTCCAGACCCACGAGGTCGACCAGGTCAGCCGAAGCCGGATTACCGCCGAAGAGACGCTTAATGTCATGCTCAACATTGAAACCGCCGACGAGATCCAGACGTGGGCGCTGCGCATGCGGAGCGGAGACCTGCCGCCCGTCGCACGGAAGATGAGTAACACGGGAACACCCTCCAGGAGCCTTGCTCCGCCTCCAATGTCCCCGGGCCACGGCCAGACAGACGACAACAGGAGCCAGAAGAGCGGTTCTGGTATGTAAACCGCCGACCGTCCCCGCCCACGTAGGTTGGCTGACATTCGCAGTGAAAGAGAAACACAGCTCGAATCCTCTCAAGCGTTTTGGTACCGTGCTAGGCCGCCGTCGACAGAGCGTGCATCCTTATGGCCGTGCCTCGTCTCCTGAACGAAAATCTTCGTCGAACCTGGGTTCGGCCTTTGGTGGTTTTGGCAAAGGCAAGGCGAAAGACCGTGACGCCCTAGCTGCTGCAGATCGCCCAACGTCGCCTTTGAGGAATATTGCACAAACCTCCCGCTCGCCTGAACCACCAGAATCCCCCAATCACACACGACTTCCGAGCATAGACACTCCAAACGGAACCACCGAGGCCCCCCACGGGACAGGCTCCACAGCAGTCAACGGCACTATGCAGGACTCGATTCCCGAGTTGATAGAGCCGTTATCACCCCCTGCGGTCGAAGAAACAAAGGCCAAAGTATGTGAACTAGCTTGGCCTAACTACGAAGCTGACACAGACAGCCTGAAAAGGATGCCGAGGGTTTCTCTGTCCCTCCATCGACCATCGATGCCATTACAGAAGCCGAGCGGGAGGCAGGATTGTAAGGCGGACCACGACTCTGTTCAACCTTGACTAATTATGCACAGAAGTCAACCCGAGAGCAGTCCAGCTCCCCAGTTTAAGCTCGACATTAGAAATGCCCCCATCCAGGAAGAAGAGGGCGATGTCGACGCAGCATTGGCAAACATGGTCAATACCCTGCGTGCGGTAAGTGCAGGTTCTCATGACTGGTGTGGTGACTAACGCGCCAACAGCAAGCTGCGCCACCAAAGCGCTCTTCAACGCTTCGCGGCCGCCGTGACGTGCGTAATACTATTTTTGTGCCGAATCCTGCCGCACCAGAACTGCAAAGTATAGGCGAAGCACCTCCACTACCATCGGCAGGCTCCGGTTCTACAGAGCCCAGGTTTCCTACACCCATACCCCCTGCTTCCCCAGCATTTAAACCGCCCCATCGGTCACTACTGTCGGACGACCACCCGGCATCCGATACGCAGTCTATACGGTCGGGCCGATCGTTAAGTAGCTCCGCTAGCACCACAATTAAGCATCCGGACCTGCATGAGCCTGGGCTCAATGCATCATTAGTAGAGAGCGTCAGTGCATGGTTCGAGCAGGGCAACGTCACCAAAGCTATGGTCATTGGCCAGGTTGCGCTGGCCTTCAATCCCATCGACTTGTCTGCCGGCCCATTCGGTACTGAGAGCGTGCGACTGGATAATTTTCCTGTACTGGAAAAGGTTGCCCCGAACCCAGCCTTCATCGAACAGGCAACCGACAGCCCAGGGAACTACACTGTAGACCTCGCGAAGATTACCAAGACCTCGGTTGCATTTCACTACCAGCTGCACATTGAAAACGACAACATCGCCTCCCTCCCACCCCTTATCCTATCACCACTATGGAAAACCGAACCAACCCAAGTATCTGCCATTCTCCACTATTCCCTTAACCCCAAATTCGGCCTTGGCAACGCGACGAGTGTCACGATTCGAAACCTCATCCTAATTATACGCCTTGAACCCGGCTCTAAAGCCACAACCTGTCAGTCCAAGCCCTCAGGTACTTTCTCGCGCGACAAAAGTCTTATCTATTGGCGCCTCGGCGACGTCACCGTGTCTAAAGATCAAGCCGCGCAAACCATCCGCGTGCGCTTCTTCACCGAAACCGAAGCCAAACCCGGCAACGTCGAAGCGCGCTGGGAAATTAGCGGCGATCAGACATCGACGCTGGGAAGTGGTCTTGGCGTGAGTATGAGTGCGCCATTGAACGAGGCAAAGGATAACGACGTGGATCCATTTGCTGATGCGGATGAGAACGCGCCGGCTAGTCCGGCAATTGGATGGAGGCCTGTGGCGACAGTGAAGCGCATAACGAGCGGGACGTATATTGGTGTGTGAGCCTTGTAGACGGGGAGAGAGGGGTGGGCGTGTTGTAGTAATTTAGCGAAATGTTGGAAAGAGTGATATTGACGATTAGCGTTGCTGTACGTAGGTTAGCGGATTTGTAGATAATAGAGCTGGTAGTGTGTATTGCGAGTAGACTGGTGCTCTGCTCGTACGATGGAGTCATTACCGTTGTGGCGTAATCTCAGCCTCTTGCTGCAAACCATTTGTGTGGCAAGGAACCCCAGATTCGCAGCATAATAATTGCGCGTGGCAAACGATCGCGATGATGTGCAGATGGGCATTTGTGAGGCTCTGCGGCTAGCCGCATTGGGAACATATGGCGAAGACAAGCCAGCCAATGGCGAGGCGACAATAGAAACGCTACCGCCTCATGGTGCCAGTGCGGGCGGCAGAATGCGTGACAAGCTGTCGGCGCGTGGGCATGGCGTGTTGAAACGTGTGTCATGAACATGTTGTTCGGGGCGGGTTGTGGTGGTTGGCTCAGCTTGGTTGTTTGGTATTTGGCCGAGCGCTGAGATTACCAGGGCAGACGACGTCATCGCCACGGCGAAGGTGCCCGACCGGTTGAAGAAATTGAAGCGGTCCGCTGCGTCTGCATTTTGGAGTGGTGCAAGTGCATCCATGTGCGCTTGGAATCCCGCGCTGGAACCTGCATCCCCCTGGCCTAGAGCGGCTGTTCATTTCGACAGCCTCAGCTTCCTTCACCGTGACAGTGGAGTTGTGGTGCGGTCGACACCCTCGTCCTCAGTATTGCGACCGTCGCACTGTGCTCGTCCCTTTTAGTTGCCCCTACGTCATATCCCATCTGCGCCCCAACCCTCTGCTCGCCCTAGGCCAGCGTATGCTTCTCGACGCCGAGCCAGTTGATACTATGCAGAAATGACCCTGACACCACAACCCTCATCGACCACCCCGAGGGCCACAATCGACACCGCCTCAGCCCGGCCGCCGCTGCAGCGAGTCTCGGCGAACAGCACCCTATCCTCGTCCCAGGCTTCGCTGGACTCGCTGCCCGACCCGGAGCCGGCCACTGACCAGGACGACGAGACTTCTGCCACGGACACGACCGATGTGAGCGACAGCGAAGCCGCTTCCTATGACGGCCAGGGCCACGACACTGCGGAAAAAGACGCCCTGGGCGGCGCGCCCCAGGGAAAGACTTCGCCAGACGAGCTGGAAATCGAGCGCCTGCGAGCCCTCCAGCTGCAGGTGCTACAAAAACAGCAGCGAGCGCGCATGCGCACCCTGCAGAACACCTTGACTGGCGCTGGCTTCAATGCTCGACGAGTCTCGCCAATCAAGGAAGAGCCCTCGGCCGCCATGTCGCCCACGCTGGAAGGAGCCTTCAACAGCCCGAGCCCTCTGCCCACGGCCTCTACAGAGTCTACAGAGTCGGCTCGCACCATCCGTGGAAGCGTGCCACCGACACCGGCGGGCCATTACCCGCTCAAGACGCCATCCTACCCCTTCCCCACTGTCCCTGGCACGCCGAGATGGGCGTCATCATTTCACCAGCCTTTTACTAGTCTGTCGCCTACCGTGTCTGCCATCTATTCGAGGGAGTACATGGCGCCTTCGGAGAGAATCACGTCAGAGACTAGTACGCCTGCCGCATCCGGTACGCCTTTCGCGCCCGGGAGGGCTCATGCACTCAATGAAGGCGAGGATCCCCGTTTTCCCAGCCCGAGTCTGTATGACTTAGTTCTGCGTCTGGGTGCAGAGCCAGGGCTCGCTGCATGGTGGACCACCGTGACTGCTATTATGCGTGACCATTACGGCGTGGAACGAGCCACGTTGGCGGTGCCTGCGGATGCATCTGATGTTGAAAATGTACCCTGGGGCCAGAAGGCCACATTTGTTGCTACCGTTGACGATGGTAGCCCTCGTGCAGCGACCTACCAAGACGCTCAAAATCAACAGAGCCACTCACTCACAGAAGCAATAGACTCACCATCTATCTCGCGGCCATCAGAAAGAAGGCCGAAACTCTTCTCACACCATTCTTTTGCTGGCCACGAACGCCGGAAGCAAGACATCTATGCTGAAAGCCCGACGCCGTCGCCACTTGCTCGGCCTAGAGGCCCATCAAGAGCAGCTAGCCATGCCGCCCAATGTATTATCAAGCCGGACCATCCGCTGAGACAAGTATCGCAGGCAAGTTTCGACGGCACTTCAAATCCGTTTCCTAGGGCCTTCTCTACTCGTGAATCGACCTTTAGTGACCCTGACTTTTCAAGTACAGGTGGCGAGCCAACGATGCCGCCGCTTGCCGTGTTTAACGTTCTTCGTGCGCTCGACGATGAACCAGATGCTTTGATCGACAACACCGGTATCAACAGAGTACTCGAGAAAGGGCGCTTGGTGACACTGACGCGAGATTATTCGACATCCGTATCAAATTCGAATGAGGACATTGCTGATAGCAGTAAAAAGGAACAACAGAAGCCATCGTCAGTACAAGACGCTGCTATTGGTCAGGAACGCTATCCTGGGACAGGCCGTGCCCATAGTAACCTCTTGACAGGGGATGTGCGATTACGCCCTCGGTACGAGGAGTATGAGCAGTATCCGAGTTCGCCGTGGGCGCAATCACCTGCTCCATCGCCCGCCATACAAAATGATCCAGAGTCAAATCCGTTCTTTTCTGCCTCGGGGATCGATGAGGAAACGTTCAATCCAGCGCACTCACCGCAAGACTACACGCAATATGGGTTGGTAGAAGCAATCGGCGTTGACAAAGCCAGCACAGTCACACATATTCCACTTGTCCATCTCACCTTGTCGCAAACCATGCATGCGGCTGATACGGCTATGCCATCACAAAAACCGTCACTATCACGAAGACCGTCTGAACAGTCAACTCAGAGCAGCACGCCGACATCACAGGATTTTGTCCGCAAAGCGCCAATTGCGATTCTCTCGATACTGTCGTCTATTGTGCCGTATCCTCGCAATCTCACTAATTCTTTGAAGCATCTGGGACCTCACCTCGCGACGTCATTTTCCAACGCATGGCAGTTCACTAATGCCCAGATACAGGTGGCGTCAATAAGACAGCGTCGGATCGCAGCCAGTACCAGTGGTAGCTTTTCGCTCGGCGCAGAACAGGGAAGTCTTGATGATTTGATACATTTCGACATTGATACCATGTCAGCTTCGGCTGCTGGTAGTGTTACTAGTCCTTCTGATTACTCTGGGCGGTCACGACACAGCCCAGGCGGGTCAGTTACCGGTACTCCTGGATGGGAGGCTGGGTCACTAGGCTTCTCGAATAAATTCCCCGGGACCGGCACCCCTGGCCATCTCACCGGAAGCGAGGCCGTGGAAGGGTATTTCGACGCGAAGAAGACAGCTCGTGTGGCACAACCATCTACTGCTAACCAGGACCATCCTATTCGGAGATTGGAGAAACGGCAAGGTAAACGAGTCAGTGTGAATCCAGTCGCGGAAAGCAATGACGGTGAAGGGACTCTTCGTAGCGAATCAACAGCCAAAGAAGACCCCCTGAGCACGCGCCGAGGCCAATCGCAGGGCATGTCTATTCGTGGCCATTCGCTTTTGCATTCGTACGGAGCTGACTTTACCTCGTCCTTTCAATCGCTACCAGCAGCAACGACGCCGGGGGGTCGTGCTCCGCCTACGCCTGGTCACAGGAGGAGAGGATCCATTACCGAAACGCTAGAAATGCCGCCCCCATCTGAGAGTCTCTTGCGCACAATTATCGACTCACTTCCTGTACAAATTTTTACTGCAGCACCAAGTACTGGTGCAATCACATGGGTGAATTCAAAATTTCTCATTTATCGTGGCCAAGATAGCCGCCAGGTGTTGCAGGATCCGTGGGAGGCCATTCATCCAGAAGATCAGAAATTGTATCTGGAACAGTGGAACAAGTCCTTACGTACTGGGCAACAACTCCAGCAGAAAGTTCGTCTGCAACGGTTCGATAAATGCTACAGATGGTTTTATGTACGAGTGGCGCCACTGAAAAACAAGTGCCAACAGATTGTCCACTGGATCGGGACAAATATGGATTTCCACGAGCAGCACCTCGCGGAACTCAATTCTGCTAAGCAGCAGGAAACGGCCGCATCGGAAGCCAAATATAGGGCGCTGGCAAATTCCAGTCCTCAGATCGTTTTCGTGGTGTCGAATAAGCGAGGACTGACATTTTGCAATTCTCAGTGGATTACCTTTTCGGGCCAATCCGAGACACAGGCACTTGCTAATGGGTTTTTGGAACATGTTCATCCAGATGATATTGTCAAGTGTAGGATTCCGGAACTTAATGAGGATGGGATTACGAATGTGCCGACCACGTTGCCTGCAGATGAGGGCCAGCAGTCATCGCCACCAGCGTCTGAGAGCTCGTCAGAGACCGGGAGAACGGTAACAAGTCCAGGGGGGTTATCACCGGATAGGATAGATCTCCCCCAGGCCAAGTTGTCCAAGCTGGCAAGCACCGGGATTCTCCGAGTTACCAAGGATGCGCATGGTCGTTCTTCGTACTCTACTGAAGTCAGGCTCCGCAACAAAGACGGCGATTACAGGTGGCATCTTGTGCGCATACTACTGGAGAAGGCGCTCCGCGAAGACAACAATGAAGAAACGTGGTACGGCACTGCGACGGACATCAATGATCACAAACTCCTGGAGCAGACGTTGAAGGAAACAATGGATGCCAAATCCAAGTTCCTGAGCAATATGTCACACGAGATCAGAACGCCGCTGAATGGCATCTCGGGCATGGTCAATTTCCTCTTGGATAGCGTTTTGAATGCCGAGCAGTTGGAACACGTCAATATTATCAAATCGAGCACGGACAGCTTACTCAATCTCATCAATGACATTCTCGATTTATCCAAGGTTGAAGCCGGCATGATCAAGCTATCCATGGAATGGATGCATATACCTTCGCTACTAGAGGAAGTGAATGACTTGAGCATGGGTCTTGCAATTCAGAAAGGGCTTGAGCTGAATTACCTTGTGGATGAAGGTGTTCCGTCCATGGTGAAAGGTGATAAATTCCGCATACGGCAGGTTCTTCTCAATGTTGTTGGCAACGCCATCAAATTCACGTCTAAGGGCGAAATATTCGTGCGTTGCAAGGTACAGTCACCGGAGCGCTCTAGACCTTTAGAGGACAACGAGACAGTGGTTCGATTCGAAGTGATTGACACGGGGCGAGGCTTTAATGAACAAGAAGCGAAGCATCTCTTCAAGCGATTCAGCCAGATTGACGCTAGCAGTACGCGACAGCATGGTGGCACAGGTCTCGGACTGGCGATATCGATGCAGTTTGTTGAGTTGCATGGAGGGAAAATGGACGCCCGGAGTGTGCCAAATAAGGGCTCTACATTCTACTTTACGATCAAGTTTGGTCTTCCTACGGCGGAAGATCATCCGCCTCCTCAAGCATCGGCGCCGGGAACACCTGCTATGGAGCCGACTACTGTTGGTCCACCACTGACGCCGCAGGCTTTACATCCTACATTACCGCAGAGAATTGTGCATCCACAGATTGCTGCAAATGCACAGCTCAAGCGCGTTTCGAGCGTGTCGTCCGAGCGAAGTGAAACCGTCAAGAGCCCGACTTCGAGCTTGTCGGCTTCAGAACGCTTGCATATCTCGCCGTCGCTTTCGTCTAGCAGCTCTGACCATTCCCTCACGAGTTCCGCGTTGACTGGGAAGTCTAGTTTGCGGTCTGAGCGATCGTCTGCGTCGTCGTTCCTGCGAGAGACGAGTCTTGTCTTAGACGTAGACATGAATCTTGCGCTTCCTACGAAATGCGGTGATGATCGAGACAGCTCTGCTGATTCTGCCGCGTCATCCGCAACGATCCACGTATCCGATCCGCACCAAAGCCTTTCACCGCTTGGTAGCGTGCAGCCACCCATGTACTCCATACTAGTTATTTGCCCGTTGGTTCATAGCAAAGAGGCGACGATTCGGCACATCAAGAATACGCTTCCTCAGGGCATTCCGCATCAGATCACAGGCCAGAGCAACATCATCGAAGCGCAGAAGATGATTGGTGGCCATCATCCTGTGCTCTTTACGCATGTCGTGCTTGTCCTGCACGACACTGCCGAAGTGCATGCCATCATGGACCAGATACTCAGCTCCACGACACATGGCAATACCTCCATCGTAGTGGTGTCTGACCCATCGCAGAAAAAGGAACTCATCAAAGAAGCGCCTGCATACGACTATGAACAGCTTTACATTGATCGACGGTTACAATTCATCTATCGACCCCTGAAACCTTCTAAATTCGCGGTGATTTTCGATCCCCAGAAGGAACGCGAGTCGAGCACCGATCGCAACCAGGACTCGGCGCAGCAGGTGGTTGTAAGCCAGAAGTTAGTGTTTGAGGAGTTGAAACGGAGGGTTGGGGGTAAGGGGCTTAAGGTGTTGCTTGTGGAGGATAACAAGATCAACCAGACGGTATGGTGTTTGCCGACAATGAAGATGCGCGTATTAATGCACGGCAGGTGCTTCTAAAATATCTCGCCAAAATTGACGTCGAGACCGAGACAGTCATGGACGGCGTCCAGTGCACCGAAACCGTCTTCGCCAAACCACCGGGCTACTACTCCATCATCCTCGTATGTCCCCACACCTCCCTGTAATTCTCTGTAACGCTAACAACTGTCAGTGCGACCTCCACATGCCCAACAAAGACGGCTACCAAGCCTGCAAGGACATCCGGCGTTGGGAGAAGAAGCACGGATACCGCCGCCACCCCATCATCGCGCTGTCCGCCAATGTCCTCGGCGACGTGTATGCCAAGTGCGCGGAGGCAGGCTTTAATTCGTACGTCACTAAGCCCGTGGAGTTCAAGCAACTGTCAATGGTCATGACCAAGTTTCTGGATCCGAGCGATCCATTGCGTTTGCCGGACCTCATGAAAGTAAAGAAATAAAGAGCGGGGGGTTTTTCCAAACTATGCAATAATTTTTGGGTTCGGTGCATTAGCGAATGGCGCTTTGATTTCGATGTGCTAGTACAGTATGGAATGGAATGGATTGGGAAGGTTTGCTACGGGAAGGCAATTCCCCGCGAGCGTGGCGTGCCTTTGTTTGGATGCGTATGGGGAGGGACATGGCATTTGACGGCGTATCAGCAACGTTTTTCGCACATTCATGCATTACGATAGTCCCAAACACAATGTACGATAGCAAATTAGTCGACGAGAATTCAGTCACATCCAAATATTCGCACTTCCGTAATGTCCGTCCCCACGCTATATGTCGTGCTCCACCCCCGGCCCATATCCCTGTCTCCTCTTACTACGAAACCCGTCTGATTGGCTGCCCGTCGTAGTGTCGTCATACGTCGATGACCGGTATACACAACGTTCTCGATGTCCGATATCCCCTCCTCCCCATCCCGTTTCTCCTTCTTCTTCTTCTTCTTCTTCTTCTTCTTCTTCTCCTCCTCCTCCTCCTCCTCTTCCTCCTCCTCCTTCTTCTTCTTCTTCTTCTTCTTCACCAACAATGGCGTCTGCAAACGGTATTCCTGCCGGCGTGCTCAGCGAGGAAGAGCCTCTCCTAGGGGACCGCGGCGACGCAAGTCAGGAAGCGGGCGCGCCGCTGTATTATAATTTGTGGCTTGGTATGTAGGTGTAGGACGAAGGGATGAGTGGGGGCTGATGTAAGCAGGCACGGCGCCGCTGGCCCAGGCCGGCATCTGGATTCTCGCTGGCATCGTGTGGGGCGCGATTTGGTCGCGCGAGTTGATTTTCTTTTCGGCGCACCCGGTACGTTTGTCCATATGATGATATGTCACCAAGATCTTGGTTTGCTGACGTATTCTAGCTGCTCAACTCGGTACGTCTGGCGTAGGATGGATCGCTGCGTTTTGGACTAATGTGTGTTGACTAGACGGGCCTCCTCCTCGCTCTCCAAGCAACCCTCATCCTGCAGCCCACGCACACTGCTGCACAGAAACGCGCGGGCACAGTCGCGCACTTTGTTCTGCACGCGCTGGGCGCAACAGCGCTGACAGCAGGGCTTATTATCATCGAGCTCAACAAGGCCGGGCCGGGCCATGAGCATTTCGAATCTGCGCATGCGCGCCTCGGCCTGCTGTTCTACGTGCTGATCTACGTGCAGGCGCTCGTGGGCTTCTCGCAGTACTACGTGCCGCAGGTGTTTGGCGGCGTGGAGCGCGCCAAGGCTGTGTATAAGTATCATCGAGTGGCGGGCTATGGGATTATTGCGGTGGGACTGGCGACGGTTTCGGCGGCGAGTTGGACGACGTATAGTTTGAATGTGGCGCATTTGCAGCATTGGGCTGTGATTGTGGCGAGCGTGTTGGTGGTTGTTGGGGCGGTGCCGAGGGTGAGGTTGAGCAAGTTTGGGATTCATAGGGGGGAGAGGTTGTGAGGTTTGAAGGTTGCGAGGTTTGAAAGTTGCGAGGTTTGAAGGTTGTGACGGTGAAAGTCGAAAATGGTAAGTACAATATCCCACAAAGTCTGGCATGGCATAGCAAGGCGTGATAGGTAGTGTCGTATTAGTCTATGGTAAATTAAACCGGCTTTTCTATAGTAGACAGAATGGGTATCGACTCGACCGCAATGCCATGCAAATGCAAATGCAAATTCCGCTCTCAATCCATCTCCTCACAATAACACTGCCAAAACCCCAACTATCCCCCCAACAACACCCACCGTCGCCCCCGCCGCTACGCCCACCGCACCCCCCTTCGTAGACCCAATAGCCCCCGCCCCCGTCGCCGTCGGCACAATCCCCCCAGCACCCCCCGCCGACACCCCCCCATTCTGCACAATCGCACTCGCAGTCGTACTCTTGGGTGGCTCACTCGTCGCACTCGCACTGACACCAACACTCGTTGCACTCGCGCCACACACCCAGTGGCTCATGGTGCCCTCGGGGATCTTGGCATACATGTTGATGCAGAAGGGCGCGGACGAGGCGGTGCACGCAATGGCCAGCGGGTCGTTGACGCAGGACGAGTCGTCCAGGCATTTTGATATCGAGGCCGAGTTGATGCAGCGCGTTACGACTTCGCAGCTGGAGCTCGCGCCGGATTTGCAGCAGCCGAACCAATGCTGCGAGGTGTTGTAGATGCAGGATGCGCCGGCTGTGCAGGAGAGGGGGAAGTCTAGTGGATGTTAGTGTTGGTATTAATAGGTATGGGGACGGTGGGATGAAGGAGTGTCTTGGTGGGCTTGGTGTTGGGGGGCCTTGATGGTTGGGGGCCGAATTGGGGGGGGGGGGGGTTGTGGGGCATACCTGGGTCGCTGTCGAGATATCCGCAGATGGCTGAATTTGAGGGTTTTTGTTGCCGGCGGAAGAGCTCTGGAAGGTCTTGCATGCCGTTTGTGGGTTTTGGTGAGAAGCCTGTGAGGGCGGCGTAGACGAGGTCGGTGACTGGTGTGGGAAGGGGGCCATCGAAGGCCAGGCCGTATGCCGTTGAGCTAATCGCGAGGAGAGTTGCGACCTTCATTGTGAAGTTGATTGTATGTGTGGATTCAGAATCAAAGAGTCTGGAGTCGATATGTTGCTATTCGCTATGTTTCACCCAAGTATACAAGTAACTTTATCCCCTTGCTCTTGAACCAGGGCCAACGCTCCAATATTATAGACGCAGAATAGTAAGCTGGATGAACAAATAAAAAGCAAAATGAACGACGAGAAAACGCTACGAAGCGGCTGGAACCCAAACTCCAAGAACAACCAGAGTTTTCGGGGCCTCGCACGTTTTGTGCCTCAGCCCATGACATCTCCCTCCGGGGGCCCATGTGGAATGTTTGGGGTGTGAGCACCTTTTTTGGGGTTCATAGCGCAATGCTTAGCACCAGCCGAGCGTATGCCGGGGCCTGTGTGGCTTCAGGTGGCTAGGCAGCGGCCTAGCAGCGCCATGGCGTACGCTTAGAGGCCACAAAGGGGCCGAGCGGGAGCTTGAATGAAGATGTGCAGGTTTGGTGCAGATTAAAGTCTGCAAGGCGATCAGGGTCTTTGCGCTGTCGCAGGTGGGGGGGCCAAGCGAAAAGGGACAATGGGCGATCAGTCGCTTTGCCGGATGACATGAGCACGCGTCGAATCTACTTTGCGCATGAGAGTCGCTGCTGTGCGATTTGGAACCCGGGATCCAGTCAGTTGCCGTTTTCTGGTGGTTGCCGTTTCATGCAGGCAATAGTGCTGGCGGAGAAGCTCTGGACCGGTTGCGGAGCTGAGACGAAAGCCACGCAAGCCTCTCCACGGCATTCCCGACTCCCTAGAAGGCCGCGCCACAAGGCACACTGGGTGGCTGCAGGAGTCAAAAGGCTTGGATGCCCACCTTTATGCAGGAAGGGGTCGAGATCTCGAGTGCAGATCAAGGCCGAGGTATTCGCGTGGTCTTAAGACCCCACGCGGTGATGAAGAAAACGAAGTGAACTCTTGGTAGGAGCGATACGACGCGTTACTTGTTGTCAACCTCGCTGTGGATCTTGACAATGGATCCGACACAAGCCCGTCGTACGGAGCGGTGACTCGGGGCGGCATTGCTGCACGTGGTTAGTTCGCATCGTGTTCGCTTGTTAGAGCCCTGCACTCATCGCTTACTCACCACCACGCTTAGAGGAATTCGATATCACCAACATGGGCAAATGCCAAAAATAAAGATACTTGTCCACCGTCGGCTACTTCTTCAGCTTTGACTGTACATTTTCGGCCTTGTAAAATGCTTACTCACACCAGGCGAAGGATTCTGGGGCCGAATGAGGCTTCATTCTCTATCGACATGTTCAGTTTGCAAAACCGAGTAGTGTCCATGGGAAAGTATAAATCGACGTATATCCAGTGTCTGAATTATTGTAATATCAAACTGCGCCTCTACTCTCTAATTCCATCGGCACCAACTCACCATGTCGTTCTCTCTCATCATCCCCTCAGCCCTCTTCCTACTCGCCATCACCTCCGCCGCACCCCTCACCACCCCCGTTCTAACCCGCCATCTATCACCCATCTCCTCCCCAGACGGATCTCCCCTTACGAGCCGCGCCACCTGCGCCCCCGGCGGCCTCTTCGACCTCAGCATCTTCACCCTGCAACTCCCCACAGGCAGCGACGGCAAAGTCGACCAAATCCCGTCCTCCAAGCTCGCCGGCTGCAACGGCTGGCAAAGCAAAGACTACTTCTACCTCGACAACAACGCCCTCGTCACCAAGGTCCCCAGCCGCTCCTCCTGCGTCACAACCCCCAACAGCAAACACTGCCGCACTGAGCTGCGCGAATCTAAGCCCAACTCATGGGACCCCAAGCGCGGGACCAACGCGCTCAAAGTCCGGCTCGCCGTTCCCAAACCCGATGACAGCCAGTACGGCACCGTCGTCGGCCAGATCAAGGTCGACGACAGCATCTCCAAGAAGCCGGTCGCCGAGTTGTTCTATGCGCGCGACGGCACGCTCACCTTGGGCGTCAGCCAGGTGCCTGATGTGAGCAGTTTGAAAATGACCAAGGTGGGGCACGTCAATGTCGGCGCGACGTTTGAGTACGAGTTGAAGTACCAAGGGGGCAAGCTCAGTGTTACAATTGGTGGCAAGGAGCAGGTTTTGGGGACGGGTAGTCTGAATAGTCCGAAGAGTTATTTCAAGGTCGGGAATTATAACCAGGGCGAGAGTCCGAGTGAGGTGCGGTTTTATAGTATTAGTGTTAGCCATGGATAGATTGAGTAGGCGGAGGTGGGATGTTTTTGGATGGGTGGGCACCGGTTAGAAGGAATTTTGGTACATATTGGATGTTCTGTGGAATAGGTGTTTTTTTTTTTTTGGGGGGGGGGGGTTATTTATGCATAGCGCGTTCTTGTCCGATTTCAAATGTGATCTTGGTTGCAAACCTGAACTTAATCTATATTACTTATCGTTATGATTGGAAATAGATCTTAGTCAAGATAGAGCTTTCTGCATGTGTCGAGTGATTCGGTCTACGAAGTTGTTGATAACAACAATTAATTCTGTAAATATTGATGGATGCTTCGATTACTTTGATTCTCTTATTGGCTATCTTGCTTCCTTTTAGTCAATGTGGGGGGAAGCCTAACTTATTGGATAATTCTTTTTTTTAAATATATTTAGGTAGTGATCGTCTTTTTAAAGATTCTTATTCTGTTTCCTCTGGATAGCTTGTCTTGGTTGTTGTGTTTTTTATTATATTATTCTACGGCATATTATCTATTGTATGCAGCGAGCATTCATACTATGAGAGCGACTTTCTCATCTTTGCCGGCTAACTAAGAGTTAGCGCCTAGAATGGCCGTTGTCGGAACTTAAGCCCTCCGTTCGTCGAAGATGCACGATGCTAAGAGTAGTGCGTTATATTTGCGTATATGAGTATTATGCAAGGTTTACGAAAAGAATAGAAAAGAATGAATGACTATTCAAGCTTCATGGACTATTTTGGATATGGAGAGAAAAACACAACTGATAATAATATTTGCTTATCTGACTAGTCACCAGGCCGCAGATATGATACACTCACCACCACTTACTTTTATCTAGAAGAAAGTGAGATCCTGCATCAATGTCTTGCACAAAACCCACACCCATTTGGCCTATATCATTCATCAGATCAGTTTCCATACCTTCACGCAATATATCCGACAGAGCGTCCATACGATTGGGGAAAAGTAGCGCTTGCTGAGCGTCTCGGCGAGCATTGTTACTGAGGCCAAACCACGGCGAGCTTTCAATTGGTGGGAGGGATTGAGACTTCGCGCCATTACTAGACAACGCGTTATTCGCGATAGCGGGACACAAACGTTGTATTCGTTTTTGTAGTGAAGGTTGGATGGCCACGTTTTGTTCTGTGATGCGCTCTAATAGGCTCACAATCGCGTTCTCTAGGTCACTGATCTTGTCCTTGAGTATCTGCTCTTGTACCCCCGATTCTTCTGGCTTTTCTCCCGTTCCAGTTCGAATTTCAGTGTCCTTATATATTCTTCCTTAGCTTGAACATCTCGCTGACGAATAGTAGCAGAGTTGGATGTCTGATCGCCCAGGTTGATGGATAAGGGAAATATGAGTGGTGAGTAGTTTCCGCCCTGCATGGCATCATAATCCATTGAGAGCTCGCTGTCAACCAGTACGTGATTACTGCTGTTGCATGGCTGCGTCAATAATTCTCTTATCTCAGTTATTCGTGCCTCACTTAAGTCGTTAGAGGCACCTCCTAATACGTAGCTTACACCTCGTTCGTCATCACTTGTACGACTGATCTTGTGAGAGCATATCAGAACCTGAAGATAGCCCATTAGTTGACTGTGAAAGCTCTGAGAGAGGAGCTGCGGGGTTTTGGGTTTCGTATATAGGTATATGCCTCTCGTCAGAGGCTTGAGGGATTATATCTTTGATCACATTCCGAAGTATTGGCCGAAAGCGACTTGCCAGCTCTTGAGTGAGCCCCCAAGCTATGGCCTGTTGATCTAGAGATTCTATAGCGGCTAGTACCGTGATATCACCGTAGTCTGAAGTCCAAAAAGGCAGTCCTGATTTTTTTTGGAAGTACAACAGATGTTATCTTAGCTTACATGGGTTCTTAGGTAGTGGCTGCGAAGATGTAGTTGCGAAGATAATACTGTAAATTCGCATCCAGCCCTCAAAACGATTCCCCCTCGGCCCATAGTTCGCAATTTCCCTCTCCTGATCAGACGTGATATATTTATATGAGTTCTTCTTGCGTTCGACAACGCTCCCTCCTACAGGTGCTTTATACGGAGGTGGTTCCTAGATGCTACGGATTGGTTCCAAAGGCTGAACGGCAAGGGCGTGACTTACTTGACATCTGAAGTGTTCCTGAAATGGAGCTCCCGACATTGGGTGCATTGGATAGGATATCTTTTGGCAAATGGACAAGCTAGCATATGGCCAATGTTTCTTTTTTTTTTGGAAATATCATTTCTTGGGGGCTGCTGTCTGTCCTCGTCATCAGAATTCTTATCTTCATCTGGTAATTGTTGGCGGGCTTTTTGGCGTTTGGCAACGAAGCAGATGCGGAAGTTGAAATAGAGGCCGAGTTCCTTTTTCCTCCCTTGCTAGATGATTTCTGTGCACTCCGTGATGCCTGTGAATTGTTTCCATGGCCCCTGGAATTGTCAAGGTCTTCCCAATCTTGAATTGCGACGTTAGATGTGGGTGAAGGCGTCACATTAGCGACATGAGCTTCAGTTTGGAAGCAAAGGCTGCTTGAGTGGTTGATCTTGCTCTGTCTCCCACGTTGGGTATGGGGTTGGAGTATTCATCTATTTCACGGCCACCTTTCGTGACAGAACAATGTTCAATGTCGAAGGAACTGGAGGTGAGGGCCTCCTGACTTAAATCTGTCTCTTCGTAAAGCCCATTCTTGCTACTTGTCTCACTAGGAGTGGCCCGGCCTAAATTTATGGAAACATGGGATATAAGGGAGGTTGAGATCTCCGATTTTACCATAGCATGGCCGCTTTTCACTGGAGCCGCTGGCTGAGTCGTTACTGCAATAGTGAGTTTAGAACCTTTTGTAGTAGATCAAAATATTTAATCTCGCACTTACCTTTCTGGCCCCAATCTTTGCTCAGTTTTGCGGAAATATTTTGTGGGGGGTTATCAAATACTTCTGACGTGAATTCCGTCCTCTGGGTGCGATTAGTACCAACCACGGATGTCATGGGAATGAATGACTTACCAACCTTGGCGGCACCGATTGTGAACGCAGAGGTGGCACCAACACGCTCCGATCAGAATCAACAAGAAGTCGCTTCACAAGGCTCCATCGAGCAACGAGGTGCTCGTCGATTTCGCCGTCCGTGGTAATGGTCCCATGAATGATTTGCGGTTGGTAGTGACTTTGCTCCTTAGGGATAGTCTTGCCCCTGGACTGGGGCTGGTATTGACGCTAGGACACTGCCGTGGTGCCATCCCATTCTTCTGAGGCTGGAAATACTGGCCGAGTTAGCTGATTGGCCATATATTGTGTTTCGTGCTGAAGCTCAGAGAGCATCGTCGGGTTGTTTTCCCAGTCATTATTCTTGTCCAAAGATTTTATAGCAGTATATTCATGCAGAAATGACCAGGGAGAGTGCCAGATAGCTTCAGGGACCTTGGGAGTTTTCCAAACCCCTATGCCAGTGGAAGCAATCCATGGCTGCTGGCTGATGCTGTTTAATCTCACTTTTCCCTTCTGCCTGCAGCTTTGGCTATGAACATTCGAACTAACTATTGGTGGAGGGTCCATTTTATTGTGTATGCCGTTGGTTGAAGGTGGGCAATAGAAACGGTTGTCGTTGTCTACACATGCACGTCTCAAGGTTGAAACACGAAATTTGTGTATTTCAGCCGCATTCGGCAATACTTGCCCATTCCGTTACCTCTTGCACTTGAAGTGCACAGTTTTTGTAATTTATCATGTTTTACAGTCTGGCTGTATTTTGGCCTTCGCAGTTCATTTTCAGCAACTACAAGATTTTTGTAATTATTTGTGATATTGTTGAGAGCGGCCTAAATTACAAGACAGTGCAAATACAAGAGAAAGTGTTGGATCGGGCTTGGAGTATGGGCAAACATTATATAAAAGTCTGACAACTCCCAAATATGTGTCACGGGACATGACTATAGCCTAGCCTAGCTTAGCCCTAGAGGGGGCATCACAATACTATCATACTTTGACTCCGTCATCCAAGATCCCCTCACAATATGGTTCAAACACCTGCCATTCCAGTAATCGCATTTTGCCACAACATCCTACACGCAATTCAACTTCACTTAGAATGTCTCCTGCCCAAGCTACACCCTCTGATATCTTAATCTTAGTCCTAAAGCAGCACCGAAGTTATTAAATACACAAATTCGCGGTCTATAACGGAGAGGCTGATGCTTCAATTGTTTCCCGCATCCGTGCTCTATCAACCGAAGAGCCCTTCACTACTTATGGCATGGCGAAAAAGATTATGTACGCTCTTGTTATGCGCAAACTCATCTTCGGCAAGGCACGCATCCTCAAGGCAAGTAAGGTATTCAAACGGATCTACTTGACTCGCTATTGATTGTGAATAGCCCGAAGCTACCGAATCTTTGGTCCTTTCTTCGCGGTATGTATACAACAAGGAGAAGGACGACGTTATGACAAGACTACTTTTGGATTCATCAACTCAAGTCTCAGCGACCGGCAGTATCTCCGCGCACCTTGTCCGTGGCGTGCATAACAATCAGGATGGATATACTCAGGTGTGGTGCTTCTACTACGATATCGAGAAGACTACGGCGTTTATTTGGCCCCTACTTTCGCTCGTTCTTGCCACCATTGTGGGACTGGCTATCGGATACGGTGCAGAAAATGGTAATCCTGGGTTCGGTGTTGGAATGGGTATACTTACCGTCCTGACTAGTATCCGAGGGGCAATTATCCTGTGGAAGCTGCATTGAAGATTACTGCTTATATGTGCGATTTTATTGGCGTTTTACAAATTTAGGGTGTAAAGGAGAATGCAATATTAAATAGTAGTTCCTAATAACTTATTTTATACGAGGGCACCTAAATAGCTTAGCTAGGTAATTGCTATAATGTATAGACCTTATAGTAATAGTTGTTAGAGCGCAGCTCTACTCCATTACGGCAAACAGCCAAAAAGGTGAGAGAAATCAACAACGCTAATTACCGGGGTAGAGAAGCATATATTGTCCAATTTCACTTAGGATAGATAGGGCCCAGAGCCTGCCCTGCCCACTCTGCTGCGCAGCCTGACACTTATATACTATTGCAGCACTGAGCCCCACACCCTAGAGGCACCCTCCTTAGGTTCATGTGGTAAAGGAGGAATTACACGTTTGTAGTCTTATAGAAAGTAGCCAGTACTTGGTAGTATATAAATACAACTACTATATCAGATAGCTAAGCTAGATATGTGATCCGCAACTCGCGTTACCTTCGCCTGACACGGGATTTAAATTATAGAACTCGTTCAAATAAATATTGCTGATCTTCTAAACAATCTAGTAAGAGTTACCTCCCTTGGCTTCCGCCTATATTTTATAATTGGATGGGAATGGAAGCCCGTCTTTTGTCTTAATCCTTTACTAGCAACATTATGTCTGCCTTCAAAACCACCAAGCATGCCACCCACTATTACCCACAAGGCGTGCGATGTGCTCTTGCAACTAGAGCTAGCGCCGGCAGCAACAGAGTGACATGAGTCACCTCGAGCACGAAGATATGGTCCTCAGTATAGCTGGTCCACACGGCCGAATTGTTGCGCAAAATGGACTCATATATACTAGCCTATATCTTGAGCGTGTGGCATACAGCGCCAGCCGGCGGCTAGAAAATCTGAGCTCCGGTCAGAGAAACGTTGGCGCGTAGCTTCACTCACATGTATCTACTTTTACTCCTCTATTTATACAACCTTACTGCTCCTCGTCCACTTTGTAAGTTAATTTATCAGCTAATCTCGTACGCTAGCTGAGATTTCAGTCCTTGTATTACACCTTATAGGGTCGCTCGAGGATTCGGGTATAAGGAGCTTACAACAGGAGGTAATTGAGTAAGAGACTAATCAAGTGGTAGCAGTATAGTATAATCCCATTAGCTTCCTCTAAACTAAATTATATCTTTACTCCCAACTTTTATATAGTGACGGGCTCCAATACGCACTCTATTCGGACTTATACTATAGGTGCTATCTAGGTCAATTAAATAAAGTCTGACGTAGCTCTTATCTTTTTTCTCTATTACTTTCTTATTCTTTATACCTTCCCTTGCCATATATTAGATCTATAGAGCTACGTGTTAGCTGCTACAATTTAGATATGGTACAAAAATATTGACAACTCTTTTATTACGACTAAAAGCTAAACACTACGCTCCTATAAGTTGACAACATCTAGTATGCTATCCCCCCTAAGTATATATAGTTACTATACATATACCGGTGATGGCTTCCAAGTACCTGCTGGGTTCTTATATTTTATATCAAGGTTAGATACTTGAACGAATTCCCTCCCAATATAGAACGATATGTTAGGTAGGGGGTTCAGATGCAATCGTACTGGACCTGCGATCCATGCACCTGATAACTAATAAGGGCTTCTATGCCAAACTTTAAGGTCACACAAGAGGAGTTGCGCTTTCTTGCGGCTAACAAACTCCTAGATAATGTTTTTAGCTTAACTACTACGATCCTGAATATCTAAACCCTTGAGAATTGTGATAATTTGTTTAAGCAAAAGCTCTGCATTATTGGACCCGCTACTATGTAATAAGTGGCTAGTAGTGTTTAGAAACTCGAAGATACGTAGTTTGCGACGTAGCCACGTTCTAGCTCGAGGTATTAGCCATGGGTCCGTGGCGAACAATTGAGGGAATAGTCCCCGGCATGTCGATTCTGCAGGTTGTCACGTATTCCAACCAACATGGCAGGGGTAGAAACTGTGGTAGACGAAATGCCGCCTCCGAATGGCCGGGTTACGTATGGTAGCTTTGCCGGTGCTGAGCGATCAAAATCGCCGCTATAGATTTCGCAAGGGTATACAAAGTAAGCGGGCAAGTTAAGGAGGTAGTTGAGCTACTAGAGTATATTATCGCAGTAGAAGCGAAGGTACGAAAGGATGAGCACCCCGACCGCCTGCTGGTGTCTTCTGAGAAGATACTGTCAGTCGATTCTGATTTAGCGGAATTAGTGTATGTAAATCTATCATAGCTGCAACAATCGCTAAGCTCGCTAGAGTCATTCGAGTCTTTATAATCTTCAGAATCATCAGGACCGTAAGAGTTGTTGGATTTATACGAGTTAGTGGAATCGTTGGCACCGCCCGGGTCGATAAATTCTTCATTGTTGGACAAAACTGATGATGCATAGGAGCGGTCTGGGCTATAACCTGGCCCTCTGTGTGTCTCGTAATCGTCAACCGAAAAGCCTGCCAGCTCTACGGCAAACTGCTCGTAGGCTGGATAGAACTCAGAGATGTCACTCGGAGGGAGTGTCGTTGAAGGAATTCTGCTCTAAGTTGTTTGACATGATTCTAAGAGTAGTGTGGCGATTTTGTGTGTAACGGTCTGTTTGATAGGATAATGTCTATAACTGCCGGTGATGAACGTGGCTAAATGCTCGCTAATTCTCAATGGGGTAGGAAAGTCCAAGGTTTAGGCCCACCCCTCTCCTGCTTTTTCCGGGCTCTCTCACTTGCTCCTCCTGGGCCCTCTCGCACCCTCTTGCATCCTTTTTTTTTAGCAGCTTTGAAGACTTTGTGCTCTGGGTATTACACATAACTATACATGTTATATGTAAGGGCTATAGGACGAGAAGGGACGCAGGCTGGCTACCATCCATATGCCGAGCTGGTATCAGGCTTCTGTGTGATCGCCACTAGCGGGCTTAACCTCTACGCAGGAGAAGAAGGTGGTTGTCTTCATAAAGGCGTCGACCATGTGGCTTATGGCAAAATTGTCCGCGGCTCTTAGGCGGCTGCATAGATCTTCGAAACCTGGGGATGACATTGGGAGAAGAAGAGTATGAAGTCGGCTTTGCGGAGGAGGCGAGGTTTGCTAGAGGCGTCGGGCACGGAGGAGAAGAATTGAGTAGCGATAGCTAGGGGCTATCTGCTCGGAAATTAGCATTGGGTGCCATTGACGAGGTGGAGGGCTAGCTACACACTCTGAAGCTAGAACTCCTCCCCTCCTAACCTCATCGCAAACTTCACCAGCGGCTGGATCACGTCCATGCACCGCGCGTTCTCATCGCAACCCCTCGACTGGCACACTCGCGCATTTAGCCAGGTTTTCATCACCTTCCACAGCACATACGCTAATCCGGCACGCGCCTCGCCGTTAATGCCCTGGTCCGAGAGGCTACACGGCGTGCTCTCGCCCCAGGCATAACGCCCAATTCTTTGGTATTCGAAGTCCTAGTCTTCCTTGGTTGGCTTCCACAGCTCGCCGAGTATCTAACCTCTATCCAGCCCGTCCTCTGGCCACTTCATGACATTGCTCACTCTCCAGGGCGGCTGGACATTCAGCCTCGAGCATGTCACGTGCCTTGATGCCTTAGGGCATCATGACTAAGCGACTGTGCCTCTCGGTTAACCAAGAAAGTGGCTTCTTCGACGTCGCAACTCACACCATACTCGACAATTGAAAGCACACGGCAATGCCATTGCCACGCTCTTTCAGGGCCATCCATAAAAGACTTTTCAACAGCGCCAAACCCTCTACTCTGGCGCGACCGTCGCAAGCTCTCTCCATCACTAGTCGAGGCAAACCTATCAGCCGCGAAGAGTTATTCAACTATACGAACGGTCGCTTCCTCGCTAATGAGGCAGAGGCCTGTAACCGCAGATATGTGCGGTTTAACATTGATCAGCTGTGCGCCATAGCTACAGTAGTTGGCGGGAGTTCTTCGCCTATCAAAGCAATTGATAAGATGGAGGGGGGCTTTAGTAAGGCCCTTATTATGCAGAAAGAGGACGGGAGTGAAGTCGTCGCTAAAATTCCCTTCTCTATTGCTGGGCCACCTAAGTATACTACTGCCTCTGAAGTAGCTGTTCTTAAATTCAGTGAGACTGCAAGCCTGTTTAATATTTAATTAGATCTAAGACTAATTATATTGGTAGTAAGTACCTATACTCCAGTCCCCGTTCCTAAAGTCCTAGCCTGGAGCTCTAATCCATCAAACCCTGTTGGTGTCGAATATATAATTATGGAAAAGGCAACTGGCCAACAGCTGTTCACGACCTGGAGCGCTATGACTATCCAAGATCAATTTAGCCTCGTAGAGCAATTGACGCAATTTGAGGCTGAGTTGGCGTCAATTCAATTCCCTGCTAACGGTAGTCTATACCTCTGCGAGTCGATGACGGACGATGAGTCCTGGGTTGCTTTAGATCGGAATATAGACCCTTCTGGGCAATTCTGTATCGGGCCGTCCTGCGAGCGAGCGTGGTCAGCTCACGGAAGGACGAAAATGCCACCTTCACAGGTCAACAACGGACCATGTAAGTTAGTCAGGATAGTAGGCGTTATTTGCCAAGCTGACGCTACTCTGTAGGGCCGAACCTATCATCTTTTGGTCTTGCGCTCGTAGAGCGCGAAACGCTCCGCATTAAGCAACAGAGTCCAGTCTCTACTATTGGACCACCCCGGGGTTCCATCGATGAACAATTTGTTGTCCTAAATATGGCAAAGGAGGTTATGTCAAGGCTAGATACGGTAACACTTATTAATAGGGTCTCGCGGCCAGTCTTATGGCACACTGACCTTCATATGGGTAATATCTATAGTAAGCCTGAAGATCCAACCAAGATCTGCTCACTTATTGACTGGCAGTCGATTGTCGTCTCGCCACTATACCTACAGGCCCGCTTCCCAGAGTTCCTATCGGTCGATGATAACTATATTCTTGGCTTGACAGAAGAACCAAAGCTACCGCAGGACTACCAAGATATGGATGCCAATGACAAGAAGCTAGCCGAACTCAAGTTCAAGGATACTAAAATGTCCAAGTTCTACGAACTCAGTACTGCCAATCGGCACCTACGGGCACACCATGCCTTTCTCATGCCGCAGTTCACGCGAGAGCTCTTTATTCGGTGCGGAGAAGTATCTGAAGAGGGTGCGATACCGCTTCGTGCCTGCCTAATTGAGTTTGCCGACGCATGGAGTGAACTGGGATTCCTAGGTGAATGCCCTTTTAGCTTCAGCGAGGAGGATATACGAAAGCATGACCAGCAATTTCAGGACTACCGCGACTTTCACCGAGTTCAAGAAATAGCCAGGAAGCTTCTCGGCACCGACTCCGAGGGCTGGATATCTCCACAGCTTGATTTTGCAGAACGGCAACGAATGAACACAGAATTATTACAAGAGATCATGCGACGGAGAAACGAATACAACAAGACAGCAGAAAAAGTTCAGAGTATTTGGCCTTTTCGTGAGAAAGCATAGATTCAAATTCGAAAACAATTTGATAGAATGGCCGGTGGGAGGTCTAAACTATGCTAAATCCTCTACCGAAAGCCGATCTGAAAATGCAACTCGAACCGTCTACTGGTCTTAAGGCGAAACAGACCTGTTGGGGCAGGTTGTCAGAGATTTCATGCTTTAAGAGGAATTCAACCTACATTCAGCCTACATTCAGCCGATCTTTGAAGAGAATTTCTTCCTGAAATCTGCCACTAGATCCTTGACTACCTCCTCCTGCTTGTCCTCTGGTACGTCCACCGGAATTTTAGCAGCGGCAACGTTGGAGTGTGTTCCATATTTGCTGACATACTTCTTGAGTGCTGTGTTAGTCGCTTCACTGTTGACTTGGAGATAGACGTTTTTGTAGCCGTTTACGGTCTCACCCGCATCAATCCGCACTTGGTGCTCTGCGTCCTGCGTTTTGGTATTCGGTGGATAGACACGTTGACCAGGGCTGTGGTGTTTGAAAAGCTTCGTCCAGTTCCCACTATCAAAGAGGTGCTTTTCGAACTTCTTCTAGACTTTTGACATGGTGGTGGAGAGGCAGGGCCTTGGTGGATTTGTTCCAACGATAGTGAAGAAAATTTGCGCAAGTAGAAGAAGACCGGGTTGACAAAGGGTTCGAGGTTGCTTGATCAACAAATGGAAAGGTGGAGGTGATTGCTGAGCTGCCCAATATACTACATAAGGTGCTGATATTTATACTAGCTAGCACACAGACTTCTTACACTCTGGCGTTATGCTTACCCGACTCTCAAATTTGATATACACTCCCTTGGCTAGTCGCGGCCACGGATAGCCGAAAATAGAGTTGCTTCGCCGCATACCAGGGCGCATGCTACGCGCCGGGAGTTGAAGTTTGTATGCCGCCAATATGCACCCCACCCTTACTCTAAATGCGGAGGATACCGCCGAGAGAGGCAGCATCAATTGAATAGGAGCGTTCGTTATAAGTTGAGCACATGCCCATGTATATTAGGATCGAAGATACAAGCCGTGTATTGTCGTCAAGCTAGTACAACTACTATCCTAGCAAGTCAGATATCATGGAACCGGCCACTATGGCCATTTGAGCCGCTGTGAGTGTTCCGTCGAGAATCATATCGCGGATGAAGTCGTGCTGTGGTGCGGCAAGGTTGGGCGTCATAATCATAGAGTGTCGTACGCAGCGGTTGATCACGTTTTCGTCCTCTACGACATGTAATTGTCGACTGTCGTTCTGCAGCGACTGGTTAGATAGTTACTGAGGTGGTCTGCTGACATGGTTAACCACACCAGACCGCGCAGAATGCTGTTGCACGAGCTTTGATCGTGGTCGAATCTTTTGCACATCTTTCAACCGGTTTATGCAATTAGTGACGCAATGACCAATCCCTACTGCATCTAGAGAAGTCCGAAGACAGCACAGGATTAGCGGTGCTGGGTGCGAAGCCATGTTGTAGCCATGGCGGCTACGGTTGAGCTGAGCTTAAGTGAGCGGCATGGCTGCTTCAACACGATCAAAACACATACCGTCGACGCGCATTTGCCTATGTCGCTCTTGCAATCTCATTAAGGGTCAAGGATATACCGCCTGGAGGATTAAGCCATCATCGCGGTTCTCAGAATGCTGAGTCGTGTAGATGATCAATCTAGTAGACGCGGTTTCAAGGTCGTTAAGCTTAGCTACCTGAGTGCTGTACGTGTGTGCGATTTTATTGGCGTTTTATGAATTAATCAAGTGAAAATCCCCAACAACCTGTTCCCCATAAAGGCGGCTGAATAGCTCAGCTAGGTGATTGCAATAATTTGTAGATTTCATCATAACAGGGGTGCAACTGGATACTCCGATAGGACGAGAACCAGTGCCAAAGAAATTCTTTGAATCATTTGAAAATATCCTCACACGTATTGAATGAAAAGAGGTCATCATTTAGAAGTAGTCAAGGCTTTGTCAGCTATGCAGATCGGACGAAGCCGTCCCACTGAGTGGGTAGCGGCGGCCTTTTTTTTTAAAAAAAAGAGAATAAGCGCGCCACTGCCAAATCTGAAAACTAAACCTGACATTTACAGCAAAGCTGTCTCTAGATGCACCATCTCACTTTATTTCTTTTTCCAGTGCTCCCACTCTCCAGGTTCTCCACCCTGCCAATACCCGCTCTTAGATTTATCGTCTCGGCGCGGCCAATTAGTATTCTGATCACCATGAACTGGATGATCTGTCCTGAAAGGCCAGTGTGCATCCTCATATGCCGTTATGGCATCAAAGCCCATCTCTTCAGAAGTGTCTTCCTTAGGTTTAGGCGACAGAGGAGGACTCACCCGTTCGTAGTCTTTCGGGAAGTAACCAGTGCGAGGGCGCTCGTTGTCATTCATAGCAGGAGAAACGGTGCTGTATCGATCATCGTATGGATTGAAACGTTGGTTGCGGTCAGGGTTCATCTCGTATGCGTTGTTTGGTTATTGTGGGTTTGCTTGCTATTACTATCTCCTTTGTTATATTATCGCTTGTGCTTGCTGAGTAGGATAATTTGCCGGCAGAAGAGACTTTGTATGGCCCAGGGCGGGTTTTATACCTCATTGTAGTGAATAATACTCTTGAATTGTCGGGGAGGGAAGTGCCAAAGGCCGCTCTTCATCACGGTAAGATGGCGCGCCGATATGGATCTATCCTGAAGAATTCACAGACCTAAATCCGTAGTGACGAAGTGGGTGATAGCGGCCACAAAATTGGTCAGTTCTAATGCTCACTTGCCGGGCTGTGAATTGGGATTGATTGACTGTCTTGGCCACAACCGAACGCACTATCAGCAGCACCTATGGTGATGAAAGTTTAACGATTTTGGGGTAAGGCTAAAGCCGTAGCTATGGATATAAAAGGACTTCAAATACTGTTTACACACCGGCATCATTGGCTCAAATGCGCCTGCGAAGGTCGTCTATGCTAAGAACTACTCCGTACAGTGCACTCTAAAAGAAAATAATATAACAAAACTATAAGTACAAGATCGTTAGTGTACAAGCGCCGAAACGCTGGAGCTAGAGCTCCCTAGTTGACTAGCAGGTCGATGAGCTCACTAATGAGCTGTTTGATGCGCAGACGACGCGCAAGGAGCTCCTCGTCGAGCTCGTCGAGCTCGTCGACCTCCTCCTCGCTCTCCTCCTCCTCCTCCTCTCCTTGCTCCTCTCCCCTCTCGGCGGCCTCCAACAGAATCCGGAAGGACTTGCGGAGCATAGCGAGCTCCCCACTGGGTGCGCCACGCCCGGCGGCGTTCATAAAAGCCATCGCAGCATGGAAGGCGAGGGCGGGGCTACAAAACAGTGAGCCAAAAATGATTAGATAATATGTACCAAGAACATTAAAACTTACACGGGGACACAGCTGTGCCCAGAAGAGCAGCGCAAACAGCGTGTTCCTCCACCGGTGTGGTCATGGCATGCTCCGGTGGAGCGGCCAGCGAGCGCGCTCTTCACGCAGCGCAGACAAGGCTGTGCTCGGAGAGCGCCCGGATTACCACGCCGGGAAGTGGTCAGTCGAGGCGACGGCGGCGGTGACGAGGAGGGGATGCGCAGGGGCGCGCGCGGCTTCTTGCCCTTGGGCTTGGTGGGTGGTGGTGAGGACCGGCGACGAGCGGCGGCGGCATCGGCGCGGGCGCGAGCAGCAAGTTTGGCTTTAGCCTATTGCACGTTAGCGGAGCTCAAAACAGAGGTTGGGGTGCCACAATGGGACAGCTCGCCTAATACGTACAAGACGGGGCATGGTTGTGTGCTACGGATGGAGTAAGGCGCCAAAGCTTTATTTTGGCAGGAGGGTGGGCGCTAAGCGAGTGCACAGCCACACACACACACGCGAATGATAGACTCGCAAATAGCTCTTGCCGTAGATACAAATCAATAACCATCTCCCATTTATTCCTGTGCTCGTTCCTCTCGTCACAAATTTTTTTTTCAAGGTCGATATGGTATTATAATTTTCCACACAGGATAAAAAGTCCATTAAGCACCAACTACTAAATCTGCTAACCCGCACCACCACCACCACCACCTCCTCCTCCTACTCTTCTACCAAAACAGCACTATCCTCCACCTTCCCCTCCCCAAACAACCCTTCCCCATCCTTCTCGCTCTTCTCCACCTCCGACGGCTGCACCACCTGCCTCCCCTTCCAATTCTTCATAAAATTGTCCATCTTCTTCCTCGCCGAATACTGCATCCAGCGGGGAAACGTGCGCAACTTGGCAGCCGCAAGCCACGCCACGCCGGGCAGCAACATGTGCTTGGATTGGCCGCCTAGCACCGCCTTGACAATCTCTTCAGCCACGGTCTCCGGGTACAGGAACTTGCTGTCGAAGCCTTCGAAGAGGGCGGTGCGCGTGTAGCCCTGGCACATGAGCACGGTGCGCACCCTGGGCGCCTTGTAGTGCGTGATGAGTTCGCTGGCGAGGCCCTCGTGGAAGGAAATGGCTGCGGATTTGGAGGCCGCGTAGTCCACCATGCCGGGGGCGGTGATGTAGCCGGCGAGCGAGGCGACGGTGACGATCATGCCGTGGTTGTTTTTGACCATGTGGGGCAGGAATTGCTGGGCAAGGTAGTAGTGTGAGAAGGAGTTGACCTTGAAGGTGAGGTTGATGTCATTTTCTGTGGACTCGAGAATAGTCTTGCCGCGGGCGACCCCGGCGTTGTTGATGAGGACGGTTGGGTTGCCGAGGGTAGACCGGATTTGCGAGGCGGCTGAGGCAATGGATGATGGGGAGGAGAGATCGCAATGGAAGTAGCGGACCGAGGATGGGGCTGGGGATTGTTAGTAGGGTTATGGAATGCTCCGGTTTGGAGTTTCTTGATGGTGGTGAGGTTTACCTTCGTAAGTAAGCTCCTGGACGTCCAATACCGCAACCTTGATGCCTCTCTCTGCCAGCAAATGTACTATAACTTTCCCAATCCCATCACTACCTCCTGTCACGACGACAATCTCCTTGCTCCACACATATGTGTCGCTGGTCCAATTGTTCATAACTGCCTTGTCGAGCCAGCCATTGACGGAACTTAGAAAGCCGAGGCCAACTAATGTCCGGAGATGCCGGAATGCTGTGCTGTGCTGGTCGGCGAGGATATTGCCTTGGGATGTGTAACGCGCGAGGAGAAGCAGAGGGAGCGTGAGAGCAGGGTTGAAAGCTGTGTATTTGACCAGCAAAGCGAGGGTATCGGCTGTGAAGCCTATTCATATTGTTAGCTATATTCATTGTAGCTACCTTATAGCTGCTGTCTATCATGGTAGGTACGTTACCTTCGCGCGCTAGGGTCCATTGGCTTCGGATAGGCATTGTAAAAGTAGTAGCAGTATATAGGCTTAATAGTACAAATTGCACGCGCGGCTGCTAGCCTGAAGAAAATGCGCCTGATAAAGTCGCCAGCCTGCTCTTTATGTATAAGATGGGTGTTTGCATCCACTGAGCTTGGCACGGCCTAATTTCCATCCAGTTGGTGCCATTTTGCCATAGAACGAGGAATGAATTGCGGGGCTCCACGCCAATGCTACGCGCCGGCCGAGGAACCCGTCGGAACGCTGCACGCGATAATCACAAGCACGCACGTGCAAGGCCAGAGCCACGGCTACGGCTCAAGAGCTATTGTTTAGGCCTTCGATAAATAAGCAGGGCTGTGAATGGAAGATTGCCTACCTGAAGCAGGCGTTGCATTTTAATACAGAAATATATGAACCATAGTTATCGCTCCTCATGCTCGGCAGATGGACGTACATGTACAAATAAGAAAAATAGAGATAGAAAAATGCTGCTGAAGCGCTCTCAAAGGATGGAAAACGCCGTTAAAACCCATACTCAAGGAAATTCGTGAGGTATCATATCCGTCGCGCCAATATATGCCGCCAACAAAGATAAACGCCGAAAGATCAGGAGCTCCCAAATGCAACCATCTATATCATATTATCCCCTGGAATGCTGTAGTCCATGATCGAGCTTTCGGGTGCAACGCTCGTCATGCGACTCACTCTTGAGTTCGGTCGGTCAATAGACATTGCTCCGCTGAGCATCCTCACCACCTTTTTGTCTCTTGGTCTCGCCACCAAGACTTGCGCAGGACACACTACGATCTCGTCCTCGCCTTCACCAAAGTCGTCGCCCTTCTTGACCACAAGTGGGAAAAGTACAATTTTGACTATGGCTCCCCGTGATTCCAGTTCATCGTTTGATGTCTCGCGCCCAGAACGCTCGTTCATGAGAGAAGCGTTGAAAGTTACTTTTGCAACGAGATCACCATTGGTATCATACTCTGGTTGTAGCGGTGGCAGCATGATGTACTCTGCGCGCTGAGTACGCATCTCAATGGAAAGCTCGACCGCCAGGCGCATCACATTGCGTAACGATTCTTGAATCTGCCGTTGCAGATGAGATGGGGGTGATAAAAGCGTAGAGAGCGTGCTGTAAATCTCGTGCACAACAGCTTCGGTATCTTGAGCACGCTGTTGCATAAACGCCTCTCGCTTTGAAAGAAGAGTTAGGGTGATGGCTCGCCATTGGGCTACAGCGCGTGGAGGCCCTGGTGGATTGTAAGTTGAGGAATGCCTGCGGGAATGAATTGTGTACTTACCAACTTCCAATAATGTTTTCTCCAGCGACTTAAGCTTCTGTCGTTGTTCTCTATCCATACCAAAGAGATATCTTGTGAAGACGTACTCCCAGATCATCGTCATGACGACTGACATGAATACGTCTCTTCGCTTGACACGATCTGCTAGCAGGCTGTCGACATCGGAGCCATCGAGGATGGCGTTGTCCAATCGTGTGTCGATTTTTTGTCGGGTGGCAGTATCCAGTCTTGTGTCAGCGGCAATCTCAGAGGAGAGACGGCAAGGCCGGGTGTCTGAGAACTTGGAGAATCGCAGCACCCATTGTTGGACATGTTGACAAAGCTGCTGACAGGCACTATCAAAGTAGTCCTCGTCACGGACTGTAAGGAAGCTCTCGCTCGGTTTCTTTGCCGACAAAATCTGCTTTTGCAGTGTTTTGACTTGTTCTTTTGCGCTTGCAAGTTCTCCTTTCAGACGGTCAATCTCAGCATTACGATCGTCAAGAATGATACCAATCTCGCCGCGGACCACGTCTTCCATTCCTTTCGTCACCTGATCATGCTTCTTTCGGAGCTGTTCAAGCTCTCTTTGGGATGTTTCCCATTGCTGTTGGACTATTTGGCCTTCGGACTGTAGCTGTGCATAGCGCTCATTGGTGTCATTAGCTAAATTGCGGTTGGCCTCGGTCAGAGTGTTATTGAGTTCTGTCAGCCTTGCAATCTCTTCGCGAAGCCTTTGGAGCGTGTCCTTGAGTTGAGCGATGTCAATGTTTTTCTGGTGAATTTCACGGTCACGTGCTTCTGCAGCTTCTGCAACTAGCTGCTCGTCGATTTGTCGTTGATGTTGCACAGCTTGAAAGGTCTCCTCGGCTTTGAGTTTTGCTTCTTCAAGCGATTGGTTATGTGCGGAAAGCTGCTCCAATTGAGATTGCAAGTCTAGTATTTGAATACTGGCTCGCTTCCGCACGCTAGGTGGACGTGTGGGTGACATTGGCGAGCCTGGAGCCTCGCCCCACGCCTCCTGTAGACACGTGTTAGCACTTTATCCGACGGTCGTCTTATCTATGTTCAGATGCTTACAAAAGTTTCGGCCATGCTGGCCCGGCGACCCTTGCCTGAGCCTCTGACGGGGTCGTACTTGGATGCAGCAGCAATGCCTGCGATAGCTGCCGCTGCGCCAGCCGCGAGCGCAATACCTGAGGTGTTGGATTGTGGGTTGTTAGCGTCTTGCGCACTGGCCTCGCCAAGACGGCTGACAGCCCTCAGGTCACCTGACGCGCTTCGGTCGACTCGTCGTAAAGAGTGAGTAGACCGATTGCTTGCCGAGCTCAAGGGACGCTCTTGATCTGGAGACCTAAGCTTTGAGATGTTGCTCATTGATCGCTGTTCAGCCATATGTTGCTTGATCGGGTCAAAGCTGGGAGACGAGCGGGGCATTCGACGCGCGGGACTGAGTGTCATCGTACGGTCTACGTCTTCGTGTACTTGATGCCATGGTGAATCTCTTGACGGTGTTTTCCTACCAGCTTGTTCGAGCGCTGATGGCCCACCCTTGCGGCTCAATGGTGTGGGGGTTGACGGTGGTGGCGATTTGAGTCGCTCTGAGAATGGCTTTGGACTCTCCGTCCTCCGGGCTGATTTGGTTCCTCGATCTGGTGCTCCCACATCATTGAGAGAGCGTCCTTTCTTGTGCAAAGGAGAGTCATCAGGGCTGGTCTCTGTGATTGTGTGGAGGTGTTTGTTGCTGGGTGCGCGCCCATGTTTTGAAACTGGTGTGGCCAGTGTGGCAGACGATCCGGAAGCCGATCCTGAAGCCTTCTCATTTGGATCGCCGAAGATTGATACATATGGCTCCCTAGTTGGCGGTGACTGGTCTTTGCGTGATTCAGAGTGCGATTTTCTGCTGGGGCCTGCCGGCTCATTGATTTCCTTCGTGGGTGAGTGCACTGCTCTACGATTGTCATAAGCAGGTGTTATTGATTCCACCGCTGGTGATGTGCCATATGCTCGTGTTGATGGTGAAGAATCAAACAAGTATGACGTCCGTTCCTTCGTCGCATAGTCTTGCATGGTGGGCGAAACAGCTCCAGCGATTGCGGTAGCTGCAGTAGCAGCAACAGCATATTCCGGAAGGGACGGACTCTGCTCTGTATCATGGTGGCCGCGGATGGCCTTTTCGCGTGGCGTCTTTGGCTCTTTTGATCGCCGCTTTTTCTCGCGAGGTGGCTTTTCCGGTTGCTGGGGCTGATCCTCCTGTATGATTGGGCTATAGCCAGAATCATGGTAGCCACTATCGCGTGTGCTTTGCTGAGAGGATGGGGCACCTGATTGCACAGGAGAATCGGCAACTTCTACAGCGCTATCACGTAATTCGGGGGGCGGCCGCGTTGGTTCTCGAGAAGAGCTTAACTCTCGGCTTGTTGGTTGAGCTTCTAATGTAGCCGTCGTTGATGGCGATCGATTTTTTTCCAATTTGGTTTCTTGCAAGTGCGGACGCTTCTCGTACGGCTGGTCCTCTTCGAATGTTACTGGGTGTGATCGACGTTTGTGCGTCTCCGGAATTTGTCCCGCATGCATCGCTTTCTCTTCCCTGTCAACAACAGTCTCCCTCCTTTCTGTCTCCTTTTCCTTTCCTTTCTTGCTCTTTTTGCCTTTTTTCTTTGACGGTTCCTCCACAAATTCCTGTCGTTCCTGTTCCAATGCTGGAGATGCTACCAAATTGCTGTTTGCCGTCTTTCCTGAGAACGAAGTTTGAGGGAATGGGTACTCGCGAGGCTCGTTGCCGAGTGTCGGTAGGCTTGGACTTATCGGTGCTACATTTAGAGGTGCTGAAGGCAAAATTTCTTCGAGTTTGGCGCCACGGGCAGTGGAGTCAACTGGGGTCTCAACAGTAGGATGCTCCTTGGCGAAAGCTTCAACCACCGGAGTCTTAGCAGCTGCATACTCAACACTGTCTGACACGGCTGAAGCTCGCTTCTTGTCTTTCTTTGACTTCTTACTCCTTGCTGTCGGCGTAGCAGCCAATGGTTCTTCTTGGACTGTTTCGGATACTGTAGGTCGCTGGTCGTTGCCTGGCACGGCGCTTGGTTGGTCAACTATAGACTGCGAAGGCACCTCATGTAGTTTTGGTGCAAGCTCGCGACTTCCAGTGTCCGTGGATTTGTCAGGGAAGGGGACTGGTAAGTCTGCAGCTGCTGGAGTATCCATTGGCGACTCAGGTGAAGATTTGCGCTTCTTCTTTCCCTTCGGTTTCTTGTTCATTTTAAGCTTAGATCCTAGCTCATCAGGGTCGGCCTCCTCGAGTGTGCCAGGGGATGTGTTTCGTTTTGAGAAGATGGGATCATTGATTGCGTCCAATGGGTCAAACGAAACAGTATCTGTTGATGCCACGGCAACCTCGATTGGTGGTAGGGTATCAGATTCAGCCTCTCGTGTGGGCCGCAATTTTGGCGATGACAATGGGGTCGTCCAGCCGCGAGTCGCAAATTTGGATGAGCTGGCACTGTCTAGCGCAGCTGCAACGTCGTCATCTGTTGTAATATCGCGGACCGCATGAGGAGAGGCTGAGCGATGGAACTTAGAGTCATCGATAACGTACTTGTCATCGAAGCCTGATAAGTTGAGGCCAGCCGCAATGGTTCCTGCAAAGTCAATACCTTTTCCAGGAGAAACTTCTTTGTGGCGTTCTGGTGATGCGTTTCGTGGGACCGAACGTTTCTCGGGAGATGGTAGAAGGACGGGTGTTGCCGCTTTGGATTGGTTTTCATATTGCTCTGCAAGGTTCTTGACGCTTCCAGTTCCCTCTTTCCTTAGCTCTCGTTCAGCCGTAGGGTTGGTGTTGGAAGCTCCCTGTTCAAATAACGTAGCTAATTTATGCTTTCTTGATGTCTTTTTGTTCAGGAGCGGTGGTTCTCTAGCATCCAAAGTGTTAGCGGCAGGCGCGAGATTGCCTAATGAAGTTTCCGTAGCTGATTCCGCCGTGGTTGGCTGTTCCAATAGATCTCGGCTAACCTCAAGCTGCTGCGCTTCGGACTCAGGGGGTATGTCTTCAGAGATTTGCGCAGTCGTCTCAGACTTGCGATCTGTCTTGGCCGCCTTAGGACCAGATTCAGCTATGAGCTCGGGTATCTCTATCGTGGAGACTGCGGCCTTTCCTTCGCTAGGTTCGGGAGTAAGCATTTGTTGTACTGAGACTTGCGGGGCGTCAGAGTCAATAGGAGTTTTTGATTTGCGTTTCTCCTTCTTACTCTTCTTCGACGGTACAGCCAGTTCCTCTTTAACTTCTACCTCAGGAATGTCCACTGGGACGAGCTCTGAAGGAATTGTTTCTTCCAAAGGTTCTTCCCTTGGTGTTGGTGACTGGGGCTCATCAATCGGATCAGGTATCTTGGACTTTCGCTTTTGCTTTTTAGATTTTTTGGAGCTAGCGTTCACTTCGACTTCGGGTACAGGACTCTTGACTGTTGTATTTTGGTCTACAAGGCCACGTGAGAGTCTTTGAGGTTGAGCCTCAATGTCTTCTGCGGGTACACTCATGCGTTCATCTTCTTGAGATACTGTTGAAGCAGCTTCTGGTGTAATATCGACTGTTAGGTCAGTCGCGGCGGATGCTTCGGGCGCGGTGGGTTGTTGTAACTCGGCTGATTCGTCGATCACGCGTGGGGCGTCTTTCATCTCAACATCTTCACACTTTTCCTCTTCGATTTGCCTATCAGCCTTGTCATCAGCTAAAGTGTTTTTCTTGCCCTTCTTCTTATCTTTTTTGCTCTGCTTGCGTGTTAAAGCAGGTGCAACGAAGGTTTCTTCTTTAGGCGCAATGGCAATGCTGTCTTCTTGGCTCTCGGTACTGTCAAGAGTCTTGGGAGGCTCAAGGTCGGCAGCTAGTTCTGTTGTTTGCATAGCGGCATCGTCCACATCGGCTACTTCCATCGGTGTGTTCAGGCTAATGACATTTTCGTTGAGTGTAGGTGTGATCGGCTTTTCGGTATGTGATACGAATGGTTGTTCGTCGGGGATGTCCATGGGGACATCAACAACTCGAGTCATCGTATCCTCTATACTTAACTCACGTTGTGGCGGCTCGTCGATTCGTTGGTCAGCTCGTTCTGATTCAGAAACAGGAAGGTGAGCAAGATCTTTAGTCTCAACCACAGATTGATCGGTGGTTGTCTTTCGAACATCAGATAATGGTATTGGATCAGATCCTGACTCTGTGTTTTCATCCCAGGTAAGTTCGGTTTGCTTCGCTTTCTTCTTATCCTTTTTGCTTAATTTGCGGGAAAATGAAGGCTGCCGTGTCTCCTCAGGCGTGGCTTCTTGGATTTCCGGTACGTTAGGAATATCGATTGACTCGTCTCGTACACCGGCAAGATCTAGGGCAATAGGCTTCTCAAGCGTCACCGGTTCAGGTGTTTCTGCCATTGTCTCAGGCATGTTGACTTCTACCTTGGGGATTTCTTCATTCGCAGGGATTAGAGAGGTTTTCTTTTGTTTCTTCTTGTCTTTCTTGCTTAGCTTGCGAGATACGGTTGGCTGCTGTTCTTCCTTGGTCGCCTCTTGGGATTCTGGGATGCTCGTTGTAGCCTCAGGTCCTTCTATAAGAGGCACAGATTCGACGGCGGATGGTTCTTTGGCCGGAGTGGGGTTACTTGCCTCAGTTGAAGGATCGAGCAAGACTTCCGTGGTATTTGGCAATAGCTCTTCGTCTGCTTGTATCACTTGTTTCATCTTTTTCTTCTCCTTGTCGGCTTTCTTTGGCGTAAGTTGCTCTACAATGAAGGACTCCCCAGGCTCTGGAATTGAGACTGGTCTGACGTTTTCAACAGGATCTCTAAGCTCCTCGAGTGGTATTGCCTTGATGTCTTCAAGAGGCTTTGCTGAAAAATTTGATGGCAGATCTGCTTGGCCGATTGTGTGCTCGTTCTGTTGCTGCTGAATCTTCATAGGCGCAAGATTTCCAGAGGGTTCATTGAAGCTCAAAGGGCCTTGCTTTGGCGACGCCATGTCGGGTAAGGTTCGCTGTTCAACGATGTCCTTCGTCTCAACTGCAGCCTCAGTGTCAGCCACAGGAGTCGTTGGCTCAGAGTTGATCGCGGCGCCCTTGGCTTTCTTTCCCTTTTTCTTGTCTTTCTTGCTCAACTTGCTAACTACATCAAAGAATGATGTTGGCTCGGAAGGAGGGGTTGCATTAGGCGGTTCGTTCAATTCCATAGCTTGGCCGAGTACCTCGGAACGAAGTCTCAGATTGGCAGCTTCATCTTGCACAGCCTGCAGAGTAGGCGAAAGTGTTGTAGAAAGCTCTGCATTTCCATCTTTAGCTTCCACAGCAGATTCTGGGGCTGGAATATTGATATCAAGAGAATCACTGGTAGAGGGCTGCTGGGTAGCTACAGGTACTGGCTCCACCTCAATACTTCGCTGTACCTCCTCAAAGGCGGGCGTTGATGGAGGTTGCTCAGCTTTGGTCATTGCCTCTGTGATTGCTGGCAATGGCTCCGCCCCGGATAGTAGCTCCGCGGTCACAGGCGGGTCCTCGCCAATAGGTGTGGCCGGTAAGGAAGGTTCGTTGTCAGCTTCGTCGATGAGTTTCTGACCTTTCTTCCCCTTCTTCTTTTTGTTCTTAGAGACAGAGCGGGAAAGTGCTATCTCTGCGTCATCCACTTCCATTGATTGCTGCTCAGATTCTTTGTTCGGCTCTTGAACTGCAGATGTGATGTCTTCCGGAAGGGTCTCAGCAACGAGCAAAGAGGGGATTTCTGGTGGGCTCTGCATGTTAGGCGACAACTCCGTGACCGTTGGGAGAGGCCCTTCAAGCTGCAGTTCTCCTAGCTCACGGTTGTCCAGGGGATCTTCTAAGGTCGCGGGTTCTGTAGGATCGCTGATGACGTTTTCCAATGTGACCGCAGGCTCTGGGATGACTTCAATCGGTGTTGCGATACCTGCAGCTGACTTGTTCTTCTTGTCTTTTCCCTTGGTCTTCTTTGACTTCTTGAGGAAAGTAGCACCCCACTCATCTTTAGTTACTTGTGGTTCAATGGTCGCCTCAGTGACAATTTCGGAAGTTGATTGTACAGGAAGTTCCTCCGTTGTAGGAGCCTGGAGAGACTCGAGATCAGCTTTGTGCGTAGGTAGATCGTTGGATACAGGCTCCGCAAGTACATCCCTGTCTACGGGTCGGCTAAAGTCGGGTGCATCGAATGGCTCTATAACTGATTCCATGGCGGCAGGTTTGGTGTTGGCAGATGCCACGGACTGTTCGCTCATGTCGAGTAGCTCTTGAGCAGTATCCTTGCTTTTCTTTCCCTTTTTAGCCTTCTTTGAAGTCTTGCGATCTAGAGGTGGGGTAGTACTAGCAACTTCAGGCTCATTTGACATGACCACATCGGTATCCGGGAGTTCTCGAGGCTGTGAATTGACATCTGGCTCAGTAGATAGAGCAGTTTGCTCGAGTTGTTGTTTAGCGAAGTACTGCTCTTGAGTCGAAAGTGGAGGGATGCCATCTGCTGCTTCTGGAGGCTCAGGCTTGGATGCATCGAATTCAATGCTTGGTGTAGAAAGCACTGGCTGGTCATCTAGCAACGCCACACCTTCTGCCGGTGCCTCAGTCAAGTGTGCGGGTTTGTCAATAGTGCGCTCGGTAGGTTTTTCGTTATTGGCTTGAGCTTGAGTTTGAGCAGAAATTTCCGAACGTGGACTTTCATCAGTATCTACTGTCTCAAGGGACACAGACTGCTTTTTGCCTTTCTTGTCTTTCTTGACCTTTGGCATCGCAGCCGGTTGGTCACTTGGTAAGGCCTCTTGAGTCTGCTCCTCGATTGTGGTAGTACCTATCTCTTCGGCTGTGACGGCAGATTGCTCTGCTGCATCTCGTGTAACTTCGGTCTCTACGGTAGGCAATGTTGCTTGCGTTTGATCTTCAGCCGAGAGCACTTGAGATTCCTCGAGGGAGATTGATTTCGTCAGCTCTAGGCTGTCGACGTTGCTATCCTCTTTCTTTTCCACAGGCAAAGCTTCGGCAGTAGCAGTAGGTTTTGACAACGGTAGTTGAGATTCAGTTTCGGTGACGGGAGTTAATTGTATCTCTTCAACCTTGGGAACCGGTACGAAGTCTATGGGATCACTAAGCTCTACAGCTGGTGTAGACGGGCCCGACTTCTTGCCTTTCTTTTTCTTGTTCTTTTTCGTTGGCAAGGATGTGGTATTCTCGAGTGCGGGCCCATCTGAGACAACTGGCTCTTTAGTCATGATATCTTCGACTTGCAGTTCGGCTTTGCTGGCCTGTTCGACTGGCGCTATAACAGCAGGTTCGTTGACGACCACGGATTCAGTGACTGGAGGGATATCTTCTGTCTTTTCGTGCTCCTGGATGATGTTCTCGACCGGTGCTAGGGTATCGCGTGTGGTTGTAGTAAGGTCCGTGCTTGAAGAAAGGGTTTCCTGAGCTGATGCCTGTGTGTCGGGCTCGATGGTTGGTGTCGCAATGCTTGCCTTTCTTCCCTTCTTTTTGCTCTTCTTTGAGGGCGTTGACAATGCCTCATCATCTATCTGCGCCTCGGGCTCTGCTACTGTTGGTTCAATGGTCGTTTGAAGCTGTGGGAGATCACGTTCTTCCCCCAGAGTGACACTGTTGATACCAGGGGTGAGAACGAGGTCTTTGTCTGTAGTTGTTGCATCCTTCAGCTGTTCATTAGTCGAAGGCTGTATTTCAGGAGCGTCATTGCTGAGAGGAGCTGCGCTTCCAGACTTCTTGCCCTTCTTTTTGTTCTTCTTTGGAGCCGAAGGCAGGGCTTGCTCGCTTACTTCAGTTTCTTGGGCTACCACTGGCATCTCCAGCTGTTCGGCATCAACAGACCGCTCAGTGATGGGAACTGTTGGCGCGGCCGTCGAAAGGCCCTCTATAGCTACGTCGTTGTCCGCGGTTGCTACTGGCTCAGATATTGGGACTGGCTGTGGTTCTAGCTTAGGTTCGAGGTCCTGGGAGGCACCGACAGCTAGAGTAGGGACATCTTCAATGATCGGTACGGACGTTTCAGACTTCTTGTTTTTCTTCTTGCTCTTCTTCTTGGTGGCTGAAGGAGATGTCAAGTCCTCTTGCGGCGCTTCAGGTTCCTTCGCCGGTGTATCAGTATATGCAATGCCGCGACCCGTTTCGGTGGTTGGCTCGCCCTGAATCGCAATGACAGGCGTGTCCTCAATAACAGCTTCTTTTTGGCCCGTTGATTCGGTAATAGGTTCCTGGATAGTTTCTGGCTTTGGCTCGGGTAGGTCTTGAACTATGGGTGACGCAGTTCCTGTCTTTTTGCCCTTCTTACTCTTCTTCTTTCCAGGTGTGGGAAGGGCCAAATCATCAACGAGCGGATCTGGATCGGCGGCGGGTGCAGTTGGCGGCTCCACTAGCTCAGGCTCGCGCTGTTCGTCCGCGACAGGCTCTGTCTGTACCTCCACGGCTGGTGTGATTTGTGTGTTTCCAGCAAGAACTTCTTCAATCGCTGGACCCGTAGTCACTGGCTCCTGGGAAGATTCGGGCTCCACAGCAGGGACATCCTCAGAGATTGGCGTAGCAGTCCCCGATTTTTTGACTTTCTTTGCCTTCTTCTTGTCCTTCTTTGACAGTGGAGATATGGTCTCTTCCTGGGGTGGGATCTCTTGCATAGTATCTGAGATATGAGTCGGCCTAATCTCGATAGCCTCCATACTGGAAGTATCCGGAGCGCGGTTATTGTCAGTCTGTGCGTCGAGATTGTCTTCGGCATTAGCAACAGAAAGATTCTTGTCTACTGCCTCAGAGCGTTCCACTTCCTGTTCTACAGGTGCAGTGATAGTGTTGAGCTCTTGGGGCGCATTTTCAGAGGCCAATTCGATGGATGGTGTGGGGACATCTAAATTCTTCTCTGCCGCATCGGGGTGTGGAGGTTCTACGCTCACATCGGATCCAGCTTTGACATTTTCTACAACATCGGTTTCCACGATGGGCAGTGGTTCGTCTTGTTGCGCAACCTCAACAATATTAACGGTTGTGGTAAGCTCAGCAGGTGGCGTGATTGCACTTTGATCGACTTGTACAGACTCTGCAAGAGGCTCAGGAACAGGTGGGTCGAGCTGTCTTTCGGTGTCTGGCTGTACGGTATTTGAGGCGTCGGAGCTTGCTGTTGTCGCTGGCTCTAGCTGCTTCTTTGTTTTCTTACCCTTCTTCTTGTCTTTTTTAGAAGGCTTGACACTCGAACTTTCCTCAATAGGCTGAGCGACTTCCTCTGTTGCCTCGACTATGGGCTGGGCGAGCTCTTGCTGCGGTATCTCGATACTTGGGATATCTGGAATCGGTAAGGTATCTTCCTGTGGGATGTTGATAGCCGTGTCGGCAACGACAGGTTCGGTACCTTGCTGTTGTTGCAATTCCGGTAGCTCCACGACTGGAGCAGGTTCAATTACCGGGTTGTTGACTGACTGCTGCGGCTGTTTTGCCGCAGCATCCTCGATATTCTCTTCCCGAACTTCAGGGACAACATCCTCCGCTGGTGTTGCATTTCCGGAATCCTTCTTGCCCTTTTTGTTCTTCTTTTTGCTTTTCTTCGAGGGTGTATCGGTCGGGATTTCGCTGGTAATTGGCTCAGACACGCTAGATGGTTCGATAGTAGGTGGAATATCTTGAGCTTGGTCAGGAACAGTTTCTTCAATCTTCAATGATGCTTCTGGTTGTGGTTGAACGTCTTCTCGGTGCTCTGGCAGAGTCTCTTGAACTTCAACGGGCACTTCGCGCTCCACAACTGGTAGCGGCTCTTGGGCTAATATTGGCTCTTCGACTGGTGCAATTTCGGCAGTACCGGATTGCTTCTTGCTCTTCTTACCCTTCTTGTTCTTCTTAGGTGGGGAGCTCTCAGTATCGGGAACAACCTCTATTGCCTGCTGTAAGTCTTCAAGAGGGGCAACAGGTCGCTCTTCGGTGGCATCAATCGCCTGTTTTGTTGTTTCGGCTGGAACTTCAACAATTGGGTCGCTTGTCTGAGGCTCGGCTATAGTTGTCTCCACTGTATTATCTTGCGGTACCGCAATGCCCTCGCTTGTCTTGACAACTTCGTTGGCACCAGGAGTAGGTTCATTTGGTTCTATCGAAACCTCTTCGCTAGCAGTAATAGCTTTCGAAGGCTCGTCGATCGGTGCTACAGTGCTTGTAGGAGGGGTTGGCTTAGTCGAAAAAGCTCGCTTGGGCGGCGGTGTGGGCGTGTTTTCTGAAGCCTTCTGTTCAAACAAAGCGGCCAATTTGTGTTTCTTGGCTGTCTTCTTTTCGGGCGTAGTCGGGATTGGCGCGGCGGTCTCTTCCGGAGCTACTTTGACCTCTTCAACAGGCTGTGGCGGAGGTAACTGAATCTCTGGCACCTCGACCTGTGTGGAAAGTTCCACATCGAGTTTCTCTTCGGGCTGGGTCTCTGTCTTTTCGACTGTTGGCTCTGTTTGTTCGATTGCCGTAGGCTCAGCTGGTGTTGTGTCGATGACATCGACCGAGGGGTAGGTCTCAGGCATTGGATCGTCCACAACGGATCCATGCTTCTTCCCTTTTTTATTTTTCTTGGTTTTCTTTGACGTCTCAACATCGACGTCTTCTACTACAGACCCCTGCTCCTGGCTCACCGTAGCCGGCTGTTCCACTTCCAGCTTAGGCTCGGTCTCTTTCTCACCCACTGCGTCTGTCTTCACATCCTGCTCAACTTCTTGCGGCACCACTTCCGCACTCTCCACCTGCACATTACACACGCTCTCACCATTATTATTATTAAAGTCAATATCGCGAACGGAGGGATAGGAGGTCGGTATCCCTGAGAGAAGTAAAGGTGTCTCCGAAGGTATAGAAGGGTATGGAGACGACTGAGTATCAGAAACGTTGGCTTCCTCAGGCGTCTCAAGCGCTAAAAAAGACTCGCTCTCGGATTGTTTCTGTTGCTTTTTCCCTTTTTTCTTATCTTTTTTGGAAGGCTTTTTGGGCTCTTCGATAACCGCAGGAACTGCAGTTGTAGCAGATGATTCACCAATTACTTGGCTTGTGACAGGCTCATCAGGAGTTGGCTGCGGTTCGCTCGGTGGCTCGTAAGTCGCAGCTAGATTCGAAGTTTGGCTCTCAATGGTAAGCTCCTTGTCCACCCCAGCTGTAAGTGTGGCAGTTTGAGATACTTCGCTCTCGACAACAGATGCGTGCTTGGACTTTTTAGCTTTCTTTTTGTCTTTCTTCGGAAGAGGTGCGGCTACAGTCTCTTCCTCAGCTAGAACAGGCTCTACAGGTGTCTCTATTGGTGCTGGAGTAATTGGCGTGTCTTGAGCTGGTTGTTGCTCGCTCGTCGCCCCCTGGATGACCGGAACACTAGTGGATTCTTCAGAAGGAGCAAGTTCTTTGGAGGGTTCGTCCACGAGCGTTGCAGGCTGCGAAGCTTCTTCTTCGATAAGAGATGTACGCTTGGCCTTCTTCGACTTTTTCTTATCCTTCTTCGGTGTCGATAGGGACTCATCAATCTCCTCGACCGGTGTTTGGGCGGCAGCAACGCCTCCGGGCTGTTGGACTTCGACAGCGGCCTTGTCGGTAGCAAGAGGTACAGATACTTCATCCTCAAGAACAAGCTCTTTCTGCAATTCCTCAGCAGGAGTTGCGGGCTGAGATGGCAGGCTCTCGGCGATCGATCCGCGCTTCGCCTTCTTTGCCTTTTTCTTCTGTGATTTTGAAAGTGTGGGCGACTCTGCTGCCTCAGGTTCCGTAGCTTTGGTTTCCTCAACCGGTTGAAGTGTAGTCTCAGTTGTTGCGCTGTCTTGTATTGGCACTATATCAGGTGGTGGTTGTCCAACTTCATCGGCTAAGGGAATCTGCTCATCTGTAGGGACCACTGTTGGTACTGCGCCTTCCGTAACAACGGTTTGCTGATCGTTGCTCTCGTTCTCTGTCGGGCTGAGTGCAACATGCTCTTCAACAGCTGGTTCTTCGCTGATCACCGGCGCTGCTAGAGGTTGATCTTGCGCACCGAGTTCCCCCGTCCCCCCGGCCACCCCCCGCTCTGAGGGCTCAAGGTCTACAATGGATCCACGCTTAGCTTTCTTCGCCTTCTTCTTTTGACTCTTCGATAGCGGGGTGGGGGTGGTTTCCTCTTGAGTTTCATCCTTGACAGTATGCGTTGTAGTGAGCGCAGGCTCGATCACCCCCGTTGTAGCCGCGGCAGGCTTCTCTTCAGCAGGAGTTACATCAGTCACTTCTTCAATGCCAGCAGTTGGCAGAGTTTCCGAGACAACGTCAGGCTTCTCCGATTGTGATTCGAGAGTAGCTGGTGGCGATGAAAGCTCGGGCTCGACGAGAGAGCCACGTTTGGTCGCTTTCCTTGCCTTCTTCTTGTCCTTCTTGGAGGCTGACGTGGAAGTTTCCTCCTGGGTAGCATCAATGGGTACTTCGCCAGCCGGTGGGGCAATGATTGTCACTGGCTCATCTAAGGTTGTGTTGGCTTGTTCAACTTCCGGGATAGTAGTAACCTTGTCTTGGGCTACTTCATTGATCGATCCGATAGGTTGTGCACTTGCTTCTGTTGGCTCCGGTGGCTTGTCTTCGGCTGGTACTGCCAACTCCTCTGGCATATCCTTCGGAAGATTCTCGACGCCTGATGGAATAGAAGCCGATTCTTCCGCCTTTGGTATTTCTTGCACCTGCTCTTCAACGGTCGGATGCTGTTGCATGTCGAATGGGTCCTGTGTCGTCGTTTCCGAAGGTGTCTCAATCGGAGTGGATGTCCCACTTTCAGCAATGGAACCACGTTTAGCCTTCTTCGTCTTTTTCTTATCTTTTTTAGACACTGGGGCGGTAGGTTCTTCCGGAACGGTAACCGCAGAAGGCTGTTCAATATCTAGCTCTTGTGGGCTGGGCTCTTCTAGCAGTGGAGGCTCAGATATAACATCTTCAGTGATGACAGGCGTTGTGGCTTGGGGTTCTTTAGAGCGAGAAACTTCGGCCACTACATCTTCAAGAACGGCAGGTGTAGTAACTTCAGGTTCTTCGACACGCAATTCTGTCTCTGTCTTCTCCTCAACCGGAGTGGCAGGTAGGGACTCGGGTTCTACAATCGATACAGACTTGGACTTCTTGGACTTCTTTTTGCTCTTCTTCGAAACCGGTGTTGATTCTTCCACAACTGCTTGCCGGGGTTGATCGGTTTCCTCGGCGGCGAGGATGACAGGTTGAGGTTGTTCCACTGTTGATGGGTCTTTGATGGCATCGGTTGCTGTTGGCTCTTTAGCAATATCCAGAGGAGCAATAGGTTGCTCATCAACCGAAGCAGTCACGATTTCTTCCTGCGGTGGATCGGGTACAAGGGACTGCTCCGGAGTACTTGTTTCTCCTGCAACGGTGGTTGGAGCATGTTCGGGTTCGGCAGTGGTAATGCCCTTGTTCTTCTTAGCTTTCTTCCTATCCTTCTTTGAAATAGGTGCCTGCTTCTCGTCTGCGGCCTGTTCAATCTGCTGCGGCTCTTCGACGACAGTAGACTCGGGTAGTAGCAGTTCCTCCTTCGCGGCTTCAAGGGAAAGGTCATTCGATCCCTCAGGCACTAGTGCGGTAATGTCTGGCTGCAGATCAACCGAAGTGGTGGTAGACTCGTCTCTTGGCTCTGTAGGTACTTCAGGGGCGGGGATTGACTGCTCGTCGAGAGGTGCAGTTTCAAGCTCCTGCGTGGGCGTCTCAATAGGCATAGACGGTTCACTCTCTGCAATGGACACGCGTTTGCCCTTCTTTCCCTTTTTCTTGCTTTTCTTGGATGCGGTCTCATCTTCAACAGGCTGTATCTGCTCAGGTTCGGCTACTACATCCTTAGTTGGCTCTTGAGATGTTTGCGGATCTTCCAAGGCGCGCTCCGTGGCCGCAAGGTTGCCCGGTTGGGGTTCACTGCCATGATCTAGAACTGTCGTAGGCAATGTGGGCTCAGGCTGAGTCACCTCAACGGTTGGGGCTTCAACCTGTTCTTCGACGACTGCCGAGTCCGCTTGTGTAGGTACTTCAACAACATTCTCCTTCACCCCAAGCTCCTTTGGGAGTTCTTCAACTGGCATCGTAGGGATGGAGGATGCCTCCTCACTAATCGAAACCCCCTTGTTCTTCTTGGCCTTCTTCTTGTCTTTCTTGGGAAGAGGCGCATCTGCTGCCTGCCCACCTACTGTCTCTGAAACTGGGGTTGGAGCGACTCGTGAAATGTCGTTATCCCGTGACGGTTCCTCAGTTACCGGAACGGTTGCTTTGGGCTCAGCTACAGTTTGCTGTGTGTCTTGGTCTTCAAGCGAGCGAGAAACAGTCTCTACTTGTTCGGGAGCAACCTCTTCAAGACCGGCTGGCTCTGTGACGGGTGTAGTGGTGTCTTCGACCTTTTCTTGCACACTAGGGCCGGGAATGAAAGACTCGAACTCAGTTACAGGAGTTTCCGGCTTGGAGATTGATTTTGCCTTTTTTCCCTTCTTCTTGGTTTTCCTCGAGGTCGGAGTCGCTTCGTCTTTCTCAACTGTGTCCCCGAGCTGCGATGTGGTTGGCTCCGTGGGGTGAGGCATCTCAGGAACAAGCTCATCTTGCACGACAGGGCTTTCCAGTGGCATTTCGAAGTCAACGGGCTCCGAGAGATGGCTTATATCAGCAGCCAGTTCTCGCTCAAGAGGTACTTCAGTAGTCGGCATTGGGATCGGGTCGTTGTCGATAGTAGCAGTCTCCACGGGTGTCGAGAGAGATTCGATGGGCACTTCGGCGGTCGGTGTTGGAGGCGGTTCGTTGTCGATCTTTGCAGATGGGGCAACCTGTTCGACCGGCGGGGCTTCAGATGCGATATGAGTAGATGCTACGCCTTCGGTTTGTCTAGACGCTTCAGCATCCTTCGCCTTCTTGCCCTTCTTTTTCTTATCCTTCTTTGTTGCCGGTTCCACGGGTTCGGCTTCCACAGTCTGCTCAGGCGGCGTCGGCACAGAGACGTCTGGGTTAGGTGCGTCGGACTCAGCTATGGTAGTGTTCTCAACCTCCTTCTCAGCTGGAGAAGTCTCAGGCAAGTCCCCAATAATCGTAGAAGTCTCAACTTCTACATTTGATTGTTCGCTAGCAAGTTGCGCCGGCTCATCTGTCTTTTCTGCAGGCGCTTGAAGCTGCATATCGACCTCGCTGACAGGAGTACTAGGCTCTGTTACATCGATCGATTTGCCCTTGGCCTTTTTCTTCTTCGACTTTTTGGATACTGGCTCTGCATCTTCCGTCGCGGGTGGCTTAACTATGGTGGAGTCTGTCTTGTCTTGAGTGGGCTCGCCTTGCACAAGCGGTGGTATGATTTCCACTGGCTTCTCGATATGCTCTTGTTTTAGAGGGGGCTGGGCATCGATTGGAGGGAGAACGACTTCGGTGTCAGTGACTTGGGGCGTGGGCTCCGTGACTACAGTTTCACTCCTCCCGGTCACCGCAGGCTCGAGAGGATCTCCAAGTCGAGGTGCAGGCTCTTCGGTGATTGGAGTGCTTGGCTCAGTATCGAGCGACTTGCCTTTCTTTGCCTTCTTCTTCTTGCTCTTTTTGGAGGTGGATGCCGGCCCCCCTTCCGCAATAGGTTCCGTTACTTCGCTATTTACAGCATCCGGCGTAGGAGCGACTACATCTTCAACTACTCTTGGCGCTTCTAGAGGCTGAGGTACGGGCATTGCAGGCTCAGAAGAAGTTGCGACGGTTTCTGGAGCGGCGTCGAGTACTGCAATAGGGGCCGTGTCGATGCTGGGCCCAGCAGTGCTTGTCTCAGCTGGCTGTTCGGGCTCGGTAATTGGTGCAACAGAGTCTGTCGATGCAGCGACATCTATCACACTCGATTCATCAACAGACTTATCCTTTTTGCCCTTCTTCTTTTTGCCCTTCTTCGAAGTAGACGTGGGCTCATCACCAATAACTGGATCCTCAACTTGACGAGTTAGCTCCTCTGGAATAGAAACGGGAAGATCTTCAACAGCCTTGACCTGCTCGATGACCTCAGGATGAAGTTCCTCGGTGCTTTCAAGGGGCAGAGCTACCTCTTGAGGTTCTTCGGCCAGTGGAAGATCAACTACAGCAGTAGAAGCTTCAGGTTCGGTTGGCTTCTCCACGACATCCAGTGTAGCCGGATCAACATCAACAGACTTTCCCTTCCTGCTTTTCTTCTTGGACTTCTCTGACAATGCTGGAGTATCCTCCTCCATGGGCGTGGGAGGTTGCGATAGTTGTTCGACCGGCTCTTCCAGCACAGCAGCAGGTTGTTCGACGACAGGCTCGGGCTGAGGCGCCGCTTCAACCAATTCGTCTTCGACGGCAGGTGCTTCAGGCTCAGCTGATCCTTCGACCAGGTCTGGTGCGGCAAGTTCAACATTAGTAGCCTTTCCCTTCTTGCCTTTCTTTCTCGACTTCTTCGATGATGCTGAAGTATCCTCCTCCATGGGCGTGGGAGGTTGCGATAGTTGTTCGACCGGCTCTTCCGGCACAGCAGCGGGTTGTTCGACGACAGGCTCTGGCTGCGGCGCCGCTTCAACCAATTCGTCTTCGACGGCAGGCGCTTCAGACTCAGGCGGTCCCTCGACCAGGTCTGGCGTGGCAGGCTCAACATCAACAGCCCCTCCCTTCTTGCCTTTCTTCTTTGACTTCTTTGGCAATGCTGGAGTATCCACTTCCATGGGTGTGGGAGGTTGCGATAGTTGTTTGATCGGCTCTTCCAGCATGGCAGCAGGTTGTTCGACGACAGGCCCGGACTGCGGCGCCGCTTCAACTGGATCGTCTCTGACAGCGGGCGCTTCAGGCTCAAGTGGTCCCTCGACCAGGTCTGGCGTGGCGGGCTCAACATCAGCAGCCTTTCCCTTTTTAGCCTTCTTCTTTTTCGACTTCTTCGAAGATGCTACGTCTTCTTCCACTGGGATGGGAGCCTGCTCGACTTGCCCGATTGACTCTTTTGGTGCAGGAACAGGTTCTTCGGCGGCGGGCCGGATGATCTGGTCCTCGACAATGGGTACAACATCAGTGCTTGGCTCTGGTTGTACCTCATCCCCGAGGGGTCGATCCACCACGGGAACCACAGCCTCGACATTCGCATTAGATTGCACAGGCTCGACGGGCAATTCCAACTCCCGTTGGACTTCAGCTACGGGAGTGCTAGGTTCGCTCTCCTCAACAACCTTGCCTTTCTTGCCCTTCTTCTTTTTCTTGTCTTTCTTTGAGGGGGCCAATACAGTTGCAGCTTCCTCTACGGCAGTATCAATCGGTTGCACGCTTTCAAGTACGAGCTGCTCCTCAGCCGTGGCGATGGGTTGCGGCTGCGCCTCACTTTTCACAGCTGCCACAGGCGTTGAACTTGCATCGAGATCCTTGGGCGGATCCCCAGCAACTGGCTCGGCCACAATGGTGTCGGGTTGCGGTACGACTTGGATGCCCTCTTCCACCATCGGTAGCGCTTCTTTCTGGTCACTGGAGATTTCATCGGGCTCCGTCGTCGGATCCTCAAGTGGAGCATCCAACTCGCCCTCCACGTCCTTTGGCAGCTCGGCATTCTCTGGCTCAATAATAGGATCAAGTTGAACCCCAGGCGTCTGCACCGCACTCTTCTTCCCCTTCTTGCTCTTCTTCTTCAGCGTGACGCCCCAATCCTCTACAACCGGATCTGAGGGCCCAGCAACAGGCACGGGCTGCCCCACGGCGTCCTGAGTAGCAGATGGGACGCCCAGTGCAATGTCCTCAGCGAGGGATGGCTGAAGACCAGCATCCTTTTCGATCGCGACCGGCTCCAGCGCGGGATCTTGAGTGGGCGCGGTCGCCGGCTTTTCCTCCAGAACCTCAGTCTCAAGTTCCTTCAGTTCACCTTCTTCCTCCAGCGAGACTATCGGCAGTGGAACATCGAAAGCATCGTCTCGCAGCTCCTTCCGCTCTGGCGGCGCTAGTTCTAGCTCTCGTTCCGTGATCGGTGTGCTTGGTGCGCTGTCGTCAATTTGCATGCTTCCACGCTTCGCCTTCTTACCCTTTTTCTTTTTCTTGCTAGATGAGGGTGCGGTATCTTCTTCGATAATGGGAGTGGGTATCGCTACGGGTTTTTCCGTGGTGGGTGCGGGTACAGGTTCGTCCACGCTGGGTATTGTTGCAGGTCCTTCCGCAGCAGGTAGTACATCCTGAGAAAGTTTATCTTTCGTCGTCTCAAGCGCCTCCTCAAGCTCCTCCGCTGCTTGCCGGAGAGGCGCAACGCTCACCACAAGCTCCGTAGGAACATCCGCGACGAGAACGTCTTTTGGCAGCGCAGCCTTCTCTCCTGCAGCATCCTGTGTCTCTTTGACAGCGCTTGGTCCAGCCTCAACCGGCTCAGTAGCTACAACGCTCCCTCGCTTCTTCTTGTCCTTTTTATTTTTCTTCTTCTTCGACGCCGTCGACTCGGCTGAGACGTTTTCTTCTGGTTCTGGGGGAGGTACAAATTCGGGAGGTGATTGTATGGTCGGAACCTCTCGTGACATTTCGACAACCTCATCCTGAGCATCAGGTAAGCTCTGTGGAGAAACATCTTCCACAGCATTTTTCTCAATAGGTTTGACTGGCTGAAGCGGGAACGTAAAAGCTGGCTTACCGCCATCAGTGAAGAAGGCATTTTGCGGCATGATCGCTCGATAGATTTGTTGCGGTTTCTTCTCGACATCGCTCGGTTCCGGAAGGCTTGTCTGTGGTATATCGTCGAGAGTCTTCTCGCCGACCTCGTTGTCCACAGACACGTCAACAACCTCGCGCGCAGCCGAAGCGACTGGAAACGTGAAAGCTGGCCTACCGCCATCGGTGAAGTACGCAGTCTGCGGAACGACAAATGGTGTCTTCACTTCGGCGATGACTTTAGGGGCCCCTTGAGGCAGGTGTTTCCTTTGCGCGTCAGGCTGGTCTTGCGGTGCTGTCTCTCTGCTTTGATCGCCCACCTGTGCTTGCGGTACCGTTTGTAGCGGCTCCTGGACGACTTCGGTCGACTTTGTCTCAGGCACAACTGGCGTAGGCGGTACTTGTGTCTCGCTCTTTTCCTCTACGGCAGGAGCAGCAACAGGAGCTGCGGGCTTGGGTGATGGAGTCTTCTTCTTGCGCCAGCGCAGCGCACCCCAAATGCCGCTTCTCCACCCCGATGACGGTGGTTCAGGTTCATCAGCTGGTGCTTCTTGCACCGGAGTCCTAGGTCGCTTAGCTTCTTCAGTTGAGATTGACTGCTCGGGAGCGGGCGTTGGAGTTTCAACGGCCAGGGGTGCATCGTCTTTTTTCTCTGGCTCGATGGGTGTGGGAACGGTTTGCTCGATCGGTGCAGGTGTGGGAACTGTTTGCTCGATCAGTGCAGGTGTGGAAACGGTTTGCTCGATCAGTGCAGGCGTGGTTGCGTCCTCGTCCTGGACCCGAGGTTCCTCGACGGTTGTCTTGATTACCTCACGCTCGTCTCCAGTCTTGGACTCTGTCTTATCCTCTCCCATATGTGCCGCCTCCAACCCCTTCACATTCTCATAATACTCCTCCGTCAAATTCTTGCCCTTCACCACATCATCCTCCCGCTCACCCACCTCTTGCGTCTCGAGCGCAGGCAGAATATATTCGTTCTGCGCCGACCCATCAGGGAGAATATAGTCATCTTGAACCAGTTCGGGCTCTGCCTGTTGACTGCCACGCTTGCCCTTATCCCCCTTCTTGGCTTCCCCGCCCTTTGACGGGCCAAGGACGACAGGCTCGGACCTTATGTCCGCAAGTGTTTGCTCTAGGTCCTCGTGAGGGGGAGGTGCGATGGTGCCGGCGCCCTCTTGTACGGGGGTCGCGCGCTGGATTTCAACGTTGTTGGGCGCGTGCGGGGCCGTGGTCTCGAGCACTTTTTCATTTCGGAGCGCTTTCGGGGTCGATGGGCCAGGCGCAGGCTCAGCGACAAGGGTAGCGTCGTCCGTGGCGATGGAGTCGGACTTGTTCTTTACCCACTCGTCTTCGTTGTCGACGAACGTGGGGATATACTGCTTTAGATCAGAAATCTCCTGCGAGGGTGTTGGAAGCGCCGATTCAGAGAGGGAGCCCTTTTTGCCCTTTTTGCCCTTCTTGTTTTTCTTCGAGGTTGAGGTGATGGATGATGGCTCTGACACAACGGCATCAACCTCCTCACCGCCCTCCTGCACATCTTCACTCGCCTTTGGCGACATAGATCTCGACCTCAACAGACTAACCGGCGATCCAACCCGTCTCCTCAACTTCGCAGCCGTAATCCCCACCATCGCCACCCCCATCATCGCACCCCTTAGCTTACTCTTAGTCCTCGATCCAGTCCCATTCTCCCCACCACCCCTCATCATCGAATCATCCAACGGTGCACTCGGCGCCAGCGGACTGGCCACAACCGGCGACACAGACCGCGACGTCTCAGCACGCACATTTTCCAACGCAGCAGCCAGCGCATCGTGAGCCGGGCCCGTAGACATAGGCACGAAGTCCGATGCCTTAGGCGTGGCCTGTCCAGAGCCATTGGCATCATCGCGAGATGATTGCGCGGCAATGAGGTCCGACAGCGGGTCGAAGGAGGGGTCGCCGGGCGTAACACGATCAGGCTCCTCCAGCGCCGATTCGTACTCGGCGTCCGTATCTGTTGTGGGCGAGGCGAGCGAGGGACTACCACTGGAAGGCAGGGCGGGCAGGCTTTCTTTGATTTCCTCTGGCTTGCGCGTGCGTTCCAGGAGATAGAGTGGCCGGATTTCGCGAGAGGTTTTGAATTCGGCAGAATGGGCCTTTGTGTGGCGGGTACGGAGGGGCGAGACGGAGGGACTGGGAATGGGCTCGGGTTCGTTGCGTTGTGTGACAGGGGAACCCGGGGGTTTGCGGAAGCGGATTGGGACGGCGGTGGAGGAGAGGCGACGCTGAATGGCGGGGGTAGAGGCTCGACTGGACTCGGGGGAGCGTAAGGGTGAACTTGGTCGTGACAAGGGGAGGGGAGGAAGTTCGTCAGGGAAAGCTTCTAGCTGCCATGGCTGTAGACCGGTTAGGCGTGTTAGGAGTGCACGACTATCTTCGAACGACAACGCAGGCGGTGTCCTCGGGCGCTCGATACTGCTGGGGTTATTCAAGAAGTAATGTTTATCATCAAGCGTTGGGAGAGGATGTTCGGGCCGATCTCCAGGGATGGTGCCGCTTGCCTGATTGTGGGTCTCATCAGACTCACTTTCGGGCAGTGGAGTTGGAGTAGTAGCTAGAGCCACTGCCCGATCATCTAAAAAAGATACGTGTTCTTCATCTTGCTGCTGTTCATCGGCACGCGACGGCGAGGAGTATCGAGGGTACGAGAGATCCTATAAATACAACATCAACATTCATTCTAATTACATTGGAAACAACAATGCTATCGCGCATAAGAAGAGCGATGTACCTTATCATCATATGAATCCCTCCTGTCACCTTCTCCTCTTTCTGAGCGAGTGCTTCTCTTTTCACGGCGGCTGCTAGACGAGATTGTGGAGCGCGTATCATCATCATCTGATCCATATGTTGACCCACGGTCCGACCTGTGCTTCCTTCTGCGTCTTTTACCCTCTTCTTCGTCATCATCTTTTGACTTTGAAGACTTGCTAGAGGATTCAGCAAGGCTCTCTTTTGATTTGCTGAAGAGTCCGAACAGGCCACTTGAGCGCTTCTCCTTCTCTTTCTTAGAGTTTCGATCATCATCATAGCGTGAGGATGTAGAGATCACAGAGGCGTTATCATCGTCATCTCTTCTTGGCTTTCTCCGGTGAGATTTGCGCTCCTCATTGAGATCGCCTGGCTCCGAGGCGGCGGACGAGCGGTGACGAGTGGTACTCTCGAGCGACCCATCCCGTTCACTTGATCGTTTCTTATGTCTATGTCTCCGCTCACTATTAGTTTCAGAACGAGCTTCGGAGAAAGTAGATTTGGTATCCCAGTCATCAGCACCATCATCGGTTTCGCGACGTCGATGTTTCCGTCGACGTTCTCCATGTTCTCCACCTTCTTCAAGACCATACCCTCGGTCACGGCTCTGCTCACGGCTCACAGACTTCGCCTCGCGGCGTTGCCTATGTCGTTCTTCACGCTCTTGCTCATCATCGTGTTTGCTCCCAGACGATCCAACAGATCGTGCATCGTCATCATATCTGTGTTTCGGCGACACGACAGAGCGATATTCGTTATCTTCGTACTCGCTCGGTGACTTGGCAGACGTTGCATCATTGTACCTAGTGCTCTTCGGTGACACAACAGTTTGATCCTCTCTGTCTTCATACTTGCTTGGCGGCTTCGTCTCAGGCTCTTTAAGCACACCCGAATCTCGCGCTTTATTTTTCTCCTTCTCCCGCTCCTCTGACCCTGCAGAAAAGAACTCATCTGAGTCGCGTCCAGCAGGCTCCTTCCTCGGCGGATCGTCAGGCGCATAATACCCAGAGTCATACGTGTTCCGAGAGCTAAACAGCCCAGGACCATCTGACTCAGTGGGTGCCTTGCGGGATTCAAAAGTTGGATGTTCTTCAGATCGAGCAGGCTTGGAAGGGGTGCCCATATAATCCTCATATTTAGTCTCGGTTCGGAGGGGCGAGCCGATGGTTGGCGACCATCTTCCGCTGCTGTGTCTTTTCTCCTTCTTCCTTCGAGGAGTCTTGGCATCAGGAAGTTCGTTTTCATCGAAGGCTGTGGTCGGGACTGAAACGACCCTATCATTATAATCATAGGCATGTGTACCATTAGGTGGGGAAGGGGAGGTTTCTCGAGGCTTGGGTTTCTCTGCAGACTTGAGGTTTTGCTGAATTTGTTCAGAGTCCGCATTGATTCGAGCTTGGTCTTGTTGCATGGTGGTACCAAGAGCAGCGAAGCCCTCAGCCACAGCAGCTGCGCCGAAATTACTGCTAGATTTTGTAGACCGTGAAGTATCATCAGCTTGTGCAGACTTTAGAGCCGATAGGGAGGGTGATGGAGGCTCGATGTCTCTAATATCCTGTTCGAAAGCTGGGCTAGCAAGCGGACTGGTATCACTCAGCTCCCAGCTGTCTACGCTGACACGCTTTGCCTTGGATTTCTTCTTCCTATCCTTTTTGCCCAGCTTAGTTTCAGGCTCGGGCGTTACCTCTTTGACTTGTTGGGGTTCCGGCGTACGCTCCGGTACCGTTCGGTTCGGTGTATCTTGTGCTATCACAACAACGTCAGTACTTTTCGACTTCTTCTTACCCTTCTGGCTCGACTTTGATAGATCCCAGTCTTCTTCGACCAATTTCTGAATGACTAGTTCAGACGTTGGTGGTTCATCAAAGCTACCAGGTATGTGCATCTCAGGCTCAGGAATGACTTCCTTCTTTTCAACACCCGTGCTTTTTGTTGATTTGGAACCGTAGCTCTGGAAGTCGAGCTCAGAGCCTGATTCGTAGGATGGTGTTTGATACACGCTGCTTGACGAAGGAACGGAAAAAGCGACCGTGGATGGTGTAATTGTGGACGGCGCAATTGTGGATGGCGCTATTGTGGAAGGCGCAATATGTGAGTCGGTAAAAGGATTGCTGATGACAGAAGCGTTCTCACGCCTGTGTCTCTCCCAGTCTTCCGCCGTTGCGGTAGATGCTGCAGCAACGGCGGCCTTGGCCTTCTTCTTATCCTTCTTGCTGCTCATCCTTGATATATTGGAAGCACTGTCCCAGTCATACGTACTGTCGGACACTACCGACTGCGCACTTTCTGGATATTTTGGAGGTTCAGGAGCTCGAGGTGCTTGCTCCGGATGGTAGGCTTGATAAGTCGTAGTAGCATCAGAGACTTGGGACGCGGTATCTGGATGATAAGCCTGGTATGGCGCAGCTTTCTGTCCAGACTTCGGTGACTCCCGCTCCACAGTGATATCATTACTCGAGTACTGTTTCTCATGTTTCTTGAGGTCACCATCGGAGACAAACTGCTCGCGATAGGAATCTGGAGTTGACACTTCGAAGTGGTGGAATTGGTTCTCGCCCCAGCTGACACGCGATCTCGCTCGGTTGGCTTCTTCAACCATTGGCAGCTCCTCGATCTCTGTGACAGGCTCGATGGCGGGTGACGGAGGCATAGAAACGCTACGGACAGACGGCGCTCGACTCCCTGGTGGAGTGGGCGCAATGAGGTTCAAAGCAGGAACAGGCCATGTCTGGTGACTGGGTTTACCATCTCGTGTAGCAACAAATGCGTAGGGAGAAGGATACGGCGGAGCCATCGAACGGCTGGAGTTGGACTCGTCATGAGCTTCGGATATGGTGAGGTTGGTAGCACCCTCATTAGGATCGATCTTGCGGATCTTGGGCAAGTTCTCGTCATTTAAGTACTGTTCAAGCTCGGTCGCGAAGAACTCCGCTTGTGTCACTGGTGGCTCGTCATATCTTGATTCCCAGTCCTTTAGAACGCTGGTTGCAGTCTGTATCTTGTCCGATCCATCATCAGTCGACCGTTTCCTCTTGAACATATTGGGATCGAAGATGTCCTCATGGGCATAATCCTGTTGAACATTGCTTGGTGTGTAGGTGACGACGTTGCTGGGTTCGAATGTCTTAGGTTTGCTAGGTACAACAGTGCTGACTTCCGAAGGCTCATACGTCCTGGGCTTAGCAGGGATGACAGTGCTGACCTCCGATGGTTCGTATTCGTATCCGCTGGTATTTGAAGGCTCGTACGTCCTCGACTTAACAGGCACAACAGTGCTAGCCTCTGAATTCTCATACGAGCCAGCATTCGACGGTTCATGCCTACTAGCGCTCGACTCATACGTCTTGCCCCCGATAGGAATCACAGTACCGACGTCCGAAGATGCGTAACTGCTCACATTCGAGGGCTCATGCGTCTTGCCCCTGATCGGAATAACAGTGCTAACATCCGACGATCCATGACTGCTCACAGTAGAAGGCTCATACGTCTTGCCCTTAACAGGAATAACAGTACTAACCTCCGACGACTCATATCTGCTAGCACCCGACGACGGGTAAGTGTCAACACTCGATTTATACGAAAAGTCGCTCGCTCTCGATGTCGATGAAAAGTCGCTCGCTCTCGATGTCGACGAGAAGTCGGGCGAAGAGTCGCGTCGACGATCCTTCTCCTTTTCCTTGCCTTTCTGGTTTGCCTTTTTGCCCTTGACCGCTTCCTTATTCTTGCCGGCATACGACTCAATCGCTGCGCCAGCAATCGCCGCGGCGGCGCCAGCAGCAACCGCGCCAGCAAGCGAACTCTTGTTCGTGTCCGGCTGCAAAATCTCGCGCTCGCGTTCCTCGAGCTGTTTTTCTTTGCGGCGCACATCGCTGGCGACGGAGCTTCCGGTCCATTGCTGTTCGAGCTTGCGTTGACTGGTTCCGTTGCCGTAGCGGGCGGAGTATTCCTGCTCGCGCTGGCGACGCTCCGTGTCTGCGCGAATCTCGGCGTCGCGGCGCTCGGCTTCTTGACGCTCCTTGCGCACTCGGGCGGCTTCGGCTTCCATGTCGAGGCGACGCTGGGCTTCAGTGCGAGACTCGCGATCGCGGCGCTCTTGAGCCTCGTGGGCTTCACGGGCCCGAATTTCGTCTTCCTGGCGGCGGCGCTCGTCAGCACGCCGTTCGGCCTCGATTTTAGCTAGGCGTTCGGCTTCCACGTGTTTGCGCGCCTCGTCTTGCTGGCGGAGGAGCTCGCGGCGGCGACGCTCTTGTTCTTCATGGGCATCTTGCTCTTGACGAATCTGTTCGCGGCGATGCTCTTCCTCTGCTCGGCGCGCTTCGTCCTCGCGGAGCTTTGCGCGGCGGCGGTCTTCTTCCATTTGACGCGCTTCCTCTTCTTCGCGGAGCTGTGTGCGTCGATGACGGTCATCTTCGTCCCTACGAGCATCTTCTTCTCTCTTCAATTGCTCGCGGCGACGGCGGTCTTCGTCCATGCGCTCTTGTTCCCGCCAGCGTTCCCGTTCGTCCTTCTCAGCTTGTTCCTTTGTCAGATTGAAGCGGACATTGCTACCCGGGGAGCCAGGGGTACGATCGTTGCTAGTCAAAGACGCAAGAGCGGCAGCACCGGCGGTAGCACTAAGTGCTGCAATGCCGGCATCGCGTTTCCATGAACTTTTCAGGGGTGACGAGTTTGCTCGCCGAGGGAGAGGAGGATGGGCAGCAGGCTGAGAAGCCTGAACAGTGACGTTTTGAACTGGGTACTGTATCGGCAAGGGGGGTTGACTAGGAGCCTGGGAGAAGGTTGAAGGACCGACCGGAGTAGTATAGGTGGATTGGGGGGGTGCCTGTGTAGAGTACATCGAACCCGGAACTTGAGGCATAGGCTGAGGTTGGCGCATACTGACCGCCCCTGGTCCAGAGGTAATCAGGGGGTGAAAGGTGGTAATAGAGTTTGCTCGCCGGGCATCAAATGCCGTGGGATCATTCGAAGCAACAGGGTATACAGTCTGCAACGTATGCACACTGCTCGACTCACTATCATAACGACCAAGGTGTGAACCAATAGCTGCACCAGTGATCGTTCCTGCGGCGCCGGCTGCGGCAGGGCCAACAAATGAGGTGTTGGCAATATTATTGTAGAGGTTGTCCGAAGACTTCTTCTTCTTCTTGCCGAAACCCCATCGCCAGCCCCACTTGTTGGTACCAGAGCCATTCGACGCGAGTGATTCCTGGCTCTTGCCATTTCGCCAGTCATAGTCTCCATACACGAGGCCACCATCGCTGAACGAATCGGAAGTATCATCATCAGGTAGGTCCTCCCATTCGTCGTCACCGTATCGCGAGGCTGGCCGAGAAACCGTGCTACTCTTTCGATGAAGTCGATTTTGCTTGACTGCCACAACTTCACTGTGTCGTTTCCCAGAAGCACGTGCGGATTTGGCTGCAGCAATGGCTGCGGCAGTAGCTCCCAGACCAGCCAAAGTAGCTTTAAGGCGCTCGTCCGAGTTCCGTCGCTTTGGAGAAGATCGCCTCCTCTTCTGTACGTAACCCGTGCCAAAAGCCATCTCCGAGTCAGACGATGACGCCGAGCCATTGCCAAACGCGAAGAACCCCTTCTTTTTCTTCTTGTGTGTTGAGGTTATCGACTTTTGCCGCTTCAGTTTTGGCGGAGGTGCGGCAAAGAAACCTCCAAGAAAGCCAGCTGGTGACTGGGTGTTCCGAGAAATGTCAATGATAGATGTGCTAGAAGTTGAACTGCGCGAAGGTTTGCGGCGAAGCTGTTGCGACCTCCTCCGTCGGCGCTCATCATCACTGCTATCGCGTCGATGGTGCATAACAACCTTTTTCGGGGATCTGGAACGACTACGGCTTCTACGCTTCTTGACGATCGCGGTCCCAAGGGCGGCCGCTGCGAGGCCTGTACCAAGTGCTGTCCCGAATCCAGACTTGCCATCCCTTGAGCTTGAGTTTGACCGTGGACGCGACCACGAGCGTCGCCGAATAATCCTGTTGTCCTTGTTATCTTTAGTCACTCCAAACGACATCTCCGACATGCGGTCCCGTGAATGACTGCTGTGGCGGATCTCAGAGCTACCATAGCTATAGCCCTTGCGTTCTCGAGACCGACTGCGGCTACGGCTTGAGATTCTTGAATGTGAGTGGCGTCCAGATTTGATGCTGTACGTGTCATCGAAATCGTTGCGGCCCAAGACAGCCTGCCCAACTTTGGCAAGCCCTATACCTCCTGCGACAGCCGCCACTATCCCAGCGGCGTTATTGCCGCTGTGCTTCTTCCGCCTTTCGTCTCCAGAGGAAAGAGAATTATACGACTTCTTCTCCTTGAGGCCGTAGCGAGACTGCTTCTCAATACCACCAGACGGGCGCATGTATTCGTTCGATCGTCGACGATTGTAGTGATGTTTCCTAGGCGCATCGTAGACGGAAGAACGAGGGTCAAAGCAGTACTTGCATACACCAATGTATTCAGTATACTCTTCCATCTTCTGCACGTCCTCGTGATCCTTCCACCAGTCAACAAAACGGGAGACGGGTCCAACGTGCTGGTGTTGGTGCGCCATGCTACCGCCAACCATACCGCCAGCAACCAGAGAATTGTGCGAGAAGCCGTTGCCGTTGCTGTAATTCTGGCCGGGGTAGGCTCCAGAGGTAGAAGAAGAATGATTGTGCAAATGATTATGTGAATGTGAGTGTGAATGGTTATGCGAGTCAGAGTGTGAATTGTGCTGGTGAAGGCCGTACGCTGCAAGCCCAGCGGCTCCAGCGGCATACATTGCAGCATTGCTGCCAGATGAATGCTTCTCGGGCTTGCCAGGACGCGGAGGTTTGGGCGGAGGTACATCCTCGATATTAGAGTAGTAGGCACCATAACTACTACCATTAGCATCGTCATTGAAGTTTCCTCCTTGGTTATACGCAGACGGTGGAGGGTTGGCGCTTCCACTGGTATACGATGTAGAATTATAATTATTTGACGTAGTATAGTTCGTCGATTGGTGAGTGTTAGAGGAGCTGTGGCCCATGGCATATCCAAGAGCAGCTCCACTGGCCATGGTCGCCGCAGAGCTAAGCTTGCCAGGCTTGTCGGGCTTACCGGGTTTCGAGGAAGAGGGTCGTGGCTGTTTCAGAGGCGCTGGATCGTCCTCGTAGAAAGAGCCAGGCATTGTAGAAGGTCGGGGTGGCTTCGAGGGGGGAGTGGCTGTGCCATAAAAGTCTGCTGCAGCGCCTGAGCCAGTATCGGCAACAGGATTCGCTTGCGCGCCAGCAGCCATAAGATGGGGCGTGTCTTGATTTACAATGACCGAGGGTGGTTGTGGTCGAACACCAGGCTGTTGTCCCACGCTCTGGCCCTGGTCGTGATAGTACTCGGAGGCGGCGCCAAATGGATTGCCACCTGGTAGTGTGCTGGACGTGTATTGGGCAGGGTCCTGTCCGGGGAACTGGTCCTGCACGTGGCTTGACATTTGACCCGACATTTGACCCAGAGGGGGTCTGGGCAGATTTGGAGTGGATGGTGGCAGTGCGCCCGACATTAGGGGCGCACCTGCCTGGCCAGGGAACTGCGAGAAGCCATCGCTCGCAACCTGGCTGCTGAAGCTCTGGGTGGGCTGCTTGGGGCTGTCGACAATGTCGCCCCGGTAGCCGCCGGCCTGTGAGGAGCTTCCTGACCGCTCTGAACGCGTGGACCGTCGCTTCTCGCTCTTCCTGTCCTTGTCCTTGTGGTCTCTAGATTTTTTGCGGTCCTTTTCGTCACGGTCCCTGCTGCGCGACCGGTCGCGTCGTGATGTTAATACAGATGGCTCGGCATAGCTTAAAGCGCGGTCGTCGCGCCAACGCGCCCAGCGGTCGTCGTTGTCGCTCGCCCTTGTCCGCGGCATCTCGTCGAAGGCAGTCGCAAACGAGGCAATAGAGGAGGGCGCGGTATTCTGGCGCGAGGGTCTGCGGGTTGATGTTGACGAGACTGCAGAGCGAAGATCCGAGTCTCGGTCGCGTTTCGCACGCGTGGATTCGCCGCTTCGATGGCGGCGGCCTTCGTCATCTCTATCTCGGTTCGGGACAGATGAGCCGGCGTCGCTCCGGCCTGTAAATCTGCTCCACATGGTGCTCAGTCGATCTGGCGGGGCGTGAGGGTGAGAATGTTAGGTGCACAGTTGGGGCTGCGATGGGCGCAAACGAGATGAGTGTCGGGTGGATATGCTAGGAAGATCGCTGGAGACGGGGCAAGCAAGAGAACATCAGGTCGTCATATCGTGATGAGTAATGTACAGTAGCGCGATGCAGTGCAGCAAGGAAAGTATGCGCGCAATGCCGAATGATGCAGATGCAGCCGCCTCCCACCGGACGTACGAGAGCGTTGATGGTTGGAGGTCGTCGAGCTGAACTGGGTGCTTGTGCTAACAAGCACAAGCGACAACTCATAGAACTCCGCTAATCCCACGCCAGGGTGGGTGGCTGGGCCAACCACGGGCGCCTCCGGTGGCGATCCCCACTCCTGTACCCCTGTACAGCTGGACGTGGAATCTAGAGAGCCGGTCCGCGTCATCTGTCGGCACACATGCTCACGCCTCATTCAGTTGTGCAGCCACGGCCTGTTCGGCTGGTCGAGCATCTTGTACAAAGCCAAAACGCTGCCAGGTCTACCCTCGACAAAAACAGCACGAGTACGCGTGGAAATTCTTTTTTTGCACTATTGTTATGATGAAGCGTTAAGCGAGACGCCCCTTCGCATCAAGACATAACAGTTGCACAAAACATGAGTTGACCCAGCAGATTGTTTTGGAAGCAGCACCATGCGGCAACTGCATGTCAATAGGCCTAGAATATCTAAATAGACAAGCGGTGTAAGAAAGCCCCAATACTTTCTTCCACTAGAATGTTGAAACGTACCCTGCATTCCACACGCGACATGGCCCAATGAAGCTTCACAATATCAGCACTTGCAGCGACCAACCCTCCACAACGTCGAAATCAATAACTTCAAGCCGTGTTCTTCACTATCCCTCTCCTTCTCTGCTCCTTGGAGCTTGCCGAAAACCGCCACTTTTGCAGGACCTCAGGGTACTTCATTGCCTCCTTGTGCATCTGTGAGTCTCTCAGATAAGAGTTTAAGATGCCACCTCGTCCATGCTTCGAATAGAATAGGTGGCGACGGAGCGCAGACCCCATCATGCTCCCAAAATCAACATTCTCTAGGACCTCGACTTTCATAATATTATCGAACCATCTCTCTATATCTATGCGCATTCAATACAGGAACGAGACTAGGGTCGACCTCCCGACATAAGCAGCTGGCGAATATGCATAACTTGTGCGCGGTATTCTGATGGCAATTGGTTGATCTGCTCTGGGGTCAAAGCCAAGACTTGAGCGTACATAGCCTGGTTTGCATCCATAGCCGGCGGCTGGGCTTGTGGTGGTTGCGCTGGGGGAGGTTGTGCGTATGGTTGTGGTATGTGTTGTGGAGGTTGGGGCGTGGACACCTGTGGTGGGTACGTGGGATAGTTCATAGGCGGTCGGGCGGCGGGCGGGGCTTGTTGCTGCACCGGTGGAGCTTGTGCAACTGGGGCTGGGGCCGCATTTGCCGTCTCAAGTAGCGATCCAAGTGTCTGCAGATCCACCAGTTCGAGAAGGATGAGGGACTGGAAGATGGCGTAAGCCAGTTGTGGCGCCTGGCGCAGCAGCTCTGTTGCCTTGGCCGGGTCTGTCATAACAAGACCCTTCATCTGCGAGAGAATATCGAGTAGCTGTGATGCGGGGAGGGTAGAGAGGGTGCGCGAAATGGCATCGGGGCAGGTCAGATTTGGTGGCAGGTCGACGCCGGGCGGTAAAGGTCCCAGTATGCTGGACGGCTGTGCTTGCATGGGCTCTGGCGGTTGGCCGTTCATAGGCGGTAGAGCGCTTGGAATTATGCCAGAGGGCGCATTATCGCCAGCGCCGTTGTCGTTAGACCAGTCGACGCGTAGTTTTCTGCCCATGATCTCGTAGTCGTTGAGGTTGCGCACGGCAGAGGCCGCCGCGTCAGCATCGGCAAATTCTGCAAAACCAAAGCCCTTGGGCCGCCCCGTCTCTTTATCATAGACTAGGCGGAAGTTGTTCACCTGTCCGACGCGACCAAGTGTTTCGATGATGAGCTCTTCGGTGCCGCCTGGAGTGTCTTATTAGCAATGCGCGAGCAGCGCAGACAAGCGAACCCACCATATGGAATGTTCCCAATAAAGACAACGCGACCAGCTTTATCGTTCGGCGCCATGATGGAGAATGCTCGAGTATGGCGAGTGAGGCCTGATGGATAGAGTGCGAGGTCAAGGCAAGGTTAGGTAGGGTCGAGGATCAAGATTGCAAGGGACAAAGGAAAGAGCACGCGAGCCATGTCTTGGCGCGTCCCTACCCTTCACTTGTTCATTACTTTGACATTGCAAACTATTACTTCATTGATGATCTCATTGCACTGACACTAATCACTATCGTTCTCCAGTACAAGCTATCAGTGTACCTTCCTACAGCTTCGGCGCACAACACGACCCATCCTGTCCAACCGTAGCTACCACACTAGGTTGGTGATGCTGCTCACTCAGCAAGCTGCTCTTATTGAAGATCTGTTCGCTTGGCGGAACATCCAAAGCCGGGTTCTTATCAAAGAAATTGACAGGCTTCAGGTGGATCTTCAAGACCTCACACGGCATGACAGGGAAATCCTCAATTCTAGGCACATGGTTGATGCCCGCTTGAACATAGACAACCAAGTCGGTATCCTTTACATCTTCATTTCTCTCGGCCCAAGACCTGACCCCAGTTCCTCCACGAGACTGGTTTGTGTACAATCCTCCGGCGAACAGCTCGCCATCACGATGCTTGACGACGTAAATATTGTGGTCTGAGAACTCGGCGCGCTTGTAGTTGAAACTGTCTTTATCGGACAGGATCTTCTGGAAGGGAGGTGCCTGGATCTTGTATGCGACCGGCTTGCCGTTGATTGGATTCCGCCTATTGGGATTCTGAATCTTGAAGGTTCGATTGTTTTCGTACGCCGTGTCGTATCCACCAGATTTTTCAACAATCGTCTCTTGCACGTAATACCCAGTTCCATGTGGGTTGAAGTCTGACCGCGGCATTGGGAAAGCCTCGTCATAGACAAGTCGATTGTCGTAGCCATCAATCATGGGGTCGATGCGCAAGCTAAAAATATGCTGGTGATGGGGTGCAAGAACACCTGGATGAACCACCGTGCCAAAAGGCACGTCGACACCCTCATCAATAGGCTGTGTGCTGAGGATGCCCGTTGCGCGAATCTCGTAATTGACCTCCCCAGCTTGGTTAAAGACGAAAGCGAGGATGTATTCGTAATTTGAAACGGTAATAATTGACTGCAAGACAAGCTCCCGCGATCGAACTACCGCAGCTCTTCCGGTACGGTAATTCCTATATGGCGATTAGCACACATCTGAAGGACTCGGGAAGACCACTTACGTGTGTTTCCAACCAATGCCAGCATCCTGCTCGTGGATGCAAATTACATTGGGCATGTCAATGACTCCACCCTTGTCATCTGAGAGTACTGAACTGAGGTAGTAGATAGACCCAAGGCAATCGCATCCCAACTTCAAGTTGTTTGCCATGATACCCGCACCTGCATCTCCAAGGTCGAAAGCGGATTTCTTATGGAACGGGTGGCGAGGGTCTGCGTAGGGAATATTCATATCGCTCAGGCTCAATCGGTAGAACAGAGGTCGATCGTCGTATCGTACATCGTACAAAACCATTCCCTCGCGTTGGTTGAATCCAACCCTAAAATTCCATTTTTGCCATGAAATCACGCTCGATGTGCCATCTTCTCGAACCTGGAAGCTGGCGCCCTCCGGTTGCACAACATTTAAAGGTTTAAGATCCGTTCGAAGTTTTTGCGCCTCTGCAATATACTCGCTGGGCGGCTGAATTTTGTATTTTTCTACCGGTTTGGTGGTATTGTCGGCACCAGTAGGCAATATATCAACCCGGATAACCTTCATGTCCGCCGTACTGACGACTGGTGAAATTGGCAGTGGCATAGCATAATGATTGGAATCCGCCTCGGAAGAATTCATGGGGTCGCGTAGATATAGGAAGCATTGGTACAACCGGTCTTCGTCGCCAATCCCGTCACTTCCGTAGATCCAGGGATCACTGATAACCACGGTGCCCTCGGGAAGCTGTAATTTTGCGATCTCGGCTTGCACCCTTTCGTCTTCAAGCGCAAGTTTCTCGATGCGGATGATCTCTTCACCATCTCCATTGGCATGCATAAAGGGCCCGAGGAGAACATTGCTCACAACGCGGCCAGATGTTAGATCAACCACTGCCTCGTGAAACTTTTTCTACGAGCATATCAGGACCGAGTATTTCGAGTGTTTGTAGACACCTACAGTGTTTCGTATGTAGTAGTTGATGAAAGCTTTCCTTGAGACAGTTGGTAGAGTCGCTCTGTTATGTTCCGCTTCCAGATACCTCAGGACTTCAACTTTTGGCGGCTCCTGTAGAGTCACAACCTTGAAATGCAAATCCGTATGCACAGGCCATGATTTCCTGACGCTTTTTGCCGCACTCTGGAGCTCTGCGGCCGAAAGTGGTGCCAAGGGGTGCGAGGCTACTGACTTCGCAGCATGGGGTGTGGCATTGCCTGTGATCTCAATTGACATGGTCGCGAACAAAGCCAATATTCAGCAAAATTCTAGAATTGTGGTGGAAGGACGATGATTTGGAAGGTTGTTTTATAGCCCCTCCAGATCCTCACTTGCGTTACCTAATGATCAATATTTGGTTGATCCAACCGCCCTGGATTCTGATAAGGAAGTGGACCTGCCCGTTGCTCGCATCCAAATCTAGGTGATGCTTCGCAAGGACCTACCACATATGTGCTAGCGGATGTGGATAACAGCGGCGGTTTTGTCTTTTGGTGCGTCGAGTAAGCCGGCAGTAGGTATCTAAGCCAATGGACCTGTTACCTCAAGATAATGTGCCATAAGTGATTCAGCTGCATGGCCTGTCATCGTGTTCACAATGTGCTACCACATATCTAAGAATTTTGAACGTGTTCAATGAATACAATGCATTAAGATAAATGATATTGCTGAAGACTGTAAACCCAGACCAGCAACTCGGGAGTTGGTCTCTAGTCAAGCGCGAGATCACGGGATGTACCCCACCAGAGTCCTTACCAAGACTGGCTAGACTGCTGCTTTGAGATGCCGACCCCACAAACTTGTCGGTGAGGCTGTCGTGTAACCTTTTCAGACTTCGACAACACGAAAACAGTAGTTCTTATAAGTACTCACCTTCCCTCAGCGTCCGCTCATCACCCACAACGACCTAATCAGCAAAATCAAAGTACTGTTGTGCCTCTCCTTCTCTTTGGTTTAGTGTAGAGACGACATTACAAGTGATAGGTATCCATATCAATATTCACTTATCTGCGATGGAATTCTATCATATGTGTAGATGAGGTCGCCCAGCCTCAGTTGTTGCGATCCCGATATCTCTTCTCCTTCCAACTTACTTGGCGCTGAGGTCGCGCGACAGAAGCCATAGCTTTTTTTTTCCTCCGGTCTCTCTATCGCTTCACGGCACCCGCATACTACGAAACGTGAGGTACCCGGAATTAAATGCATCGGAATCGAAGCTTGGGCTGTTAGAGAAACCCGGGTTGAGCTTCCGTACAGCACTCTATCAACCCTCGCCTACGATTGTCTCCGACTCTATCATCCTTTCGTATCTAATCTCTCTGGTAACTATGCCTGTCAGAGGCCTCGCCAAATTTAATCATCGGTCTGCTTACCATTTTCCTCCAACAATGGCGCGGTCCGCCCTAGTTTGCCTCTTAGCCAATCTATGATATTACCCCACATATTAATCTAGTCGAGGCGTGACCCGTTGCACCATTCGCCCAACTTCAGCGCCCACGACCTTCTAACTTCTCTTGCAGCGGTGGAAGTCAAGCGATTGGTCAAAAACATTTTCGACGCCCAAAAATCATTCCCGGGTGGTACAGTTTCCACGTCGCGATTAATTACCTACCCTACCAGCATCCACCGGCCTTGTCCCTTTGTCGCCATCATACTCTAGACGCCTTGCAATCTATATCCACCGGCAGAGGATGTACCTCATGACCCGGTACGTCTACCGGCATGGCAACCCTAAGTTGCTAGTAGTGTGACGTTGTTTCATTTCGACACTCATGCATAACCCAATCATGGTTGGATATTGAGTTTACATGTGGGTGCCTGAGTCTCTGCAATATGGGAAGGGCGGCGCCACAAGGTTGCTGTGTCAAGGTGGACTCGTATATAAAGCATAAGAAGAGGCATCTCATATCCTGCACAACCTCACGCAACGCTCTTTGACTACTACTTCCTAGTACCACTTCCAGCAACATCAAATATGAAGACCGCCGCTGTCACCATTGCCCTTGCGGCGCTTGGCCAGGTCGCCCAGGCTCACTGTATGTTGATTTCTGCTATGATCATATAATCACATCACTGACGGCTGGAAGACATCTTCCAGTATCTCACTGCCAACGGAGCTAAGGGAGCATTGTTCCAAAACATTCGCCCTGTGCCAAACAACTCACCTGTTACCGTGCTCTCCGACAACGCCCTCCGATGTAACGTAAATGGTGCCAGTGGATCATCCACCGGCGTTGTATCCGTAGCCGCTGGTTCATCTGTAGCGTTCACGGCTGATCAGGCTGTTTACCACCAAGGACCTGTCGCTTTCTACATGTCCAAGGTGTCCAGCGCCGCTTCAGCTGATGGGTCTGGCGATTGGTTCAAGATCAAGGAAATTGGACCCGATTTCTCTTCAGGACAAGCCAAATGGGACATGAGCCGTGAGTAGTCCATCGATGGTCCTATACGTCGCTCCTAACATCAGTGCAGTCACATACACAGTATCTATCCCCAGCAAGATCTCTGCCGGCGAGTACCTCCTCCGCATCGAGCAGCTCGGTATCCACAACCCCGGTAGCGCACCTCAATTCTATATCTCATGCGCGCAATTGAAGGTCACCGGCGGCGGCAGCGGAAACCCATCGCCCACTGTTAAGATCCCCGGCCACGTCAAGTCAACTGATTCTGGATACACTGCCAACATCTACAACAACTTCAAGAGCTACGTTGTTCCCGGACCCAAGGTCGCCACATACTAAGGCATTGATTTACTTCTTCCCTTCGAATGTCTCAAGTGATGATCGCTCGCGCGACTGCTTTCTGACTTCATTTTTATAGTATACTTCACCTGTATATATCAATTCAAGCATAGCGCTTCAATGCATCTGTCCAAGCAATGTTATATGCATTGTATGTGAATGCTCGCTGCGTGTTAATCTAAATATAGTTCGAACCGTTGTGCTGACCTTTCAATACTTCTAGATGTTCAATAATTCAAGGCTTTGCTTGCACATACACGTAGATTGAAGCATACAATCAAAACGTACATACCTTCGCCTATGAAGAGCAAGGTCTTGTTCGCCGTGCGCAGAAGCCAAGAGCTCGTGGCGTCACCCATTCTACGACACTTGAATGCATCTGGCCGTTTGGCTACACCACTCTATTTGTATTCTCGCTTGTCCACCATCCAAACAACACTTTGTGACTTGTATACCTTGACTCCATGGAAAGGCGTAGGCTTATGGTAAGTTGTGAAGTATGAAGTGGCACTGATCATCGCAGTCCGTCTTCATCCACGCAAGCGCACCGAATTCACATATCGCAAAAGCCTCGAACGCCATCTCTGGCCATAAATAGCTACTCTTCCTCAGCAACCACATGCCCTCCACCATTCAGTTCTCTTCTTCTCTCGGCCAATTACCCCGAACTGGAGGGCTTCTTTACTCGGGGTTAAATCTTTCACTGAGATTACCCACTTCCTAGATCCTGGAAGTTCAACCATCCATCTTCTGAACCAGTCCTCAGCTCCTACCCGGTGCTCGAACCACCTCAACTCCTTCTACCTTTGGCTTTCAACTTTCTCTCAACCCATCCAATGTCTGGAGGCCCGTGGCTCGCGAACATCGCCAACAACCCCAACATCTTCCGCGAAGGTCCCCCAGCCCCTTTAAACGCGCCCCCAGCCGCTGCCGCACCGCTCCCACCAGGCGAGCAAGTCGTCGTCGAGCAGCACCAACAAGCTCCCATATACGGCCCGCCCGTACCACTTGGTATCGCTCCGCCCTTCGGCGTCGGCCTCGCAGGTGCGTTCCCCACCATTCTCCCGCCCATCTTTGCACCTAGCGCCATGGACCCCGCAGCCTTTGGCATGGCACACGGCATGCAGGGCCCGCTTGCGCCTATTCGCGCGGGCAACTTTCTCCCAGGTGCTCACGCTGGCATAGGCTTTGGACTCCATGCAGCTGGAGGCGTCCCGTTTCCGCCCCCGCCTCCTGGCGCGGTGGCCGGCGCGGCTTTCATGCCTGCGGCTCCGCTGTGGAACGGAGGGGGTCTTGCCGTGGGGAACATTCCCGCTGGCGTTGCCGGCGTTGGCGCCGTGATGCCCGGTATCATGGGCGCAGCAGGTCCAATGCAAACACGTCCCGGCCCCATGATGCACGACGGAAACATGGGCTTCCCCGCGCAGCCCGAGCAGCAAGAAGTCACGCAGATTGCGGGCGGCATCCCCCCCGGCGTGACCATGGTCGAGCCCGCCGCGCACACCATTGCCATTTGGATCAAGGGCAACGTGTGCCCGTGGCTCAGCCCCGGCGCCAGCTTCCAGCTTGAGGCTCTGGCCTTTTCGAGCAGCACGGGCCTGAACCGAGTCATACAGGTGCTCAATGATGGCAAGAGCGCTGAAGAGTGCGAGAACATGGCCGTCACCGAGTGTCATGAGCTTGGCAACGGTCTTTGGGAAAAGGGGCAGACTTTTAAATATAATGATGCTGTTAGTAGGGTGTTGACCATGGGCGATGCTGGCTGGGACAACAAGAGGAATAGGGTCGGCGGCGCAAGTCTGCATTTGTGGTGTCATCGCATCTAACGGCGGCGGTGGTTCCGTAACGGGTTGAAGGGCTGTGAGTTCTCGTAGGTGTTGGATTTGCGTGTTTATCTTTTCATAGCCATATTACGGCGTTGGATGCTTTCTACGTTGCATTAGCAGAGTTTCTTTGTCTGGATTCATCAATGGCTAGCATATGGGTTCCATTAATCAAACGGCATTACTTCATATGAGCGTGTACGATATACTTCACATTATAGTCTAATACCATTCCTATCTACACCACCGTATCTGACGTAGCGTTTGAGACCTGTGGCTGGCTCTCGCTCTTCTTCTTGCCCCCGCCAAGCTTTTTCCACAACCTCTCTGCCCATCTCTCTTTTACAACCTTTAACACTACGTAGGCGAAGAAGCGGTACAAGATTGCACATATACCTAACGCCATTATGTTCATCTCCGGGTCTACGTTCAGTTTGTATAAATTCAGGACTTGTTCGCCGGTGGTGATGGGGCACTGGCCATTAATCTTTTGCCAGTCCTGGCATGTGAAATTGAGGTCGCGGATGGTGTAGACTGCCATGTTACCTATCGCCCACTTAATGGGTGAGAGGTGATTAAAAGCCTGCAGGAATTTGGGAACATTGAGTGAGAGAACGCCGCCTTGTGAAGATGTTAGTGAATGATTTGTTTCGATGGAGAGGCTATAAAGGCTTACCCATGACTTGCGCAACGCTCAAAAAGACTGACATGCAGTTGACCGAAAATCCAGTGTGCGTGAATAAAGTGTTGAAGGCTATGCCGAGACTCTCACCACAGCTCGTGATACAGAACGCATTGTACGTGATGATAAAGAAGGTCGCAGCATCTCGTTGTAGGCCGCACGCCAGTACTGTTAAGAGGGAAAAGATTATGCAAGATATAATCTCGAATGGTGTCGTGAGAGAGATGTATGTCATGAAAAAGGACTCGACGCTGTAGATGCGATCATCATAGTCGCGATAAAAGACATCTCTTTCAATCGGATAAACGGCGATGTTGTTCAGCATACCCACAAAGTACAGCGGCGCTATCTCGACAAGAAATCCCATTCTGTTCTGGATGGCAAAGTAGTCACTCTTCAGGGGTGCAAAGTACAGTGCAAGGACCAGACCCATGCCAACGACCTGCATAATCCTGGCGATAATGATTTCGGGTTGACGGAACATATTCCTTGCCATACGTCTAATGAGAATTGGGAATGCTGCCATGAATGATGAAGGCTCGCGCGCTAGGCTTCCTAATTCGGCGGGCGTAGCTATTGAGTTTGTACGCGCAGCAGCAAGGAACATGTCGGAGCTCCAGGACTCAATGAGCTTTCGTACTTTGGCCCTACTGGCTGCCTCGCGTGCCTCGTGTTGTAGGTCTACTGTGATGAGATCGAGCGCAAAGTCTGCAGGGTTTACATGCTGAGGGCACTGGTAACCTTGACCGGCAAAGTGAGGTAGCATATTGCTAGCTGGTCCTGCGTAGATGGGATGGCCGCCGCGAGCGAGGAGTAATATATTTCCAAAGTGGGCGAAGAGATCCGATCTCGGCTGGTGTATTGTAACGACCAATGTGCGTCCTTCACTTGCTAGACCTCTGAGTACATCTACGATGGACAGGGCTGTAAAGGCGTCTAGCCCTGATAACGGTTCATCGAGAAGAAGGACACGTGGTTCGGTGAGAATTTGAACGGCAATAGTGACTCTGCGCTTTTCGCCACCACTAATGCCCTTGACCAGATCATTGCCAATTAAGTTGTCTGCGCAGTCCTTGAGACCCATCTTGAGTAAGATCTCCTCGGCTCTTTGCATCTTTTGCTCTTTGGACATCCATTTCGGCAGGCGTAGACCAGCAGCGTATCGGAGGGTCTCACGAACCGTAAGTGAAGCTAGGAGTGCATCGTCGTCCTGAGTGACGAATGAGCAGATGGAGTGAACGACATCTTGGGAAGGTTCCGCCCCGTTGAAGGTCATCGTTCCCGATTTCTTGTATCTGGTTGTGAGGTCATCCTTCAACCGACCGGCCATACTGTTTAGCAAAGAAGTTTTGCCAGAACCAGAAGGACCCATAATGACGTTCAGCGACCCAGCTCGAAATTCAGCAGTCAGTGGCTTGAGAATCTCTTTCGTCCACTGTTTTCGGAACTCGCGTTTCTCAATGTCCATACCAAATCCCTCAAGCCGAATAGTGATCGTTCTTACATCACCAGGGGCCGGTTCAGCCATTTTTTCTTTACCGGCGGATGCATCCACAGTCGAGGGTCTTGCTCGTGCCATGACAATCTCGGCGCTCCAAAACTTCAAAATTACCGATGCTCCAAGGTAGAAGGCAATAACATAGCCGGTGAGCGCAAGCATCGGTCGCCATACCCAGTCTTTTGGAAAGCCAAGCGAAGCCAGGATGAACTCTCCCGTGTATTCTTTGCATGCCGGGTTCGACCGACCGCCCTCAACAGGACAGCCATAAAATTGACCTGTAAACTCATTGCTACTGAGTGCGCCAAAAGCGTAGAACTAGTTGATTGGTGAGCGATTTGTCCTCAGTGTATAGGCAACAACGACTGCCACCATTCGGGGGCTATTCTTGAACGTACCAAGTAGCAAATCCACTTTGTCCAGCGAACGTAGATTGGGATAGTATTGGACTGAATGAAATATCCACACCCCATTGACTGCAATGTGTATGCGAGGTTGGCAACCAAGCTTGCCCCGGCGAAATTTCTCGAGACGGCTATGCAAGTCATTGCAAAGCAGACTGCAATGTATTGCAAGAGTAATACAACACTAAAAAATGTAAGAAACACGCCTCCGTCGGCACGGAAGCCCGTCATGAAGTAATATATCAATGAGAATATTAGAGGGACAGGAATGTCCTCGATGAAAAGGCGAGCCAGCCTTCTCGAAATGAGAAATGCAGGTATGCTAACAACTCCTTGTCGTCTTTCCTCGTCAAATAGTTGAATGTCGGTCGTGAGTCGATACGTCTCGTAGAGCAGAATGAGGTATCCTTGGAGCGCTGCGGCATTATATAGTGCACCCTGACGAGAGCGAATGCCAGATAGTGAGCCATCTACATTGAGGAAGATCCATCCAGTGATGACAGCCATTGCGACAGCTTCCAGTAGACTGCCAAACATGCCCATGGGGTCTCTGACGGTGACGACCCATGTTCGTGCTGTTAGAACTCGAATCTGCTGTACGAGAGATGTTCTGTGTTGTTGTTTTTTTGGCGTCCGTAATTCGGTAGTTGTGGTATTATTTGAGTTCAATCCGTCTTTCTCGTTGGCCGATATGGCGAGGTGCTCTCTCCACGCCTTTCTGATGACATCAACGCGCTGCTCTGCAATAGCTTCTGCTTCTGCATTTCTATTATCAATGCTGACTAGATCAATCAAGTACTCAGCAGGGTTGGTGAAAGGAGGCATTTCGTGCCCAAGTTTTGCGAAGTAAGAGAGGCAACCCTCCGCACTACCGGCGTATGCGGGGCTACCTCTCGTCAAAAGAACGATGTTGTCAAAAAGGCTGAAGATCTCAGAGCGCGGTTGGTGTATGGTGACAATAATGGTGCGCCCTCTTCGAGCAAGGTTTTGCAGGGTCTTTACGACCTGGTAAGCGCTGGTAGCGTCCAGGCCTGTCGTAGGTTCGTCGAGCCATAGCAAGCTCGGGTTTGATAGTAGCTGAACACCTATGCTTGTCCTTCTCTTTTCTCCGCCACTGCAGCCCTTGTGTGCGTGGTTTCCGATCCTAGTATCGGCCGCTTCTTTCAAACCCAACTCTAAGATGACCTCGTCGACTAGTTGCTTCCTTTCAGCTTGTTTGACAGATGAAGGGAGCCGCAGTTGTGCAGCATATGTCAAGGTCTCACGGACGGTCAGTGTAGGCAAAAGGATATCCTGTTGGATGACATATGCGCTGCGTATCTTTGTAGCGTCTTGACTGCCATTGAAGAAAGTGCTACCAGAGCTGGAGAGGCGTTTTCCTTGCATACGCCCGCTCATTTGGTTCAGCAACGACGTTTTCCCGCTGCCACTTCCTCCTATGATGGCTGTGAGTGTCCCGCTCGGCATCTCCGCCGAGATATCGTCCAAGATCTTCTTGACATAGCTGTGGCCTGAGACGTCTTCCTGCTTTTTCTTTGCGAAGATTCTGGCAAGGGCGTTGGGTGCCTCATCAACGGACACTGAAAGATGCTCAAGCCTGACAGAGACTGGTTCGACTGCGTGCAGAGAAATGCCATTTTCATGATGTGAGGTGGCGGTGGAATCCTGGCGCACGTGCGCCGCTTGTGGTGGCGGTCCATCCTGGGATGTCGGTGGGTCTCGCCTACTAATGCTCTGATCTCCGATTTCTGTATCTACTTGGCTTCCCAAGTGCGGTTCCGTGGAAGTCATGTTGTTTGTGGGCAAGCCCATTACGAGGCGGAGAGAAAGGAAGTAAGAAAAGAGCAACTGGAACACATTTCGCGGTGAGACCGTAATCTTTCGATGCGTATGCCCGTTTTGACAGCGGGTGCGCCGTAGCCACCCTCGCTTACCAGCCGAAGGTTGTTAGCAGGGTGGTAGACTCGGCTGTGTTGCAGGAATCATTAACCTACCCGAACGAAATCAAATCACGAATTGCTCAATTTTCCATACATGCTCGAGAACTTTGTTATAAAGACGCATGGGCTGATACCACTGCCCGACTCTGCTGGCTGTTTATCCGTCTTCTGGGCGTACAAGCCTGGGGCAATGTGTAGAGATCAAGATATGTGTATAGGGTGCGGAATCTGGCCTGCCCCCATGCTCAGTTTCATTGGCCTGCTATGCCAGGGTGCCGTGGTAACTCCAACGGCTCGCGTAACAAACTGCGTCTTGTGCGCGCTTCGAATTTCCTTCGATACGGTACTCTAGCCCATGAGATCCCTCAAATGGTAAAGTGGTGGTGAGAGCTGACATGTGCGACCCCGCTCAACATCTCGGTAAGCCGGTGTTCATTACCTGCGATGCATGGTCATGATCCCATGTGTTTGATGCTCTCACATCATTCCATGATTGGATGTGCACAAGGGGGTTGCTTGTATACCACACCTACCGAATTAGGAAAGTAAGTTTGCCAAGCCGTTGATTGTAGTGAACGTCGAAAGTCGGCGAAATCTATAAAAGGGCCTATATATTACCCCTTTGAGGTCTCATGAACGCGAGAGCTTCCTCATCTAAATTCTCATTAGCATGGTCGATGAATACCGTCTCTCGATGCATCAGAACCTCCAAACCCTCTGCGGTTCCAGACTCCTGTTGCCCAAAGGAGCTATCGCTTTGAAGGATGGTATCATTTGATTTTCATCATGTGGTAATCTTTACGGCATTCGTGTGAGGTTGCGAGGTAACAATCCGGAAACGACATGATAATTTTTCCGGCGCAAGAGTTGAGGTGATACTACACGAAGTAGATTCGATAATCATGGTTGAAAGTTGACATGAAAATTCTCTTATCAAGGTAGTCCGTCGGGACTTGCTGCACGACATGTTTATGCACCGGAATGAATGCTGGCCCACAAGAACCAACAAACAAGCTAACTAGTCATGCTGAAATCCTTATTCCCTTATCTCCATTACTAACTCCTTGTTGTGACATCATTCATCCTCAATAGACTAGTTCAGTCATACATATGGATTGCTTCTGTGGACCTTGAAAGTATCGGCTAAGGTATCATCGAAGTTTTTGTACCTCATCCGAGCGCCAAGCGCAGACAAGATATGGGAACCCTAACCATTGGACTTCCCGATAGCTTCCCGCTCGCTGTTTCCACAACTTTGCAACTTTGTCGCCTGCATCCATGTGACGGCATACCCGCTGGAGCTAGATATGCCGAAAGTTAAATGTTGCACGCTTTTAGTGGGGGGAGGGGGGTGGCACCAACAACCAGAAACGTCTTGGATAGCAACAACGAATCGGCTATGTACTAATTCCCATAATAGGGCCGAATGTCGTCATGCCATGGTGCTAGGATGCTTGCCGTCTTTTCCAAGGCGAATTGACAGTTTCCAAGTGTATTTAAGTGGAACAATTTTGTATTTTGCTTATTGGTCAGGAAATGGTCTCTAGCTCAATGGTCCCGTCGATCTGATATGCGGGAAAGTTCCCCAACGTGTAACAGCCTTAGCTTGTTCACTGGAGCGACCATGTGTCGTCACCAATCGATCTTGCATCCTGGACCGGCCCTCCCGTATGTGCCCTCGGCTTAACAGTCGACGTGTGGATCTGTCGTTGGAGGCCACAATTACCGGCCGCAAATCCTGGCTATGCCACCAGGACGCAAACATAGGATAGGCTCAAAGTCCGCTGCCTGCTGATGCTTTGCAGGAAATGGCTTGTTGAGCCCCAGAAGCGTGGACTGGCGACTTGTCCGTCTCCATAAACGAGGCTACTTGTGATATTGCGCCACCACAAAGCTCGTGAGGCTCACGGGCTTGCCATTAGATTCTTGGCTGCTTGGAGTATCGAGCTTTTGCAACCGCGATATGTTACACCACAGGAGCCGCCCGCCTACCGATCAACAACAACCTCAATCCTGGAGGCAGCCCTACGAGCCCGGCGTGTGTTAGTTGATTGAGCCAAAGCCACCACTAGCCGAAAGTTGATGACATTCGCTCGTGTCAGCTGCAGGTCCATAGTTGTCAGCCTAACAATTGCCCAACTACGAACTAATGCATCACATTCACGCAGCCCAGAGCGCCTTCGAACCTTCGTTCGCATGCCATTTCAGTCACGTTTACAATATCCATCGGCCAACCCCGAAGCTCAGATTGAGCTGTGTTCTTGCTTCAGTCAATTACTGGTGCGCAAAAAATCTTGCTGACGGGAATTGCTGCCTCGTCCTGATCGGTGTGAGCAACAACCTGGTCGTGGCCACCAACGGCATGGAATCCCTCACAACCACGCGACCCTGCTGCACAAATTATCTGACATCGTGCATTATGAACCCGCATCATCGTGCTGGTTCGAGTACGACTTCAAGCCTTGCAGATCGGATGCGCAGGCACCAAATCCACTTCGGATTACGTCGCATAATCGATCGTAGATTGTCAGAGATGTATCGCTCGGCAACAACCCGTTTGGGATCACGAGCAATATGCAGGATCGTGTTTCTAGAGGTGTCAGATTGCTAGATTCGTGTTACCATATCACATGTCAGACCGACGGAAGCCGTGCTATTTGAATCGAGGTCGGTATGCGAGAGTTGCGAACGGTGTGATTCTATAGAACCAAGGAGGTCACGGTCCTGCCATTGCTCAAGATTCTGCTTATCGGGTCATCCGGGATGAAATAAAATCATTAAAAAAGTATACTAAGAATGGAGTGGCGGGGATCAAGGCCAAGCGTCGTGATTCAGTTTGGAGAGCACGCGCGGTCCAGTAGACCCAGGATTCGGCATGCCCAGTGGCATGGTCTGACAACCATCGTCATAGACTCACAGGCGATATGATAAAGCGTAGCATACTGATGCAGACGATAATATCTCGGAAATTCGGCCCAGCGAATCGTCGTCAAACACCCGCCAGGTACCGATGAACAGTTCAAAGTACCTGTTCAGGCTATATGTACCCTTCCACCGGGACATATACCTCAATTAAAGCCCCCACAGTTGTCATGCGTGGGGGGGGAGGGGGAAGAAGACGCGTACCTCCCCCTTCGGGTAATCCGCAACGGTGTAGGACTCGGTGAGACTCTTGTTCCTCGAATCCAAAGCGGGGGTAAGTATTCCAAGCGAGTGTTGGACAGGTATCTGGGCACACTTAGCCGCCCGCGCTTCCAAGTTGGCAAGCACCCGTGGAACTTTCATGCTGTGTGGCTTGCGACTAGAACTCAAAACATCCCGCGCCTCCACGAATGAGAGCCATAACCTTGGGGCGATCTCCTAGTCGCACGTTTTTGCTTGGAGCTCCCTGATTTTGTACTTACGATTCAGGGTGTCAAACTTGCTCTAGCTGCAACAGCCTTCCCCGATCGACGCCGGATAAATGCGCCGCGAACAGATCAGACGCGGCTGCAGGTTGGGACACCGAGACGAAGCCGGACCTCTGAGCCTTGGTATCTTCCAACAGAGCACGTAAGGGGGTGTGCCCGTGGCAGCTTACTGGCTGGGCTTAGGATTGGAGGACAAATGCTATACCGGCTTAGCGGAGATGAATTTGGGTGTTTTTGACAGCTATTCGTGCTAGCTGTCCGTATCTCTGCCACCGAGGCAGAACACCGGTCGCTAAAATATACTACTTCAGGTGTAGAGGCGAATAGTGGGTATCTTGCATGCATCGCAGGTTCCGACCAGATGCATACAGTTGTTGGTCAAATCAAGGAGCCTTGTGAGGAATCCTTGTGCTGTTATTCAGGTGCTTATTGCAGGCGTCCAACGAGTGCCGCCCTGCCATGTGTACGAGACATCCAAGCCCAATGCAAGCTATACGTGCGTGGAAAGAAATCGCCGCCAAAAGCCCAAAACGCTGTTCAAACACATGCGCCGTAAGAAAGGCGAAAGACTAGCAAAGTGAAGCGAATATGCTCCCTAGAAGAAACCCCGTTACCGTTTTCCGTTCCGTCATAGTGCCCGCTCTGCGCATAATAAGAACAATAATACCCGCCCAATGCAACTCGGTCATTGCTCATAGCGACGCGATTGCAGAATAATGGACGAACATGTGAGACCGCCTAGCCCATCAAAGGAAATGTCTCCCTAGGTCAAACACCCTTTACTCCTGTGTCAATACCATTGCAAAACCCAAAGTAGCAAACAGGGACAATAATGTCGTCTGGTGTTGCTTGAGGAAGTCGCTCTTCATGTAACTAAGAAATCCCAGCCCTTAGCATTGATGATTTTCTCCCAATCCCATGACTCCTTGTCATCTGCGTCCATGAGTTTCCAGATACTGTCAACTACCTCTTTCGCGAAGCTAATATTGCCAAGCCCAGTGCATGCGATGAGTCCATCGAATGCGCGATTAATCTGGATACGTTGTTCCTCTTCAAACGCAGCACATCCAATAAGGAAAAGTGGAAGCAAAACGTTGCTTTGAATCCAGCCTTCGTTAGGTAGCTCATTGATATATCGTATGCCATCGTCTACGGCGCCTTTGATAAAAGGGTGAGGGCGAGACTCTTTTGTCGTACGGTAAAGGTACACCCAAGTTGCCTGGCGATACAACATAGAGATGGTGTAACGGGGTGAGCTAGGCGGCTGTGGGCAAACCCATGTACGTAGGCCGCTATCAATTGCGTGAGCAGCAAGCAAGGCCTCGTAGTCCATGGTCGGCGTGAGCTTCTCGTCGATCCGGGTGCGCAGTCTTCGTCGCAGATTGCTGATCTTGGAAATGAAACCAAAGAGGCCATCAGAGACACCAATCAATGCGGCGGTCTCAGGGTTAATTTCGAATGGCAAACTGAAGTTCTCCATCATAGGTACCTCCGCGTCGTCGAGGGAGGTAATCTGGCTTGCAATCCAATGATAGTAGAAGAATTCGTCAAAGAGTGACTGGAACTCAGGATTAGTAGACTTTTGGTTCATCGCAATCTGTTTTGCGGCGACCATGTGCATTCGGTACTCGCCAGATGTGTTTCCATCGCATATCGAGTGGAGTAGATGCAGCAGGATCTGAGCAACATTAGAATCCTCATAGACCATGACGCCACCTTCGCCGGCCTTTTGCCTTTCGAGATCATGCTTCAGAAGCTGTAGTGCCTTCCCTCGATGGAAAGCCTGCCTGTCTTCGTACTCTTGGGAAGTGTTGATCGAGCACATGTGTGAAGCTGACAAACACAGTACGGAGTGCATCAAGCCTTCGTGTTCCAGAGCCATCGGCAGAAGGATTCTGGTGAAAGGATTTGTTGTTTGATCTCCGTGTAAGCTGAGTACAGCGCTAGCTCGGCTTACAAAGTGCTGAAGGAGGTCACGGTCAAGGTCGTTTTCTACGCCTTCCATAAGCGGCGGAAGCTCAAACTTTACTTCGATACTTCGTTTTCGGGCTGTGTTTAGGTTAGCTTTATTAAAAGTGGAGTGATGTTGATCCGACCTTCCGCTGCTCTCTCTTTTCCACTCTTCCAGATTTCTACTGGCTTGTAGCCTTCACAGTGAATATTGTTCTTCTGACATGATAGGCCTATCGTTCATTAATAGGGTATCTGAGGGGGAGAGGAAACAGGACATACAAAATGGTTTCGTTTCGTCGCACTTCTTCTTACGTTTCCTGCATGTTGTGCAGCCTGTTTTTGATCGCGCCTTTGCCTGCTTTGCTAAAGCTGTTGGAGATCTGGGAGGGTGTATTCGCGGTCGGCCACGTGCACGCCGTATCCGTACAGGCTCTGTAGGGGATATAGGTGGTTCATCGGCGAAGGACTCCTCTTTGACATCTGCTAACTGAAGCTCCGACTCCTCAAGCTTTGGCACGATCTCGGTAGAACTTGTCCGTGTCTCTAACCGTGACTCAGACCGCGTATCGGAGTTGTTGAATATTGTGGAATCGAAGTTGGGCGTAGTCATCGGGGAGTCGCTAGCGGACGACATGGAGGGCTGTGGAGAGGAACTGGTGCTTAAACGAGTATGCGCGCCTGTCGGCGGATGGCCAAAGGAGTTCATTCGGTCTGGCAATGAAGATGTCAATTCCCCAAAATGGGGATGGCAGACATTGAATATTGAAGGTACGGCTAGCGGCAGGCAATGGGGTGATCTTGAGCTAGCACGGACAATTACACAACCTCTTGCTTAAGCTTTGTGGCTCAACGATGCGTCTGAACAAACAAAATGGTGCGCTCCTGTAATTTTAGCTTTGGTAAGAGCGCTACAAGAGAATAGATGGGTGGCCGCTGATGCCTCGAAGATCGCAGAGGTTGGGTGAGAGCGGGGGAATGCGTCTTAGGCGAGTCGTGGGCGTGGAGTGACAGCCAATAAGAGCCAGTGGAACGACGGCAGAGCCAAAGCTTCCGCGGAGCTACGGCTCAGTTGAAGGGAACAGGGGGGAACAGAAGCCAGTCGAATTGATATAGGATGTTCGCGGGTGGTTGTAGTAATGTCGACACGGGCAAACAGGAGGATTTGAGCTGCAAAGGTGTGGGAGGCGGCGAGGGTGATCTACTGAGCGGGGGTGTAATACGAAATTAACTGCTAGGATTCCAGGTATTAAAGTGTCTGCGAGCAGGGTGTGTGACAGAGGACCAGCGTGTGGGAGCCAGGTCTCCACAGCAAGGTAGAGACGAGATGATATAGTGAGTTAAAGTAGCGTCGCAGCAACGACAGCCACTTTGCCTCTAAACGTGTATGGAGTCTGACCCTGGAAGTGGACCATGGTGACGGGCCGCCGTCTACTTAAAGCAGGGAGCAGACCGAAGCTTGCAGAGCGCATTGGGCACGCGCAGCACAGTGTCGACACCTCTCATGAGCGTCCGGGAGCTGCAGATGGCTTCGTGGAAAGCTGCCGGCGTGAGCGCTAGGGTGTCCTAGAGGCTGCGAACCTCATGGACGATTACGACGTGCTCGTAGCGCTGTATGGGTTGTCCTTATTTCTGTGCATGATTCGCTCCCTGGCGGCTTTATCTGTCCATAACTCTGCCTAGCGGCGTCGATAGATTTCTCTAGCCAGACACATGGTGTCAAAGGCCTGGGATGACCCACGGGGGGATGCTAATGCCGTGTGAAAGCCGGACAGCTCTGCGCTGCATCGCGATGTCTCGTTAGCCAGTGAGCGTGAGGCCAAGGTCGGCTCGCCGTGATGTGCATCTTGGTCGTTAGTTACTGCTTATTGTCACAACATGAACGCCACATATTCGCGGCCGTTCACCCAAGCGGCTAGTCACTACGCGATCCTCAATCCCATTTCCAGGCGCCCTCAGTCGCTAATCAGCCCCACATGGGGTCCACGCTTACTTCACAAATTGCTACGCCTCTCTACTCCCGATGTCATGTGTGGCCTGGCTGCTTCGTTTCTACGGCTGTTTCTTGGTCGAATAGAACAAAGCCTCATGCGTAACCAAGCATATTGGGAAGCGGCGACCAAGAATAGATGATGAGGAACGATGCTCGGAGTGTTTCGAGCTTGAAGCCACAGAACATGGGTCGCAAGTTGCAAGGCGTGTAGATCCTTGGGTAGTCTTCACTGGTTCTTGGGGGTTAGTAGACGCAACGGTCGCCGAAGTTTTGTTTGGGAAGTTATAGGCATCCTTGTACCAACTCCCCGCAAGCTCGCTTGCGCCCGTCAGCAGCAAAAGCAATAAAGTTGTTTCCGTGTATAGTGTATTAGTGGGCAAAGAGTGTAATCCGATGGATCAACGCTCACCTCCCACCACACAGACAGTTTCTGTTCTGTGAGACGTGTGCATTTTTAACATGGCGAATTTATTCGCAGTAGGTATACCAAGTTTATGGAATTGAACTGATGGTCTGGTGCGCTGCGGGCGGAGCGGAAACGGGAGAACGAACTCAAAAACGCACGCTCCGAAAAGTGGCTCCAGTCTCCGATAGCACCACTCTCTTCGGTTGGGACCGAGAACTCCTGACGAAATCCTTCTGCGGAGATTGTAATCGATTCTTTAGCGCAAATCGCACATCATGTACGACGCTTACCCAGCCCCCTTCCACCATATTACTGAATCATCCATTACAACTTTTGCGCTTACACAGCTCAGACTCAAGACATCTTACAGATATCGGGTTGCTCTGCGCCTAGGAAGGTTACTTGAAACCGCAATGTTTTTCGGCGTCGTCATAAATGTGACAAAGCGGAGATAGCAGTATACCGAAGGAGATATCAATACCGGTTTGCTGAAGACTAACACTAGCAAACTAGCAACTGCCAGCGAATTGACGTGAATAGTTTTGGGTGGAGCGTTTCTCGATCCTGCCACATCGCCGTATGGATCTACTTAGCATGCCGAGATTGTCATGATCATGCCTTCGGCAACGGATGATTTAGGTACAGATGCCGACCAAGTACCTAACTTTCCAATTTATTCATGGCTTTGCAGTGCGCATCACACATTGCTTCGCAATATTCATAGCTCAGTTATACATGCGCCGTTTTCGTCCCTGCATTGGATTCTGGTACTCTCTGATCGGTGACATAATTGATTAGACAGTTATAGTGTAAGAAACGAAACGGGAAATGGTGCGTAGCAGCCGAAAAAATGTGGGTCTAGACGATACGAGAGTGTGACTTGCATATTTTAGCGGCAAGCCATCAACTGCGGGGTTGCCTGGGCCTCTACACCATCTCATTCGTTGACTGTCAAGCTAGCACAGACAACAGCTGCAGCCGCCTGCATGATGGGCAGCATTTGTTGAATGGTGCTTCTGAGAGATGCCCCAAGAAAGGCTATCTTCAGAGCGACGCAAACTAGGCCTAACCAGTGAATATGGTGAACATGCGGCCTTTGGGTGGCCGGAGTCCTTGATGGCCGAAATGCCTTTTAAGCCGGCCCCTGGGGCCTTTTCTGAGGTGGCAAAAAGACGAAACGTCGATGTGCCTGAAGATGTATTCAGTGTAGATGACAAGGGTAAGCAGGGCTGCCAGCGCAGTAGTACGATGGCTGCATACATGTGGCGTAGCGAAGCTGTGACCAATGGGTGAGAGTAGTACCGATGTTCCGCCTTTGGAGCCGGCAACGCATATTCGTGAATATGCAAAGACAGACCTCCTGCGCACCGCGGGCCGGGGGATCATCCTTCAGGAAGCTGGATAGATAAAGGTTGGTTGAAAGCAGCCTCCTGTTACAAACAAACTGTTGAGCATGTGCTAGAGGGTAGGTAAGTACTGGTATATTGGTAGTCGAGATGCTGGTACGTCGCCCAGGTGAGTCTGAAGCGTCATATTTCAGGGCCGATGCCCTGATGAGAAAAAGGAATAATCCATATCCGAGTTTGGTACGAAAATCGAATCTGCACAGCTATTTTGATTGATCTCGCATGGTTGCTCAAGTTAGGGAAAAGGTATGGTGTAACAACTGACGCCTGGACATGATTGGGCACCGGAGATATATTCACCCGATCTCCGGCGCTTGAACGTCTTTGTTCAACTTACTCAAAGCACCCCATTACCATTGCGACTACAACCTTGTCACTCCTACCCAACGTACGACCGCAATGCGCGCACGGAATTTGGGTCATCTTCATAGCGCTCGCCGATATTGCCCGCCATGTTCAACTTCACTCCTTTACTGGGTGCCCAATCGACCTCTCCAGCCTCACAGTCTTTGCTAGAGTTTGATGGAGGCATCAAGGTGCTCATTGACGTAGGCTGGGATGAAGGTTTCGATGTCACAAAGCTGAAAGAGATTGAGAGGTAGGTGTACTGATTACATGCATCGAATCGCGCACGTGGTGTTTGCAAATCCTCAATGCAGCAGTCTGCCTATTCTTGATGCTACATAGACTTTCGCAGTACATAGAATACAAGCTGATGATGGAACTTGCAGACATGTCTCTACCCTCTCCTTCATCCTGCTCACCCACGCGACGACTGCGCATCTTGGGGCATACGTGCACTGTTGCAAGAATTTCCCTTTGTTCACGCGTATACCTGTCTACGCGACGGTGCCAGTCATATCGCTTGGGAGAACGCTACTGCAAGATCTCTACGCGTCTACGCCTCTCGCATCGTCGATCATACCCACCGAAGCTCTGACCGAGTCTGCATACTTGTTCCCATCCGCGTTGAAGGGCGGCAACAATCCAAATATCCTGCTTCAAAAACCTACGCAGGAAGACATCGCCAACTATTTTGGCGCCATCAATCCTCTTCGATACTCTCAACCGCATCAGCCGATCCCATCGTCCTTCTCTCCCCCACTCAATGGGCTCACAATCACAGCATACAGCGCGGGACATACGTTAGGAGGCTCTATTTGGCATATACAACATGGCATGGAATCGGTGGTATATGCGGTTGATTGGAACCAAGCCAGGGAGCATGTACTTTCTGGCGCTGCCTGGCTCGGTACTGGTACTGGTGGCTCAGAGGTTTTGGAGCAGCTTCGTCGCCCTACCGCCATGATTTGTAGTAGTAAGAACTCAGGGTTAGTCAAGGTCGCCAAAGCTCCCAACAAGCGAGACGAAGAGCTTCTCTCTATGATCCGGGACACTTTGGCCAAAGGTGGCTCGGTCCTAATACCTTGCGATTCAAGCGCACGCATTCTTGAAATAGCATATCTACTTGAGAAATCGTGGCACTCGGAGATAGCGAAAGCAGAAGAGAACAGTCCTTTGAGAAACGCGAAAGCCTATCTTGCTAGCCGAACAGGAGGAGCAACCATGCGATACGTACGAAGTATGTTAGAATGGATGGGCGAAGGAATTGTAAAAGAATTCGAGGCTGCAAGCGGTGCAGCAGAAGGCCAAGATCAACGGAAAACACGCGGTGTTTCCGGGAGGGACGATGGCCACACCATCCGAACTCCATTCGACTTCCAACACATTACATTGCTTGAGCGCAAAGCACGAGTCACTCGTATGCTTAATTCTACGGAGCCGCGTGTCATTCTAGCCAGCGACACTTCTCTTGAGTGGGGTTTCTCAAAAGACGCCATCAAAGTTCTTGCGTCGGAGGATAAGAACCTTGTTATTCTTACTGAGAGAGCTGGCGAGATCAATACTCAACAAAAGGGGCTAGGTAGGTACCTGTGGGACCTTTGGAAAGAACGATGCACTTCCTCAGAAGAAGAGGACTTTGTTGCTACAATGGTAGATACCGCTGGACAGCAAGCCTCTATATCCACCGCCCGTACATTCGCGCTGGAAGGTGAAGAGGTACCCATATATCAACAGTTTCTCGCAAGGCAAAGGCAACTACACAACACCATAGGTGGGGATGCCGGAACGGCCTTGGAGACCTCCGCGGATGTTGTTGATGACCGATCATCAACCACCTCTGAGAGTTCAGAGGACTCAGGTGATGGCCATGGAGGCAAAATCTTAAATACAACCGCTGCCCTTCAGCACGCACGTAACAAGCTCGGCTTGACTGATGCCGAATTGGGCGTCAATATTCTCATCCGCCGCAAGAATGTGTATGACTACGAGGTTCGTGGAAAGAAGGGCAAGGAGAAGATCTTCCCTTACCAGCAAAAACGGAGGAAAGCGGACGACTTTGGAGACTTGATCCGACCAGAAGAATTTGCTCGTGCAGACGAAGAAAATATCGTTGCGGGCGAAGCGCTTCGGGGCGACGGTGCAAAGAAAGAAAACACCGTTGGCCAGAAGAGGAGATGGGATGACATCGTTAACGCCCTTGATAGTTCTAAACCTGGCGGTGCTCAGCGACGACGCAAAGCCGATAGCGACGGTCAAGAGGATGCGAATGCTGCAGAATCTGAAAGCGAACCAGAAGACGATCCAGACCGGGTGGATGGTCCGTCAAAAGTAGTCATCGGCTCAGAGACGATCGAACTGAGATGCCAAATATCTTTCGTTGATTTCTCGGGTCTCCACGATAGGCGGACGATCCAAAACATCATACCGCTCGTCAAGCCACGGAAACTCATTCTAGTGGGCGGAGAAGAGGCAGAAACCAATGAACTTGCAGAGATCTGTAGGGCATCTCTCAATGCAGGCACCGAGGCCGCAAATGCTATTGATGTCTTCACACCGGTCGTGGGGATGGTGATCAATGCCAGTGTCGATACCAATGCTTGGACTGTCAAGTTGAGTCGCAGCATGGTGCGAAACCTCCACTGGCAAAATGTTCGTGGCATGGGTGTTGTAGCCATTACTGGCCGCCTCGCAGCCGCCAGCCTAGACCCACAACCAGAAACGGACGGCTCAGCAAAGAAGAAAGCAAGACTAGATGCTCCTGCTGTCCCAGTATCATCGCAGATCGAATCAGACTCAACACCCATTCTCGACGTCGTACCCGCAAACATGGCCACTGCTGTGCGTTCCGTGGCACAGCCCTTCCATGTAGGCGACCTGCGTTTAGCCGATTTGCGGAAACTGATGAAGAACAATGGCATGGAAGCAGAGTTTAGAGGGGAGGGTGTATTAGTCATCAACGGAACTGTAGCTGTGAGGAAGACTGCTACTGGGCAGATTGAAGTTGATGGAGGAGCATATGGCAATACCGACCCAAGGAATAGCGATGCTGCGACATTTTTTCGTGTGAAAAGGCAGATCTACGAAGGGTTGGCCGTGGTGGCTGGTGGATGAAACGATCGACAAAAGTAGAGAAGAATCTTGGTATTAGTTGCAGCGAACTATACTTGATTATCAGGTCTTCTGTAATTGTAGAACTGCAATTGCTCAATTGCGTATATCCATTGATATATCAAAAATCAAAATCCACCCAGGCTATCAAGCGTGTCGTATTAAATTTATGCGGGGAGCCGTCCCCGCGAGATAGAAACCGGAGCCGGCTAGTTCTTTGCTCTACCTTTACTAGACTGCCCAACCAATTCGTGGCTATTGGACCGGCACTCTTTAGTCATATCCCTACATCTTTGTTTGCAAGAATGGCATGCTTGTAGTCAGTCATCAACTGTAGCAGCAAATGACTATACGCAATACATGTCACTCACCTCAGCACTTGGATAGGTGCCGCATATACTTACCCGTCTTCATAACGTTCACAACGAGGGGAGGCCCTAACTAAGCCTTAGTTCAATACTTTTGCAAACTCAAAGTTCTCCACGCGTGTCGCTTTTTGCATGTCTCATTGTCGTCACCCGATGGACCGGTTATTTTACAGAACAACAAGCTAGTTACCGAGATAGGAATTAATAGTGGGATTCGGGAAAAATGCACATTGTCAGGTTTAATATTGAACTAGGCACTGCATGTTATTAGCCCGTGAGCTCCGGCATCAGTGAATAATACTGTAGTATTATGCCAGGCCTAGTCAAGTCTCAAATTTAATCCCGGATAATTGCGCGATTGGTAATGCCCCGTTCCTCATGAGCACCGGCATGATCCGGAAGAGGGAAACACGCATTGACTTCTTCGATCACTCTTACTACGCATTTATGGGGATTCATGCTTCTGCTCTGGCTAGGCTATGGTGACAGCGGGGCTTACGAAGACCAGGGCAGAAAGTACGCATACTAGGTAGGTAATATTAGGTTTATTGAAGGCTTTATATCACATTTCTAGTGATTGATATACACAATAGTTGTTGGATCAGCTCGATAGTTTACATTTGAATGTGCCTGACGTGTATCATATAGAAAACTCTCAACACTTAAACCATAGTATACAGATATCACCAGCCTCTGCTGTGATAAATTGTTATCATATTTTTCGTATCTCGTAAATTTAAAATCCAAGCGCAGAGTTGAAAGCATCCGCGGCAGCAGCCGCCTGTAGACCTTGAGCAGCCACAACAGCACTGTCGCAAGCACTCACAGCTGCGGCATTAGCCTTGCAGGAGCTTCTCACCTGTGAGCAGATAAAGTTGGAGATGATGGCGATGTTGACTGCTGAACCGTGGTTAAACTGGCTCAGGTTGGCAGGCTCGAAGGCGTTTTCCTTACGACCGTCAGAAGGAATACCAAAGTTGATAGTTGGGTTCTCACAAGCTCCAAAGTCTGCTGCAGCCACTGCGGCCTTGTTGTTGGCCTTGTTGGCCTTGCCACCTTTTCCGGCTTTGTTGTTGTTTGCGTTGTTGGCGCCGTTGGCACCGTTGGCGGCACCGTTGTTGGCCTTAGCACCGCCAGCAACTGCGGCTTGTATCTCAGCCGCAGAGAGGTCATCAACACGAAGGTTCTGGGAGTTGATGCATCCCTCATCATCGGCCTCGTCGTCGCAAGTGTTTCCGGCACCAGTTGGATCGCCAATCTGGCCTGGGGCGAAGGTTGAAGCCTCGTTAGCCAATAACGGGTTGCCGCCAATAGCAGAAATCTGGCGGGCAAGCTCGGAAGCAATCTCCTTGTTCAGAGCCTGTGCACCTTCACTAGCAGGATCTTGATGCTGTTGGAGAGCGGCAATTTCAGGGTTGACAGCCTTGATAGACACGCAAGGAACTGAGGCAAGGCCAACACTGCCGGTGTTGCGCTCTAGAGCACGGTAAATCAGAGCGCTGGTCATGCCAGCAACATCACCTGCTGCCTTGGCATTGGTAAATGCCTGGTCAGCGGTGGCTTGCTGAAGGCAGTCTAGTGGTTGTTAGTCACTTTTCTCTTCACGTTCCAGTACTGACATACCGGCATCAGCAATGTTGCCAGCACCATCCGCAGCGGCAGCGGCGCCAAGTAGACCAAATATGGGATCTTGGATATCGTCCGGGTTATTCTTGAAGAGTTGTGTTGTTACTTCGTTGATAATATTACGGTGAGAATGCTCCTGGGGCACTTCACGCTTCTTCAGCATGGTAGGGTGCGCAGCGACGGCGCCAACGAGGGCAAGAGCGAGGACTGAGTGCTTCATTTTGAGTAGTGGTATTCTTTTCTTGAATAATTAGTCGTTCGTAATAAGGAGTGTGCGGTAAAAATTAAGTTAGAAAAGGACCGGCCAATCGATTCTCCAGGAACGATAGAAGTGAAGTTGATAAGACAAATGAATGACTTGAACGACGAACGAAAGACTTGCTGAGGTTAAACGTCTTGTAGAGACGACGCATTATTCTTATATATACCCGGAGTGGAGTGCAAGCATGCGCAGACGGTAACAAACTCCATGCATTGCTTGACACCTGTCAGTGGCGTAGTCTGAGGTAGGGCTACCCGCAACCGGGTTCGCAGAAAACTCAGTCGAAGCTTGCCGCAGCATAACCAATTCCCCTAGATCCTCAAGCTTAAGGAGGGCGATCTTGCAGCCTTGCGGTTGCTATGAGGGTCGGTTAGGGATGGGCGAGAACGTGAGCCGACAGGAGGCGCTGTGATTGGCTGAAACGCATGCTAAGCCCTCGGATAGAACGCTGAGACTGGGCCGAAATTCGAGACGGCGTGTGCCTCAACTCTTTCTCCACAACTACATTGTGCTATATCTGCGTTTGATAGGTCCACATTGGGCTAATGCGCGATCCATTTGTGGAAAACGAGTCAAGATCTTTGTTTGACTACCGATCACACCGTCTGGATACAGGCATTGACTGGGTTCTCGCAACTGCAAGAGCTGTGACGTATTGGTAGGCTGCCATTAACCCATGTTGTACTCTTTTCGTCTTTTTGCGTATGGCCTTCCTGCTGGATTTTTCGCATAGTCGCCCGTGTATCGGGTCTTGTTGTCTTGTGCTACTCATTTCCAACATGGTTAGTCGACTGGGACACCTCGACCACACAATAGCTACATTGCAGCACCTCAACATGGTGACCAGAGTGGCAATATGTATAAACTTGTTGATTAAATGCGAGCCGTACGGAAGCATTCGCGTTTATTTCGGCTTCGGCAGCAGTCCTACCTGCCGAGTGTGGCCGCTCGATGGTTGACATCGGTTGCCTTGGCACTAGAGCATAGGTTCGAGAACAAAGGTCGATATGCACTTTGCAAATGCGCTTCGTGCGGTAGTTTTCTCGAAGGCATTACTGTTCGCCTTCAAGAGCCTCCTTGATATTCGGCTCAGGAAGATCCGATCTGCAACCGCCCATGGTCGATAGGTCGACGATGACCTATATCATCCACCAAGGAAATTAACAATATCACAGCGCGCGTCGAATACTTTGGCGCGAAAAGTGGTTCTTTCCTATTTCTAGCCTTAGACTAGGTTGAAGCGCGACGTAATAATACGCACTGATATAACCGCCCGTGTTCTAACGTTGCACGTTTCGGGATACCTGACTCAACACACAGGATTCCTTCGCCTTTGGGAACTGCTTTCGATCCGTTTTGCCTCTCTCGCAGCACAGACCCCTGGTTTGACATTTGTACCACAAACGTGAAAGGCCGGTCTTGCCAGAGTTCTTTTGTTGTAGCCGAGCTTGCGGCTGAGTCTTGACCGTGATCGCGGAGTTCACCTGTTTCTGGCACCACAGTCGCCAGGACTTGCTACAAAGACAGACGAACGCTAGCTATTCTTCATTTCAGGAACGACATCTGCTTCGATCTGTCGTTACACCACCCGCGTTCATCCGTCCGCGCCTTCAAACCAACCCCATCAACTCGAAACAACTTGCAATCAGCCGACAGTCGTACGCTGCTCAAGCGTGCTGTAGCATTTCACAATTCACCAGCATTACCTCCTTGGACGCATAAACAGCGACATGGCTAGGTCAAAGACCATAATCATCTCTGGCCCTATTGATGCAAGACATGTTGGTGGTGTTAACGTCATGAGCGGTGCACAACCGTCTACTGCCGGAAGCTACTTCAACAAAGTCACGCTAGAACCAGATGAATTACCATCACATACCTTTGTTGCTACAGGGAGGGTTGAGGTACCGAGGAGATCAGACACCATTGCGGGTACGATGAGACACCCGAGTCTCTCCATCAAGAGAAGTTTGTCGAGACTAAGAACTAAGTCGCTCTCACACTCATCCGATCGATATCGCAAACCCCAGATTGAGCGTCGGGCCGAGATATCTGTCGCCAGATCTGATAGCACGAAGGAACGAAAACTGCTCAAGTCGCGGACAAGTCTATCCCGCCTGCGACAACGGGTAGGGCTAGACAGCGACCTGAACACCAGCGATCCTGTTCCTCGAGTAGCCTCACCAGAACCCGCGGATAGACCAGAGCCGATTCAAAAAGACTACCCTCCCTTGCGAGTCAAGAGATCAGTGTCGCGTTTCATATCACGGTCTGTACTCATCACACCAGAGTCTGGCCTCGTTTCAGCAAGTCTATCTACAGAGTGGGCGATCACCCCATTCCAGTCCACCATCGCCCCACATCAATCCCCTCGTGCAGAGAGGCGACCTTCTGTGGCACGGGTGCTTGCTGCTCCCAAAATAAAACCACTCGCCCGGCCCTCTCGTTCCGACTCGGGCACCGCTATCGATTTCGACAACGTACCTGTGGATGAGCGCCCGTTGGGTTTCCAAGAAATCCTCGCAGTGAAAAAACTTGCCGACCGAATGGAGCATTATGAGCGAGCAAGATACTATTGGGCGCATGTTGATCATGGCCTAACGGAATGGACGCAGGGCGCCAGTGGATCCAGAATTGTAGCAGCTCGTGCTTGATGCACGTGTTACGTGGATGATATGGCGACGTCTTCGAGGGCGCTAATGTTTTTGATTGATGTTTCGACGCGATATACCCCATACGATGTTACCATATTAGACTTACTATCTGGCGCCGGTCGCTTTAATGCTGCACGATTAGCTGTTCTGTGGAAGGTAGATATGTTGATTCACGAAGCGTCTACGCTCTGCTTCATAGATCGGGCGTATTAGTTGTAATGTTATATCACCTGTATACCTACGTTTTGACCATGACCAAAAGACCTCTCAAAGAGTTTTCCATCCTGCCACTACATTATCTATGTCTTTATAGTATTTTTTACACCGATTTATGTTACTCACTCAGTATAACCGTCGCATAAACATAGACTTGTGCCCTCAACCAGCCTAACCCTACCCATCCAACCCCCCCCCGCACATCTTTATTTACCACAAAAGTTTCCACATACTAGGGCTGATACATGAAAGGGCTTTTTTCTACATGTTGGATACAGCTTGAGTGACTAAATAATTAATGCTAAAGTCCACACAAGAGACTAGGTCAGAGTAGAGCGGATGCAACAAGTAAAACGCAGGGGCTGTACAGAATGAGTAGTAGACTAAGCATCTCAGGCACCATAAACACATTCACACAAGTTGCCTTCGTACACACCGGCGAATTCGTAAAAGTATTTACAAAATGATCTAGCAAGCCATCGATAGCCAGTGGCCCAGCCCCACCCCAAAGCCTAACCTACGCCGCAGGGCTCGCAACCGACGTAGTAAGCGTGCCGCTCTCAATATAAGTCCCGCTGAAAAACCAGTCTTCGGCGCCCGTCCCATCATTGCCCTGGCGCGGCAGGCGAAGCACACCCAAATGCCAATCAGCGCCATTGCTAGACGTGCTGACAGAGAAGGGACCCGCCGTCTTGGTGAGCGCCGCGCTACCAGTCGAGTGCCAGAAGGTAACCGAGTTGGAGGAGAAGTTGATCTCGTAGGCAACGTTGTGCCATTCGTCGGCCTTGAGCTCGACTTTCCACTTGCTTTGGCCGCCCACAAACCACTGCAGGTTTGTGTTGGATGTGCCTGACTCGCCGTTCACCCAGCCGTACTTTAGCTCGGTGAAATGGCTCTCAAAGAAGCAGATTTGGTGCTCGTTTGTTGCGCTGGGGGCGTTGGTGGTGCCTCTCTTGATTGAGAAGTGGTAGAAGAGAGTGCCCTTGTTGATGGCCGCTTTGGTTTGGGGGATGAGTTCGGTTCGCCACCTATTGTGATGTTAGATTGTCAATCACCAACATTCATGAGAATGCATACATGTCTGAATTCCACTTGGCAGTGTTGTCGATTGTGATCTTAGCACCTTGCTTCGAGCCGGTATCGGCGGTGTTCTTGAAGTTGGGCGAGAGGTTGACGTATTTTGAGACAGCGCCAGATCCGTGGATATAGTACTGGTAGTTGCCAACCTGATTTGCCCAGGACCATTTCTCGAGGTCGGCCGACGAGCTCATTTCATTGAAGCGGCCATCCCATAGAATTGTGCCCGTAGACCTATTAGTATTTCGAAGTATCTAGATATGCAATGGAATTGTACATACCTGCCGACACAGCGCTGATGAGCGCATTCACAATAGTAGCCTTCCCAAACATTGTAGAAATCGCCAATAAACAGAGATAGAATAGACGAAGCAGACTGACAGACGCAATGGTATATACAATTCAAGAGATACACCGTCCTATATAAACTACCCAGCCAGCCCATCTTAACCCGACAATCAAGGCGGGCGCACAACCCATACTGCTAACCCTGTACCGTAATATCCACGAAGACCAAACAACCAGTTGGGGAAATTATAGAGGCCTATCGCGTACGCACTCGGCGTGAGCTGCGTGACCAGTACTCTTAATCAATCTATATGTCGCCACCATCGAGCCGCCGGCATTTCAGGCACAAGGGTATGTTAGGCGGGGAGGCGGTCCGGGGTACTTTGGCTGGAGCCGACGCTACGGAAAACCGGGTTCGAGTGCGATATTCGCAGCACATGATTTATTTTAAACATATTTTGGGGCTGAGAAAGAACGGGGTTAAAGGCGGGTTGTTGGCGATGAGGTTGATCGAATGAGGCGATGGTGTTGTCGAGATTAAGCTACATTAAGACCTGAGCCTTATCCCACAAATTGCCTATCGTGGAGTAGGGCAAAATGCTTGGAGATGAAGGACTCTTTGGGCTACTTGCAAAGTCACATAGAGAAGCATATTAAGAGAATATTAGCTCATGGCTGTTGACAAGAAGATTGGCTCAAGAATTTGATATGATGGTAACAGCAAGATCTCAGAGGAAAACCACAAGGATCGTGAAGTATGCTGAGTCATCCAAGATTTATACCAACACTAGGTGACAGACCCCGAAAGGTGCAGTAATTCATCTCCCTCTAGCAAATCTTGCAATAGTACCAATAGCAACTACGAGCCATCTTGAGGGAGACGCCCCAAACATCTAGCATGCTGGTGACCAGGTTCGAGTGGAAACCGTCCAAAACCCCACTTATTTCTTCTCAGGCACACTAACCATTCCTCTCCCTTCCTTGACCCGCCACTGAATCGCCTTCGCAAGATTATACAACACCTCTAGCGTCGGCATACTCACTCCCACCGCCTTCCCCTCCCTCAACGGCTCCCCCAATAAATTCTCAAACTCAATCAAATTGCCCTACCGCCCCGTTAGCACACTCTCCCCAACGCAGCATACCCCATCCCTACCACTCAACACAAGGACAAATAGGGGTAAAAAAAACAACAACCTCGCACACTCACCTTCTCCAAATCCTGCTGCATACTCGGCTTCAAATAGCTCTCCAACGGATCTAACCCAATCGTCCACTCAACAATTCCGTCACCTAGCTTGACGCCCGCCGCACGCTTCGCCGCACACACAATCTCCCGCATAGCAGGCGCAACCAGCGCCTCAACCGCGCCGTCCGCAAGCCGGATACGCCCTGTATCCAGTCCCGTGACCGCGCAAATGGGATTCAAGCACGCGTTGTACACGAGCTTCTTCCAGCGGTCGTGCAGCACGTCGGGCGCGTACACGCAATTCGTCTTTTGCGAGGCGGCGTAGATGTGCGTGAAGGATTGGGCGCGGGTTGAGAGCAGGGCTGGCGGGAGGGATGGGTGCGGGAAGGGCCCGATGAAGAGCTTGTCCGGCTCGTCGTGGATGATGGTGCCGGGGGTGGGCTCGGCAGTGCCGATTAGGGAGACGCCAGAGAGGATGGGCGTGGTGGGGTGGGTGGTGAGGAAGGGTTTTTCGATGTTGAGGCCGTTTTGGAGGAGGAGGAGGGTTGTGTGCGTGTTGGTTGGGGGGAGGGCGGGGGTGACGAGATCGACTGCGGTGGGGGAGACGTCGGGAATGTTTTTGGTGGAGAGAAGTATGTAGTCGTATGGGGGCAGGCCTTCCTTGGTGATATCGGGGATGGTGTTGCGGACTTGGTATTGGGTCAGATTTGTCTGGAAGGTGAAGAACGGTGACTTACTAATGCTGGGTTTCCATGCTTTTATAACACCATGGTCGCAACTTTCAAAGCTATATCCTCTTTGATGGACTGCATCGTAGTTGGACCTAAGCACCACAGTGACGTGAGCAAGACCTCCGACCTCGAGGTTGAGAGCGGCAATAGCACCGACGGCACCACCACCAATTAAAAGTACTGTCTTCTTTTCCGAATTAGCCATATATAGATGAATATCTATTGTACGGTCACTTGCATTCCCGTTTATATTGTAAGAGACGGCGGCGTATAAGGCGTGAAGTAGCGTAAAAGTGGGGCAGAGGGGCTTAATCGCCTTCCGAGATCGCATATCGCACCTTTACCAAGCAGGAAATTCATTCCGTCACCGATAAAAGGCTATACGATGAGGACAGGAAGTGTGTAACCTTCAATCGTGCTCCATTTGATGCATATGTAGGTGTAAGCTACAGTCCGTTACTTTCGTGACTGGCGACCATTTCACCCCCAGATCTTCCATGTCGGCCTCATTCCTCGCTTCCATGCATTGTGAGAGTTGATTGCGAAAGCCATCCATCCCGCCCCCGAAGACTACGCCGAAGGTCCAGCAAAAGACAGAGAAAGAGGGAATGCGCTTAGAAGACAAGAGCAGCACCCTTGGTCTTCTTGTCACCACCAAGCTCGAAGTGCTTGCATCGCTTGAGGGCAAGCTGGAGAATGTCAGAAATTGTACGGAGTTGCTTTAAAATGGTGTAACATACTTGTGCCTTGGTCTTGCATTGTGTGCACTCTAGACGGAGCACGACCTTCTTGGTGGTTTTCGCTCGCTGTATGTTGTCAACATGGATGCAGAACACCACCATCGACCGCTCATACCTTGTGGAAAACGGGCTTAGTCTGACCACCATAACCGGACTGCTTGCGGTCATAACGACGCTTTCCCTGTGCGAACAGCGAGGCCTTTCCTGCCTTGTATTCTGCCAATCTTCAGTATATGCACGGATTATGGGGTGTGCGGGGCTACGGACGGGTGACCTTGTGCTGGGTGTGCTTCTTGCAGTCCTTGCCCTTGCAGTAGGTTCGTCGGGTCTTGGGAACGTTGACCTGGAGCATGGCGTCAGCGTACATTTCACAACTGCATCAAAATTCCATGACAGTAACAGCGTCCGGGAGTATGCAGCGCGACCGAGCGACGAAGTTGTGGCGAAAGAGCGTGTGCGATTGGAAGTGTGCCGCGGAAGTGCGTCATGGGTTGTGATATCGATCGCGACGAGTAATAAAGCCATTTGACTGTGCCAACAGTGTCCCTCTCATCTCTCATCTCGACATGCTTCTTCGGCCCCCAAATTGATACAGCGTAGGCAGCGATTCTCAATATTGGCTACAGATAGAATCCTACTCTACTATGCGATTTGACAACTGTGCTCTGTGTATGTGGCTCGTGTGGTAGCGTGCGCTCGATATCGTCGTCGTCATCGAATGTCATGGCGTCGTAGCTCGGGTCGCGTTGCCGATGTTCAATTCCTCGATAATCCGAAAATAAGACGGGTAACTCACCATTTTGACGGTATTTGTGACTGTTGGTTAGTGGGGTTGACGGTTTGGCGTGTTGATGATGCAGTTGAGGTTGCGGACGATTTTCCAGAGTGTGGGTGTCCGTGCCCCTCGGCTACTACCGCGCTAATACGACGCCACACACTAGCCACACACTAGCCAGCCAATCAATTTACCATTGTCTACCTTCCGAGCGTTGCTGAAGAGCATTAGAATAAGACTCCTGTTAGGGAGGGTCATCACGACGTGTACTGAAAGACACTCCAAAAAACAGAACATGGTTGATCCCTCCTTGCGGCCATGACTTCTCTCATTATAAACTGTCTACGTTGCGGTATCATACAAAACAAAGCGATATCATCCTAGACATCATCGTGTCGCCATTCTACCGCCTTCCCTCAATGTACAAAAGAAAATTCAAAATGCGTAGTGCTTAATAGATAGGCCGCCCCTCCTCCCATTTCGAACCCTCCTTCATCTCATTCGCTGCACGCGGAGGGCTACTGCCCATACCCAGGCTGAACCGACTACTCTCGCGTTGGCCGTTACTCCGCGCATCTTCAAGCAGCTTGATGGGCCCAGTCCATTCCCACATGCGGGCGACATCACCGCTAGTAGACGTACGGACTGCTGCACGTATATTAGAATTGAATTCCACCTTCTTTTGCACCCTCTTCCACAATTTCTGTCGACGGGAGGATGAGAATTCGGCTCGAAGAACATCATCTCGGAGCTGCGCCATGCTGATACCCTTGTCTGGATACGCAACAGGGTCTTGAATGCTCAAAGCCGCATGGTTGGCAAGGCGATCAAAGACGTCGCTTGCGAGCTGCTTTGCTCGTGTTTCCATGGCTCGGCTGGTGGTGATTGAGTATTTAGCATACGAACCAGTTGCAATGACGAAGAATATCACAACAATTTGGAGAAGATATCGTTCCAGGGATTGTCGGATGGATCGTCGGACGCTACAGACAAAGGAGAGTTTGGCGAGGGAGGTTGATGTGAGTTGTCGTCCACCGGTTGTTCTGTTTGCATGGAAAGGTCACTGATCAGTAAAGTCCCTGTCAGACAAGCTGCATAAATAGCCAAAGCTGTGGGGGTTATGCTTACCCGTTGGTTGACTCAAGCACCTCCTCTCGCATTGCCATTTCCGGGAATGCCCTGTCAAAGAGCTCAATAAACTCGCTATCCGTCATACCCTTACGTTTCTGTGCAGCCATCTGCTGCTTCAATTCGACTTCACTGACTTCTGGGCTAGTTACTATATTCCCTGATGCATCAGCCTCGCCACATTCGTACTGTGCTCTCCGTTCCCGTAGGATCTGCACGGCACGGTCGGCGACGCTGTTCACTTTGCGTGTCTTCTCACTGTCCGGCTCACACGTCGGTGGAATTGGAATTAAGCCATTGAAGGACAATGGGTGATCCTTTTGGATGAAGTCGCGATCGCATATGAGTTGTAACTCCCGGTAGCACTGAGCGTGTGGCGGGCAGGGTTCGCATTGGGGCAGGATATCGCTTGCCCACTCAGGCACCTCGACACCAGCAAGTCCTGTGGCGTCTCGCCCAATACCACAAAACCCTACTGCAATCTTTTCTTGCCGCCAAGCACCTCCAAAAACAGCTGCGGCCGTGAGGAGAATCGTGCCTGACATGGCTTTCAATGTTCCCGTAGCTTTGGAAGCCTGTCTCCGTCTGCGAGGAGGCAGGATATCGACTTCACCGGCTTTAGCACGTTCGCGCACCAGCTCCAACCGCTCCTCAGGAGCAAACTCCTCGCCCGTATCAGGGTAGTCGTGTTCCTCCATCTTGATGCGCGGGTTGAAATTCCCGCGCGTTGGCACGACGATCCCCTCGTCCAGCTGCTCAGCATTTGGTTGAACCGTTTTGCGGCGGTTCGCCTCGCTCTTGCGCCTCTCCTTGTGCTCAGAACCCATAGTCCTTCGTCTACGATCGCGTGCGCCGGTATCGGGCACCGCTGGAGAACTTCCGCTCTGGAAAGGGTTTTCTTGCGTAAAAGGACTGTTGACATCTGGTCTGTGCCATGCCTCTGGATCAGGTGTTGGCTCCTTCACTTGTGGTGGTACGCTCTTCCTCGGGCGCCTGGTAGCAGGCCGCTCATCCAGCTCAGCTTCGGTAGCCCTGTCATGCTTTGCCGGGATCGCACGCGTCGGCGTCTTCCCTCGCGGGCGTGGCGGCGGTGCTATTATGTCATCCGTCTCTTCCGTGTGCGCACGTGTGGTGCGTCGCGAGATGCGTCGCGTGGTTGTCGGCGGAGGTGGCAGAAGGGTGTCATCCTCGGTGTCTTCGGTCGTGGCAGTACTAGCCGAGCTGGACGGGACATCTTCGATACCCCTCGTTGTTCGCTTCGTGCGTGCATGTGCTCTTTGCAGCTTGGCTGCTTGTGGAGCAACCGAGTCGTTGAAGAGGCTCACCAGTACCGACTTCTTTGCTGCAGACGGATATGTGACCCCGTGTTTGAGTAAGATACTGCGCAGCTCCGGTACTGTGATCTTGGTTGCGTCGACATCAGCATCGAAGTACCAGTACTCTCCACGGGCATCCGCCATTGTTTGCAGCAATCTTGAGAGTCTTTGTGGGACGTGGAAGGCGGGAAAAAGGTTGCAGAAAAAAAAAGTCCGAGCTCTAGACTAGGCGCCAGGGAGGGGTGGTGAGACGATCTACACTGAAGGCAACGATAATAGCCAGATAAAAAAGAGGGCAGTGGGTGGTGAGCGTGGGCGCGACACATACGTCACCTAGGCAACTAAAGAGGAGTACATGAAGTGATGGTCCGTGCGCCATATGTCGCTTGCTGTTGACAATCAACTCTTTGATCGCCAGTTACCGCACCTCTCCAGCAATCACAGCGTCGCTATAGTAGCACAGCATGTCCTAGTTCGTGGCGTGTTGGACAAAGAGCTCTTTCACTCTTTTGACCCTTCGACAGTTGCCCAAACAACTCACCTAATCGAAGCCGTATTCCAACTTCCGCTTGAGAGAATAAACAAACTTCCCAAATGAATCCAATAGTACCGGAATACGAACGTGATGCAGGCCATGCTCTAATTCCTGTACAGCACTTATCGTCGAGCAACATTACCCAACATATCTCAATAGCAGATAGATGCCTTTGACCCTTGAAACCAAGTAGACTTTGCTCAGACTACCCGGAAGCAATTTTACTCGGCCTCGATAAATCGACTGGAAAGGCTTACATCGCCATCATGATGGTTTTCGCTAGGCTGACCATCATGAGAACCTTATTTGTCACAGCACTGCGACATGTAGGATTGAGCGACCGTTGGGCTAACGCCACCTATAGAATGGAGTCTTGCCCGAGCAATGGACTTTCTGCTTACCCTGATGAGGCGACTTCGAGAGGAGGCCCGAATTTCGTTGATGGCATAAATGAGAGGCGAAATGCGCTACAGATCCTGTCGGCCCGGTCTTTTCTGGTTGTCGTAGCGGGAGTCGTGGCAATCGATCTTCAGCAATCATGCCCAGTAGTGATGATGGCCAAGTCATTGAGCGAATGAAGGAGCCTGTTGAAAGGTCTTTTGCTGCGTATGGGCACACTCGGGAGAGCTCCCGCGCCGCGAAGACAAATCATGCGACATCCACAATTCTTCGTTGAATAAAGCTTGTATCATCGTTCCGAATAGAATATTTATATCTCACCCAGCCGTATTCCCTAGATTAAGTGCCCGGCGACAACTTCTAGTACATGCTAGACGTTTGCGCTTTCACTGGTTGGATCGATGGTAGCACCACAAATGGCGAGCCAATGTACTGTCGGAAGGCGATCGGCTGTATGGTACAAATGAAGTCTAGACGACTAGGTTTTACTGACGCCACTGAAGCTGAATACACTGCCCAATGCTCAAAAGAAAGTTCAGACGAGTCGCTATAAGTTTCACAACATTGATCCCCGCCCAAGTGGTCTGTTTGCAGGGGCTTCTAGCTCCGCTTGTACGAGAGATGATGCACTGTATATCGTAGAGTCCCTACGACGTAGATCGGACGTGGATCGGTTTCAGATCTGGTTTGAATCTGATGCTTTCTGAGATCTTGGGCAACGTATGAGGGTAAAGATGGGACAAGGGTCCAGTCAAACGGTTTTGCGGCACGTTAACACCAGACATAGGCAGGTTCAGCATTCCCCACTGGTCTCGAGAGGAAATGAGAGAGATCCATTATTGGCTCCTGTCAGCGTTGCTACGAAGTTGAGAACCTGGAACCTAGCAACTACACAAGTATGATCCGTGCATCAGGCATAAAGATCTCAGTATTGACGCGGGGAGGGATCGTTCTGCAGCCGACCAAAATGCTCTAAGAATGTGTCTCACCACTGAGGCTGCGCTCACTGGTGGAAACTATCCTGAGAGTGCATGGGTCCAGCATTGCACTAAAATGAAAGTGCCGAGCTGGCCTTTAGGAAGACCAATCGGCCCAAATACCGCCCTGGCTTGCACGTGATATAACTATACGTATACGCCTTTGGTCTCACAGATAGCATGAGAACACAAAACGCCACTAAACGCTAGTATCGTAAGGAAAGGCCGCGCCTGGGGTAGATGGGTACGGCAGAGAGTCATTGTACAGTCGCTAGCGAGACCGGCTTCACCCCGGACGCAGCTACAACACAATTCTACCCCACCGTAAGTGAAAGCCTTGGCACCCCACCTTATGTATTTGATTTGGCGCAATTGGCCTAGGCACGTGATTTACTACAGTACAAGAAGGTACTTCTCTATTACAGCTTGAGCAAAGGAGGGTGCGGCTAGAGCAGGTCGGCTACCCTCCCTGTTAGTTTACTCGCCTCCTACGCCACTTGTCCTAATATATTGCTACCTTCAATTTATAGCATACCATTCTAAGAATAAAAGGAAAGGGTAGAACTAGGTGGTGGGCAGGGGGGAGGTGTAGCTTCACTACGGCCTCGTGCCCGTTCTCTGCTGCGCACCATAGCGCCGTCTGTCCGTCGATATCCTTCGAGTCGACGTCGACCTTGCCCGTCTCAAGCGGTAGCCGAACAACAGCCTCATGGCCTTCCTTCGCGGCAGAGAGCAGGAGCTTCGTACTAATATCTTGCTCTAAATCAACCTGGATACCTTTCTTAAGCAGTAGCTTAATCCTCCCCTCACGTCCGTAAACAACAGCATAAGATAACGGCGTTCCTCCAATTCCATCCATCAAGTCTACCCGCGCCCCCGCCTTAATTAGCAGCTTGACGATGGCTAAGTTCCCATTCCAAATAGCATATAATAATGGCGTTCGACCATCTCTATCTACTAAGTTGACTTCGGCTCCCTTCCTAAATAGTAGCTTAAGGTACTTCAGACTAATACTAATAACTTTTATTAATTAACGGGCTGCAGTGCCAAAGCCATTTCCTACTGCCTAAGATAACGCTAATCGCCAATATGTATGATCCCAAGAATTTAGGTTAACACTATCTATCTTAAGCAGACGCTTTACGGCTGTGCTTAGTCCAAAATAGGATGTAATTATAGGGGTGGTAAATCCCTAGGGTAAATCTGTGTTTGTGCTTGTCTAATAGATTCTAAACTAAGTTAGGCAACGCCCTAAACTTGCATAATAGATATTTAGTATTAATTGTGCTATTGTATCTTGTATCATAATTTGCAACTCCTAGAGGTAAGCAGCCTAATGCTTAGAGTAGTCAAGGAAGATATAACTCGCAAGGTATTAAGATAGGGATTCGTTTTCGCCAAGAGGGTGCATCTCAGTTTCTACAAGGAGTAGGTACTAGATACAAATCTTAGTAAGAATACGATGCGACTCTCGCGGCTAAAGGGAATATTTCTATTCGAGACTTCTGTGCATGTCTTTAGGAGAATGTACACTATTATCCTAAACTAGGAATTCCTTCGCGGTTTAGTAGGGTAAGTAGATCTTCAAGTTAATAACTGTCACGAAGAGGCCACAGGCGTCTCGTACTTCCTTATAGAAACAGTCTTTAGATCTAAGATTAAGGTTATTATAGGAGCGATAACTTTCTTAAAAAACTAACGCTAGTACTATTTTGCTTAAAGTTAGGGGCCGTGCCGCTACTAAAATAATATGTAGTATTCTTTTAGCTTTTTTAGAATTACAGCTCTTAGAGAGAATCCTGTTGTATGCCTCGTCTACTGTTTAGGGGAGCTAGGAAGTAGCCTTAACTATTCTAGATTTTTTAATATCGATATCCTTCTTAATTAAGTCAAGCGTAAGATGTACCTATAAATATGTTCTGTTAGGAACACGCATAAGCTGTCGCAATAGAAGCTCTTACTTATTATAGGTAAGCCTTAATAGTACTCCAATATCCTAGACTTTAGCCCTAATGAAAGCATCAATCTCTCGGGAAATCTTTTCTATCTTAATACCACTCAAATAAATTACTAGCAGCCCTAGTATCTTTAGAGGCTAGAAACTACGACGAATTTCACCATAGGGCTAGCTTGTAATAAGGAACTTTAAATTGAAGTTTCTCTTACTGCCACATAGATAGCATAATTCTTAAGCGAGCTAAGCCCTTCCTTAATCTTCGCATTCGTCAAGCGCATCAAGACAGACGATTTTGCCAGCATTCTTATCTTCTGCAGCATTAATAAGGGTTCGCCAAAGCCCACTAAATAAACTAGTAAATGTTTCTCCCCCAGTGTAGAACTAATCGAGAATCGTATTAGAGAGCAGGATGGGTTTTTGCATAAAAAGCTGGCGAAGGATACGGCAGAGAGCGCTAACTATATTCCTCTAGTCGTCTTTAAAGAAGAAGTAACACACTGTTCTAGATTTTGTAGTAGGAAGAATAGAATCAACCAGGTATTTTGCTAAAACCGATTTTCCGCATCCAGGATCTGCAGACACCCAAAGCATTGTTGACAACTTGCTCCCTTGCCAGTCCCGAAAGAGTTCGTGAGATACGAATCAGTAACTTACTAGGATATATAGTATATAAGCTATTAATATTCTTAGTAAATTTAGGTATACCTACTAGTAGAGAAGCTAGCAGTCACATGTGCCTAAGACCCGATCTGGGTTTCGGTCTTTTCGATCTTGGTATGGTGGTGCTTTGAAGAACTTCAAAATCTTCCTTTTTCTCTCTCTCTGGTCCGATGATGGGCTCATCGATTTGCTAATCTGTGCTTCCTCCATCAATCGTGTTGGTTGACTAGCAGCTGAAGACTGTTCGATCTCTTTGTGCAGGCGAATAAAAGCCCTTTGTCGTCCCTCTCCGTATATGAGCGGCATGTGGATGTTGAAAATACCTAGCAGAGAGTATGCCGCGTCCTCTTCGCGTTTCGCATCACGTCTTTTAGCCCATGACATTCGCTCATCAACGTTGAACTGAGACAAAGGGCTTCCTTGAAGAGCTCGAATGGAAATTCCAGTTATGTTGTGGATTTCCTGCACTAGCGAAATTCTGTCCCCAAGTCGTTTGCCCTCCGCGGAAAAGAATTCGACTGATGTTGGAGCAAGCAGCTCTTGGAGTGTCCAGCTCCGAGTAAACCATCTGCTGTACTGAATGGCTAGTATCTGTTGGGAGGACAGGCTGATTCCCATGGAGCTACTAATCGAAACGTCGGAGAAAATTGCATAGCATTTGGCTGCATGTTGGTACTTGATTTGTCGATGCAAACTCAACCTATACTTGCGACAACATCGACTTTGTTCAGCCGCTTACGTGGCCTGTAATTTTTATTACTTAGCATATTTTTTAGATCATTATAATCCCTTCCTCCAATATTTGAAACCACTTATTCTAAACTTGCGAACGCACATCCCTAATCCCCGTAGTCAGACTACTCAGGCTTGAGGGCCCGTGAATAGACCCCCCCCGCTGTAAATTATCTACTAGGTAATTAAATTATTATAGCAATTAACTTACTCGTTATAGCTAGTCTAAAAACAATGTAAATAAAGTAGAGGTGTCAGATTTGAGGGGGTTTGAGGGTTGTGCACGGTTTGCTGCGGGTGGCACGAGTACGTGATAAATAACCGTGATAAAAAAGGAACGTCAAAATTGAGTGAGTAAACTGATTGATTGCTCTGAGTTGATTCTATCTGCCTTCGCGCTCCTCTAGATATCCTCGAGATTCTCAGCTTCCGAAGCCTCGGCCAGGGCGAGCCTCTATCAGGGCGAGCCTCTATCAGGGCGAGCCTTCGTAAAAGTTGAGCCTTTGCAAGGGATGCGCCGGTTCTTGAGTGGGCGCTCACTCGGCTGCTGGCGCGATGCTGGCGTCGATTTGCACGTGCGCGCTCATCGTCATGCCAGCTCAGATGCCGATGGATTTGATGATCCAATCTGACACCTCTCTACAAGCAATTGTAGATACAAAATCTAGACGAGAACTCGTTAATAGAGTAATATTAGAATTACAAGGGTAATAGAAGTAAAACTAGTTAATATACGAATTGTATTAATAAAAATAAGCTATCTAAGCCTTAGAGGTAGTAGCAGTAGCCTCTTAGGTAGCGGCGGCGGTAGTAGCAGGAGCAGCAGCAGCAGGAGTAGCAGTAGTAGTAGGAGTAGTAGGAGTAGTAGGAGTAGTAGGAGTAGTAGGAGTAGTAGGAGTAGTAAGAATAGTAGGAGTAGTAGGAGTAGGAGCAGCAGCGGCCTCTTGGGCGGCGGCGGGAGGCTCCTGGACGGCGGCGGGGAGGGCTCCTAGGCAACGGCGGCAGCAGGAGCAGCAGCAGGAGCAGTAGCAGCGGCGGGCGGAGCGGCCCTTAATGCAACATATTAGCAACAGCCAAGATAGACAACAAACTAATAACTTACCGGGCAGCCTCCTCTTCCTTCTCCTCCTCCTCCCCTTCCTCCCCTTCCTTCTCCTCCTCCCCTTCCTCCTCTTCCTCCACTACTACCTCCTACCCCTCCGCCAAACGCCTGAAATTGTTAGCTCTAACTCACTAACAACGATAGTAGTCGAATAGTATTGAAGGACGATGGCATAGATCAACGATGATAACAACGATAATAACCAACGATAATAACCAACGATAATAACCAACGATAATAACCAACGATAATAACCAACGATAATAACCAACGATAATAACCAACGATAATAACCAACGATAATAACCAACGATAATAACCAACGTTGATAAACAGCGTTTGGCAAAGAGCGTTGATAATAAGCGTTAGTAAAGAGAATAGATAAAGGAATACTTACAAAATAAAAATTGTAAACCGTCGTCACTAGGAATAACGTTAGCAAAATTCAGAGGCAGCAAGATCAAGAGAATAGAGTAACAAGTAGAAAGAGGATACTAACTTAGTAGTTGTGTGTGTGGTGTGTGTGCTTTCGAAAAGAGTAATTACTCTTTTTTATAAATATTGATCTAAGCGTGGTTTTACAAGCTAAAATTCTAAAAATCTAAATATAGATTGAGCAGTCCAGAAGATCGCGCCGATCCTGAACCATGGAAAAGCCAGCCATCCGGACTATCACGAGTATATTGGTCAATCACGTCATGATCCAAACGACGTGGAGCCGAACCACAACTACAGAAATAGCGGATCTCCACTATCCATGCCGGCCAACCTCAGCGATCTGGGTAGAGACGGGTATATAGAGCAGCTGGCGTACAGGGGTTACGAGACAGCGACAATCAATTACTACAATCAATCAATTAAATCAATCCTGATCATCACAATCTTCACTCTTGAGTGACCCTTCAATCCAACAACTAAATAGAGAGAAAAGAAGGCTAAAAAATCCGAAGAGTAAGAGTAATTGGATTTTTTTGCCTACCTTTATTTATTACTAGTGTTATAGACCTAATAAAAAGAAAGTAAAGTTCTAAAATTTTACTTTAATATAGCTAGTATTATTATTTACATTCTTCCTAGCTAAATATTTGACTCTACTCTACTACATTTTTGAAAAGCACCTTACATATATTTATCGCTCTCTACGCGTCGCGCCGAACTTGAACAAGCACTACCTTCTAACTTGCCTCCTAATTCTACCTCGGAAATCCGCCTAGAGATACATCGAACAGGCTAGGTGCCACAATTTAAGCTACTTATGCATGGCAGTAGGGGCCTGGGATAAATAAGTAGTAAGTATAGAAATATCATTACAGTTGTATTGAAAAGCTATATATATTTTGCCGCCATTTGCGGCGGTATATGCTACTCATTTTGTAGGGCATTGTCGTCAGTGGTGACTCTGTATAATACGGCGGGTGTCTACCCAGAAGTATCGGAGGCCGTCTTTTGCAGCTTGCTTTCCGCAGAAGCGAATCTTGTGGTAGCCGACTTTAGTGTTGCCTGTACCATTTTCCAGGTCTTTGAAGGTAACCTCCTTCTCATCCCTTCCCCACGTGTGGGAAAGAATAGCATACTGTGGGATGTTGTTGCCTACGAGTTCGACCAGGCTGAAGTCGCCGCTGTCTTCAATGCGCAAGAGTCGCATGAGGAGAGAATCGCGGGAGTGCTCTAGCTAAGGGCATCACTAATGTAGATGTAGGCAAGATGTGCACGGGTCGAGCATCCAAAGAACTGCGACTGTGCTAGTTGGCAGGTGCCACGGAAAAACACTCAAAGCAGCGTTGGCGATGCGGAGGGGCTGAGCTGCAGCGCTTCAACATCACGTGGTTAGGCAAGCGTTCAACTGCGAATTCGAACAGCATGGAGGATGATGTGGCCCGTAACGTCGCTACCACTAGCAGGGAGGATGTCCGACCCGCTCTGGCCACAGGGTTGTCTGCTCAAGCTGTAATAGAGAAGTACCTTCTTGTACTGTAGTAAATCACGTGCCAGGCCAATTGCGCCAAATCAAATACATAAGGTGGGGTGCCAAGGCTTTCGCTTACGGTGGCGTGAAGCCGGTTTCGCTAGCAACTGTAAGCGAAGGTACAGACCTACGGCCCTGAGACGGGAGGCCTAGGGAATACGAATCCGAGTGCTGAACCCATGTTCTGCTTCCCTGTGGATACACCTTCTGGGCATCGGGTGCACTGACCCTAATATTTGACAGGCCATTATTGTCGGCTACACGTTGTGTAGGGGTTCACTCAGGTTTGGTGCCTGCTTTTTCGTCCTCTTAATTATTTTTCCGAAGACCTAGAAGCAATAGACAACTTCGACCAAGGAACCCTCTCTAGATGCGAAAACTGCCGCAAACTGATAACGATTTACCAACGACACTGCTCGGGGCGCAGCCTGTAAGCTACAAGACGCCTTATTGCAATAAGAGACAATCGATTGGTGTCCTGAAGGTTGCTTTATTATTTTGCGCAACATTTAAAGCCTTTGTGGTTTGAAACAAGGAGCAAAACGCGTTGTGTGCAGGACCGCAAACTCCAATAGCGGATCTTGCTATTATATGCGGGGTTGAGCGAGTCCCCAGCTCGAGGCCCCCTGTACAAGAGTGTGTCATATATTACCTGGGGCTGCAGCACGAATCAAGACCCTAGAGGCATCGCACGTGTTTAGCAGGGCAATAATATCGATATGTTCCGAGATAGAGGTCGCATGGTCGTTGGCCATACAGGTTCTTTCGCGGACCCTTTCGCTGAGCGGAGGCTGCAATGGATATATGGGGCGAGCAAGGCGAGGGGTTGAATCGGGCCGTTATTTCAAGGGAAGCATGAAAACAGGATCCTGTCGAGATGTTTCGAAGACTCGTTACGAAGCTACGTTGTCACGGAGCGAAAGGGTTGCTAAGATATCAAATCATCTCCAGCCCAGCCCAGCACAGACTATTATTTTCTCTTTGTTGAAACTTTTATGGCGTCATGGAGGATTTCGATGGAAAGGCTAAAGAAGTTCGCTTGGACTGCTCTGAGACCTGCGACACATCGAGTCCGTATTCTTGGGTATCCCGCCAGGTAACGCGAACGCCCAAAATTTCCGGGAGATTGATCCGAAGAAGCCCCCGCCACTTAGGGCTGCAGCAGTCCACACTCGGCCCACGCCCGAAAGTTTAATATCGCCGCAAAACCAATGAAATGGGCTGTAGATTTCTCCGAAGAGAGATCTGCGGTAAACTTGCCATCTTGACGCGGAAGGGAAGGTAGTGTCGAGTCTTGCCACAGTTTGCAGGATGGGAATCTAAGCTAGATGTGCCTCAGGGGTCAAGATGTCAAGATCCAGCCAAGCAATCCCTCGTGGCGGCCACGATACAGATTTCCATGACTCTATCGTTTGCGCGATCCCCTCATCAGACTCATGCATGCGGCGAACTGGTATGAAATATGTGCTGCATTGGGAGCCGTCAAGGGGGGGGGAGGGGTTGTGAACTGTCAGCAGTTCTTCAGGGTTCTAAACCTGAATTCATAGCTTCATGTGAAACTATTCATGTCCATGACGAGCTAGCTGCTCTTTTAAATGTGCCACGCGCCGTTGCTATTGCCGTCGACCTACCGCGTAGCGTCTCACTCTAGCAGGCATATGGAAGGCAACTAGGGTTAGTCTAATGCAGGTTATACATATGGCAGGTGGGTTCATGGAGCTCCGCAATTCATCTTGGTCCCCCCTCGCAGAGCCTGACGGCATTACTACCGTCTTCTGTAGTCGATCATCTGAATGATTGTGACAATTCAGTAGCTATGGGGCTCATCCACCTCCTCACGCGGCAACAAAATGGCGAACAAAAGGTACTGTCGCTCTAACCTTTCCCCAAGGTGTCAAGGCACAGGAGTTAGAAAACAGTCTGCTGACAACGATGAAAGTTCGACCCAGCATATCTTGCTGAGACGCGTGCACCCCATATACTCACTGGCAACATCACGGTTCAGACAATCGGATCTCTGTTTTTCTTCATGAGGATATACTCTCGCTTGGTCATCATCAAACAGTTCAGGAAAGAAGATTACATCCTTGCAGCTGGATGGGTCAGTCGCCTTATCACTCCAATTATACCAGAATCGCCCACTGACTTACTGCTAGTTGTTCGCGACAGCCTATAGTGTTTGCCAGTACGGACAAATAAAGCATGGTGCTGGACGTCATGGAACCGCAGTCGTGATGGCGGACCCCAACAATCCAATTGAATCACAAAAGTACGCGTATGTCGCGCAAATCGTTCTCTTCCCTGCACTGGCGTTCCCCAAGCTCAGCATATGTGCTGCATACCTTCGCATTTTCTACACCGACCTACGAGGCCGCCGTATGATTCAGGCCCTAATCACCATCCTCATACTGGCAATCATCCCAATGGACATCGAGGTTATTTTCCAATGCAAACCCATCCACGTATACTGGTCCGAACTGAGGCCGAATAGCAAGTGCATCCAGGATCTAGCCGGTCTCTTCGTCAGCAGCTCAGTCCATATCCTCGCGGACATTGCACTCATGGCCATCGTTCTCCCTCGAATCCTGGAACTCAAACTCCACAGACGCCAGCGATGGGCGCTCATCAGCATTGTCCTTCTCGGTACGCTTGCCGTAGCCGCCGGATTCCTTCGCATGATCCTCGTTGGCCGCATGCTTCGCAAAGCGGGCTTTGACCCTTCTTGGGATGCGTACGACGTCAGTATCTGGACGAGCACTGAGATCTATGTTAGTTTGATCTGCGCTTCTGCTCCCGGTATAAAACCTGTGCTCGTCCGAGTTATGCCAAAGATGCTGGGAAGCTCGGTCTTCAGTCGATCGCGTACTCGGCCGACCGGCGACGGTACTGGAAAGTCTATTGAACTTGGGCCAAAGTGGAAGAGTAGTACCCATAACAGTGGAGTACAAGGACAGACAAGCCAGACAGCCTTGGCGACTGCAGATGGTCCATATACGGAGTGTGGGAGAGGAGTAGATGTGGACAGTTTTGGTGATAAGAGTAGAAGGGGTAGCGATGAAGAAGGCATTATATATAAGACTAGTGAAATATCGGTGCAGGTGGCACGGAAGTAATGAATAATCGCATGTGTCGTTCAAAGAGGGTTCTAGTATTGTGTCTCATGTTGGTTGGTGATGTATCAGTTCTCCCGCAACTTGCTCTACGCGTTGCAGTCAGGCAAAACTAATCTTTGAATACTCATGTACCAGTTCCTTTCTCAAAGGGTGTAAAGTGCGATGTTGGGACCTATAATCTTACCCCTTGGTTCTTACAGTACCTTAACTGCTTCGCATTCCCACCTTCGCCGCTTTCAAGACTTAATTCAAAAGATGGCTATGCTCTACATATTCAAATATAGGGAATAAATTCGCACTAAGTATTTTGGAGTGGAAGCCTGGAAGCTACAAAAACCTCGACGCACCGCACCGAACTTGGATACATTTGCAACCAAGTGAAGATCTCAACTCCTAGCAGTAAGCCTTACATAGAAATCAGACTGTTTCACAAACCATGCATTATGTAAGGTCCATTCTTTATCAGGATATGCCAATTCAATCTAGAGCCACACATCAGCAACGAGTAGAGCGCCCACAAACCAACCGACTTACATCAAACGCGTGAAGCACCGCCGGCACCAGCTTATACATCTCCAAATAGCTAATATTCTTGCCGATGCAGGTCCGCGCACCCGCACCAAAACTAAAAAGACTGTTTTTCATCTCCGATTTCTGGCCTGCGGTGGCGTCGATCCATCGCTCAGGTATCCAGAACCCAGGCTTCGGTCCCCAGACCTGCTCGTCTAAATGCAATACCCATGCACTGCATCCTATGTTGGTACCAGCCGGAATAACTTCCTCGCCAAGTCGAAGGCCATTGGATGGGACTATTCTCTCCAACGGAAGTCCAACGGCGGGGTGTGTCCGAAGTGATTCGTTGATGACGGCACTGAGATAGGGCAGATCACGCACCTCATTCCACGTGAACAAATTTCCGCAAGTTGAGCTCCTCTTAGCTACTACTTGATCCAGTTCGGCGCGCAGTTTTGTAAGCTTGTCTGAGTTGCGTGCTAGGTTATAGAAGATGGCACGAAGGGAAATGGCTGTTGTGTCTGCGCCTGCGATCATATTTGCTACAGTGAGCGCGAGTACACGATCCCGGCCTATGAATTCAGGGTCCTTTTCATGAGCTTCTTGGAAACGGGAAAGGAAATCTCGACGAGGCTTTTCGTCCGAAGGCTGTGATTTCTCTGACAAATGTGTCTCGGCTCGAGCTTTTGTCTCTGCAATACGACGCATGGCAAAGTGAGCTACGGGCGTGCCTTTTATTAGTCCTCGAGCGCTCATCCATTTGCGGATAGGATTTTTGAGAAAGATCTGGTCTAGGATTGGTATTTGACCGACCTAAAAGCTTGTTAGCCGCTTATTGAAGCAGTTATGAGGAGGCTTACTATGGCGGCATAATCCAAAACCCATTCGAGATTGGCTATTATGTTCTCAATGTCTCCTCCACGGTACATGAAGCCTAATCGCTTGGAGTATGTGAGTTCGCAAATGACGTCAAATGCGAAATATTGCAACCATTCTCCGAAGTTAAGTATTTTGGCATCTTTATTCTTACCAGCATAACGGGTCCGCAATTGAGACAAAAACTCTTTAATGGCCGAATCGACTAGTGGTTCAAATTGTACTAAGGAACTCATAGCATACGCGTTGTTGACTGCTCGCCGTAGCCTCGCATGAAAAGCTTCATCTGTAGAAGTAAATAGAGTTTTTAGTGGAACTCCTTGTCGTAGCGCTTGTTGTACCTGTCATAGCCGTTTAGCATCAAGCCTTTCAAAGCTTCTTGAGTAGTACCGGATAGAAGTTGGACTAAACGGAAAGTTATTAGCATCCGGCAGTTACAAAGACGCAGATGAAGCAAACCTTCACGAATCCAGAATTGAGCGCGTATATCTTCTTCGCCGCGTTATACTTTGAGCATATGACCGTTCTAGGCCCAATTCTGACCACTTCGCCATACATTTGGTGGAGTTGGACGTGCCATTTCTCCGGCCGACGGCCCCACACCACACATAATCGATAAACGTCCGTGAAACTTGCCCAAAAGGGTCCAGGGATGTGGTTAAGCCCGGTGTTAAACTTGTTATGCAGGAGGTGAGCTGTCAATCCGGCGATACAGATTGCTAGAACTAGCTCTGGGGAAATGAGATTTAGGAAGTGCTGCAGCATTCTGCCCGTAGCTGTATTGGCGCCCTCCTGCTACGAAGCTATAGCGGACCTGTCTACTTGTTAGTAGAAAATACCAGTCCGTTCCGTTTCCGTTTCTGTGTAGTTCAAGGAATAAGGAGACTATCATTGTCTAGCAGGGGCTAGAAATGAAATACTCGGTACATGCACCCCGCAAGTCAACCGCATTACCACCAACTACAGTATTTACCTTTGTATTCCCGCAGGACAAACATAAGAGTTCGTAGCATATGCTACTTGGGAAGCTCGCCGTCCTTCTCCTTACATACTTATCCTTTTCAACATATGCTTTAATTAGGGTAGTATAAGGCGGTAGGTACGTGGCTTACGTCATGAGGCAGGAAGCCGAGGTTCCCCACCTAGCTATTTGCGCAGTTGGCAACACACCCAAAAGTGCATGTTGAGATCCCAAATAGTGGAGGCGAGATTTGAGTAACATAGACAATGTATAGTAGCATTTATCCCGTGATCCGAGTTCTGCTTCATGTCTGGCCCCCCCTCTTAACCACTCACTCATCGAATCCGCCAACATGCCTTCAAAGTCACCCTTCCCCAACATCACCATCCCAGACACAGACCTCTGGGGCCTAATATTCGACCGCAAAGATCGCCCCTTCCCAGACGACAAAGTCATATACAGAGCCATCAACTCAGATCGCAAGTACACATTTGCCGACACAAAAGCACTCGCAACCCTCTTCGGCGAAGGCCTGCGCAACCAATGGGACTGGCAAAAAAACGATGTCCTGGCCATTTTCGCCCCAAACGACATCGACACCGCGCCCATCATCTTCGGCACCCTCTTCGCTGGCGGCATCGTCACGCCCGCAAACCCCGGGTACTCCATCGACGAACTGACATACCAGCTCGCCCACTCCGGCGCCCGGGCGCTCGCAACGACGAAGCAGTTCCTGACCACTGCGCTGCAAGCCGCGCGGAAAGTCGGCATTGCGGATGAGCGTGTTGTGCTTCTTGGTAGGGAGAAGGATGTGTCGCACCGTGTGAAGCACTGGACTAATATTCGCAAAACGTCGGGGGCGCTGCGGTACCGGAGACGGAGGGCGAGGCCTGAGGATCTGGCTTTTTTGGCATTTTCGTCGGGGACGACGGGGTTGCCCAAGGGCGTTATGCTTACGCATCGGAATATCGTGGCGGATCTTGTTATGATTGAAGGCGCGGTGGGGAAGTGGTATTCGTCTGCGGCGGACAAGTTTTTGGGTGTTCTGCCTTTTTTCCATATTTATGGGCTGACGGGGTTGGTTCATCAGGTGCTACACCGGGGGATTGAGATGGTGGTTATGCCGGCGTTTGATATGCAGGTGTTTCTGGAGACAATACAGCAGCATAGGATCACGTTTATTTACGTTGCGCCGCCTGTTGTTGTGCGTTTAGCGAGGGATAAGATGGTGGATAAGTACGATTTGTCGTCAGTAAAGATGATTACGAGTGGTGCCGCGCCGCTGACGAAGGAGTTGGTGGATGCTGTGCACAAGAGACTGGGTATTAAAATTAATCAGGCATATGGGTTGAGTGAGACTAGCCCTATGACACATACCCAGGTATGTATAAGATTAAGAATTTTGAACCCGAAGACTAATTCCATTATTAGCCATGGGATGAGTGGTACGGCTCAGTGGGTTCAGTTGGTATGTAACCTACCCGAACACAAACACCCTCGAGACACGCTAACATTTGATACCAATTAGGCAAGATGTTTCCAAACATGCTCGCAAAATACATGTCGGCTGATGGCAAAGAACTCGGCCCAGGCGAAGCAGGCGAGCTCTGGCTAAGTGGACCCAACATCTTCAAAGGATACTGGAAAAATGACGCGGCTACAAAGGATTCAATCACTGAAGATGGTTTCTTCAAAACAGGAGATGTCGGTTTTCAAGATGAACAACACAACTTTTACATCACGGACCGCGTCAAGGAGTTGATCAAATACAAAGGTTTTCAAGTCCCGCCAGCGGAACTGGAAGGCAAGCTCATGGAGAATGAATTGGTAGACGATGTTGCAGTCATTGGCGTCAATGATGAAGACCAACATACAGAAGTCCCGAGAGCGTATATCGTCTCATCACAAGATAAGGGCGGAAATGCTGGAGAAGCTGAAGCGAAGGCTGTTGTAGATTGGATGAGCAAACGGGTTGCAAACCACAAGAGGTTAAGAGGGGGAATTGTGTTTGTTGACGAAATTCCAAAGAGTGCAAGCGGCAAAATTCTGAGGCGTGTGTTGAAAGAGAGGAGTACAAACGATGGACCACTCGGTATCCTGCCAAGAGCGAAATTGTAGGATATGGGTCAAGTGCATGACTTTGAATGAAGAAGTGATAACAGCTCCATGTAGATCATAGCGCGTTAGAAATGCCTAGTCATTCCAAGCGCCTTTTTTGATCCACGGCAGGTTTTGAAAAGCAAACGGTGTGGGAGGACGTGTTTCTCGGCCATCTATGGCGAACGCATGACCTTAGCAGGCCTAACCATGGGCTGCAGACACGTCAGTTTTCATCTGGCCATGCTCGGAGAAAAATGACTCACAATAAATTCTATCACTTCATCTCCACCGTGGCCTCGCAAATCCAGTTCGATCTGCTCTTTACCTTCGAATCCATGTCTTGCGTACATTGGAGCGCCCATTAGACTTGCTTCCAAATAAGCTTCCACACCAGCTTCATCCGCTTTTGCGCAGCCCCAGCGCACCAACATGCTCCCTGCTCCTCTCCGCTCGTGTTTCTTGAGCGTGACTAACGTATCAAGACAGTAGTAAGGTCGAGTGCCCATGATTTCTCGTTTATGATTGTTAAAAAGGTTATCCATAGCTTTCATCATCTCGGGGTTGCTTTCGTCATATGGTTCGAGGTGATCTTCAAACTCAGCTTCTACCTCATCCCATGTTCGCTCTTTAGCGCCCTTTTGTTTGGGCTTAATGGAGCGCCAGCGAGCGCCAGCGACAATTTCGCCGGTTTTTGTGTCGACGCATTTAAGATAGAGAACGCCTTTGTTGATGATTCCGTCTTGGATCTCTTTAGTGACTCGATTTAGAGTCTTTTGGGATGCTTCACCACGAGAATATAGAATTTTGTTGACGGTGGGTCGGAAGGTCTCGTGCCTGATACGCATGTATTGTTCTGCGTCTTCAGGCTTGAGGAGAAAGACTTGTAGGCTTGGGTCAGGCATATTGGACGATGCTTAGTTTGGAGAGGGAATTAGAAGAAATTCGTCTGAGGTCAAACTTTTATAGACGAATGAATTAATGGCTCAGCCGGCAACTTAAAGTTGCCTCAAGAAGTTAATGGTCTCAATATAGTGAGAGATATAAATTGGTTAAGGTGTACTTAGAAGACAAAGTTGAAACACACGGCAGGCCTGCTTATAAGGTTTCGCTAGTCATTGGGTTCTTGAGGAATCCATAGATGTGAGACCGCCCTTCGGAGTCGGACTAATCAACTACCTGAATTCCGGGGGCGGTTACAACGAAGCAGGCGTCTCCAATCAGCGTAGGCGATGGTGTAAGAATGCCAGGATTCAGATGTAAAATGACATCTAGGGCACTGCCCTAAAGAGTTTGACGTGGTTCAAAGGCCGGGTTGCTGCGGGTTAAGGAGTCGAGATACAGTTGGATCGTGCCGATTTGGCCGCTATTTCATCACACGCCCATAGCCTAGATCTCATGACCCCTGTTTTGGGATTCCTCCAGGATGGCGGGAGAGGGGTACTGTTAAGGCATCTATGCGTGGGTGTCTCCTAGTTTCAGAAAAGTCATGTGACGACAAATGCAGTGTCCCGTGGGCGTGTTGACACAACAGTAAAGAGGGCGTCACCCCGGTCGTCAGCGCCTCCAACCTTCCTATCATGGTAGGTTAAGGTGATGGTGTTGATTTCAGTCATTCGCTTGCCCTTGGGCCTCCAGGCTCATATCACGCTAGACTTTAAGAGCACCAGGTGAGATGGTCCGTGCCATGCTTGCAATAATTTTTGCCAACGACCTCACTTTTCGCGACGGCCATGTACACTTGTTCGGATGCACACGTCGCAGCAATGGCTCCTGTCACTACCAAGCCACACAAATCGAACAATCATATGCGTTATTTGCCGAACCAAATAAAAAATAGCACGAAACTTCCGCCCCATTACAGCCTAGAGGAGGACGACGCAGAAGCAGGCGCACTGCAAGTAGTGAGCGAACCACAGCAGCCTGAGTGGGAAGGCTTTGGCCAGGAGGAAGAGGGTAAAAACAGCCAGGACGAGGAGGAAAGTGATGCGGGCAGTATACGAATCGAGGCGGAAATGAAGGAGGAAAAGATAGTCCTGCCCAAAGATGCCGAAGAGGAAGAGCTCGAGCGCATCATCTTTGGAGACTCGGCAGGCTTCAGACAGGGTCTGGAGAACTTCTCGTTGGGCCAGACAGCCGGAGCGTATGATGAGCTCTCCGACGAGGAACAAGACGGAGAAGCCGACCTTGAGGGTGTTGCTGACCAGGACTTGTTTTTCTTCGATGCTGGCCCGGTTACGGCGCCTGCTGGTTCTATTGCTGTAGCAAAGAAGGAAGATCCAGAAGGCGAAGACGATAAGCCAGCATGGGAAGACAGCGACGATGAGAGACTGGTTGTGAGCCTGGCCTCAGTACCTCAACTACGAAAGTTGCGCGAGACGGTAGAAGACGATATGGTCGATGGGAAGGAATACTCCAAAAGGCTACGGAAACAATACGAAAGATTGCATCCAACACCGGATTGGGCTGTGCATGCAACTGGCAAGGCGAACAAGAAGCGGCGGCGAACTATGGACGATGATGAGAGCGAGGCTTCTGCAAGCGACATGGACATGGACAATGAAGAGCTATCCTCACAACCCCTTGCCAGACTTCTTAAAGACGCAGACATTTTCTCACATAATGCAAGCGGACCTGTGAAGAGGAGAAGGCTACAGGCTGGTACCATTGACATCCAGCGGCTGAAGGACGTTGTAAAAGCTGGACCCGTGAGCACGCCGTTTCTCCTAATATGTATTCTGCTGACATGCGACCTAGTCTGCCATAACTTCATTGTCGTTTCATCCCGGCTATCCACTGCTTCTCTCTTCCGGCCCAAGCTCAACTCTCCAGCTGCACCACGTCAATCCCAACCCACCCAATCCTCACCCACTGCTCACTTCACTACACATCAAGCGTACGCCCCTCACTACCACAGCCTTCCATCCTTTAGCATCAGACTCGCGGATATTCTTGAGCGCCCGACGTCGGTACTTCCACATCTGGAACATCGCCACCGGCAAGGTGGAGAAGGTCTCGCGCATCTACGGTCATCAACACGAACAACGTACTATGGAATACTTTGCTCTATCACCTGATGGCAAATACATGGCCCTGCGAGGCTCATCCAAGAAGGGCGGCGGCGTCATCAACATACTGGATGCCGGAACTTTACAATGGGTGACACAAGCACGCATCGAATCAAGAGGCGGCGTCGCCGACTTTGCATGGTGGGAAAACGGTAAGGGCCTCGCTATCGCAGGAAAAAGCGGCGAAGTGACAGAATGGAGTGTGGACCAGGGCGTGATAGGCCGCTGGAACGACGAGGGCGCCGTAGGCACAACCGTGATTGCGCTCGGCGGGAAGAGTGGGAGGAGCACGGTGTTCGGGGGCGACCGCTGGGTCGCAATTGGGAGTTCGAGCGGTGTGGTGAACGTGTACGATCGCAGATCCTGGAGCGAAAATAAGTCTGATCACGAGCTGGATGCAAACAGCGGTATCCTCAAGGCACCGACGCCTGTGCGCGCGTTGCAAAATCTTACCACGCCAACCTCGCATCTTGCCTTCTCGCAGGATGGACAGGTGCTGGCGATGGCCAGTCGGTGGAAGCACAATGCTATGCGTCTGGTGCATTTGCCGTCCGCCACGGTATTCAAGAACTGGCCCACCGAGAAGACGCCCTTGGGCCGCATCACCTCTGTCGCATGGGGAAGGCCCAGCGGAGACGAAGAGCGAGAGGGAAGTTATGCTCTTCTAGCCGTTGCCAACGAAGCGGGCCATATCAAGCTGTGGGAGGTGAGAGCCTGAATACAAACAATTTATCAAGCCAACGCAGATTGTGCTTGCGGCATACACGCGTTCCGGTGATGCCTTTATGTGATCTGATCCCGCCAGTACTCTATCACCATGCTCTTCGCTGTCTAAAGGTCCTGCCGTCTCGCGCTTGCGCCTACCAAACCACAACCAAACCGCCCGGGTAGCGCTGTACATTCATCTACAAACTTCAAGCCAGGCGGGACCACAGCAAACCAGCCCCTTCCCATTCCCTACTTCATCTCGCCGCCACGATGGAAGGCAGTCCTAACCGTCCAGCCAAAACCCCCTTCTTCCCCCGTCATCCTCTTCACCACACCCTCTGCAACAACATAGCACGAACATATTTGCCATTGCATAGTCAGCAAGTACACATTTCGCATCATGGGCAAGACCAAGACTCGGCCCAGACATAGAATCGAGGATGCCACCAGACATGCGGAGTCCTACTCGTCGGCCGTCGACGACGCCACAGAGACATTGACCAGTCGTCCTTTGCACGAACCCACTCCCACACCATCTAAATGCGACTCCGTCATCTCAAGCACGTTCGATGCCCCTCAATACGCTCCCACACCTCCCTTCCGCCGCTGTCGCTGGTGGCCCTGCCGCGCATATACGTGGTCGCGCTCATCGGCACGCGCACTGTACCGCGCGCTGCTAGGTCCGCACTGGCTCGACGTGTTCGTGACGCTATGTCTGGCGCTCACGACGCTGTTCGCCGGGTACGTTGGGGTAGAGCTAGTGCTTCGCACGGTGCGGGGGGTGGGCGCGCAGACGACGGGGTGTGGGGTCGTGTATGTGAGCGTGCCGGGCCCGATTATCACGGTGTCGTTGATTGGCGGGACGACGAGGACGGGGCGCTCGAGCGAGACGCTGGCGAGGCCGAGTTCGTCGGACGGCATGGTGTCGGGTGTGCCGGTGGTGAGTACGGTGTTTGGGGGCTCCAGTTCGCATGGCGGGACTTCAGGTCTTCCTGGCGGATCGTCCATGTCTATGGATCCAAGTCCTTCTGCGCTGCCGCCCGGCGTCTTGCCCACCACCGTGTTACCTCCAGGCGTCTTACCCAGCACCGTACTTCCCCCTGGCGTTCTACCATCTACCCTTCTGCCGCCCAGTGCGCTGCCAAGTTCAGCTGCATTGCTGCCAACAACTTCTCATGTCGTGGTCACGCTTACGGATATTTTATCGGGTACGACGACGGTGACGAGAAGCCCTGTTACGAGTGCGGGAACGGTGTCGGTTCCTTCACATATATCCACGCCGTCTACACCTCCACCAATGTTTACTAGCATGGCGCCAACCGGCCTACCTCTTTCGTCACCCAGCATCGCAACATCGGCCGGCAATCAAGTACCCTCAAATGATCTGCAGACTCCTGTCCCGCCTACAGTTTCTGGTGTGGTAACGAGGACGACAATAGGAGGGACAACAGTATGGACGAGCAGCACCATGCCGTTAGAACCTCCTTCTATCCCAACCACTTCACCCAATCCCGGTCCTCCAACATTTACCCTCCACACAACCCTCGCCAGCGCCATTCCTAGCAGCCTGACAACCACAATAACCAGCATGACGGTGACGGTGATTAGTCCATCTGTAACGCCGCCCGTGACAACGAGCGTGGTTACGACGGTGACGAGCACGGTGTCTGGCGGGCGGGTCACAACGATCATTTTGACAACGACAACGGTCCTCAATGCTCCTGCGGGCCCCATTTCGTCGAGTGCATTGAGCGCTCCTAGTTTCAGCAGTTTTTCGCAGAGCGGGGGGTTCCAGGTTTCGCTGCCGGAGCCGGAGGGCAGTGCGACTATTTCGGGTTCACACGGCTTGACGATAATCACGGTTACAACGGTGGTGTCTAGTGCGTCTTTGGATTCGAGCACAGTAGCGAGTTCGGGTTGGTTGGGGTCGAGTTTTGTTTGGCCGGTGTCGAGTACGTCTTGGAGGTCGAGCTCGTCGTTTTTGGAGTCGGTGTCGGCGTCGGCGTCGCAATCGACGGTGGTTTCTGGTTCGAGTACAGCGGGACAGGCGTCGTCTGGGGGTCTACCATCCTCGCCATCGCCAACGTCGAGTAACACGTTGCAAAGTTCGACGTCCTGGGGTTTTTCATTGGCAAGTTCGCTTACTATTTCATCGTCGCTCGACTCGGTTTCAAGCGTTTTTTCTTCCGCTTCCCGAATTTCGACGACAGCTGTGGTGCCTGCGTCAAGTACGTTCAATTCAACAATTACACACACTATCATTCTCACATCTACATTTTCGATTCGAACTGCGCCTGCCCCACCCAACAATCCATCTCGCACGCTGAATAGTTCGTCATCGAGTAGTTGGCTGAGCAGTTTGTCTTCTTCAGGCATGATTACTCCCTCTAGTGTCCTTGCCCCATCGAGTCTGTCGTCGGAGTCAGGGGTCGTGAGTATCCAGACTGATACAACTGCATGGGTAACGCGGCTTTCGTCCACGTTCGGGGTGACGCTGAGTAGGAATTCTACAAGCTCAATGCCTTGGAGCGCCAATGGGACGGTGAGTATACAGACTGAAACGACAGCGGGGGAAACGCCAATTGCGTCTGATGCACCGGAACTAGAAGGTCGTAGCCTGACGACGAAGATTATCAAGTACGGAGATGCGGCGATCAAGTTTATCTTTCCCAGGCCAGATATTAGGACGACAGTATCGTATTGGACGGGGGCATACCCTACGGTTGTTGGGCCTTTGCCTTCGGAACTTCAGACTATTCTACCTACTACAAGGTCGGTGCGGCAGACGCCGCTCTCGGGAGTTCCGTCATTCGAGGGAATTTCTTCACGATCACGGTCGAGAAGTTTCAAGACGGTTGTGCAAACGGTTTATGACGACGAAGAGTTGGATAGACGAAATAAAAAAAGAGCACCGGCTGCGCAAGGCATGCCGACACTTGCACCTACCTCGACAGCTGCCCAGGTTCTTCCAACAGCTGAGATGTCTATCATGGAACCACCCAGTCCAGCCTCATGCGGCGAGTCTGGAAACTTTACGCTCAACTTCGACGACACCACAGCCGGGCCGGGAGAAGAAGACTCGGTCAGCGTGGACGGATTGAAGAACCCCTACCACCACCTGTTCTACGCAAACGGCTACACGGACGTGCCCGACAAGTGGGAGCCATACCCAGCCATCTCACAGCCCAACGTGGCCATGTACCTACCGCTAACAGGCCGCTTTGGGCCCAGCCAGCCCTTTGCAGGCCTCTTGCTGCCCGGCGAACTTGGGGCTGGGCCTCGGGCGTCGTCCAACGCATACTGGTTCAATGCATACTCGGGCTACTTTGGATGCGCGCTCAACGGCATCACACCATGCACGCTGCGCATCTCAGGATACCGGTTCGATGCAACAATCAAGGAGGAAGTGCTGGTTGCTGAGCAGAATGCGACGCTGCCGGCGTGCTGGGGGTACATCAAGTGCCGGCTGAGTCACGTGGTGTTCAATGAGGGGTTCCGGGCGCTGTCGGGGATCCAGGTGAATGCGTACACGGGGGGGCTGGGGATTCCCCAGGCGCACATGATGGACGACTTGGCGATGGGGTGGTATAACAACAGCTGCTCGGCGGGGATTATGCGGATTGGTCATCGGTAGGGGCGTGAGGGAAGTGAAGGTGACGTGCTCGTGCGGCGAAGTGGTTGCGGTGGGGGGGAGAGGGCAGATGGCAGATGATGAGTGGGATGTGTCACGCGGGCCAAGAGGGCCATCACGCGGAGGCCCGGGGCTAAGTCCGGAGGGGCTTAGCGGGCGCTGGGCTGCCGACGAGAGGCAGCCAGGCTGATAAAGTAACAGTAACTAACAGTAACAACTCTGCTCTCAGACGTCCGGCCGCGGCTCCCCCTCTGACCGTACCTGTGACTACTGGCCTGTGTCTCGTCGGACACGCCATGACGACGTTTGCACCCGCAAATGCCCATAGCCAGCACAACCACCACCACGACCACCACCACAACCACCACAGCCGCCGCAGCCACGAGCCCCTCCAAAATATCACCGCCCGGGCAGACTCGACGCCCCACCCCCGAGCGCTGCCCCCGCCCCGCCTCGCCGCCTCTCTCACGCCCAAGCGGCCGCCAATTGCCCGTCGCAGCTCGCGCGACCTTGGGCAGCACGCTTCTGCCGACGCAATGGCCGGCGCGAATGGCAACGGGCCCATGGCGGTGCCGGGCGGGCGCAACGGACACGCCCAGAGCATGCGCGACCTGGGCTTTGGCGGGCCGCGCAGTCCGCCCAGCAACAAGAGTAAGCTCCTCATGTAATCCGCGCGCAGCAGGCGTCCTAACGGTTGTGTCCAGACACCTCTCACGTGCCCTGCAAGTTCTACCGCCAGGGCGCCTGCCAGGCCGGCAAGGCGTGTCCCTTCCTGCACTCGGACGAGCCGATTACGGAACGGGCGCCGTGCAAGTACTTCACCAAGGGCAACTGCAAGTTCGGCCCCAAGTGCGCTCTTGCCCACATCCTGCCCAACGGCCAGGTCGTCAACCACCGCCACCAGCCCTTTGGCCGCATGCATGTGCCGCACCCCCCCGAGCTTGCCCCCAACAGCTCGCTGCTCACCATGCAGGCCCACATGGCCCCCATGCAGCCTGCCTATCCCTATGCCATGCTCGACGAGTACCCGCCCGGCAAGAACCACTACGACATGATCCCCTCCATTGACACCACCTTTTCCTCCCATCCCGGCTCCAACTACGGCTCGCCGCCCAACGAGAGTGGCCGCGCGCCCCTCTCGCCTGTGCAGAAGGGCCTGGGCGTCATGGACGTCCCGCTGCCTGCCTCGTTTGACAGCCAGGGCATCTCGCACATGGCTCGCTACGGACCCATAGCCTCGTCCGTCCCTGCCACCTTCCTCGCCAACTCCCCCCCATCATCGTACCATGCTGATTCGTCCACCCTCCGGAATCTGCACGACTCGGCGTATGGCCAGGTCCAGAGCAGAGCGGCGCTGGCGTCGTCGCCTCCAGAGTCGGTCGAGCAGCCGGCGGGACGGAGGGTGCTGCATTCCGAGCTGGCCTCAAATCGCTCACGCGGCGTCATGTCGTCGAGCATGGGCGCACGGCCCGTCTTCAAAGACGACGAGTGGGACGACTCGGACATGATTGGCAAATTCGAGGAGGATCTGCTGCCAAACTCGCTCAGCGACCTACTTACGCCTCAGGAGAAGATGCGCCGCTTCTCGCGTGACCAGGCTGATCTTGAGCCAAATTCACTCCCCCACCGCGCCTCCGTCTCGCGTCTTGGCGCCTCACCAACAGCATCAGACCTCAGGATGGGATCGCCTTCTGCAGCTACATCCTCGCCTTCGAGATTCCAGTCTCTATGGGGCAAGTCACAGCCAAACTACAACGGCGGTTTCGAATCAGGATCCCCAGGCACCTCCATCTTTGGCCATGTGGGCTCCCCTCTCCGCAACTCTAGCCTCCACCCCACTGGCAACTCCACCCTCCACCCCAACGCGAGCCCCTCTCTCCGCGCCATAAATCGCCCTTCCAACGACACTAGTACATTCCTTTCCTCGCCTCCCCGTCACACCTCCATGTCCATGCTCTCCCAACAAATGCAACGCACCCGCCTCTCCACACGCGAAGACCCCTCCAACCCCCTCCACCGCATGACCTCGGCTCCCTCCGCCCCAACTCGCCTCTCCCTCGACCGCGCCGTCAGCAGCAGCAGCATCAACCGCGAGCGCATCGAGGAGGAACAGGGTCTTTTTAGCATGGAGGAAGAAGAGGATGCCAAGCGCGACGGCGCAAGCACAACTTCCAGCTCCAGCAACAAGCGCCTCAGCGGTCTTTCGTGGGGCAGCGGCGGCGGCAAAGCGAGCCCGAATCTCGCGCCCGTAGGCGGTCATCGCGTAGGCTCGTCGGGGCTCGGAACGGGGACTAGCACCAAGTGGGGTGCAGGATAGAATTCCAACCTGCTTGACGGAATCGCCTAATTCGGACTCTGATGAATGAAAAACACGCCATGATTAAAACGCCCCATGAAAGGCTTCGAGCCTAATGAATGAAAAGTTTCTTTGCTACCCCCCACCTTTTTGTTTTCATGAATACGACGACATGGTATTGGCGTTCGATTAAAATATATATTTGGAGTTTTGGATGGCATTTTTGGGCGTTGGTGGGGTTGTTTTGTCGGGGGATTAGAGTGGGGGGATGGGGGGGTGGTGAGCGGGATGGGATGGGGGGGGGAAGGCGAGTGATGTGTACAAGTAGATGCCAAGTTGGGCTTTATTTTATGTGGGTTTGGTGCGTGGTGAGGATTGGGTGGTGTGTGGTGGTGAGGATGGATTAGGGTAACTGGCTACGTAGTACAGGCTCGAGAGTCTAGCTAGAATATAAGATGAGGACTGGAGAGCCGGTGCGGAATAAAGACGTGCAACGATTGATCCAGTGACAATGCCACACTCTAGATTCCCGGAAGATCCTACTGCTTACCTAAGGGGGTATATTTTGAGGAGTAGCTATAAGCTGACTCTATCCTACAAAAGCTCTATATAAAAATAAGCTTCGTAAGCTCATATCTACTAAGCCCAGCCACACAAGCACTTCCCCCGCAGACACCCAAGAACTAATCATTCGCACCCCCCCCCCCGGCCATTTAACCCCCAAGCTCGCATCTCCCGTTACAGCATCCGTATAGCTTTCAATAAACAAGCAAACAGCTACGTCCAAAAATAATACTCATCCACATAAACCGCCGAGCTAGGCAGAGAGCAAAAGCACCTTGTAAGTGCAAAGGGTGCACTAGCTAGTGACCTACGCTCCTGCGCGGTATGTAGAGTTTGCTAAGGTGCTGCTCAGTGGCTAGAGGAAGGTATGTAGGTAAGTAGAAGGATTAGGGTTTAGAAAGGCTGGGGTGATATGTTATGGGCACACTGGAACGTGACGAATTACGTTTCCTCTTTTTTTTTATTTCCAAAAGGAAAAAAAAAGTTGCGGAAAGGAAATTCAATATGAATTAGGCCCCCTTTCTGCGCTAGCTTTACGCATCATGAAAACATTCCAAGGATGCGCGCGCCTTCTAGCATTGTAAATTGATGAAGAGAACCTTACGGCACGTTTCAGTGTCTAAAACATACGTTTTTTTTTTTTTTTTTTTTCGCTTTCTTCGCGTTCATGGCTCCATTCAAAGCAAAAAGACGTCGTCGATTTCCCGCCTTATAAAGCGCTTCCCAAAGCCCTTTCCCCGACTGTGCGTAGTCCTTCTGGTTTGGCGCAGCTCTCAGTCAATCACGCCTCCTTTCCCGTCCAGTTGTCTTGATCTTTGGATTGGCACTTCTCCGCCGCCGCCATCTCCAGCTGATTGTCAGCTAGGAAAATAGTCAAGCTGCATGGAGCAGCACCATTTTTTTCAGTTTGGAGACGACATTGTAGCAAGATCCCAGAAACCCTGATCTAGTTTGTCAATTCCTGCGGCACTTAATTTACAAGGGAGTTGAGGTCCTGATCCACAGCTTAAAAGACCCACCTCACCACTACCCCCTTCTCAAAACCATCAACTAGCTTCTCTATTATTCATGCCTTTCCTAATGGAAAAAGCATACGCCAGAATTTCCTTAGATTCCTCCGAATCTTATTGACCCCTGCTAGATAGCCTAGGTGTCCACCGCAACAAACTATTTCCGCGTTTCCGCTGACTACAGGTTGTTTTCAACGTGATCCCATCGATATTACATATTGATCACGTTGCCTCTGTTGACATTTCGGAATCTTTGGCGTATGCCACAACCTTATTATAATCTACGACTCGAAGCCATATTGCAAAAGGTAATGATTCTGACAGACACATAGCTCCTGCCAACAGTGCCAACTGGCGTGAGCTTCATCCACTCTTATTTGACGAGTTTGGTGAAAGATATTATGGCAAGCTAGATCCTCATTGGCACCATCTTCTAGGACGTAGTTTATACGTGGAAGTTTCGAATACGAAAGGCTGCTAGTGTAGTTAGCATCAAATATGAGAGCGAGCAAAGAGAAACCGAAGAAAGCACATGCAGACTTCAGCGACGACCTAGTAGAACTCTCCGACAGCGGGTATCCTGACGTTCCGGCTATGTACTATGAGCTCCATTGCCTGGTAATTGCTTTGCACCGAAACCATACGTTATACTACAATCGCAGATCAGTTAGCATGTTGTGTAGGATGGGCTCAGAAAGAACATGCACAATGATTATTATTTTCCAAATATGGGTGAAGAGCAAGAGGCGTTCAACACTTATTATCAAGGTAGATGCCCGAGAACTTAACTCCGCGTCAAGCTAACCATGTCCACAGTGCATTGCATCGAGTCGCTCCGACGCACGCTTATGTGTAAGGCTGATGCTTCCTTGTATGCGGGTTATTGGATTGCCGTAGGCGGATCGTGGCCAAGCAAGGAGTTGAGGTCCAACTAGTAGCAAGTGTGCTCTGATTGGGAGAAACTGGATAGATTGGCTCGGAAACGCATGTTAGTGAAAGGAAGGTATTTAGTCAAGCTTGGGCCTTCGACATGGTGAACTACGGTTAGCTGCCTACAGTCCTGGATAACGAAATGCCCAGAGTCAATTAAATAAATTGCTTTTGCCCGCCGCATGGACATTCCCGAATGATGCTTCGCTATTCAAGCAGTAGTGTCACCCAAACGCATACTTAACTTGCGCCGTCGCCATTTCTCATATTGCCTACTGCAAGTGGAAGAATTTTCAATGGTCCGTTCATGCCTGAGTTTCGGTCTCCGATTTTCACATATGGAATGATTACCGGTGCGGTGGTAGAGGTTTTAATCGATAATTGGGTGCGTCACACACACATGTACCACGGCTTGAGAAGCACGGCAAAATGCTACAATGCGCATTAATTGCTTGGATCACAAATGGCCACGGACTAATAATCGACACTTTTGTAATTCGAGGTGAGTAGACGATCGCCTGTTTTCGGGCGAGATGGACTGGCGTCAAATGTCTATAGATCTGCACTATGACAGATGACAGCAGAATTAATTGTGGAGAGCAAACTGGTTGTCGAAATCAGACTGTTTTGCCGGGATTATCAACAGTTAGGCGTTTTCAAGTCCATCATTCCAATGCCAAGACCAGTATATGAGAAATGCCATGGATCCGTGCCCCATCCCGTTGCGGCGGAGTAAAAGGAGGCAGCTATCATTCGGCTCTTCAGTCTTCTGTTGAATCACATCTTTAGCTTGAAGAATCCGGTTCGGCGGGATGAAGGTGTGTCGAGCCTTTATATGCACGATAAATACATCACGTAGTTGACGAGTAGAAGTGTTCAACAAGCAACCGTAAATGATGATTCCCGTTCGATGCAACGTGGTACATAGGTTGTACAAGCGCTACATGGGGTTCACATGTCCACACGTTCCTTGATTTAGCTTTGCGCAGCACATCGATCCCTGGTTGTTCTTAGAAGGGCTGTTATGGCTGTATAGACGTGGCGCATGCTAATGGATTAACCATTACTAGTGTCGAGACCAGGGATATTCCCCCGGGCCTAAAGCAACACAGTCCGAACTAATACTTCTGGGAAAAATCTGCCTGTGCCACTCAGCCCCTTGAAACCACCACCGCCGCCGTTGCCAAGTTTCCCTGCTCGTCAATCGTGGCTCTGATCAGTACACAATGCCGCGTTCTTCTTGAGTTTTCTACTACGACTCGTCGCATTTCCTGAACACCAACCAGAAGATTATAGCACTGAGACCCATTATGCCTGCCAAGCAACCATACAGATTGACCAACCATGGGTTCCTAGACACTGGCCCCAGTGCTGTACAAATCGCAGAGCCCAACGCTACGGTGAGCCGAGATAGTGCTTGGATAATCGCCTTCATGTTCTGAGGAGATTGAGCACACGCGTATTCTGTCATTGAGACATATGCTAGAATCTCTCCGGCATCGAGGAGAACATGAACTGGCGCTTGAAGCCAAACATTGACTTGGTTGGGTCGCCGATGCCCATCTTGATATGCTGCCGGACAGTCTAGAGGCTGAGAGTAGCATGGTCCACGGAAATAGATCAGTTTCTGCAAGCCAGCAGCGTATCCCATGGCCAATTTCCTTTTCTTCGTCCGCTATGCTGTCCGTCATCGAGTAGTGTTATAAGGTAGAATAGCTCAAGATAGTAGTTGTAGCTTCTGAGAACCCCCAGCGTGGACAGCGTGCGGGCATGGCGATATATTGAAGACAAAGACAGCCTATGTCGGTCTTTGCCAGCATCCGTACCATGGGATCCGACATGGTATTCTTCATTCACTTGGTTGGTTCGTCCATCATCCATCAGGAGAAACATGCTGCACCGCTGGTCCCTAGTGTACGGAGGGTAGGACGTGCCACTCACAGAATCTGTTATTGGTCACGTTTAGGGCATATCCAGTTGTACGTACGTATGATTTAATAGGCTTGACGGGGCCTTAGTGAGCTAGCCTTCCAAGCGTCTGGTACGGGTCAAATACGGCCCACAGGCTAAAACCACGAACGCAGTTGTGACCAGTGTTTACCGGCTGGACGCTTAGCGCCGGGGCGTTGGCTTACCTTGCGATGCGCATTGTTTGCCCGTAGCCCTGCTTTCCGCGTGCCCGCCTGCTGCTGCTGCGCCTCTAAAAGCCGTCTGCTGGGATTCTGCGTTATTTATTTCGGCATTCAGTTTTATCAAATACACCACCCACGGGTAGAAATTACTTCAGATGGCTATTGCAGTCGAAGGCAAAGCTCCGTTCGCTATCGAGGGCATCACGTCCCCATGCGAGACGTGGTATAAAGCCTTTGGCGACCTGACGGATTCCACTAAGACTCCATTGTTTATCCTTCACGGAGGGCCAGCAGCCGGCCATGAATACCTGCTCGGCCTACGCACCCTATCAGAGCTGGTAATCTTCTACGACCAACTCGGCTGTGGCCATTCCACAGAGCTACCACAGAAAAACGGGGACAAAGATTTCTGGACATCAAAGCTCTTCTGCAATGAGCTTAGCAACTTGATCACACACCTCGGCTTAGAAAATCGCTCCATCGACTTGCTTGGACATTCATGGGGAGGTATGTTGGCGACTGAATGGGCCTCTAATCAATCACGCGCTGGAAACTTACGGCGACTAATCTTATACGGTGTGCCCGCAAGTGTCGATGGACATGTCAAAGGCCTAATAAAGGTACGAGAAGGCCTTCCTCAGGATGTGCAAGAAGACCTGCGGCGCGGACTGGAGAAGAAGGACTATACCAGTCCCGAGTACCAGAATGCCATGCTTGTCTTCAGCCAGAAGCACCTAAATCTTAGCAACCCGTTCCCGAGCGAGGAGATAGCTCCCGCTCTGGCTCGAATGGCTACGTCCGAGGTACACCAAACCATGTGAGTATTTGATCTATCGAGCAAAATGTTGGAATCACTCTCTAACATCATCAGGTTTGGTCCCACGACACTCGCTCCATCGGGCTCGCTGCAGAACTGGTCCATCATACCTCACCTTCATCAGATCAATGCACCAACACTTCTGATAAGGGGATCAGAGGAGTATATACAAGAAAGCGCAATGCAGCCCTTTTTTGATCGTATACCCAAGATCAAATGGATCACATATGAGAACGCGGCACACTTCTCTCATATTGAGCAGCGCGAGAAGTTCTTCAGTCAGGTCAAGTCGTTCCTCCAAAATTAGCGGGTCGTTTGCATGTATTCGCTCAGAGAAGAAAGAGCCGAGCATGGAAAATGCTTGGGAGTTTCTTCCAACTTTCTAGTTGCGAGCATCGTGCGACAGTATGACTGGGGACGCAGGACCCGGCATACCTATCATTGAACAATATCCAGGCTAAAATCTCATTTTCAATGCTCCAAGCTTGCCTGAAGGCTATGAGTCCTTCTAAGCCGTCGTAAGGTCGTGAGCCTAGTGCCCGATAGTGACAGTGCATCAACGGCTGTGTAGCTTCAGCCTCATATCGCAAAACATGCAATGGAGGCCGGTCGCAAGAAGCTTGTTGCGACAAAGCCTGCTGGTTATCTGGACGAAGATTATAACTTCGACTACGTCGAATATCAGAGCCACAAACTCACTATCAATCGCCGGGTGACTACATGACTTCTTTGCGTGAGAAACTGTGAAGATTAGCTATATCACTAGATCTATTGGTCGAGCGCAGTTGTTCTTGTCCCAATGCTGTGTTTCATCAAGCTCAGTTGCCTCGCTTTCTATTATAGAGTCTTCGAAACTCGCGTCTACAGAGTGGCAGAAATCATCATGTGGGCGCTCATCGCAGTTATGCTCATATGGGGCACCTCCTTCACCGTGATAAACCTATTCTTCTGCAGAAATTTGACACTTAGACCGTGAACATTCAAATGAGGTTGAAGTACATACAGTATAGGAGCTTGCTGTGAAATTGAAAAGAGCAACTAGGAAGAATATATTAGCTTATGGAGTTTCGGAGATTTCTTGTAAACATCTCACAACCGTTTAGGAGCGCGATACGGCGAGGATAATATCTTAGCAGGCCGAATTTTTACATACACAGATTAAAAGAGTAAAATATTATATCGGATATTCTTTTGATTGGTTCACTAGCCTTCAATTGATATGGGTCGCTACCCAATGCCTAGCCTTATTTAACGTCTAAATTTCCTTAGTCTTCTTATTTCTACTTATATTAGATTCTTATTTCTACTTATATTAGACCTAGATGTAGTCCTTACGACCAAGACCTACTAGCCTAGTCCGAATAGAGCGCTCCATAAAAAAAGAATAATAGAAACAAACTAACGTCCCTCTATGCGTGGCAGAAAATCCACGCCCATTTAACACCAGCCATACCTCCAGTCAACCAACTCAATTCTCTAAAAACACCTATAGAATTCGCCACATCGCTTACTAGCGGCGACGATGCCTAGCGCGGAACTACTCAGATTAACTATCATTGACATATTGTTCGTAAAGCGTGCTTCCAGAGCTTTACCTGTTACGCCTTCGTCCTGCTTCAGCCTGCCTACTTTGAAAGAAAAAAAACCCCACCGTACGTATTTCTACAGTCCGCGCCAAACTGTATTGGCGAAGAGATATCTTTAGGCAACATTTAGGGCGCATTCAAGTATGAGAAAGTTCTTTCGACGCTGGTCTCTGCGTTCTCCAACGGCCGCCCATTCGGAGCCTGTACGGATGGATATTTTACGACAGGAGGTTGTTTGCACAGCTTGCAAGCATTTCTGGATTAAATTAAATAAGCTTTTTTTGTCCCAGCCTCCCAGCCCCCTGACGTAAAATGCGAAATTGCTCGTGCCGGCCGGCACACGCCTAGATGCTACACGCCATGCACTCTCTTCCAACTCTCCATCAATCACACATCCACATCTTGGCCGTTCTTTTCCTCGAGCCTCAGTCGGACACACCAATCTGGCCCGTGCCCACTTAGACATCTCTGCCTGCGGTTCAGTGTTGGGTTTGGATGCTTGTGAGCCATTGCGTCAACGAGACGTCTGGCGAGCTGGTTCCAGAATGCAACTTTCTCGTTTCGCCAGGTACAGCGAAGAATGGATGTGCTTGGCAATTTTCTCCGTGAGGAATTAACTTGCCCATCTCGTACTCTTTGTAACATCCTTCGCAAAGGTCAATGTCCACGCAAGCTTTGCAAACGAGCCGTTTCATACCCGCATAAAGCCAGCAACTGCAGCCGTCACACATAGTATGACTGCTTCCCGATTTTGATTCTTCCAAACAAAATTCATACTGGAAAGCGAGGACTGCATCATCGTCCCGTCCACTCCAAACTAACATCCGGCCGAGAATGCCGAAGAAGGACGGCCAAACTACGCCCATTCCCTCGTGAAGGTTGGCGACAGCGATAACTATGTGCTTAATATGTTGAGCCCGGTCAGGGTTGATCAGATTCGTCCAGTGGTGTGCTGATGGCTCTTGTCGTAAAGATATGAAACGTTGCTGGTACACCTTGTACAGGCCACTAACGGCATTCCGCATAGATGTACGGTCCAAATTGCAAGCGCTTTTATAGATTTGCAGCACCCGCATGCACATCTTCTCAGCCTCGTCCAGCTTCCCCTGGTTTGCGTAGAGAAAGCCTAAGTTGTTGATTGCCTGGAGGGCTAACGTGTGCTCTGCTCCTAGTGCCTTCTCCATTCCTTCTAGCGCCCGTATGTACATCTCCTCAGCCTCGTCCAGCTTCCCCTGCATTGCGTAGAGGTTGCCTAAGTTGTTGATTGTCTGGAGGGCTAACGTGTGCTCTGCTCCTAGTGCCTTCTCGTATCCTTCTAGCACCCGTATGTACATCTTCTTAGCCTTGCCTAGCTTTCCCTGGTCCGCATAGAGAAGGCCTAAGTTGTTGATTGTCCGGAGCGTGGACGTGTGCTCTGCTCCTAGTGCCTTCTCCATTCCTTCTAGCGCCCGTATGTACATCTTCTCAGCCTCGTCCAGCTTTCCCCGGTCCGCGTAAAGCACCGCCAGGCCATGGACTGCCCACAGTAGTGTCCCCTCTTCCTCCTCCTTTTGCCCGCCATGTCCATGCCCTTCTACCTGGTTTCTCATAGTCTCTTCAACGCTCGTCTCGCACCGCTCTAAATGAGAAACGAGCTGCATTTGCGTCTTCCAGTAATTCTTCTCAGTCCTCATCGGCACAGCTAGCCCAACAAGTACGATAGCCAGCCACGACAACGCAATGCGCTGACTGTCGTCTTGAATATGCAACGCCCACTGGTGCACTACTGGGTGCGTCGCGTGGCCTGTCCGATCATCTGTTCCCTCTACTAAAGAGTAGCTCCGGAGCATCCCAATAGCTTTGATGAACTCCACCTCGCTGCGGCCTATATCTCCAAGCCATGTCGATGTTCGCTCCGCAGCCAAGGCTGACTCCTGTGATGCAATGGCAAGTAGCCCATACCACATGCTCTTGTTGTCCAGATGTGCCCACAGAAGGAGCAGGTTCGCGGCCGCCTGGTTTCTTGTCCTGACAGCCGTGTACGATATCATCCAAGTCGTCGCCACGCTACCGTTCGCGTAGCTCCGCAGCGGCATATGCCTCCCGTCGTGCGGTTCCATTAGCTCCCGCCACTGTTCTTGGTAGAGCCGAGTGTAGGTGCCCAAGCTCGTGCCCGTCTCGCTCATACACGCAGCAGCCTGCGCGAGAGCTAGCGGCAGCCCGTCGAGCAATCCCAGCAGCTCGTCGCCCTCCTGACCTGTAATCGTATTAATGATACTATATCACCCCCAGCCACTGCAGCCAAACTCATATACTTACCCACTCCTGTCCCATACCATGTCTCGAAAATGGCTCGCGCCTGCTCTTCATTGACCTTCTTCACTTCCCACCGCTCTCCAAGCTGCCCCAGATGGGGAAGACGGGTTGTGATCAGCACCGACCCATGGTCAGCCTTCGGGACGTATTCATCCACGTCATACGCTTCAGTGTCCTCTTCGCACCGTCGATCGTCTCGGTCCACGTTGTCCACGACCACTAGCCAGTCACTATTATCGGCTATACTCAGCCAGTCCAGCACGTCCTTCACCACTGCGTCGACGTCGCCGCCCTGACCAGCGGCATACAGCCTGCTGGCCTCTGGGATCTGTCCTGCTGGTATGCGGCTCGCAAATACCGCAAGGCTCTGTTTGAGGCTACTCTCGCTGCTCCCATCTAGCCACAACACTGACGAGAAGCTGTGCTGATGTCGCCGAGCAAAGTCGGCTGCCAGCTGCGTCTTGCCTATGCCGCCCAATCCGTAGGCCACGAGCATCCGCTGTTCTTTCTTCCGCTTCTGCGGTAGAAGCACTCGCTCCAGCGCTTCCGTGTCCCTTGACCGCTCTGCAAACTTCCCAACAGGCACGCCCCTGAGGTTGAAGGGGATGTTGTACTTGCAAGCCTCTCTCGCTGCCTTCGTCTCCACTACCTCGGCTGACGGAACGAGTGATAAGATAGCTTTTGCACACGCCGCTGCCGTGGCCGCTGCATACGGCTGCCACGCCTTGCTCTTGTGCGAGTCAGCGTAGTCGCAAATGCCTCGCACAACCAGGCATGGAAAGTCATTCATCAGGCCGGCCGCCTCCATCTCGAAGCACAGTACCCCGCCCAGCTCTTCACTCAGTTGGTCTCGCGTCACACCATCCTTTATCACCTGGCTACCTGAGGCTATTGTACCATAGTGGATGGTTACTTCCTCGTCAGCTCCTCGCGTAGTCCGATCTACTACCCTGTCTCTGTTGCATTGCTCGCATGTCGTTTTGCTATCGTGATAGTATGTTGCTTCAAACAGATGGTCGGGCCCAGCTTTCTCGCGACTGAAATATGCGTGTTGATCGAAGGCCGACAGATGGGCCGCAAGAGAACCTCGACCCTGGTAGTGGTGCGCCCTTAGCTGAGCAATGGCGTTGAGCAATACTTTTGGGGGCGCGTTTAGAGACCCTGTACGCGTCATTCGCCCGCCTTTTCCTGTTTTGCCAAAGTCGTACTGCACCACTCCGCTGTGTTGTTTGATCGGTTGGCTGACGACGACATCTCCCAGCCGCACATCTGCCTCTGTGCTCGGGGCTCCGCCGCCAACACCCACCATTAGCCCAAAGCGGATCGACGTGAACTTGGACATGGTTTGCCCTGCACTGAAGGCAGCAGCGCCGATGCCCATCTGGCCAGCGGGCAGGCATGCCAAAACGACATTGTGACCTGCAATGCAGCCTAGCGTGTACTGGTTTGCGTCGATGCCGTCGTGAGGCAGATGTGTCTCATCGAGCATCACTTGCGCCGCTGCAAGCTCGACCGGCAAGGCGCATGTCCATCCCACCGTGTAAGCCGCAGCATTGAGCCTGCGCTGCATCATGGGAAATGTGTCTATGTGCTGGCACTGAGTGTGCTAGTTGCAGTGGCAGCAGAGGCAGCGTTCGTTGCGCATGAGGATGTGGGAGGATAAGCTCATGAAGGGATAGGTGAAGCAGCGGCCTGCCGTGAGCATAGTGTAGATGAGGTTTGTCCACCATGCTCACAGCCTTGCCAGCGTTTCCCTCTAGCATTCGAGGCGGAAACGCTGCAGGCGTGGCTGGTGGGCTGTTGACGGCACACAAGGGCTACGCACAGCCACAGACTCGGCGATCCGATGACAGGTTAAGTTATATCGTAAGCCTTGCCTGTGCCGTGCAGGGACGGACGTCAACAATACTGGGATTACTTGTTGGCCTCGTTCAAGTGATCGGACCAGCATTAACCTTTGTATATATGAATTTAGCAGTAAAAACAGCCTGGACTAGTTCTCCAGAGTCTTTGGAACTAAGCTACCAGAGAGCTTGCCTAATACTACATGTGAGTTGGGGGCTAGGTCATCGTCAGGACGTCCATGCGGCGGTATTTTTAGTGAAGTTTAGAGCGTTTTAAGAGTAATTTGAGGTAGTATACGGAGTATATGTAGTGTACTGCGAGTTGATAGGTGCAGTGGTCAGATAGGTGAAGACTTGGCGTTGGCCCTAACGTTAAATATGAATAATAATTGGCTAATTAAGCGAGGCTACATCGCAACAGATGATGAGATAACCTTACTGTGACGCGCAAAAAGCGACCAGCCAACTAATCCCTAGTTGACGCGGCAAGACGATATATATGCTACGCGGCACCTTGCGACGCTTACCCTCTAGACCTACAGGGTATCAACATAGTGGAACGTATCCCTACCAAAGTTTAGCCAATCACGTCTTATCAACACCCAGCATCTAAATACCTACACACCCATCTACCCTTCCCCTTCCCCTTCACACCCCACCCCCAAATTTTCCAACGCATATCCCACCACCCCTCCATATCCCATATCCCACCGCCCAACCGCCCCGCGCATAAACCCCAATCCCCAACCTGACACACGCCCCCATCTCCCCCCGGCCCCTTTCCACCCAATCACACGCGGCTCAAGCGTTTCACGCCGCGCAACCACTCACGCGTGTGCGACGGCGAAACATGGGGCGGAGGCGGTGGCGGCGGGAGTGGGTAATGAGTTGGGGCCGTGGGCCGTGTAAATGCGTGATGCATAGGCTGTTGGGTAGGGGGTGAAGGGAGAAGGGGGGGTATTTAAGAAGGGGGGGAGGAGGGGAGAGAAATGGTGAGTTGGTTTTAGGTTGGAGAATACGCTCTTTATACTCTATACAGTGTTCTTATTTTAGTCGCTCTTTAACATGCCTTCTTTTGCGTTTTGGAAGGGCGGTGGTGGTGGTGGGGGCCAGAGGGGTGAGGAGAAGGAGGTGCTTGATTTGGATGCTGGAGGGCGGGAGAGTGGCGTGTTTTTGTTTGAGGAGATGGGTTTGGGCGATGGTGTGCAGCGCAGTGAAGGTGTTGTGGCGAGTCTGCGAGGCGACGTAGTGCAAGAGGAAAAGATGATATCTGCTCCATGCAATCCAACCACCAGCGAGACGCCAGCACCACTACTCTCACCCCCAAAGGCCTCTCTACCAGAAACTCCGTCACGCCACCTGCACCGCCCCGCGCCCCTCAACCTCACCACCACCTCTCCACCCTCCGAGCTAGAAACGCGCTTCGAAATGATGCGCTCCTCAAAAACGCACGCCAGGGCCGCGCTACGCTCCCCAACGCAGTTACTCCACGAGCGGCTGAACATGGCACCCAAGAAAGCCGCACCAGACGACAGCATGCGCGTGTTCGTGGCGCCGCGCCTCTCGAACGGATGCCTTTTACCCGGCCCCGCAGCGCAGGCGCAGGCCTTTACCAGCACGAGCATCCGGTCGCGCACGGTGGGCGGGAATCGACCAGCGTGGTGGTGCAAGGCGGACAAGCTAGTCGTGTTTGACGGTGCGGAGGAGCAAGGTGCGGAGGTGCGGGTGCGGACGCGGACGAGCAAGGGGCTGAGTGTTGCGCGGCAGAGAGGGGATGTGGAGACGATTGTTATGCCGATGGACTGTGGGCATTGTCAGGAGATGTTGAATCGGAGGGAGTGGAAGTATGATGTTCGGGTTTGTAGGAGGGGCGTGTGCTGGGATTGTAGGGAGCGGTGTAAGTGGGAGATGGAGCAGGAGAGGAGGAATGATATGTTGGTTTTGGGAGTGGGTAGGGAACGGGCGGATAGTGTATTGCAGGATGATGAGGTTGAGGAGGAGGATTTGTTGAAGAAGATGGGGATTGAGCAGGGGAGGCTAGGGAGCCCAATTGAGTTTGTGGGTGGGATTGAGGAACGGTTGGAGGGATGAGATTAGTGGTTGATGCTGTCATGATGGGGGTGGCGGTAAGTGTGCTTTATTTTTGGTAGTTTACTTGACCTTCACTGTATATATGCGTGAACAGGCTTAGATAGTGCTTGGCCATTATCCAAAGAACAATAGGAAAGTTCAGACTCACCTTTGATGAGCCTAATCGATCTCCATAGCATCGTCCATGTACTCGAAGGGGGCATCGTCGGAACTCCATCCACCGTACTGGTAGGGTTTGCGCTCGGAGTCGTCCCGATTCCTCTCTTTATCGTGAGGGGCATAAGAGTTATTCCTATCTCTTTCTCTATCGTGTGGGGTATAGGAATGGTGATCTCTTCTATCAAAGTCATCAGGTCGACGGTCAAAGTCTCTGGAATCTTTCCTATGGCGTGGAGCGCAAAGTTCGCGCTCAGAGTCCCGGCCGCTAGGATCATAGCTGTCGTCTAGCGCGTGCCTTTGTACCACGCCATGGGCATGCTCAGAGCCCTCAATGAGCGTCTTTAACATTTGCTGTAATTGAGAGCTGTCCAGGGTGATGTTCTTCCGCCTACCCCCGTCTTCGTCATTGCATCCAAATGGAATGACGCACTTATCGGCATCCTTCCATGCATTGCGGAAGTCCTTGGCCAGGCCCAACTCGACGCGGACTTTATGCACGCCGTAAGAAGCATGTAGCGGACACAGCTTGTCGTCCAATGCTTCTAGAAGATTGGCGTGGAATGCATGTGAAGCGATTGGGCGCATCCGCTGAAGGCCTGGGTTCGTAACGTAACGGAGTGCATTGAAGTTAGTTTGTTGGGCCATTCCAGAGACGCGAATGCCCAGGATTTCAAGACACACGGTGATATATCGCTCAAGAAGGCTATAGAACTCGAAGAAGTCTAATTTGAACATGGATTCGGCTCGCTTCTTGATGCGGTTAATCACGTGCTCTGAACTTAGGTAGATATCTCGCTGACTCACACTTGTGGGTTCTAGCATATAGTCACCAGCTTGGTGGTCGTCTGCTGTCAGTACGATATCTAGGGCCTTGTGATACGAGGCTAAAAGTAGCTCTGCTTTCCATCGTAGGCGACACAGCAGTCGGGTGGCCTTCTCTTTCTCCTGTTCGAGCTTCAAAGCACGTGATTGGGCTAGCGTCTCGGCTGGTGCCCTTGGTGCATACCTAGATGCCTTCATGCTAGTATGAGGAACTGTAGGCAAGGCGGTTTGTGGTCAGGCTCGCAGGCCCGTGCGGAAGGAATAAATAGCTGGGGGAGCGGTCAAACAATGCAAGAAGATGAAGAATGTTCACAACGTTATGGATCAACATGAACATTGTGCATTCATCGTGTCAGGGCCTGTGATGCAATGGGGTTCATGTGTGAGGCGCATGAGGCGAGGATGGGCCTGGGATTAGCGCCAAGGCGGCTGAGTCAGCCAATGGGATGGGAAGGTGTTCACCGCTGAGTGGTGCGCAACAGTCTGATTATTGCTAGATTATGGTTGTTCATGCAGTATGAATGTGCAGTGATATTTGTGGATTGGACGAGGCTAAAGAAGATAGGATACAGGTCGATGGTTCGACAAGTATAACTTGTGCATGGCTGTCTTGTCACGTGCCAAATCGCGTTCCGCCGTGAGATGGACGATGAAGTCCGGTGACGGCTGTTCCTGCGAGCCCAACGACCCCCTTGACGGCGGCGTATATCAGAATTTCGGAATAATAAAAGGAAATGTCAGAGTGGCGATTGGTACGGCCTTTCAGCCGGCCAGCGACACCACGGAGCGACAAGACCCATGTCCGAGGCTAGCAGCGCAGGCAGAACCGGGCTACGTATCCATGTACGACGGCAGATTACGGACGAGCAGATTATGAGCAGACAATTAATTACTCGTGTGGTGTGGTGTTGTGTGGCAACCCACGCTCGATCAGGGCGGTGGCTCAATCTGGAGATAGCGTGGGACGATGCAGGTGCGTTGGACGTGCGGCAGCCCATGTCGCAAAGTGCATACGGTAGCCCTATGGGAAAGTGATGCAAAATCCAAAATAGACCCGACGGCTGCCTGATCAAGAGAGCACGGCGTACTTGGGGGCCGCAAAGGAAAGAAGGGCAGTGGCAGTTGGCAGCGAGAGCGCAGCTGAGAAGGGTCATCCACGCCCCCCGGCTGACCTGGCGAGGGCGATGGGATTCGCCGTGGCAGCGCAGGCGCAGACGGGAGGTGAAGGATGGTGGTGATGCGCTGGCAGTCCGCTGCTGAGGCGGTTCCTGGCGAGACTTGGTCGTGGCAGGTCCAGGCTAGTCAGCAGCGCAGCGGGCCGCGATCCAGAACGCAGCAGCCGGCAGTACGGCACTCAGCATCAGTCCTGATTTCATCGCTCGCCTCCCCATCCATCCACGTCCACCGCTTCCACCTCACACGCACCACCACCACGCACAGCACACCACCCGCCCACGCACTCACGCACTGCCCTCCCACGCTGCCAATGCCCAGAACGGCCGCACGCCACGCCTGCCCCGCGTCGCCAGCACTCGCCCAACGACTGCGCGCCGCGTGCTAGGCGCATCTTCGGCAGCGGCAGGGCCTGCCAGGCACTCGCCCGCCAGCACAGCGCTGCACCCACTCCATTATGCACCCACGCCCCGGCCGTTGACGACACACAGCACCACCTCACCATGACGGCCTCTGACGACGCGGGCTTCCAGTCCATCACGGGCGCCCTCGAGTCGGCCGAGCCCGGCGCCGCCCCAGCACCGCTTCCGGCTGCCTCCACGCCCATGCCCACGCCCTCGCCCGCGACAGCAAAGGCGAAGAGTGCGTCTGCACCAACCGCTGCAGGGTCCGATGCTGCGTCTGTCGCGCCTATCAGACACCCCACCGTTGCTGGCACGCGTTCGCTCAACGTGTCAGCCTCGGCCTCGCCCAACTCGCCCTTGTCCTCGCGAGACGCCTCGCCTGCCCGGCCTCATCAGCGCGCCGCTGCGTCCCAGGCGACTGCCAACCCTCGCTCTGGCCTCCGCTCGCGCAAGAGCAGCACCGACGTCAGTCCCAGCCGCGGTCCCAGTCTACCCACCACGGCCAACTCGCCGTCCGTCGCCGCCATCCAGCGCGCCCTGTCGGCCGCAAGCGTTCCTCAACTCTCCTCTGCATCCTCAGTAGACACCGTCAAAGCGCCCCGGCCCATCAAGGCGACTTCAGGCCCCAACTCAGGAGACACTACGCCGCACCACTGGCCCATCTCGCCTCGCCTCCGATCACCGCCGCCGCCCGGCCCCGACAGCCGCTCAGGCTCGCGCTCGCGCACCAACTCCCTGCGCACCCAGATCAAGAAGCCCGAGACGCAATCCACGCCGGCAATTGTCGTCCAGAGCTCATCGCCGGCCTCGGGCTCGCGCATTCCAGTGAGGGAGGAGCCGGTGGCCAGCGACCCAGACGAGCCCGCGATGAGCATCAAGGGCCCGGCACGCGGCACCAGCGGTGCTGCCCCCAAGCTGGAAACCGTCCAGGAGTCGAGTCTCCCTGCCACGCCCGGCTTTGGAGGACTTGAGGTTGACAGGTACGGCATTCCCTGCAATCGCCCCACCCTCCGTCATAACTACGCAGATGCACCTACCCGCTTTGGGAAAAGTTGCACCAACCACACTCTTGCTAGCAAACAGCTAACGGCTATCCCAGCTTCATCCCTCCAGGCACCACCCACAAAACCTCTGACGAAGAGCGCAATGACGTCAGCTCATCGAAGATTACCGAAGATCTCAGCTCCAAGATCCACACTAGCAGGCACACCGGAAGCGGCAGCGACAGCGGCTCCAAGGCAGCAAAGAAGGGCAAGATGCAAGAGCAGCGTTCAGCCTCGACGCAGCGCCCGCGAAATGTAACTGCAAAGCCGTCCCTGTCGTCACTTTCCACGCGCTCCTCCTCCCAGCAGCCGTCGCGCAACATGACGGTCGAGACGGAGACCGTCCCATCGGTTGCGCAGTCGACCATGGGCAACCAAGACCGATCTGTTTCAGGTCGCGTCGATGGTAGCTTGCGGCTGAAGCCTAGTAACGAAACAATTCGGCCGAAGAAGGAAAGAAAAACCACAAAACGCAAAACACCGTCAATCCATGCCGGCACTAGTAGGTCACCACATTTCTCTCTCTACTCCTTCTCTCCGAGCAAGCCAAGCACTGGCTCTCGCTCCAACACTGCATCTACGCTCGGCAGCCCCGTCTCATATCGCTCGTATGACGATCGGCGGTCAATGGTCCTGTCGCCTTCGAGTGTAGAGATGCGCATGTCCGAACAACGTCCCCCTTTGCGGTATTTTTACTCAAACACTAACACCACCTTTCGCAAAGCTTCAAGCAAGGCAGATGTCTTCGAACAAAAGGTTGCAAGTGCTGTCGACGAGGCAAACTCGTCCGACTCCGAAGCAACCTACATCTACGAATCCAATCCCCCAGAACCGCACCGCAGCCGCCACCACCAACACTCACGAACACCCAGCATGACCTCGATTGCCAGTCTCGCCGAACACCCACGACTGGACCCGCGATTAGCTCTCCGCGACGCGCACAGGAATCCGGCCAAGAAGATCAGTATGAAGTTCCAAACCCCGAGTTACAATATCGCCACAGATCCTACATCCGTGGACCGTGGTGATGGGACTATCCGTAATTTATCAGGCCGAGCCACGGGCAACAGTCATCACCACCACATTGGCAGACATGGCCAAGGTCGAGGCGCACTAAACCAAATAGTGCTCGATAGCGACTCATCCATGCCACAACCATCGCGCACACGCGGACCCTCATCGAGACAAGCATCTCAGCCAAACAGCCCTCGATTTCAAACATTCGCAATCGGTAACGGTCACACCAACGGTGGTAGGAAGCCTGGCGAATACTTGGCCTATGACATGGACACTGAAAATGCAGCTGACGACGAGAGGACGCCGCTCATTTCATCCGGACGAAGTCAGCGTACACGAACGCCTCGGCGCAGGAATAGTGTCACCATTCGCGTAGAGCGACGGCTCCGTCATAGCAACAGTTGGTGTCGCCGCTTTGCTGGGTGTCTTGTTCTTTCTATCCTGCTTCTAGTCGTTATTTTTAGTTCCGTCGGTCTTGTGTTCGCAACGACTAAGCCCCTAACTAGCGTCAAAGTTCAAGGCGTCCAGAACGTCATCGCCAGTCAAGATGAGATTATGCTTGATCTCATTGTCGACGCCGTCAACCCCAACATTATTGGTGTTCAAGTTGCGGATATGGATGTCATCGTCTTTGCAAAGAGCAAACACGTAGGATCCGATAAATGGTGGCGACATCACGGGAATGGCCACCAGGACGACCAAGAAGAATGGAAGCCAGTGGAAGATGACTACGCGACCGACGGAATCGACGAAGGTACCGATCCGATTGAAGGCGAGCCTCGCACCATGTCCCTTGGCCGCATCTTCCATTTCGATTCACCTCTCAATTATGACGGCTCGTTCTTCGCGCGGAAACGAGCCTCGTCGATTGGTAAGATCCGCCTATCCAACCCAGGAAACAAGACAGAGACCGGAGGCACAGACCGTTGGGAAGAAGTCCTCCAGTACCCCTTCGAGCTCATCATCAGCGGAAATTTCAAATACCAACTCCCACTGAGCACGCGCGAGCACAAAGTCCCCATCACCGCATCATACTACTACGACCCGGACACCGAGAGAAGGAAAGTGAAGAACACCCAACTTCAACAGTTGAACAAACAACAAGAAGAGAACGCACACATTCAACCACCACCCCCTGTACCACCAACCCCACCAGGCCGATACGACCGACGACCCCTCTAGCCGTCCGTCGATTTTTCCTCCAGGCGTCCTCAACACGTCTGTTCGCAAAAGAATGCCAAAAGCACGGATACCCTATACACGACTTTACGAACCCCCAAGTAGCAATATAGACTCGCACCTGGACTGAGCTTCACTGCCCCGTACAACTTTTTTTACGATTTTCCTTTCTTTTTATTGAGAAGGTTTGATGCATTTTGAGCGCTTTGATTTGGATGGAGATGGGGAGTGAATGGGGGAGATGTGGGCTTGGTTGACTAGTGTAGGACGGGGGAGGAGTAGAGGGCAGGGAGAGGGGGAAGGGAGAAGGGAGAAGGGAGAAGGGAAGTGTATGTATGTACGTATGTACGTGTATAGATGGAAGTACTACATAACATGACAAGACGTTTTTTTTTTTTTTTCTGGGGGTTGTGGCGTGCTCGGTGGGGGTGAGGTTGATTGATTTTGCTTTTTTGGGGGAGTGGGATGAGATCGGAGGGGTAGATGAGCGTCTAGTATTGTATGTATAGCTCGGGGGTGACGCATTTCGCGTTTGATTGAGTGTGGTTCCACGGTCCACCGCGGATATACGATGTTACGCAGGAGGAGTATGGGTATGTATGTAGCTCAAGAAGTGTATATTCACCCAGGCAGGCACAGAGCATAGATACGTCGATTAGCTACGCATCCCTGTAGCGCAAAACTCGGTTTTTGCGAGTTATTGGGTCACTAAATCTAGGGGGCTACGATGGGTGGGTTTTGTACTTTACGTTATATGTATAGGAATCGACGCGCCTGTGCTGCGTGTGTATGTTTTTGTATAGCAATATAGGTTCATGGTGGGTATAGCTCTCTGCCTTGTGGCATGAATTTGACACCCGTTTCTAAAAACCAATACAAATTGTGAAGGACAATGCGATTCTTGGTGGAGTTTGAGCAAAGATTTTTGTTTCTTGCCTATTCGATATTTCTCGGCTAATGATTTTGAGTCACTGAATTCTTTGTTCGGTTGAGAGGGCTAGTTGGTTCAGCCTTAATAAAGCTCTAAGCGCTACCGGTTTCTTGATTTGTGCACTCCTAATGTCAGCTGTACTGTTTTTGTAAGCTCGTTATGGGCTATCTGTCCTTTTCAACACCATGTATGGTCTTGTTGTTGCATAGAGAGGTACCTGCCTGTTGTACTAGTGATATTCCTCGGTGCATGGGAACCACAGAACTCCTCATCAAGAACGGCCTCATTGGGTGTTTGATCCTCCTCAATATATCTACTTCTTACAATTTTTCATTAGTTTCCCGAATTTTAATCGTCACTCGACGAATCCGTTCTAGTATAATAATTTAATTTGAATACGAGGCGAGGCTGCAGCCCTGTGAAATGACTGGATAACGATGCCTGAATAAGGACAGCCCGGTGAACTTTAATGCCAACGACAGCCGGCCTTGCGCATCAATGATTGTCACTTCCTCTCTACCAAAGACTTTTCGAAGTGTTAAAAACGCTAACAAAATTTCACGTAGCAGCAACATTATCTACCGGATAGACGCTCTACGAGTTCACGACCAGACTAATGTGAGCACAGTAATCGTGGTGCGTGTCGAGCAAGGATTGGAACAATTGGTAACACACAGCCCAGCCTTTTATAACTGCGGTACCCGTCAAACCGCCAAAAAAAAGGGTACTGACTTAAAACCTCGCACCTCTTCATGATCACCGAAACATACCAAGAACAGCATGAACAGCAGTCAAAACCCCGCTATAGTGGGCGTCTGGATAGACTACTCTACAGGAGGTACGATTATTTCCGCCTTGTCCTCAGCTTGCTAATCAATCATTCTCAGAGAAACTTCTATCAGTCTCAAATCCATGGGGCATCGTCATCGTAGCCCTCGCCGCTATTTGGTTATCGTGGTGTACCAAATATGTCAGGGAACTAGCAGCCAACACTGCCCTTCTCCAGTACCTACCGGCAAACGACCAAACTCAACCTTTAGGCACTAGCGAAGCTGCAACAGAATCTACGTCGTTGCTAGGCCGCGGCGCGACGGCTGTGGCTAGTAGTAGTTCACGAGAACTTGCAAAGATATTCAAAGAGAAAAATGGCATTCGCGATCTATGCACCGAAATTATTTCCAACAAAAAACTAGCGGGGAAAGATAGAGCCCGCCTCTCTATTTTCTCCATATTCGTCATGGCTCTCGCTTTTGGTATCATATATGGAGGGTATGCCACCACAAATATTCAAGTCGATGGTCCAGCAAGGCTGGATTCGAATACGTGTGGACTCTGGCTATTTGATGGTGATAAGCGTTCCGAAGCCGCCACTCGTGCCCGCATGCTTGACCTTGAAAAGGAGGAGAGGGCTGCTCAGTTCGCAGAAGATTGTTATGGAAAATCTCGTGCCATCTCCTCAAGATGCAAAATCCTCCATCAGCCAACCCTCGACTTATCGGAAAGAATTTATACAGACGACTGTCTGTTCTCCCAGAGCATTTGTCACATGAATCAAACAGTTACCTTCAAGTCTTCAAACATAAGCGCGAAAGACCTCGGTATCAACAGCCCATCTACACCCCAATTTAGTAAGACTACTTCCTGTACGCCGCTGAATATGGAGTACCCTTATATCCAGAATAAAACCGAGAATGGCACCACCACCTTCACCTACCATTACGGTTCAAAACATATTGGCGGAGAAGGGGTTAACTACACATACATGACCGTTGGTAATCCGTGGGACCGTCTGGCTCCGATATACGATGTCTTTGCCTACAGTTCAAATGCTGAAGAATCCGATCAGCCCGTATGGAAGCCGCACCCAGATCTCACACCTCCTAAATACAGCACATTAACTATCATTTTCGTATCATCTCTCCGAATAATCTATGAAGAATACAGCGCCGATCCAATTTTCCCAGCGGACGAGAAATATCTTTTACCAGGGGATCATAAAGCGTGGTTTCGAAATTCAGATCCTCGAGCTCGCCCGCTTGCTTGTATCAACACCATTGAGGTATGCACACCTGACGGTGGGTCATGCTGGAATTTGAACGAGCCGACAAGCAATAGTGTGGTCTCGGATGATACACCAGAGTTTGTTTTTCTATACGCCTCGCTCTTCAAGACTGATATCTACTACTCGCTCGCAAAACGTCAAGGGCGTTCATTGCTTGCACAGAAAAAGGTGTCGCAATACTTTTCCGAGGCCTTGGGTGACGAGCACTGGGTAGCGGAAGTCGAAAACTGGGTACGAACATCTCTCGCTCGCACGTCTATCAATGCATGGAGTGTTGCTAGCGGCGAGGACTCTGTGCATGCTGGCAATGGCGGATTTACCGAAGTGACCAAGAATTATGGCAACCTTTGTGGGAAATACATATACAACCCACAAGGCTACCAGAGCCTACAATTTACACCACTGATGTTGGTCGCATTCGTCTTGCCGTTGATATGGTTGTTGAGTTGCGAATGGAAGCCAATTCAGAGACGATTACCACGGCCTTTGAACAGTGCTGAAAGGCTTTTCCAGTCGATTACAACGGAAATTAGAGTTCACTTCACCCGATCACGACAAAGGGATAATGATAATGGAACGAGTCAGTCGACATCAAGTAACACTGCCAATTTACCTGATACTACGGATCCTCCTGAAGGGCTCGCCGCACATCAACAAGACACGGATACTGAGGCGGGATCATCAACAGCTGCTGTTGTTCCTCAGTCTGTTGAAGCCCAAGCACCAAGCGTAAGAGATATAAGCAACGATAGTCCTGCAGCCGAAGACTCTCAGGTTTTAGAAGAGGACAGAATTGAGTGGGAACCTTTGGTTCTACACCAACTGATGTGGCTTGTTCCTGTTGTTCCGTTTCTATTCTGGCGGTTCGGAGATTTCACATTGAAAAAGATCAGAGACTTCAGAGCTTCAACTGGTTCACCAAGAGCTGGGGTTGCAGCAAACCCTCGTGCTTGAACACCATTTGTATGGTCCTTCTTTGCAAATGGGGCTCTACTACATAGGCATACCGATCAAGAAAAAGGTGGCTTCAGGATGCATTGAATCATTGGTCGTTGGTCATGTGCTGATGACCGGTGTACTGGAGGACGTTATACGGGGATCTCTATTGGTCAGCCTTGCCTATACGAAGCGAAGAGTTCAGCTTTCCTGGAGCATCTACATGTCCTAGGTCGATTCGTTGGTCTATAGCTGATTGCCTTGTTTGTATGCGGCGGTATCTCGTGCAAGGCAGACCTTGTTCCTTCTGCGGTCGTCAAATCTGTTCCGCACACGTAGCTTCCGCTGCTCCACTGCAATGCGCAATGGCGACCACTTTACACGCATCAGCTTTTAGCAGTGGTTGGGTTTGGAGCTCACAGTATAGTGAATATTACCGATATGAGCGCGCTCCGGACGGCTCATACACATACATATGGAACCAGCGCAGTCAGCCTCCGGAATCTGCACTCTCTCCCCTTCAAAGAACTCATCATTTCACTCAAAATCCAGGCGCCTACCAGTATGTTGATTCAACATCAAGTAGGCATCATGCGGTACTAAATTTTGGTTTTTCATACTAGCTCGAGAAACAATTCGTACGCAGCTAGTTACCCCATAACCTCCACTTCTGGGGTAGCTACGACCATCGCGTCCGACGATTCATCTTCCATAGGAGGATCCTCACCGGCGTCATCCTGTGCCCCATCTCAAGGAACCCACAGAGATTCAGCGAGAGCAGGACTTGGTAGTAGTAGCAAAGCCGGCGCTGCGCCTTTCGGCGATTACGCATGCGCATCTGCATCATTTGCTTCTAACGCCTGGACTTCTATGTCTCATCTATTGTGTTGCACCGTGTGTAAAGATCCACAATGTATCAGCAAGCAAATTGCTATGCGGGGTTTCCGAGATGATCTCCGACATCATGAAGATCAGGACAAAAACGGTAACATGAAGGACGGGGACAAAGTCGGCGCCCACACTCCTTGATGAGTCTCAATAAGCTTACGGCCGACGACTATGTGCCGCATGCAAGCAAACATTCAAACAGCTGCATAGCGAGGCCGGAAGGCAGTTTGCAGAATCTCGACTCTAGGGGCATGCGCACAGAGATCTTTAAACTGCATGTGGACCTTTAACCTACACTACAAAGCGAGGCACCATCAGATTCGGGTTCAAAGTTCAGCATCATGCTACCAAGGGCCATACCCGCTGAAATCAAACAAATGAAGCTCATAAGGGCTTGGTTTTACTGGCATCAATAATTGCCACCTCCAAAAGGGGCGGACGAGGCCTCAAGACGCGAGCATCGCATCGTATGATTGGCAATTGTATTAACTGCACGAGCGTTCGTGCCTAGGCAGCCTTGGGTTGAGCGCCATCTCCGTCTAGGAGCGACCCAGATGCTACGAAAACCACGACACGGTCGCGATTTTTTTAGGAGATTATATGACATAGGAGCTTTAGTATCGCCTCTATGGAAAGCTCATTCATAAGTGTCACGCCGAAGTGGCTAGAAAGCCACACCAATCTTTTCCAACTCAAAAATTCTACTTCGCGGTACTTGGCTTTGGGTTTCTTTCGGTACTTGTTCAGAATGTTTGGATACTTTATTTTTCGCTTCATATAGTTGGTGCAGGGCAGGGAGTTGCCCTCATAAAGCGAGCATTAGATCGTTATAGAAACGCTGCTAGAGGAGCATTATGTCTTAATAGTAGATATGGTGATTGTTGCTCAAAGTATGATTACTGGTAAGCCAAAACACAACGCTAGCCATCTGTACTCAGCTGATGACTTGCAGTGGAAGCACTCCCGATCACTGTCTTTCACCTAATGGCTGCTAGTCTAATTACAGCGCTTGCACTGGTGGTTCCACATCATTGACCGTATCGAAGAACGCTCGTTGTGGATCAGATAGCAAACAGATACGTCGGGGTAGCGCATTTGGCAATTGTTGCTTCCGGAATTGATACTGTGGATCGACCAATGGGTGCTGCGGAAGCGGCTGTCAGTCTGGATTTGGTAGCTGTACCAGCGCTGCTTCGAGTTTCAAAGCTGCAATCCTTGAGCCAAACAAAGACATGCCCAGCCCCACAACTATCGAGCTCAGCCGTTTCCATATCGTCATCTCGTACAATCTCCATCGCTCCTATATCCATCTAACTAATCTCAAAGAATACCTGATGTGACACGCAATTCGGAGAACAGACGTGTAAAGGAAGCGCCTATGGTAATTGCGGCAGCCAGTATTTCTACGTCTGTAGCTCCAAGCGCAGTTGCACCAGCTACATCTTCTCTAGCACCCCAACCCGTCCCAAGCGTTGCCCAAACCATCATAAACCCCAGCTTCGAGCCCGGAGACGGGATAGAAACTATTAGCTGGATACGGGAAGGCTTCGGCGATTTTGACACACAGGCCACTGGCCGATTCATGGACAGCGCGCGTACCGAGAGGTGTTGTTTCTGTGACGGAGGCCTCGACGGGTCCTATTTCCAATTCGAAGTTCGTCAAACTGTTACGGTCACCCCAGGCTGGTTCTTTACACGGTGCAAACCTTTGCTAGGAAAGATGATATTGATGTCCCATGTGACGCTGATATCTCGTTAGGTGGGAAAGTCGCGTACGGCGCGATATTTGGAATAGTCACTATTGAAATTCGGGCTAGTACACAAAAGGCCTTAGGTGTCTTGTGATATTGCATAACAGATATGAGGCAGTTAGGTGCCAGCGGCTTTAATGATGTTACAGTGACTGTGAATGTTTGTTTTAGTCGCGGCGCAACTGGCTGCTGAATTTGGAATGCAAGCCGTTTCTTGTCGCTAACCTCACGTCGATGTCGATTGGCCATACTTGGGGCCGGGCTCTCATCTCTTCTCTTTCTCAAATTCTCTATCGGCATCCTAGATCGCTAATCCTATTCGATGATTCATTTGCTACCTCTGATGGGGCGAGTCTTGTCTCGATGCCTGAGAAGAGGAGTTATCATAATTTGCAAACAAATAGCTGATACCCGATAGCAAACGTAGCGTTTAAGAATATATGTCGCAACCTGTTTTTGCTATATGATTGAGGTGGCTCGCACAGCTTGGAAGACGTGTTGTCGTCAGCTAGGTCACGTGAAATTCAATTTCATCTTTCCTTTCCCTATTTGATCAAATTCAATAGAATAATGCTTGTAGAAGGTCAAGATGCAATCGTCACTTGCATCGCTTGTGAAGAGTAATCCCAGTCTACAGTTGCTCGATTATATATGTTGTTATGGCGACCAGGGCTGTTCCGGAAATAGGACACACGTGCAAGCGTGACAGGGCGTTGGGCGGCCGAGGCTGTTGGGATGATGTTCGGCATACGCAAGAAAGACGACATGTAAGCTAATAACAGGTCGCAGAAGCAAATATTGAGCCTGCAGCCGCAGTTTCCGGTTGTCTTCCGCGGAGGAAAGGTAGGTTGCGTCTCTGGCCTGTCACTAACACCCAGAGCGTCGTAGTCGAAGCATATTCTTGTCGTGGACAAGATTATTGGAAGGATCAATAGTATAGGAACCCGGTGCGGCCAAACTGGATTGGTGTAAGACGGTGGTGATGATAGTTGTGATGATTGCGCGGTGGTTGGTTGGCCCCAACCACCGGCTCCCAACTGAAGGAACGACAGCCTGCCACGAACCTGCTTACCACTTTCCCACCCTCTCACCTTCAAACACGCCAGCAAGACGCACAATTGCATAGCAACACACACTACCTCTCAATTGCATCTATCCCCACGGTCGGGCTTTCCCCTCAGCTAGCGTCGGCCCCCCCCGGATCCTGATTTGAGCGAACCACCGTTCTCCTAGGCGACCTGCGCAACTCCCCAACTCAAACACGCACGAGTCCACCGGGAGACACTCTCGAGCGGCTGTCGCACCCAAATCAACTTCAACATGCCCGCCGTCCCCGACCCCTACAAGGCGATACCCGCGCACATAAACAGCCTCGCCCCCCGAGCCGCCCCCATCTCGCGCCTAAACTCAGCAATTGCCCTTGATGCACCCTCCACACAGCCAATCGCCGCGCGCCAATACGTCTACGTGCAACCGGGCATAATACCCACGTACTACAACCTGTCCGGTCCTGCGCCCGGCACCGTCGTCGGCATCGTGCTCGGCAGCGTCGCCGCCTTCCTCTTGATCGTCTGGCTCATCTTCACCATCACCAACGGCGGCGCCATGGTCGGTGCAGGACGCAGCACTGCCATGGCTGGCCAGGAAGAAATTGTTGTGCGGCGCCGGCGCAATTCACACGGTGGCGGAAGGTCGCGCGTTAGCCGGCGCTCGGCGCGCGAGGTGCGCGAGGTGAGCGAGGTGAGTCGCAGTCCGAGGCGCTCGGGTGGAAGGTCGCAGATCATTGTTGAAGAGAGGAGGGGGCCGCGGCCGAGAAGCATTGTTGTGGAGGAGCGTCATCGCGTGCCGAATGACGATGTTGTTGAGGTTATTGAGGAGCATGACGAGTATCGGGAGAGGAGGGGGAGTCGGAGGGGCGGCTATCGGTGAGTTTGGATGCTTGCATTGCGCCGCGTTGGATGAAGATTGACTAATGCGCATAGGTGAGCAGATACTAAACCTCCGGCGTTCGTTTGACGAGCGCATCATATTCGCTGTAGCGCGGCTTTTGCTCGCTCTACGGCTGCCTTGCGATACCCCTTCGGTTCTCTGTATTACTTCTTTTTCCACTGCTTTAAGCACATATCGGCGTGGCGTTGGTGTGGGATCGAGACGAGTGGTTTACTCGCATGTATATTGTGTCGGCACTTTGGCCATGGGCATTTATGGGACATGGGATATGGGTGATGAGCTGGAGCAGCGGAGAAGGCTGTCATGTTAGTGTTTATTTGCATGCAAGATTGTTGCATTTAGTATATAGTAAATAAATAGTTTCTTCCTAGTGCATTTTCAATGCTCAAAGAAGGACCTCGGGCAAATCTGAGCGAAAAGAATCAAACAATTGCGGCAGCAGCCATGCCTGTGTACGAAAGCAGAACATTTCCAAATTGGTACGGGTGTTGGACACTGACGATGTTCTCCTGGGCGAAGAAAGTGGGAAATGGAACCGAAGGGCAAGGTACAGCACTGCACAATAGTATATACAACGAGCGGGTTATTCGGCTGTGTGCCTACATAGTGAGGGGTAAAAGGTAGCTACTGGTATTCACAGTAACCTTGGAAGTATTCTATACAACTAAGCAAGTATTTTGTTCCTGCGATAGATACTCTAATTACGAGGCTGTTTATTTTACTCGGATATCTTAGAATACAAGATAACCCTAAAGGGTAGAGTCTATTCTTGAAAATTCACGTTATTAGGTAGGTATTATACTAGGTATACTAGGCTCTATTGAGGTTTATTGAATATGTCGGCGCTAACGGCAGATCACTCTTGCCTTTGATTATCTAGTAAGCGTTGACCTGCGGTGAAAATTAGACGACTTATGACACGTCTTGATAGTGTTGTGCGTACTCTGAGAGTAGATATTATAATCCTTAAAATCGGCCTAGAGTAGCTTGAACTTGTTTTTGATTCCGAAACTAGAGAAATTGCCAAACGGTAAACCACGTATACTAATGTGTGATGGGTTTAGGACGCACCGCACGCTAGAGATCTTAGAACTTGACTTGAAAAAAAGAGATTATCCCTTGCTGTCTGCACTCTTACTACCCCTATAAGCTGCAGCCTTGTAACGTCTCCCTCTTTGATCCCTCAGAGGCTGCATATCGTGAGGAGATTGAACTCTTGAATTACGCTAGCTTTGGTACGGTCGGTAAGGAGGATTTCGCTGCTCCATATACCCCAGCAGGGGAGAAGGCATTTACCAAGAGGAAAATCAAGGTTGGTTGGAAAGCAAACCGGCTGGTTCCGTTCGACCCAGAGAAAGTGCTCGGAACCATGCCGAAGCCGCCTACAGAATACAATTCCCGAAGATATTTAGCGAGAACCGGTCATACCCGCAACACCGGTAACTACCGAGGGCGTTGCATCGTCGCAATAGGCAATCGTAAAGGATGCCGAAGCATTATATTTAGCCAGCAAACAGCGTCTGCACAGGCACCTACGTAGATGTAGAAGCGTTGCCCTAATGTCCTTCGGCGAAAAAGGCCCTTCTTGTAGATCAAAATCGATCCTTGATTAAAGTAGGTGCGGAAGTTAAGATTCGTAGAAAGACTAGAGCAAGGAACTTGGCAGATGGCAAGGTAGTAGGCTTCGAGTACCTTGAGGAGGCACGAGGGGAGCTTGCTGCTAGGGAAAAAGCTAAAACAGGGAAGAAAACACGTGGACGTAAGCGTAAGAAGCCTAACGTAGAGCTAAGGGCGGGTGTAGGCATGTTTGATATGTCATTATCTAAGCAAAAGGCGGCGAAGGTTAATGGAGCTAAGGAGAACGCGCCATGGGAAGTTCTAGTGGCGCAAATGTATTAGGTCAGGTACCTGACCTGGGAGGCGGTGGTTAAGAACATCGCAAATACAATTACAAATGATAGATCAACAAAGCTCAAAGTCCTTCAGTTCAGGGCCATTGGCAAGACGAATGGCAGGATCAGCAATGGCCATCACCTTCTCAGTGAGGTCGCAAGGATGCTGAGATTTTTCAAATTTAAATGGACGACACCACGCAGGAGATCTGATACGCTGCATCTTGGCGTACAGCACAGAAATACCCAACCCGGAGTATGGTGCAGTTGGGATTGGCGATAATCCCTGCAGTGCCATCTCCTTAAATAAGGCACCGTAGAGTATGGACCCGCACTCGAACGAGTCACCACTTGGGCATCGATATAGCGGACTGCAGAAGTCCTGAAGAAGATCCTGCAACTTCGAAAGGACAGCGCCAATCGCTTGGCTCCGCATTTCTTTGATTCTGTCTTTTGAAAGTCAGTCTATAGATTAGTCACGTGTGGACTGGCTCACTCACCAACGCATATCGTGATTGGGAGGCCTAAAGTTGGCAATTCTTGGCTATCTAGCCTAAGTGCCACTGTTGTCGTCTGCGTAAACTCTTGTGGGAGCTTCAAAACCCAAGCTACACACATCCAGAGCATAAGATCTCGGCAGAAGTACGAAGGGGCGGGAGTGGTTGCTTGTAGATGCCCGACCCATCTCTCTGTAAACAGCTCCAGAGCTTCTCCACACTTGTAGAAGTCAATTAGGGTAGCTATCTTGGCAAGCATTTCCAAGGATACCATGCGTGGTACTTGACTATTGCGGAGATGTAGGGCCTGCAGAATGAAAAGCAGTGCTTCGCTGTCCCAACCCTCGGTAGGCACATGGTAGAGACCATCATCCTCGTTGCGGATACCTTCCTCCCAGTTTGTTCCGGAGAGCATACGCTCCAATGTAGGTGACGCTGATACTAAGTGACGCCGGGAAACATAGTACCAGCATTCGTCTCTCTCGGTGGCGGTTGGGCGTGACTCACTTGAACCATTCGCGACAATAGTGACTGGGGTGGAGGCTTCCTGATCGGAATTTCCAGAAGTAGATCCGTTGACAGCAAATTCATCGGTGGCGGATTCGTCGGTAGCATATCCGTTGGTAGTAGATTTATGGGCAAGCGCCATGTCATCCTCAGCTCGACTCCAAGGTGCAAAGCTAGAGTTTGGTTTTTTCAAAATGATTACTGTATCTGCTTTAGCATCGATATCATAACTGATTCGAGCCATATTTGCAGAGAGAGGAAAGTGTAGACGATTGTGAAGGAAATGATGGGCAATTAGTAGATGGAGGAAACGGCGGCTATCACCTTATTGATGGACATTCGCACCGAATATAAACTTTACCACGCAGTTTAACAGCTAATCAATCAGAACAATATTCTTAGTGACAGCTTCAGCATACAGGCTGTTCGTCAGGCATGCAAGCCACGTAGCGACACCTCATAGGAGACCATGTGACACGATGCAGGACCTGCACTGCAATAGCTACAAGCGTAAAACAGGGAGTCGGAACAGAAGCAGTGTACAAGCTGAGGTTTTATGTAGGAGGAGCGAGGGCTCCCTATCTACTGTACCGTGCCAAGCCGCTAAGGGCTCACGTGACAGGCCATACACTCATGAACGCTCAAAAGAGATGATATCTAAGCAAAGGACACCACGGCCTTAGGCTGTACGGCAACAAGTGGTGTACTCTAGATGAAGAAGATGAATTGTACACAGCTGAACGTCGTGTACACTGTGCCGGGTAGTTTCACGCCGGCCTAAATCTATATTTGTGCAGGTCGGAAGTATCGACCAGGGTGGCGATATTACGTGAATTCGCACGTTATAGCGGAAGTAGGGCTGGGATATCTCATTAGCTTCATGTCAAGGTTTAGTAAAGAGGGCATTAGCTTCTGCGAAAGCTATATAGAAATAAAAGTCACCATACTACGTGACAAGCCGGTGTGACCTTTCCTCCTCGAACAAGAGCTCTACGTAGCTAGTTATCTTCTAGTACTACACCTCAAGTGGCCAATATTCTACTTTTTCGGTTGACTGAGAGTGTCTTTTCGATTCCTTAGCTAATCTATGGACTACTACCCTTTGCACTTTGCCCTTTGCCCTATTCATTCGCGGTTATCTATGGGGAGCAATCGTAGGAACAGCTGCGAGGATTGGGGCAGCTCACGTTGATGTGCAATCTTCTTGGTACAGGTGAAGGAGCGCTGCGGTTGATCCTAGGTCAACCTTGATTAATTTGACTTCTTATTATTAAGGCGTGGGGAGGTACCCGCCTTCTCTCTCAGGTATTATCACGCGGCCGATAACTGTGCTCAAGCAAGAAGATAGAGTACTATTCACCCGCCTACCTCATTTCGGATACACGATTGAGACTAATCTTATGCCTCTAATCACTCACAGAACTAGTACCAGATCCGACATCGCGCCAGATCGAAGTCTGTGAAATATAATCACCTTTTTCACACAAGTCGATAACAGCTACCAATATGATAATGAAATGGAAATCACTTACACGTGGGCTGGCATGTACTAAGGGTGGCGGCCGAGAGCACAGGAGGTTGCGAAGTAGATACACTGTGCGGAGAAGTTCAGAATCAGTGTCCCTCATAAGCTAGGCTTTCTGTGGAATGAACGGTAATCTAGCCCGCAATACTATAGGACAGAGTCGGAGGATCTCGGTTTGCGCAATTGCTGTCACAAACACCTACCGAAAGAAGATAAGGCTATAACAGAATATATAGGACACTACGGGTGCGGGTGAGAGAGGGCTATTTCACTCTGCCATCTAATCGCGGTCTTGTTGTCGCCGTGGCCAGGCTTGATGAGGTGAGATAGTTATGTAGACTTGGTTAACACGCGCGGGGGTAAGCAGGACTTGAATGTCTATCATAATAGGCGGTTGAAAGAAACCTAATGTGTAGACATTTTTTCTTATGATAAGCTCTCTGTGATGACTTCTGATGCCAAGTAACAATGCTGGGCATGCTCCAGGAATTCTGCCTCTGATCTGGCACGGTACCGCAAACCCATTAGGAATTTAAGAGCGTCGCAGCCTGGAGGCACCAACTGCGATACCACGCCGTGATCTAGCTCCTCATCGCGATACAGCCGAAACAACCGTTCACAACCTCGGCACCAGAGCCCTTTCTCAACGTCATTCTTTAGCATGGACGGAAAAATGACAGAGCCCATTCCTGCAAAGTAATCCTTTATAGCTTTTTCCCTACTCTTCAAGGTCAAAATATCTTGTGAAAGGGGCTGCAACGGTGCATCTTGGTACCATCCTATGTTGTGGGACATTGAGGTCCTCGGATACAAGGTTACTGTCTCTAGATTTCTTACCATTGCATCGGCAGAGCCATGTATTTTGATTGCCAGCTCTTTGGCGGCTCGTACACTGACGAGTGTAGTTGATTCGAGACGAAGAGTTTCGCTTCGGACAAAGTATTTCCCCCGAATACTTCTCATGACGGGTAGAGCCTCTAATTGTTGCTCAGTGAGACCGAAGTAGTATCTTGCCCATTCCGGGGGAAATAACCACAACGACTGGTTGAGCGAAAGGCATGCGAAACAACATCTCTCAGAGGAGAGGAGAAACAGGAAGGCGCCGTATTGTCCACAAGAGATGCATCGATCGGAGAGAAGAGCTGTATGAAGTGTTGCAACAGAATGGAGGCCAATCAATTTCGTATAAGTCAGTGTTCGGAAAATGTAGCCGGCAGTAGACGTGAGAACTTTGTATGTATGAAGTGATTCGGCGATGGCTTTTCCGCCCAGGGAAACCCGTGAAAATCGTGATAGCGATCGTAAGTCCAGATAGTCAAGTGTAGCGTGCAGAAGCTCAAGGGGTAGATCATCAAGGAGTCCAACTGACGATTGAGGTTCCCGTTGGATCTTGTAAAAGGACGGAATGGCAAGCTCGTCGACTGAGATGTTAGTATCAAGAATGTATTGTGGCCGATGAGAGAGATGAGAGAGCAGATCCTCTTTTGAGAATTCAGTGTCAGCCATGGCTGTATACGGCGTGCAACACGTGATGTGAAGAACGAGGAGTAAAGGCACGATGCGGAATCTGAAGTGAAGTTCCGCCGGCGCGTCAGTAGAGATACATAAAAATTCCGCACGGCACTATCCAACGGTGTAGTTTAGTGCTCCTTCTGAAACCTTTACAAAGACACTTCTAATTTTTGTGCGTGATCCGTAGCTGGATATATACTAAATAGTTATTTTCTTTGTAGGAAAATAAAGTAGGTATAAAATATCCATTATAGGTATTCAGAAAGATAGTATTTTCAAATAGAAGGTTGTACTGTTATTGAGCATAGTGCGGGTAGATAAGCGATTTGTCTTTTCTGACATAGAATCCGTTGAGAAGGCGTAACTAGCGATTAATCTAACTGTATAGGTCCTCACCTATTCTCAGTTCGTTTTGCAACCCCAAACATTTTCCTTCACGTACCACTAAAAGTCACGCTCGACGCCTCGTAGTTCTGCCTCAGCTGCTATCCTCGGTTATTGTCTTCCGAAAATGTGACCGTATCAGTGTGCGATCGCAGTCCCAGACACCAGTTTCAGGGCATCCGCATATTGCTTCGCTACCACGTCATCTACACCTTCCCATCAACCTCGTACAACTCCGCCGCATCGGCTCCACAAGTCTTTTTCTAGATTTTAAAGACAATTTCGGTTGGAAACGCAGCTTCATTTCGTCGCGCTCGACAAGCGCCAATTTCATCTTTGTAAGCAACGTTTCGATAGATTTATTCTTGCGTTTAGTGGAAATTGTACGCATCTTCTCGCATATTGTTTTCATCTTGGTTCCGAAGTCTGATTTGCTTGCACGTCGCCTAGGTTTGTTCGATTTCTGCAGTGCCGCATTTTCTTAGTGGTAAAGGGACAAGTTTTTGCCATCCGTAGACGAGCCTCGTAAGATTAAACCTTGAATTTGCCAATTGTTAATTGACCAAAGGCATCATGCATTGTCGAGTATTCGCCGAGGGAGTGATAAACTAGGCGGATCCCAAACGCTTTATTACCAAGGTTCTCGAGATAAATCAATATGCTACGCCGCGTAATTCGGTCCCACAGTGGGCTTTCGATTGTAATGGTCTCTGAGCCTTTGATACGAAGCACGGCGACGAGCTGTAGAAGTGTCATAGGGTGTTCTGAAAGAATTGTCTATCGCAGGACTATCGCGCATTCGGGGTGGCGATCAACCATTTCAGAAATTCCTGGAATTCCCTTTTAACATCTATGATTGTCGCTTCGTTGGAAGGGCTCTCAATAACAAAACTGAAACAGAGAAATGAACCTTGGCATCGTTCTAACAAATCTTTCTTAGTGGAAGCTTTGACAGTCGCAGGCTTTTTCGACTCACAATCATTAATTGAAAGGCTTACCAGTTTTTTATTGTTTCCGTCCAAGAAATAACTTTATGCAATCACAAAGCCAGACCCTGCTAACTTCATTGCATTTATCTAACCCGCCAATGATGTATTGTGTCGGATGCTTTTTTGAATTGCTTGAAATGTGGGGGGGGGGCTTAGCGTTCTTATGTGCGAGGTCAAGGCTGTTTGGTGGACCAGAGTTTAGTATGCCAAATTGTGCAGAACTGCAGCAGTGGTACTGCGTTCAGGGCCGTCCTAGTGATCACAGGAGGAGTATAACACGTTCTCGGATCTCCCTTGATTGGGCAATTAGGGGTGCTTAGTTAGGCTAAGGGCATGGTTTTTCCTTTGCTAGGCCCGCCGCTGATCTATAAAAGCGAATGCTTACTACGAAGCCATTCATTTATTATATAAAGGACTTCGGTTGGTCTACTCGCACGTACCGTCGAGACGCTCACCCTTGGTACTTTCGATTTTTGCTATATCTAATTTCGGATAGCTGGAGAAAAAGGTTTCCTCAACATCCTGCAGCTTAGCTTCCCCGGTCTTACCGTTTGAGTTGAAGCTCATAGCGCCTGAACTTTGGCCGACTTGTATCTCTTGGATATGGTGGCTAGAAAAGTAAGCGATTTGCATAATGATGAAGCATTCTTAGATAGCTGAGTGGCGAAAGAAGTGATAAAGCTCCTGCTACTGGCTGAGATTTATAATTTTTAGGAACCCGTTTCAACGGCCGACTGACCACGAGGTTGATCAAACTACTGGTGATCATATGAATCGTGGCAGAGCCGTTTCCCTACTATTTGGACATGATACCAATAACTTCCGAGCGACAATTAAACTGTTATCAGCGCCCTACCACTTACGCGAGATTTTATGTTATCTTAGGAAACATCTTTCGAGGGACAACTTAGACAACCACATTAGACCTCACACCTTGTCATTGCCAAATGTTTCTTGAATATCGGGCGTAGTATGGCGTTAGTGTGCCCTCATCGGCACAACATGGTTTATTGTTGGCGCCCCATGTTTTTACTTCCTCGTCAGCAAGTGGAAAATCTACGACAGAACATGAGCTAGTGCGTGAAACCACTATGTGCCTTGGATTCACCCTCTAAGTGAACATCGAAACTTATGTGTATATAGTATTAAATTTACAAAATTTCCATATCGTCTCCATGTGGCGCAGGTGGGCATTAGGACGCTGTAAAGCAATGAAGATGGGAAGTACACATATCCTAATGGGCCAGAGTTCGATTACGACCTCAGGTTGGGTACTAGCCGATGAAGACTTTATTTTTATTTTTGTCCTTCGAAGGCTCATTCACTTGCTTGGCGCAAACGGTAGATGCTGATGCCTCTAGTTAAAGCGGCCGCCAAAGCACCACTCATCAAGAATAATAGGTGCTAGAAAACTAATCTAGCTCTAAACTACCGTCCTTTATATTAACTTTAGAGTAGCGATAGAGTCGTTGTCGTCTAGCCCCAGCATTTATTCCTCGTCCTGTGGGTGGTATTTCATCAAAGGATATGTTGCTCATGTTTTGGTAAGATAGCAAGATGTTGAAATGGTGACAATCGCGCGGAATGACTTTCATCCTATTGGTTGGACGCAAAACGCTTGGCATGACGCAGCTCCTCCAGGCATCCAAAAATATCTGAGTCGCGGCGAAAACATCAAACCGAGCTCTAGTACGACGAACGTCATATTTTTCGGGGCCTCTATCCAATACACTTGTTCTTTCTCACCATAGGGCGCAAACACAAGGCTCACCGCCAACAGCTGGCACAAGGCGAGCCGTGGGAGGAAACCGAAAAAGGTCGTAGTAAAGGGAAAGGAAAGAGCAAAGGAAAAGGCAGAGAAAAAGGCAGAGAAAAAGGCAAAGAAAAAGGAAGAGGGGAAGGCAGAAGATACAGAATGGGGAATGAAGAGAGCACTATGGTTGGCGCGGACACGCCGCCGCAGACATTAGAAGCCCGAACCCTCGAAGCGCTGGCGCAGTTCATCAAGGACGGTCGGGCACGAAAAATTGTAGTCATGACAGGCGCAGGGATCAGTACATCTGCGGGCATACCGGATTTTCGGTCTCCAGAGACAGGACTCTATGCCAACCTCGCTAGGCTGAACCTCCCTCACGCCGAAGCCGTGTTCGACATATCATACTTTCGCAACAACCCAGATCCATTTTACACCCTCGCACAAGAATTATACCCAGGAAAATACCGACCGACGATAACACATTCCTTTATCAACCTGCTGTACAAGAAAGGGTTACTCCTCAAACTGTTCACGCAGAACATCGATTGCCTAGAGCGCGAGGCTGGTGTACCAGGTGACATGATTATTGAGGCGCACGGAAGTTTCGCAAGGTAAGACATCACCTACATGCACATCAGATTTCATTTACTAATATTTCACCAGACAGAGCTGCATCGAATGCAAAAAGCCTTATCCCAAAGACCGCATGCACGAAGCCATCCACGAGAAATGGGTCCCACGCTGTCTCGACCTGTCTTGCAACGGCCTCGTAAAGCCTGAAATTGTCTTCTTTGGCGAGCAACTACCTGCTGAGTTCTTTGCCAACCGAACCCTACCCTCAGAAGCCGATCTAGCTATAGTAATGGGCACATCGCTTTCAGTACACCCATTTGCTTCGCTGCCACAGTTATGCGAGGACAAGACACCGCGGTTACTTATCAACTCGGAGAAGGTCGGGGACTTTGGGTCACGGGCGGACGACGTGATGATGTTGGAGGATTGCGATTCGGGTGTGAGGAAGCTTGCAGAGGCTTGTGGATGGCTTGAGGAGCTGGAAGCGTTGTGGGCAGAGACTGCGCGACCGGATAAGGAAGAACAGCCCAAGAAGAGCAGAGACGAGCTCTTACAAGACGAAATCGACAAACTCACAAAGGAAGTAGAGAGATCTTTGGAGCTGGGCAAGTCACAATATGCTTGGCTGGAGAAACACATTGACCGGAAGATTGCGAGGAAACAAGAAGAGTGCGCGACGTTGGATAGGCAAGTGACAAGCGAGAACATGCGGCCGCCTGACGACCCTGATTCGAAGAAGCTTGCGCCGGTCGCAAGTTCTGATGGCCTAGGCCATGTTTTTCCTCATCTAAAGAAGCCTTCCCTATGATAGCAACTTAGATATCCAAATCTACAACCTCCACCCCACCGGCATATCGTAATTCCGAACCTTCCCAAATAGACAGGTATAGCGAGCCCATCGATTGCTGCGAATTAAAGATACCACCTAGTGAGCCCGCCTCGCGCATAAACTCATCCCAACTCGTGCCAAATTATTCCCTATTTGGGCAAGTATTGATTTCACCGTCGATGACTGCGAGTAAAAAAGATGCCCTCTAGCTTTCCACACAAGATGCACCAGGGCCAACACATGCTGAGGCCCTCCACGGTGCTGCGTTGTCAAAATTGCCTATTTAGGCAAGTATCGCACCTACCGTCGATTACTGCATGTTGTGAAGGGCACTGAGACAATCCCTTGCAGAAAAAGGGTTTTATCGACAATCTATTTTCAGCTTTCCGACTTAGGTATCGGGGAGGGGAGTACGGTATTTATTCCGCTCACGTGCGAAACTATTTTATGTCTTGTCTTGAACAGGAGTTTACATGTTGCTTGAAATAGACAGTAAATGGTTATCTTTAATTACGGTTTTTTGGTCTACGAAAAAGCTCATCTTTATCACTGGTGCTGTGCTCATTAAAAATGGGTTATCATCCGGAAACGTACCGCTTGAGTCCAATGAATTCTCTCCTAACAGTAAATTACCGGCCTTTATATATCAAAACTGTCTCTCGCATCACCCCCAGGACACAACAACTGCCTTTCTAGAATCATGTGGCTGGTTGAAGAAAAGTACTTGGGCTAATATACCAATGCGCCATTTTCATCCCAACAAGCACGAGTGCTATGGTATGTGCCTGATATTTCTTTGGTGAGCTTCGTCACTGGCACCGGGGGTCCGGGAGTTTTTAAAGGTTCCTCTACTCTGCTGCTTGGACGAGGCCACAACGACACCAACGCCAGCCAAGAGATTAAAGTATAGGCCGGAGACGCTATTGCACTTCCCGCAGGCACAGCTCACTGCAATATCCGGAGCATCAAAGATTATAAGTGCAGTAATAGAGCTTGTTTCTCCTCTAGTGTAAATGCAATTATGGGAGCCCTATTTCAAAAAACGCGGCGGCATCGTCCCGCATCCGATAAAACTGGGGCGGCAGAGCATACCTAATCCGCAGCCCGACCCTGCCTCGTCTGTCTCGGCTACTTATGTCTCCGGATCAGACAAGCAAGGCCTTTGGCAATCCATCAAATCGTCTTGGTTATCTCATACACACAATCTCTGCTGTAGATTGTTACCATGGACAACGGCAGCCAAATTGTCATCATTGGGACCGGAGTATTCCTCGATCGCCATATACCTCCGGTATCTATAGCGCTAGCCTATTTGTCATTACATAAGTTGAACTGGATCGTCTTAGGTGCCTGACGGTTCCAGCGTCGATATTTCCAGGATAATCAGATTTGATTACGCCGATTCGATCTACTTGAAGCTTGCCAAGGAAGCTTACGATCTGTGGCCAACTTCTCATCAATACCGGAACGTGTTCTTCAAGCAACCCTTTATTCTGGCAACTACAAGTCGTTCAGGCTGTGGCTATATTGACCAGTGCCTAGAGAATCTTAGTTCCCTGTCACTGCCATGGACCCGACTAAAAGGATATTTTCTATCTTAACGGGAAATCTAGCAACCGAGGGCTACTATAGCTATTACAACTCTCAAGCAGGCTGGGCAGATGCAACTCTTGAAATCACTAATTTACGTGATCAGTGTATTGACGCTGGCATTTCTTTCATCAGCGGTGCCCATGGCACTGTGACGTAGTTACAAAAAGAGCCTTCTTCCGGGAATATCATAAGAGTAAAAACAAAAACTGGGGGTTTTATACAAGGTGACTTGTTTCTTCTAGCTACAGGAGCCCGGACGCCCCAACTGGTCTTGATGTACAATTCTATCCTCGCACCGGACAAGTGTTTGGTTTTATGAAACTGACAGAAGCCGAGACAACACCTCATACTCCGTTGAGCAAGTTGTTGCCGAGGCTGGTACGCATCTCATATGATAGAAGAAATGGGCCCTAGTACAGTGTTAGATGGTGGGATTTCGCACATGGGGAGCATTGTTACTAACGATACAGTCATACAAGCATTAGGGAAGTAGTATGTGCTTGCGACCGGATTTCTGATTTCATTCAATCCATCCAACTGTCGCTTATTAAAGTGTTTTAAGGATCCTTGATCCCCGTCAACTTTATACGAGTGTAAATCAAATAACCCTCGGGTGTCTGGGTGAGCTACTTTGACAATGGAGACACTCGTTGTAGTTATCAGCTAGTGTCTTCCAATTGCAATCGGCTTGCTGGATCCAAGTATGATCATAAGAGTATTCAGAGAAGTCAAATGGCTTAAATCGTTCTTGTTGGTCTGTTCCCCGGAACTGCTCCTCCCAAGACGTTGAAGGGATAGTGGTAGCCTCAAGATTCACCCAAATAAACCCCAACTGGTCAACGTGTACGTGAACAGGAAGCAAGCCGTTGGTGCTTTTTTGAAAATCTGGGACATCGTCGAAGTACGGAGCTTTTGCCAGCTTTCCATCAAGGCCGTATGACCAGCAGTGATATTTACAAGCCAGAATCTTTATATTCCCACTATCTTCATGAACTAGTGGAAACCGCTTATCTTGCCGTGCCGATCGAGGCATAGAAAGAAGGAGAATCCTGCTTCAGTGTACGTAGATAGTCTCCAGGCTTGCTAAGGCGGATTTGATGTGTAATGAGCATCCATTTCTTGGAGAAAACTGCCCGCCTCTCTAGCTCGTACAATTCCGGACTGCGATACTACGAAGCTGGGAGTCCCTGCTGGACTCCAATTTGAGGAGCTTTGTTGCTGTAACCCAAGAGCTGTTTGGTGTAGGATGTCATGATTTAATTATACAAGTAGGTCTGGAACACTCGGTTGGCTTTAGTCGTTAGTTGTTGGGGGGCTTCCAAGCTGTGTCGGGAGGAGTTTTGAACCTCAGTCCCGACCTCTATTATAACCCCACTTACGGTGTGGCGACAATTGAGAGTTCTGATCCGTGCTTTCACAGTGGAGCCAGAACATTTGTGGATAAAGTTCCGGCGATAGAAGTACCCGCAGAATAGTAACGGGAAATACCCCGGCCTGAGCGAGCAAGATTCCGATCACATGAGTTAATATCCCGAATCTTATTCGGCTTCCAAAGTTGCATAAGATCTCGTTCACGAATGTTAGTACAATTGCACCAAGAATGAAGGCTATGTGCTCCAATACGCAGCTAAATTGTGTTTTGCTAAAGCCTTTGATGCTCGTTTGCAAGATAGGAGGCAGTACTATGGTCGAAATGCTTTGGTATGAGTTGGTATTGGTATAGTAAATACTGACAAGACCTGATACCGTTTGAGAGTATCTCAATACCTTGGTATTATCAGCAAGGATAAAAGTAGGCCGAAGCAAGGAAGCTCAGAGTGGCGGATAGCTAAATCTTAGGCTGAACTACCAGGGCACCCAAAAAAACCCCCCAATTTAAACTAATAATATTTAGTATTATACACACTCCCTTTCCTCCGTCCGAAACTTTAGCCTTATTCTTAGCGATCTTAGCGGTATTACGGGCCTTGCTAGTAGGAACATGCCGGTTAGGCATAATTCAAGTATGTGGATCAGCTGAAATGAGCACTTCTACACACAACATCTTCTCACGTGATTGGTGCGGAATTGCTCATTCCAGAAGATCCACATACTTGATTTGTGCCTGCGACCGTAGTAAGCAACCGGTTTGGTGTGGTTTGGCCTTCTACCAGGTCATTCCAATCACTGGGCAGTACAGACTACGATGGTAAATCCCGGTATGGAACGCAGCTAACAGAAAGTGGCCGTATTCGAAGATTTCAGTTTAAATAAGCGGATCGACATACTATACTGAATAAAGAATGCAATCATGAACGAGAATTCCAAAATTGACAACGCCAATGGGGGAAATAACAACCTATTCTTTATATCTAGTTCCTTTCCATCTTGCTTTGATAAAGACCCTATGTCCCCATCAACCGCTCTAAGCGCCCTAAGGCTCATAAGGAAGCAGAGCAGATATCAAAGCAAGTAACACGAAAAGACCCAGCACAGACGTAGATTAGCGCCGAAGCTGCGGCATTTACGTGAGTCGCTACCGCAAAGATTAACGCTATCAAAAACGAAAGATCAAAGACCCATTTCTTCCCGACGAGGTCTACGATAATTCCCTAGAACAGCACGCCAATGAGATGGCCTGCATATAACGCGATCTGGCCGCCTCGGTTATAAGAGGGACTGAATTTCATACCGACTTGGACGGCTACAACGCTCATAAGCAATGCTCGAAGGGAGTTGGCGGAACAATTACACTGAAATGATTATACGGTTCCCTCGGCACGGAATAAGGCAGGTAATACCCAAACCCATTCAGGAAGAACAACTTCTAGTGGTAAAGGGCAAATTCGAGCTGGCCGATTGCCTATTGTCGTTTACTAGTGATAGGTAGTACAGCGTAGGGCTTCCCACACTTCATTAACCAAGTCCATCTTGACAAAACAATCCTGGATCAATCTCACCGCCGGCAATAAACTGCTCCATTCAAGACATCTGGTTTTTCGTCTACGACAGGTATCTCCGCCGTATCCTTAAGGGCCCCACCATCAGCGCCAAGGGCTGCTATTTCGGTATTTTGGGCAAGGGATATGATTTGAAGGACAGCAAAAGCCGCTGAATAAAATGTACTTTCCGCCGCGTTGTTCTACCCTACTTACGGGGCACACGCATCCATCGTGCACACACAAGGCTAGTTTCCTAATTAACGATAGGGTTATCTGGAGATCTCGCATGCAGGCGGGGAGACGTTGCGATATCCCGGTCCCGAGATAGAGTCTTTCGACAACGGTCTTTCGGGCCGAGAAAGCTGTAGTAAAGCTGTGGTAGGGCAAATGCTATGGAAGAGAGCATTTCCTTCATAATTCTAAGCTTTAAGTAGGAGTACATACTTATATTTGAAATTTAATTTTTTTTTTTTCCCCCAACGCTGTATAGTTTGTAGCCTCCGGGGTTACCGGGTCAATCAGAGCTTTTGCGTTTTCTCAAAGCAGGCGGAGCATAGGGGTATTGTCTAAATAGTAGAAGCGGCTGTTTGCCCCAGTCGGGATTTCGGAGAAATAGTAGCTGCAATATTTAGATGCACTGTTGACCCTAATTCATCGGCAACATTATTGGTGGGCCTACGGCTTGAGAGTCTGGATCCTTTGGCCAATGGCCACTCACTTTATGTACTGACAACCTTAAATACTGCGAAATATCGCTTTGAAAAGTCAATAGTGCAGCTGTAGTTAGCTCTAGCTAGTGAAGTAGTAGCAAAGTCGAATAAGCTCGCATACTAGGTCAGACGAAATGAAGTTGTATTAATGAAATTATTGTATGTGCCTCTTGGCCTACATGGTGCGATTTAAATTGAACAGGAGCATATGCACTGCGGTATGAATGATCCTATAAAAGTTCGCCCTCGTCGTCTAGCCCGCCTTCACCGTCTTCCTCCCACTCGACATCTGCTGCTGCGGCTTCTGCTCTCCGTTGGACTTCGGCCAGTCCGCTCATTTCCTCAACCCATCCCTTCTCGTTCAGAGCTTTTTGTACAAAACCCCAAGGGTCTGACTCGTAGGTCTCAATCACTTTGTCGCTACATGCGGAGCAGCAATCATAGGGGGTGCCTTCGACTTGGATGTTGGAGAATGTGGAAAGATAGCCTCGAATGGTGTGTGGGATAGTTCCAAGTGGGTGCTGAAAGGGTGTGGGTAAAGAGGGATGCGCTGGCTTTGGAGGCGCACGCTGTGATTGTGGTGGAGTGATGCCAGTCGGCGCCCGTCCTTTCGACGGGTGTTGGAGAATGGAGACTAGCAGTTCGACAAGGAGAGAGGAGGCAAGGGGTGCAACTCCAGGACGAGTGACAGTGCACTGTTGGTCAAGAGTTGCATTGCTGAGTGACTAACGAAGGATTAGCGCTCGGTCAGTGACAAGTTGGTATTGGTTTGAACTCACATCTGCGGGTGCAACGACATCATTGCAAAAGTAGCATCCGAATTCTACTTCACCGTCTTGTGTTGCCTTTAAACCATGTCGCATGATCATAAATGTGTCAAATCCCAGTGCAGCATTGAGAACAATTTTGCCGGCAGCTTTGCCCATGACAGTTGGAAGCCACCTACTCTCCCTTGTATCCATCAGCAGGAAGATGACATCATGCTCGTTCACGAGCTGTTGCAGCTTTTCGAAATCGGCTTTTGTCTTAGTTACATCGGTCATGGGGTGGCCGGCCATCGGAACTTCCATCACATGACCTGTCGCATCCACACCCGGATAAATCTCCTCCAAAGCTTCAGCAGCACGTTCAGCTTTCTTTGCTCCTCCTTGCAGGCAGTCCTTGAAGTCGAAAAGCGGCTGGCGCACGGGGTTCGAGAAGCTCACGGTCGCGTTATCGATGAAAGTTATTTTTCTCACTCCCCAACCCATCAACGTCCTTGAAACATATGTACCCAGGGTTCCGGCTCCAAGGAGAAGACACTTGCAATTCTTAATGACATCCAGGTCAATCATAGGCGCTATACGCCACTTTATGAGCTTGAGATTAAGATCCACTGCTTGGTCGGCCAGCTTTCGTTCGTCCATATATTCTGATAGATCCACGTGGCGAGAGGTAAGCTTGCCGGCTTCTGTTCGCTCCCAGCCCGTCACCTTGGGCAGCTTTGGGGTTTTTGGCCGTGGATTCGATGCGTCCGAGTTTGGTTCCGGGCTCGAAGCAGGGTCAGCCTTCAATTGTAGGATGATGGAATTTGGTTGATCTCGCTTCATGTGGGTGTCGCGATAGCACAAGATCTGCGCTTCGTCAAGGTGCCATCGATGCCGTATGAGTATGAGCAAGTTCCTGAGCGGCCATCCTGGATTGCTCTCGTATGTGGAGGGATCTGCAAAACCGATAAGGCGGTCCTCTTTGTCTACGTCATTGAAAAAGCCCTTCTCGAATAGCTCAAGTTTTCCTATGGCCCAAGTGTACCCAAACTCTTCTAGAGGAGTGACGGGTGTCTTTGGTCTGCCTTCTGGGTCGCCTCCACCGCGTATGCGCTTTGCTAGGAAGAAGCCTCTTTGACGAACGTCGTTGCTGTATTTCCACGTCTGTACTGCGTCTACTAGGTAGGTTGTTTCGCGCGCATGTAGCCTGGAAGGCTCGCCTATTTGCTTCCACTGAGGGTCGGACTGAATAGCGGGAAAGCCAAAATGGTAGGTGAACTTGTATTTTTTCAGGTTGGCGAAGATGATGGCTGTGAATGAAGAGAGCAGGGAGGGGCATTCATAAACGGAGCCGTCGTGTATGGCGTCCCAGATCTAGTCATAGTGAGTGAGTGAGTAAGTATCAGGTGTGGGTGTGAGGGCGTTTTACAGTTTGTGCACAGCGTTCGAGTATGGCGGCTCTGTCGAGATTCTTGTAGTCTTCTATGGTGTTGCAGTTCTTGATGATGCCTTCGGCGCGGCAGTAAGCGGGTGGGGTGCTAGAATATGTTTCGTCAGCATTTACTTTGTATATTAATTCGCGCAAAAGAGAGACGCACTCGTCTGTTGTGAGGGCGCCTGGTAGTATCTGCACGCGCATGGAGCGCGAAGGATGGTCGCCGGATCGCACCTCGTAAAGACCAAGCACCTTGCGCGCAGAGTCATCAAGCTTATCATGGTTGATTTTGATATGCGCAAGCGCTGCATAAAACTGCACATCGACGTCGCTTTGCCAGGGTGCAAACTTGAGCGCTGACATGGTAGGTGTGAAGATATGGTGTCGTCAACCGTGTGAGAGCAAAGGTAGATGAATGGGGTGTGTATCGTGGGGCCTGGGAGAGATGGCAAGGCAAACACCCTAAATAGCTGGAGTCAGGTGCAGGCAAGAATGAAGCACGTGCAAGCTTCAGACACACCTGATGGTGCATGTCTCAGAGAGAGTCGAGGCATCAGCCCCGCGCTATGTCATCCATCATCCATCGGGCGGGGAACGAGGCACCCAGGCGCGTTCCTGCAGCCGCACACGCGCTAAAACGATTCTCCCGTTCTATTGAACCGCCTAGCCGTGACCCATGCCTCCCACTATCGCCTCTCCATCTTCCCTAGTATCTTATCTTCGGCCTTGATCGTCGCCATGTTGGTAGGGCTCTGTGGAGGCAAGACCCCCCATTATCTCCACATTGACGGCTCCTGACTTGACCCAGGTATTTGTGCCGGCAAGTCCTCGATAGCTTCATACCTAGTCGAAGAGCGCAACTTTACGCGCATACACCTGGCTCGTACCACGGCGGCACCGGCTGTCGAGAAGTCAGCATCGAATGCTCACGTGCCTTCGTCCGGAGATGGTCCCACAGACAAGCAGCATGTCTTCTCCGACGTCGACTGCTTGCTCGACTTTGTCACCCTGAGATGGAGGGAGCGATGGGTCACAACAGATATCTGGGATGACGGAGTTGTTGATGCTCTACTACGAAGACCGTTTTTCTTGCTGGTCAGCGTGGACGCGCCGGTCAGTGTGCGGTGGAAGAGATTCAATGACCGCTGTGCTGCGAACCAGCTCACACCGCCTACGCTGGAAGACTTTGTGTTGCGTGACGATGAACATTTATTTGCCCCAGGCACCGGCCTCAGCTCTCTCTTCCAGCGAGCCCAGCTGAAGCTACTGAACTCAGCGACATCCATATCCTCGCTACGTGATGCCATCCACTCGCTTGATCTTACAAATGAAGCTCGGCTCCGACCTAGCTGGGACCAGTACTTCATGCAGCTGGCCGACTTGGCTGCACACAGAAGCAACTGCATGAAGAGACGAGTAGGATGTGTTATAGTTAGGGAAAAGAGAGTCGTCAGCACAGGATACAATGGTACGCCGCGTGGCATGACCAACTGCAATCAAGGTGGCTGTCCCCGCTGCAACGCTGCCGCAAAGGGTGGCACGGACCTCTCGACATGTCTTTGCCTACATGCAGAAGAGAATGCCTTGTTAGAAGCAGGCCGTGACCGCATCGGAGGAAGCGCCACTCTCTATTGCAACACTTGCCCCTGCTTGACGTGCAGCGTCAAAATCACCCAGGTTGGCATCAGCGAAGTTGTATACAACCAAGGCTACATGGTCGACACTTTGACTGCTAAGATTTTCGAGGAGAGTGGTGTTCGTTTACGCCAATTCACCCCACCAACAGAGGGTTTGGTAGATCTCTCGACAACAGCCTCCAAGGAAACAGCAGGAACAAACCTGGCAGATATTCGAGACATACTAAACGACGATAGCTTCGTTCGGCCACTATAATACTTCGATAGTCACAATTTTGGCCAATCCACACAATTGCACTGCGCCTTGACATATTTTGCTTTGAGTCGCTGCAAGCCTTGACGCATAGAATCTATTAATTATCGCGTGCCAGCGCCCTAAACAAAAGCAGACGAAGAGAACACCCATTGGTTAGACCCCGCACCAAACTGCTTACGTTGGACGAGAAAGTCAGACCCTCACCTATTGTGGCAGGGCCTGCGCTTCGATCTTAGTGGTTACTTCTAGGACGTGGCTGAACACAGCCTCGATGTTGTGACGCTGTGGTTTCTCCCGACAGTTTCTGGATATCCAGTCATGCATATTCGCCACACTTAGCCTTGCATCAGTGCAAGGTTCGTTTCCTGTACCCAGGCCAATTCTACATACATAGCATGCTCTCCCCTAAATATGACAGTGGGCCGTGTCTATACACCAATTACTTTACTAATTCTTACGTGGCACGCACCCCGCGTTTTAAACCTTTCAGCACTGGCAGCCCTCATATCGCAAACCGCCATAGTTTGGCTGCACAATGACGGATGCTCCTGCCGCGACCAGACGAGACGCATATGAATCCGTTTCCACTGTAGATAAAACAGATCAGGCCGAGAGCCTATTCTCGGATATTACACTCGCAGATGACTCTACTATACGGGATGACCGCCCGGAACCAAAAGAGCTTGATGTACTTCAAACAGGTACTTTGTCAAGAGATAATTTATCCTCCTGGTATTTCATTGTGCAAGGGGCTGTAGACGCATTTCTAGCTGTAGGCCCGATCTTCTTCTTCAGTAGGTCGATGATGATATACCGAGTTAACAACAAAAGTTAATCATCATACAGTTATTGCTGGTGTATGTATAGGGCTCGATGGCGGCCCAACGTCCAGTTATGGGGAGAACGTGAAAGCAGTGACTTTGCTTTCTCCTACAATCTTCCCAATCGTATATGCCGCCATACTTGGCAAACTACTGCGACGCATCGGGTTATTCAAAGCAGAACGTGGGACTACAATGGATGTAAGTGCAACAGACTATTCTTTCTGTTATAGCTCTAATAGCCTGCAGGTTCTAGAACGTCTCATAGGATCACAGTCGGTATCTACTACCCTAGAGAGACTCGTTGGGCTTCGCCAAATCGATACTCTGGGAGTATGCATCTTACTGGCATGGCTTCTTTCACCATTGGGTGGCCAGGCCTCACTGCGTCTCTTGTCCACGAAGCCGCTTGTCACTAATTCTCAATCAACTATGCTGTACTATCCCTTTCAATCATATCCAAGTCAAACTGCATTGCCCATGGAACAAAAGAATATGTCCACGCCACCCTATTTTGCGCCGCTATTTGTCACATCAATTTTAACATCTCGGCATAATCTTGACACCCCTATGGACCTATTTGGTAATGTGAGGATCCCGGACATTGATGATCCCAACATAGCATTCTCCACAATACCGGAACATGATTGGAAATATGTCACGAATAGTTCGGAAACCACATACACATCTCTCTTTGGAATACCCATCGCTGGAGTACCTGAATATGGGAACAGCTCGTTTACTTTGATCACACACTACTGGAAAGTAAATTGTACCACACAAACCCACAATTCGTCTCTATTTCTCTGGAACAAAACCCCTGCACCAAAGGGCTCAAAACTAGAGGTCATGAAGCCGTCGAGTCCATCATTTGACATGATAGTCGACGAGAAAGACAGTACGGATGGGAATATTTCATTTAATTACTGGTCAAGAAACAACGACAGCCAGACTGCATCTAGTACAATGTCTATAAGATGCTATGCGATACCCACGGTTGTCCAGTCCGACGTTTTTTGTTTCAACAAAAAATGTAATGTCCGAGCTATGCGCAGGCTCCAACGTAAACCCAAAGATATATGGCCTTTCTCGTCGCCCCTACAAATTTTTAAATCTCTTTGCAAAAACATGCCAGGAATCGACATCAGCGCGGCACAGGACCGTCAGTTCGGCAGCGAGCTAATCGAACGCTGGATCTTCCGACCCATGCTCGACGAAGAAGATCTTAAAGCGGGCTTCATCGACGTGTCATACCTCCGCAACGAAACCTTCACAAATCGCCTCCAACTCGCCATCAACACCTTCTGGGATTCAACCGTCGGCGGCAACGCAGCCCGCATGGACACTCTCGACATCGATAAATACAAACACGCGCAACCAAGCTGGACCCAGACCGTCGTCAACATCACCAAATACGAAGGCCCACACTACGTCTGCAATTTCCAGCTCGCAGGCATTACAATGGGCATATCATTTGTGCTGCTACTTGCCGCGAATCTGTCCTTGCTTCTGGGCATATTTACTCGCACCCCGGATATCTTGGGCTTTGTGGCCATGGCTGCGCGCGACAATCCGTATTTTGCGAAGCCGGTGCCGTCGCATATGGATGGGAAGGAGTCGGCGCGGGCACTGCGCGGCGTTCGGGTCATGATTGGGGATGTGAGGGCTGAGGCGGAGGTTGGGCATATTGCGCTTGCTACGATGGATAAGGAGCCGCGGAGGTTGGAGTGGAGGAGGGCGTATGATTGATGCTGTTGAAGTAGGTTTAACTTTTTGCTTACCGTTGCTCTCTCACGCTAGAAAGTATTTACATCTAATCGCTGCGCGACCAATCCCGGAGGCGAAGTTTTTGAGTTTTTCCTAGCCCCTTCACACCCCTTCACACCCTTTGCATAACGCGGATTACAGGCGAGCGCCGGGCCTCACCAACTTTGCGCACCTCTTTAAGCGTACAAATCTGCTTCTTTTTTCATAACTTATGCTTGCTGACTGCCTTATTAGCTCTCTCAAGACTAGAGATCTGATCTCGCATTGACTTAGCGAATAATATTACTCTATAAGCTCTCTTTTTGAGTTGGTTAATCGCGTCAATGATCGATGCTAGCGACGAGCTCTTATACCGGCGTACGCGCTCACGTATAGACGTTGACTGAGCCTCTGGCGTACGGAGCTGGATATCAAGTCTTGAGATAACTGCTTCTAGCCAAAGTAGAATAAAGCTAGTAGGAATTCAAGTTTAGTAATGTAACTAATATAGTTCTAGATTAGGCTCTTAACATAATAGCTGTACATTTCCTTTAACGGACAGAAGTAGCTAATACCGAGAGGCTAAAGTAGATAGGATAAGCTAGTATATAGAGCGTATAGATGTTATTTTCCTTACAGATTTTATAGACCTTAAGAGAGTAGTAGCTCCTATAATTATTGAGTATGAGTAGCTAACGTGTACTAACTACCTAGTTCTTTATACACTTATTAAAGTATTTAAGCTACTTAATGCGTAGCTTATCTATTATCTAGCTATTATTACTAATTGTAATAGCCTAGTCTCGTAGGATATAGTCTTCCTAGTGCTAGGCAGAGAGGTACTTGCCAGTAAAGATAAGGAACGGTAGGACTACCTAGCTAGTAGTATTGATTGCCTGGCTAAATAGCCTTCAGCTAGTCTCTCCTCTCTAACCTAGTAATAATAGGTTAAGTCTAGATCTTACCTATTATAAAGCTAGAGTTATAGATGTCCTTATTGTCAGGCCACGACCTATAACAGCCTACCTTGAGTCACTTGCGGACCATGCGGCTCCGTCTCGACCTATCCAACCCATCCGGCCCCGCAATAGCCTACTCGGCCCCTCCTCAGGCCGTCCGGCCCCTCTCGGGCCTAGTACAGGGTATACTGGGCCGGAGCATGGAGGAACTATACAAGTTGGGCTAGAATACTGAAGTAAAGGTAGCGATTTGTCTATCCTTTACAAGACGCAATACATCTGCTCCTCCCTCCACTTGTTGACGCATAACTAATTCCTCTAACGAGAATAAGTCTTACACTTATTAGCTATCCTATATAGCTCTTGTACGCCGTACTAGCTCGAACTAGCTACTTATAGCGAATAGGTCTTTACGTAAGGCTCGCTACCTATCGTATATATAACTAAAATATGTTGTAACACTTAACAAAGTTGCGCGCCCAGTGAATACTAATAGGGCTACCTCTACGCTAAGTGAGTAGCTTATCAGCTATCTTACGCACAGCAGTTAGATTTGGGGCAAAACCACGAGAACCTAGATTAGGGATATACTCGACTGTTATATCCTCCTCTAGCTAGTTAAGCTTCTTCGAGCTCGGCTGGCAATCGCGTCGGCGGCGGAGAGTTCTCTCAGCTACGTTAAAGACTATAGCAGCGCGCCAAGTGTTTTGAATTTGGTTTGATCCAATAGATAAGATAGAAAGCTAGATATTTGCTTCACTTGAAGTTAACTGAGTAGCGTGGCGCTGAGCCATTGCACATAAAGATCAGATGGGTGCGCAAAGTCGATGAGGCCCGGCGCTCGCTTGTAATCCACACATCCAGTAGTTGAGGAGAATGGGTGGTGCACAGCATTGCTTTCTTTTTTTTGGTTTCCCCGCACCGGTCAATACCAGCTTGCAGTTCCAAGGTGCATATGCATGTTAGACAGCCGTACTATATACCAATGGCATCCACTAGAGCAACAAGAGATAACACGATTACTCCAACTTGCAGCACCGCTTCAATAGCTGTATCCTTCGTATGTCTTCTCACGCCAATTGATTACATGGCCCTGATTCACTTTTACCCTTCTTGAATTTAAACGAACCCGTTGTACTAAAACACAGCAAGGTCGACTACACGGAAACTATACAAGCAGAAGATGCGTGGGATAGCGAAGCGGACACGAGAAAGGGGGAAATGGCGGAAGAAATATTGGAATCGGAACCGGTGATGAAACGCGTGAACTTTTCGGGTACGTTGAGAAGTAATGCCAAATCGGAATGAAGCCCCTGTTTATACATTTGATAGCACCAAGAGAGGCAGAGCTGACCATCAAATATAATCCTTCAAAAGCAAGCTCTTCATCTCGCGACTCTACCTTATCGCAAGCCACGACTGCCATATCTTACTCGCCCCCAGGAAATTCTACCTCCCCAAAGCAGCCATCGAATAAAAATGGCAAGAGAGGCCGCACCAGATCGATCAGACAGCAGGCTCAGCTTGAAGGACAGAAGCGGTACCAGGATACCTGCGAGGAATATATAGACCCAGGTTCCTGTTGGGGTCGTGGTAAGCCGTATACGGAGAATGGAAATAAAATAAATGAATGCGACGAACGAAACGAAAAGAAGGAATTAAACAAAGAAGGGCCTGGAGATATAAACCCTTGTGGACAGCAGCCGTCTAGACACCATGGGGTACTTGGTCATGATTTGGACGTGGCGGCAGCATATCCTTGGTCGCGCTATGGCATACATGCAAATGCTCTATCAGAGAGAGAAATGGATCTCTGTTTGCAATTTGATCGCTGGCTAAAATCAAGGGCAGCAGTTCCAAACACCCAAGCAGCGCAATCCAATCCATCAGACCACACAGCTTCGCCACAACTGCCTCTGGAAACTAAAGGAGGTACCTCTGAATTAGTGGAAAACGTTGACCCAATTGCACTTGTTGAAGGGTATCTCACAGCCTTACAAAAGCGGAAGGAAAAACAACTATTAGATGCAAACCGAATCCTTTTATGGATTAATAGTCGACCGGGGTTAGTTCAATAGCCCTTACTGCTTGAAATGCAATATAAAGTATGCGTAGCTCTAGTCATGGCTCTGTACAGGGGCCAGATATTGAGTCCTTCCGGATCTATGACAATGAGTCAAAAGTATCTGATATTCGCGTTACCGTTGCAGTGGCTCCATTTTCAGAAAGCCTGGTTCTGACTCAACCAAAATCTGAGCTAGAGATGAGTAGACAGCTTTCCGCAAATTCAAAAGAAAGTCAGGTAATGGATACACCCCTTGAAAAGACTCCCGAGAATGCATATTCCGAGAACACTGATCAAGATTATGCCCCTTCCAACGATTCAGTTTCAGGTAGCCGCACAAAAGCGCCTCGGTATAACCGTACAATTGTCCAGTCAGATGCCTGCTACATCCAGGATCAATCCGGATACGAAATTCACAGAAGCTCCGTGGAGAAGGACCTACTCAAGGAGATTCAAATCTCGCGCCGGGATTTTGGTGCCCTCCAGCAGCAATGGGTAAGTGCTATTGTCCAGTGGCTATGCTTCGTTAACAGCTTTTGCAAGAACTATAACAACACAAACTGGTTTAGCTCCGCAACCCTTACTCGTTGGAAGAAAGCTTTGCGGAAGCGCCCCCGCCCAGGAACACAACGCTTGGAATGGAGTTGTGTGGGAGGTATCCTAGCCTACATCATGCAGCATAGCTGATCGAATTTAGGAATGCGGCGAGGCAATGTTTGCAGACTTCCGACTAGCAGATGCAGCCCAGCACCAACAACAACTTGCGTTTCTTACGAGCCCAGCTCCAGCCACACAATTCACCGTCTATAGCCACGCCCCAGTATCAGACCTAGAATCAGGTGTTGCGAACTCAACGATCGCCTCATAGCAATCAACTCAAAATGGCTCTTACAAAGGCAAAGCACCGACATCAACAACCGGCTCCAGCACCACCTACGTCGGATCCAGCAGGCCACAAAGTTTTGTTATGCAGCCAAACAAACCATTCCCAATGAGCAAATACCTCGAACTCTGCATCAACGTCGGAAAGTACGAGACCAAACTAGCCGAGATCCAAGTGACATCCAGTAGTGCAACCAGCTCCGCAATATCCACAGACGCGCATCTTTTTAGCAAAATATACAGCCAGTACTTTGCAACGCATAAACCAACTTGGCGGCGATTCCCCTATCGGCCATCGGGCATCAAATCCGTCCACTTCGGAGTCGAAGCAAGCCAACACGTAGGCTTCTTCTCCGACGATCCCCTACCCTCCGAAGAAGCCCTCACATCGAAGTGCTACGAATATAATCTCCAGCCCCCCCCCGTGCTTCCGCCAATGGACTCGCGCACATTCCTGCACCACTTCTGGAAACACGATTCTCGTTTCCAAAGCAACAACGCGCGGTACATTGGCCGTTTTACCAAAGAAGCTTGGAGACAGTTTGGTTCAGGAGCTCAAGATCAATCCGGGGGAGCTTAAAGAGGGATGGGGAATCCATATTATGGAAGGGCCGAATAAGGTTGCGATATGCTGAGCGCCGGTGGCTATTATTGTGGTGAGTTTTGGAGTCGCGCTGGGATATGATTTGATTATGGAAGTGGAGGATAGTGGGTTTGCGATTGGGCAGTGGATGATTGCTACGCTGACAGTGTTGTTGTCGGCGTTGTACTTTAGTTTGGAGGATGATGTTAGTTCTGCCTTTGACTAGGGACTGTGGTATGAAAGCTTGCTAGGTAGGGTAGCGCGGAGTGATATGGGGGGTTGGAGGGGTATGCGTAGATGGCAAGCGAGCAGCAAAAAAAACAACAGAAAAACTGCCTCTTAGATCTTAACAACGGCCGAATGATATAATCTAAAACTTCCTATATATACCTCATTTCAATTATTACTCTCAATCTTAATAACTAGGATTAAATTTAGAGCTTGAAACGAGCATTGTTGCGGGATACAACCAGCTGGACTAAGCTGTATACGGGATTGGATGATCCTGGAGTAATCTCAAGGTAACCAGGGACCGGAGGATCCCTTCTCTCCGATCCCAGAGTATATATATATATCTAGATTGGCATCCAATTTTTCTTACGTAGTAATCTAATCGATTCACTCATTCCAATATGGATCGTTCCTAGAGTTTCCAATCTTCTACAAGTATCTATATAATAAGAGAACCTGCTTGGTATTTTCCCCTTAAACTGTTTATTTAGTCTTACGATAAGTGTAAGAAGATATCCATAAATTTCTGTATTATATTATTTAGCCGTTGTTGAGATCTAAGAGGCTGTTTTTCTGGTTTTTGGTGTATTTAGAGGTGCGCCGCTCGCTCGCCATCCACGTTGTGACAAAAATAATAAATCATATGTCACACTATTTCTTACCTTGGATGGAACTCAATGGTTATGTCGTACCAGTATGCGATGCGCTGTCATCATCACGAATCCGATCAAAGAATCAAATCATGTCAAAAATAACATTAATAAGGAATAGCTATGAAGCTAGAAATATACACCAGTCCTCAATGCTGCTCGATCCTAGCAGGAACCCTCGACACACTATCCCCGCGACCCATGCCACGAACCACACTACCCCGTCTCCCCGGCATCGTTCCATCCGCCGTGATAGAGTTTGCCCTCGAGCCATACAGCCCAGGAAGAGCGCTAACCCTCCTACCGCCAGTTTCGTCACGCGCCGCACTAAGTTGCTGAGCGAACGGGCTTCGTTTCCTGAGCACAGGGCCCTTCCAATAGATGACGTAGACTGATACGACTAGAAGCAATGAAATGGCGAACAAGATGGTTGAAGCGTACGCTAGATGGTTCTTGCCACCGATGTTCTGGAAGAAGGGCGTTGCGGGCAAAGTGAGCACACCAGCTAGGAAATCGCGAGCCCAGCCGTTGCCACCTGTTGCAGAGGCGCTGTAAGGACCGTAGGCGCAGATCATGTAGTCGATGGTGGCCATGTAGATTGAGTAGTTGGCAATGCCGATGATTGCTGACCCGATTAGGGAGCCTATCCAGTGAAGAGGTGGACCGGTACTATTCGAATTAGCTAGATTCTCATGAATGGCTGAGGATTGTGTGCTCACCTTGTCCACGCGAAAATGATCAAGCCAATAGGAAGGCATGGCGCGGTAAATAGAAGCCACCATAGTCGCGATTCGTACTGCGCCTGCTCGTCGCCAGGTCGTTCACGTCGTAGTCTGGCATTGCGCTTGATGGCTGGGAAGAACGACAACCAAGCAAGCAAGTATCCGAGGCCAATAGCAACGAAAGTTAGGCCAATTTGAGATGGTGTAAAGTGCCACTGCTCATATACTAATGCGTAGGACTGGAGAAACATGAAGATGATGGCATCCGAGAAACCGGAAAGCAAAGAGAGGACCAGTACGATGGGTTCAGTTAAGAACATGCGGAACGGACGCATCCAGGTAACCATGATTTCGCGAGCGTTGAATCTTTCCTTGAAGGTCTTGAGCTCGTTGGGACCCCAGATGTTGACTGGCTTTCCATTCTTGTCGCCCTCTGTGCGGCGCTTCTTCGCAATCCTGTCCATCAAGACGGTTGTACGGGTCTCGGGGACAAGAGCTGCGTGGAGGATCTGGACGGCACCGCCGAAGATGAGCTGGATCCAGATATTCCATCTCCAGGCCAGGAATTGCTCAACAAAGCCACCAACGATAGGACCTAGTACAGACCCGCCGACGGACGAGAATACAATGAAGGCCTGGTGACAATTGTTAGCAACAGTTCTAGACAAGGAGACAATCCACACTTACTACAGCGTACTGTTGCTCATTCGCTTCCCACCTATATAAGAGATTAGTGTTTGTCCAATTTATGATTATGATGAATGATAACTTACATATCAGCAACCATTGCCAAAGTAACTGATCCACCAGCGGTAGAAAGACCACCGAGAGAGCGAGCCACAAGGATGGTTGCGAAGTTAGGCGCAATGCCCACAGGAATTTGCCAAATGTTCACAAACAGCAAACTGAGCTGAAGGACAGGCCATCTTCCGAGCTCTTCAGACCAAGGCGCCCAAAGCTCGCATCCGAAAGCATAGGTAATTAGGAACAATGCAGCACCAAGGCGGGCAGCCTGGGCGCTGATGCCGAACTCTTCTTTGATGCCAGGAACAGCATTACTGTACAGCGAAGTATTGAAGTTCATGCTCACTTGCACGAGGAAAACAATGGAAAGAATAGTCCACTTTTTCCATTTCGGAAAAGCAAAGCCAAGTTCATCGTAGCAGTCTTCTTCGGTAATCTCATCTACGCAAGGTATAAATTTATGGGAATTCGAAAAGGCTAAGACCGGCACTTACAGCGGTCGTAGGTGCCATATTTCTCAAAGTGTCGCCTATCGGCATCGCTCTCTGCCTCTGCTGCAGGGTTCTCTTGTCGAAGGTCGGATGACGAATCCTTCTTCTCTGCGTCGGTGGCTTCATGCTTCCCAATCGTTTGAGCGTCGTGGATATTGGGGTGAACTTCTGTTGCGGAAGCCATAATGAATGGGCCTCGAACGACAGAAACGTCAAAGGATGGTTGAGGTAATTTTGCCTCAGCGGCTTGCCTCAAATTCAGTGACTGCAGTTAAGAAGCCCAGGAAGTGCAGAGATGAGGGTGAGACAAGGTTTGAGAGAGCGTTGGATGTGGCCGGCAGGCGGCATGGATTATAAGCAGGCGCAGTGTGCCTTTGTGCGTGTATCAACCATGGTGCATGGGCGGATACCTAGCCAGAAGGTCCGACGCTCCAAGACGTCATCTCACATCTGTGGGCCATGACGCTGACGGGTTTTGGCACTATGGCGGTGATCAATAGAGATCAACATTAGCCTCTCAGAGAAAGCAAAAGCGATGTCAATTGTGGGCCCGACTGCGAGCCGCATACTTCTGTGCGGGGATTCACGTCATGGTTCCATGAACCTTATTCCGATGCAGCACGCATCCCGAACTGATAGCAACGCCGTTGTTGCTCTAAGGGATATTCTATTCGTAAGACTCTCAAGCTCTATCCAAGACTTCACCGGGCCGCTGACAAGCTCCGTCGATCACTGTGCCAAGTTACGCCCAAATCTTATTTCGTGAATCGATCCTCTCAGAACGAGGTTTGTGACGTCAGACCACCTTCCCGGACGCCACACCACTCATTTTGCATAGAACCCGCCGCACCCCAGCATCAATATGCATACCAGCATCCATCCCGTCCATGTCGCGTGCTGCGATCTGACAATACAATGCAATACTAGTTTACTGCCTACGCCAAGTCGGATCAAGTCGGCCTTGATGGGCGTATTGGTACTTAGCGAACAAACGTACCTTCACCACATTATCTTCACGACCAATCTCCCACCAAAAGTTGGAACTAGTAAGCCAGCTTCCATGGTTGGATGGCACTACTAACCGGTATACTCATTTTTTGCGACCTAGGTACTCAACCAATAGTGCAGGTAATATATTTGGTTCCCTAACAACTAGAACACCCACTATTAAAACCAATGTTCTACCAGAATGTGCCTTTAACTAACGACTTGAATAGGTCAAGTTCCTAGGGTTACACGCACTATTGTGCTCGAGGCCACGGGCCTCGAAATAGGATTATTTTGAGATATCATTGCGACTCTGAACAATCCATCGCATGTCAGCCTCGATGGGCGAGACGAAATTTGAAACATTCGATTTACCCCAAATCCAGGAGTGAATGAAGCAACAGCATAAAAAGCTTGCACATCCAAAATCATATGAAAATCGATGAGAAATCGCTCAACCCGATATTACGTCTTGTTCAGATTATGAGTCCAAGGGATGGAGTTGTTTTTATTTGGCTGTAGTTCGGTATTCGCAATATTCACTACGGCCTCACCAGAATACTATCACTTGTTTGACCCAAAAACGATATATTACAGTCGCTGGCTTCGACTGTTGTACAATTGGAATCATGTCGGAACCGTTCCGAAGCTTACCAACAAGAAGCAACCCCGCATATCGACCTAAGCAAATGCCCCACTTACCACTCCAATCTAGATCATACATGCTGGATCATTGCGATACCATACATTAACTTTAAAGTGATCACTGCGTCTACAGCTGTCAGATCTCGGAAACCTCAAATCGCAGCTCATCCAAGTACAATGCCGGAAGACGTTCCAAAGACTGAGGAAGTTCTAGTAACCCAGGAGCTTCACAAGACAGGAACGGATGATGGCTGGCACGGGGTGATCAAAGAAGGAGGGGAGTTCCCTCCAGAGAAAGACCGATATCACCTATACGTCGGTAAGATATGTTTCCAGTTATAATTGTACAATGAATTCAAGTTTTTCGCATTCAGCGCCCAATTCATTCACCTAAACCTATAGACCACAACAGCGCATTTAACTAATATTGGCCAGGACTTTTCTGCCCCTTTGCGCATCGTGCAAACCTTGTCCGCCACCTCCAGCACCTCACCTCTATTATTTCCCTTTCAGTAGTTCGGCCCTATCCCAAAGGAGAGCCAGGCTGGCGCTTTGATGAAACCTACCCCAATGCCACGCCAGACCACCTCTTCAACAGCCGCTTCCTACACCAGCTGTATTTCCGCGATGATCCAGGATACAAGGGAAGGTACACCGTGCCAATGCTATGGGACAAGAAAACTAACCGCATCGTGAACAACGAAAGCCTAGAGCTACTCAGATGGCTACCCCATGCATTCGACTCTGTGATCCAAGATGAAAAGACCAAGAAGCATGATTTCTACCCGCCGGACCTAAGGCCCCAAATCGACGACATATACCCCTGGCTTACGTCGCTCATCTGCCTGGGCGTATACAAATCTGGCTTTGTAACAATACAGGAAGACTACGAGAAGAACGTCGTGCCCTTATTCGCCGCCCTCAACGAGCTCGAGGCCCTGCTGCACAAGAACGGCGGGCCATACATACTAGGAAATACACTAACGGAGCTAGACCTCCTTGCCTATCCGACCATCGTCCGCTTCGACACCGTGTACGTGCAGCATTTCAAAACGAATCTAGGCATGATACGACACGACTACCCCGTGCTCAACAACTACTTGAAGAATTTGTACTGGAATGTGCCGGGGTTCAGGGAGTCGACGGATTTCAAACATATCAAAGAGAATGTGGGTGCTCGTTCTTGCTACGCAATATATACCGCGGATACTGATTACAAGGAATAGTACACAAAGAGTCATTCGGAAATCAATCCGCATGCCATCACGCCGTTGGGGCCGTACCCAGATGTTGAAGAAGGATATGAGAGCGACTGGAGTAAATTGAAGCCTGGTAAAGTGGCACATCCTCGCGTCTTGGAGGCCATGAGTAAATTGTAGTCGAATATACATTGCTTTTTGCTGTACATGCTCTATATTAATATGCTCTCACGAGCGCGTGACTATGTGCAAGCTAATTATCGAGCGTGTGCCCCGGGGCTTTTATCCTGTTGCCGCATATTGCTCCAGGGCCTCGAGGGTCTTGTCTGCTGTGCTTGTTGCGGGTTGTCTGAATATAGCGGCCAGCTCTGTCCTACTTCGCCAGGCCTAGCGCTTCTGCTCTCAACGCTCAGCCCCGAATCCACCCTCACTATTTTCTCGACCAGGTGTGCTTCTTCTTCTGTTGCAGGCATTTCGTCCAGTTGTTTTGGAAGCGGCTTCCTTGGGTCATATAGTGTCGGCGGTCGGCTACTTGGCACAGGGGGCACAATGGCCTGGTAACCATGACCCATACCAAGCGACGATGCCGTTGGTTCGAAAGAACAACTCTCCTTGGCTTTTTTTCGGAGGCATGCTTGTACCATGGATGTTATTGTGGTGATCATAAGTATGAAAGACGCCCCACCAGCCGTAAGGACGAGACCTTTGCAAATCCCGATGATCGTAGTGAACGTGGCGAGGTCGGCGGAATCGGACGTGGTAAGCTTTGTGATATCGAAAGTATTCAAGTTAAAGGCGAGAGCAACTGTGCAGCCGACTGCTGTAACCATGGCGCAAAAGGATATGAGTTCAAGAGGGACGCTGACGGAGCTTGGCATTTGGAGCCGCCGGAGGACGGTGGAGAGAAAGACTAAAAGGCCAACAATGAAGGCGAGAGAACCCTGGACATATTAGTCGGGCCATTGAATCTGGTAGTCAAGACATACAGCAGCAATGGAGATCCATATCTCCATGGTTCCATCGTTGACTACAGCGAAGAATTCTCGCCAATTCTCTGCTACTGTTGCGTCTAGCTGTAGGGTCTGTAGTACTGCCGTTCCTCGTATCTCGACATCGTGTATTATGAATTGGACTGTCAAACACGGTCAGTCGCTTCATTATTGAAGAGAGTGGTAGATTGTACCCCAGGCACCCAAACCAACGGCTACCAAAGTGGCGGCCAGGGCAATAACCCGCAGCCCCATTATGATCTTCATCCCGGCCCCCATTATTAATCCCGAATACGCGTAACTGGTTAAATGAATGTAAGGTAAGCCTAGTCCAGCTGGCAGCAACTCGCAGAGTGCTTCGAAAGTAAGGAACGTAAAGAGCGTCAACGCAGAGAACAGTGAAAGAGTGATACTCAGGCTGAAGTAACTCGGCACCAAGGAAAAGGGTGTTGCTATGCGAACGTGCGCGAACGCCTCCGGAGCCTTAGGACCCGCATACGGGCAAGTGATCCTTTGCAATGTTATGGCCAACTCAAGGGGGATGAATACGTACTCAGTGGCTCCATACGCGACGGCGGATACGAGTGTCGCAGTTTGGGGCTTAGTCGGCATGGATTTTGCGCGTCTCTCGCGAGGCCGTTTCCCTTCATCGCGGCTCAACGTTCCAATGGAATGGTCGCTTCTCAGGCTCGACCTGGAGCCGTAGAAATTCATTGGTCGGATGTATCACAGCATAGCATCGGAGTCCTGGTGCCCGGTCATGCCAATGCGTGGGTGGGACAACGAGCATGATGCTTTGGCCAGATCGAGGACCAAGAGTTATCGCGCACACCGAAAATACGGCGATGAAGCCTATGTTGAAACCATCCTGAGGCACCAAGTTTGGGGTTCGTGATGCAAAGAGGAGGCTGAAACGTCGGATGGATTGACCCCTGCAGCATTGGACCCATCACCACACACCACCTGGCAATGAACATATGGGGTTGCACATTGCGTCGATTCAATGACTGCGCAGGAATACTGGTACTTGAGTGATGGGCACCAGGCACAAATCATGGGAGGTTCTGCGTGAAGGCCGTTTCCCTCTCAGTGGAAACTGCAGGTGCATCCAGGTTTGTGTCTAGGTCGAAGAACACACGTTTCGGCCCATGGTCCTAGGTTGTTGTGATGCCGGGTCCCACGATACCTAGGTCTTGTTGTAGTGAAATTGTCGTAAATGCGTTGCATTGTGCTGGTACCTAGGTGTGTTGAGAAGAGCATTACAGCGACCTATGAATGTCTTCCATGATGATGACTCATCGAATCAGCCAACCTCGCTAGACCCACATTGTCCACGTCGCGAGATGGAACAGCCAGACGAAAGGCGACGAGAAAACAGTAGAAAGGTCTTATTTGGAGAAGGCGCCAAAATTGAAATGCTTGACCTTTCCGGGGTCGATGACGCTACGTAACCACGTCTCCAGGCGGATGATCGGATATGAATTCTTGCATCACAACTAGCTTTAGACCCTGATCTTGAGGAGGCATCATCCAGATGCTCAAGGGCGTGCGCTTGCAAGTGTGGCTGGCCCTATGCCTTTCACCACTACATTATAACTCAACCTTGGAAGCGCTGGATTCTCCTTTCCCCAGGCGCGGTGGTGGTAGACCGAGAGGTGTTCGCTGAGTGCATACTAGAAGACTCGGAGAGAGAATTCACAGAGCGGACTGTTTGTACAAGGTTCAATCTCAAACTACATGCAAGCCATAGGTAAACCCTTTGGCGATTTTGGGGGATAACCCAGTGATGTCGTGAGACGGGCCGCGAGCGGCACGCTTTGCCAGCAAGATCTCGGCATATATCCTAGGTGATTAGCTTTTCGCTTGCATCTTATTGTGTTCGCCATGTAATAGCGTCTCTCTATTAGTCAGGCTGGGTTTTAGGACTTCTGACTCTGCTATCATGATAGACGCCGTGAGAGTCACCACAACCCTCAAGCCTAGATGCATTAGAGTTCAGCGAATACGATAGACAATCTGCGAGACGCGCCTATTATTTTACCCAACGTCACTCCTCCCTGGGGTGGATGCAGTGGTGGTGCACCACCGTCGACAAAAGCCCTCGCTCACCCTCCGCGTCTAAACTACTTCCAACTAGTATGCATACCATGATCGCTTCATAGCTAGTCTCTCATGGATTCCCTGCAAAAACGGAGCTTGTGTCAAAAATCACTCATTGGCCAGTCCGGCACCTCGTACCGGCATCATCTATATGCGGCGTGCCATCGAGTCCATCAAGTGTTTGCCTCTGTCTGTCTGGAGAGTATATCATGATAGATTTATATGATATTGGCCGATGCATGCCCCACATCAAGGCCTAGCGGGAGTGTGATAGCGAGCGATTTCCAAGCCGGAACTTTGTAGCAAAGATACCTATCACTTGACATTACGATGGCCACAGCTGATCATTGTTTGACAAGGGTGCTTAGTAAGTCACCATCCGTAGTTGCTCTCCGAGCTCCGCTGGGTAACGTAGTTTAAATATCAGACGAGAAATCCTTTGCTGTCATTCAAGCCACCAAGCAGCTCGAAGAAATCCAACTCATATCAGTTCATACTTTAACTTGAGGGTAACTCCCACCAAATATCTTCAGCTATGTTAACAGCAGGATTGGATACAACCACAGTGCTCATACTAGTCCCCAGTTTGATTGTGAGTTGCCTGCAACTGTAAACTAGACCAAACCTAAATTATACAGTTCGGATCTGTGTTGTTGAAGGTATTCTATAACATCTGGTTGCACCCTTTGCGGTCGTACCCTGGGCCTCTCCTCGGTCGAGCATTCTTGCTCGTGCAACAATACCACGATGTAAAAGGCGATATCCCCTACTGGATAAATGAACTTCACAAAACTTATGGACCTATTATACGTTGTGCCCCGAACGTTATCTCTATCATCGAACCCGAAGTCTGGAAGGATGTGTACGGCCATAAAGCCACTTCATTTACCAAAGACCCCAACTTTTTTGGCCCACCTGTGTACGGCCAACCGGCTGGCTTAATTAGCGCGAACAATGCTAGTCATGCTCGTCAAAGGAAACTGGTCAGTCATGCTTTCAGCGACAAGGCATTGCGAGAACAAGAGGATATTCTCAGAACCTACGCAGAGATCTTGGTAGAAAAACTAAAGGGGATGTCGACGGAAGGGAACAGGCAAAAAGTAGACCTAGTCAGTTGGTACAACTTCACAACCTTCGACGTCATGGTAAGTAAATCCATCACTCCAGAATATGTGGCACTCATTGACTTCCACCCCCCACCACCTAGGCAGATTTAACCTTCGGTGAAAGTCTAGGCCAGTTGACGAGTTCGGCCTATCACGCTTGGGTTAGATCCGTATTTGGTTTCGCTAAAAATATTACGATTAACCGCAATTTAAGGGAATGGCCTGGTATGCTGACGCTTATCGGTTACTTTTTGCCTGCGGATATCAAGAAAAAGTCCGCAATTCACAAGTCCTTCGCGGCAAAGAATGTCGACAAGCGTATGGCGCGCAAGACTGATAGGCCGGACATCTGGACACACGTCACAAGGAACGCGGGCAACGATAGCTTAACCCAGGTCGAGCTATATAACAATGGTGCTTCCTTCATGGCAGCTGGAACGGAGACGACAGCGACGTGCCTTTCCGGCCTGACCTACTGCCTGCTGACCAATCCGGAAAAGATGAAACGCTTGACGAATGAAATTAGGAGTACATTCTCGTCCATTGAAGATTTAGGCGTATTAAAGCTATCACAGATGGAGTATCTTCACGCTTGCATCGACGAAGCTCTTCGGGTCTACCCACCAGTTGTCCCTGGACTTCCCAGAATTGTACCCAAAGGAGGAGCGAAAGTTTGCGGCCAATTTTTCCCAGAAGGAGTAAGTTTAATACATGGCTCATTCCATGATATGAGATGTGATTTGCTAATATCATGATTCAGATAATTATCAACTGTCCGTTTTACGCAGCCAACCATTCCACCCTCAACTTCCACAACCCGGACGCCTTCATGCCGGAACGATTCCTTGTCGATAAGCCCCAGGAATATGCCTCGGATAGGAAAGACGTTTTCAATCCATTCTCCTATGGTCCCCGTAGTTGTTTGGGAAAGAAGTGAGTTACTCCGCAAATATACAGCACTGGCACTAATGAATACTTAAAGTCTCGCCTATCATGAGATGCGTTTGGTCCTTGCCAGCGTATTACTGAACTTCGATATTGAGCTTTGTCCGGAATCAGCAAACTGGCTCGACCAAAGAGGCTTCACAGTTTGGGAAAAACCCGAATTGCTAGTCAAGCTGCGCTGCGTGAAGTAATGGTTTGTGCCCTTGGGGCCTTTCATTGCCGTCAATAGGGCATACTAAGAACTCCTTCTCTTTATCTTTCTTGTTGCCAGGTGTCCTGGACACTTTTTTTGGGTCAGGGTCCTGTACATTTTGGCTGGTAAGGGCATTTAGAGGAAATTCTGTGGTACCGATCATACTATCCCGAGAAAATTGCCGTTTATTCGAAAAAAAAAAAATTTAATAATTTTGGATTGCAGAATCTATGAGCATTTAGAATTACATTTTTTTCCACATGCACAATACCTTACAGCCCAGTGCCATTTCCTAGACATTTTCGCTCCTCAGACAACACGAAGTTCATCAAGCTTTAGAGCTTCACTTATTTGCCAACATGACTTCCATTTCTTCAGAAAAGAGAGAGAGCAAGAAGGATAGAACAGTGAGGCGCATAAGTCGTTACTTGTGCATAGCTATCCGGCCGATGCAGCCAAATACTGCAAAGGTGGCGCATCCATATTCAGGCAATGTCATACATCCACACCGCGGCAATCTTGACACTGAAATGGTTCCACTCAACCTGGACCAACAGACAAAGTCTCGCCATCGTACCAGACGACCCCAGCATCCTGCTTTACCAACTGTATCCGAGGCAAGATTAGGTGAACCATCGCCAAGAAGAGACAGTGTGGCGGGACGGTTTGAGGTACAGTCCTCAGACTATGACGCACCGATATCCTCCGATGGAAGGACCAAAGAACATAACAAGACAGAGAAGTCTAAATCTCTTCCACGTCATCTTCGCGTTACCGCACCTCGACTCACCGGCAAGAATATTGCACAAAACGAACGACAACTGAATGATTATAACCGTGGCCGAGTTGGCCCGAGTTTCCAGCAAGAGGGGCCTAGTAGACATTACGAAGATCCCACGCCGTGGGAAAGTGAATCTATATCGCAGGGCCTAGGGTACACTGCACACATACAATCTTTGTCAGATGCACTGCCTGCGCAAGACCTACCCGCAAGATCCATTCTACGACGAACATCCGTGAAGATCGAGTATAGTGGTAGGTAGCCTTTGAGTGATAGCTGCGAAGGGGCGCGAAGGCGCTGATCGGCAGACGACGATCGAAGTCGCTCAGTGAATAACGCGAACAATGGAGGCTCGTCGTCTGTGAAAACAAACGAAAATCATACACTGTAATTTTGGATGAGCTTTCCATGATATAGTATTTTCTACCGCGCAATATTGGAGACTGTCATACCAACCTCGGAATTTTTTGTAATTTGTTTTGTCTTCCTCGCTACTTTCAGGATGCTACAGTGCGGGTTACCGCTGACTAGAATTTCTCAGATAGATAAGGGAATAGATCCTGGTCAGCGATTTAATATTTGTGTGTTAATTCTCCTTCAAATCAACATTGTGGGTGTTCCCTGCGCTGCTGCTCCCTCTAGTCATATCAAGTATGTGGTATCGGTTGCAAGAGGCAAATAGTATTTGTTCGTTATATTATCAGAGCCGTCACTGTATTTTTGGTGGTTGATTTTTCGCTTTCCTTTCATATTTCTGTCACGTTTTAGGGTGGGCGTAAACGCTCATGTAGCAGCAGTTATCAGACGCGTTGATGTCATCGGGCCCCGCGCGGCTTAGCACTAAAAAGTTACTGGCCCCACCAAAAATCCATCATCTTTGCGCAAGTCACACCAAAGCTTAAATTTCTTGAATTTCTCGAAGAATCAGGCAATCATGTCTGTATGTGTTGATTGCAAAAAACCTCTCGAGGTCGAAATTGAGCCCGATGAAGATGAGAGCTACGAAACGAGCGCATCATCCTTGGGCAAAGCACCTGCTGCACAGCCAGAAACAGTTCCAGATGATGTGCAAATGAGCTGCGGATGCCACTTCCATTGGTTCGCACTCGAAGATACCTACCTACATGCATGCTCTTCTGACTTGGATTGCGCAGGGATTGCCTTCTCGAAGCCTACCAAATCACCGAATGCCCCAATTGCGGCAAAAACATCGCATCAACTTCCTCAACCGGCGCACAACAGGTCCTCTGTAATCTAAACAACGAAGGAGGGCTACAAGAGAATCTCGACATTCTCCCTCTTCTCTCAGAAGAAAGCTACCTCAAAGCATACCCTGAAGACCGCAAGGCGCGCGCCTTCCTCGAGTTCTGCCGCGAAGGCGACTACAAGGCTATTGTTGATATGCTGCAAGACGACGAAGTAGACGAGGATGACGAGGATGACGAGGACGAGCAGATGGGCGATACCGATGAGCCAGGCAAAGAAGTTGGCATCGACAGGATGCTAAGATATCAAGACCCAATCGGAGATATGCAGTCAGGGCTGCACGCTGCGGTCCAGGCACAAAGTAGAGAGGTTGCGTGGTTGTTATTGCTGTTAGCGAGCAACTATGATCTGCTAGAGTTTCCGCCCGAGGTCTTCCAAGAGGCGGAATCGCTTGGTATAATGCGGGGGTTGACTGAGGATAAAGTCGATATCAGGAGTTTGAGGGATGCAAATGGGAAGACTGCCGAGGACATTGCAAATGAAGTTGGAGGAGTATGGGTTGGATGGACAGGCAATGGGCGATTGGCCATCTAAGATGCTCACTATGGGCTGGCAGGGTGCATACGCCTAATATTGGGGTAAAAGCCGTGAGTATAGCTATGGGCAGCTGCAAGCAGCTAAGATGGGCCCTAGAGCTCAGTAACAAAATAGTGAATGCCAGCAAAAGTGGCATCGGATTGATAATGGACACAAACTTTAGTAGCACGTGATACGCGTTCTAGCGCGTTCTGTCGCGTCATCGGTCATGGCGCATTTCCAACACTCCGGACAGCCCACCTATAACCCTCGTACTGTTTCATCCAAGTTCTACTTGAGCTATGGCTGGGTTCAAGCGCGGAGGCTTCCGAGGTGGAGGAGGTAGCGCCTTCAAGAAAGGATATGCAAAGAAGCGTGCTGGTTCCGAAGACGAAGAGACGTCAACGCGCGCGACCAAAAAGTCAAAGAACGAGGAGGAAGATGAACCTGCTGCAGCAGTACCAACATTCCAGACTGATGATGAAGGGAAAAAGTTCATTAGTGTACGTATACGCCATGTGGCATAGATTAGAGCATCAGCTTACACTGCTTGAAGCTAAATGCAAGTGGCAAGCGACGCGCCATCGTAGACGAATTCAAAGGCAACCCTCTGATCAACATACGAGAATTCTGGACCAATGACGAAGGGGAGCTCAAGCCTGGAAAGAAGGTAGGCAATCATCGTCCCTTTGGGCCTATGTGTACTAACAAGTCTACCTCAGGGTATTTCTCTCACAATCGATCAGTACAACACGCTCCTCGCAGCCGCGCCGCTGATCGAAGCTGAGCTTGTCAAAAGAGAAGTACAAGTTGTCCGGCCAAATTACGATGCCGATCACAGCGCTGCGGGTGCATCGAAGGAAGCAGATGCTGGTGGCAAGGTGGAGGAGCAAGAAGACCAGCCAATCATGAAGGTCAACAACGATGACGATTAGTTTCAACTTGGGGGTCTAATATATGAACACGCGAAGATATTTGTTTGAATAAGTGTATGATAGCGGGAATATAGTAATGCCCTAGGCGCAAGGGGTTGAACGGACTAGATACCGTACGTATCAGACCTTTGGTCACGGAATGAGAAGATCTGCTCCAGGTACGAGCATTTCATCTTTTGCAGATGTGCTTAGTTCCATCCGTGACGGGCTCCTATTACTCTCACTAACCAGCCTTAGGACGATTGTGATTCATGGGAGCGAGGAACCAAAGATTAGTATCATTGAGCATCGACCCCATTATTCAGATACCCCTACTTGCAGCGCAACAAGATTACAATCCACATTTTCCCCTGGACCGATTAGCTCGGGCAAAATCATGACACTAGGTACATGCGCCGAAATACACCGCTGTCAAACGTCGGCAAATTGTTTTTTACCCCACTCTAACCCCCACTCTAGCGTGGGCCACAACCCTTGAATGACTCTGGACTATGCAATATGCTAACGAGGACTACGAAACAGCTCAATTCAGATTTTTTGCATTGGTATATGTTCAAGCTAATTTCAAAAATTTTCAATAATCACTCAATTGAGTCTCTTTAGCTCAATTGGGAGAGCGCCAGACTGAAGTCTTCGGTCACTAAATCTGGAGGTATCGCGTTCGATCCGCGAAAGGGACATTTGTATCCTCGTGCCTGGCAGTAGCCAGGACACTTCGAACTTTCTTTTTTTTTTTTTTGCTTTTCTGTAGGGTGTGTGTATGTGGGTGGAATGACCCCGAACTGCCTACACCACTGCAGAACGCAGAATTTATTCTACAATTTTTTTTTTTCCAGGGCAACTTCGTCTTTGAGATTAGCGGAGTAAATACAACCTGTGTTGGTACCAGTCTATCTATGCTTATGTGTCTTTCGTGATTGATGATTATTTGTTGGCCCCTGCATTGAAGTTTTTCCCTGTGATGGACTCCCCAGCACAAGTATACGGAAAAGCCTTCCAAATTAGAGGCAGTAGTCCTCTTCAATGCTCCCTGGTGTCCATATCAGAAATAATCATGCACACAAGCAGAACGCAACCAACCAACATGCCGTCACACTGTCACTCGAAAATTCCATGTCACATTACAAAACATCGGTCAAGGTTCATGTACACACTCGATTTTACGTATCCCGACTTTTAATCTGATCCGCCTGGGCCTAAACTCCATAATATACATGTTCATCTCACAAAGCTATGAGATGATCCGCCGACATCCACTAGAACACCCCCCCTTCTTTAAAAACTCACATCTACTGCGTCTTCTTAACACTCCGCTCCGTCGGCGCGCTATACAACCACACGGCCACAAACGCCAACCACCCGGCGACGGTAACCCAGATACCGCCGATCCAGACCCAGGCGCCGCTAATCTGCCAGCTGCGCGGCCACTCGTCGTGGGCGAAGTGACGGACGGTGACCTGGCGCTTTTCGTCAATATTGGTGAGGAAGGGGCGGCGGTAGTTGATGCGGAAGTTGAAGATGCCGTGTTGGTCTGGGGTTTTGAAGGCGACGCCGAAGACGGTGGCGTTTGCGGTTTGGCCGATGGGGGCGAGGTTGAGGCGGTGGAAGGGGGAGAGCATGCTGAATTCGAGCTGGACGTTGTCGCCGGGGGCAGGGACGAAGGGGACGAGTTTGTCGTTTGAGTATTCGGAGAGTTCGACTTGGAAGTGCTGGGTGGTGTTAGTTGCGGCTGAGGGCTGCATTAGTGGTATACTTACAACATCACTCTTGACGCGGTAGATGGTGGGGTTGTTTTCGGGGATGGCGGTGCTGCTGTTGAGCTTCTTGCTCTGGCCCTCGTCTTGGTAGTGGGCTATTTTGCCGACCTTGACTACGCCTGTTTCCTTAAATGTCCATGCGGATAGCTTGTGTGCGAATTCGCGGTTAGCTGTCTTGATGGACTTGCCGCCTAGCTTCACGCTTTCGGAGAACCATTGGTTTTGCAATAGCTCGGCGGAGCCAACGACCGTGAGACGCGCCGAGTTGTGGGCTTGCATTGTTGAAATCAGGTTTAGTTGGCTTCCAACTGCGAAGGGGTCCTCCACGCCATCGGCCTCGTCTTTGGGGCTGTAGCTGTATGCCGTGCTTGGGGCGCGTAGAACAGGCGCAAGAAGCGGCGAATCGTTTCCGAGGACCTGGCCAACGGTGCGCGGCACCGCAATGTATCCCTCGCCTCCAAAGTAGTTCTTGACATCAGGCCTAAATGAGCGAGGAAGATCGAGTAGGAGAACGTCATGCTTGTCAGAAGCAGATACAGAATCGTAGTTGAAATGGTCAACCACCACTGCGCCCTTGTCTGCGGGAATGCTGATATCGAGTTCGAGGAGAGCCGACTGCACAGCAGTAGGTGTAGCAGATGTGCTGGATAGAGCAACGAGAATGTTGCCCTCCTTCTTCAAGAATTCGAGCACATTGTTTGCAGTAAGGGCCGGGCCGAGGCCTTTCGACTTGGCGGGGAGAAGGAGGATGTGGTCGTATGCACGCTCGCCATGCTTGAAGAGCGAGAGCTTGTCTGCCTTTGGCGACTCGATGGACGTGGAGAAACCCCGAGCTGCAGTACAATGTCAGGGTTGTGTCTTGGAAGGGTAGCTAAATGGGCAAAATCCAAGCTCCTGTTGGCTGGACCAAGCTGTCTACAGCCTTTCGAAGTTCCCAACCTCAATCCATTACTCGGCTCAATATGCGAGGGTCGGAAGCTGCAACACGCCAACTCCCATCTCCTCGCCCCCCATCATCCCCCATCATCCCCCAAATGAATCAATTGCAACTTACACGTCAGATCCTCCAAAAACACGCTATACTTCTCGCGCTCGCTCTGCTCCTCCAGTACGACCAACAACCGATTGCCAGAGAAGCTCTTCGCCGACACCGCAGCCGACCACGCCAACACAAAAGCAGAAGAAAATAACCACCTCATCATGGAAGGTCGTGCGGTCTCAGCTTGTCAAGATAGCAATGGGGCTGTTGTCGCGCAATAGGAAACGTAACGTATGCAATGCCAAGACCTTCGGGACCGGAGAATCGCAGACCGCCGATTGGTGCTGGAGTTTAGGGCGGAGCTCCGGTGGTTTAATGCGACTTCACGACATACCCTCGCGTGACGACAGGACGGAATTGCCGCCCATTCAGCGCCCTACGGACACTGTGAGTTTATCGGGTTGATTGAATTGTGTTGTGCGTGTGCTGATGTGGGAATAGCAGCACGATGTCGGGCCTTCCTCCCGCGCCGTTCTTCTTCAAGCAGCCTCTGCGCTACCTTAGGTGGGCGTCTATCAATAAGCCTGCGTACTTTTACTCGATTATCGTGGGCTGCGCAGGACCGATAATGCTGGTTACTGTACCGCCGATTCGGAGATATTTGGGAGAGGAGCAGATTCCTAAGATCCCATTGACTTATCCGAGTAAGTGCTTTTATGTAGGCGGTGGAAGAGGGGGATATGGTTGGCTGACATTGGATAGTACCTAAGGGGCCGCGACCAAGACCAACTGGATTTGATGACGAGTAGGAGAAGGCGATTTAAGGACAGAATGGGTGGGCAGTGGAGTGAGGAGTAAGAGAAGTCACAGGTACCAAGTTGGCAGCTGCAAATATGCAAACAGGTATGAGAAATGCAACCCAACGCCAGGCATCTGAACCGGCCGAAACAAATGTATAAAGCACAATTTCATTTCGTCACAGCATTGCAACCAGTTCCTCGCAGCTCCAGTATGAAAGTCATGCCAATGGACTGATTTAGTGTCCATGATTAGACACCAATTCGCTAAAACGGCGTAAGGGTGTCCCTTATTCCTTCATCTACCCCCATTCAAACGCCAATCCGCGACCAATTCAGTGACCGTTAAATTGAGCTTTGGCACAAATATGCCGTGCTCAAACTCCCAAACGCCATCCCACCGTTCAAGCATGTCTCTACCCCCCACGATGGGGCACAATCCTCGCCCGCTGGGCACAAACCCAATCAATAACGGTCATACCTCCCGCGCTTCGGCACCGGCTCAGCTTCCACTTCCATCTCATCCTCCTCATCATCCCCAAACATATCCTCATCACCTCCCGCACCAGCGCCCCTCACCTCCGCCTCCATGCCCGTCTGCAGATTATGCCTCACAATATCATTCCCGCCAGGCTTATACGCACGCTTAACCGGCGCAGCCTCCGGGGCGCGCACATTCCTCAGCCAGGGAAAATCCTCGCGTTGAAATTGCGTGCACGTAAGATGCTGCACGGGAAAGCGCTTAACATCCAACTCGCAATGCGACTGCAGGACCCCATGCTCCTCGACAAGCCTCGCAACACACAGCTTGATTTCAAACAGGTGGTTCTCGACGACGCCCATGGCCTTGCGCGTCATGGGGAACAGCACGTTGAACTGGTTGACGATGGACTTGTCGAGGTACGCCTCGTCGCCGTCGCCCAGCTTGCGATACAGCGCGTACCCGCTGTCCTTTGCGTCGCGGCCTTGGTTGGTGATCAGCTGCTGCGTAACGAATTGGCGGAAGAAGGTCAGCGCCAGCCAGATGAGGACGTCCTTTGCGTACGCCTCGCGCTTGATGGGGATGTCGGTGCCCGGTTGGTTCATGTTACCCGGGTAGTAGGCGGCGACGCTGAGTTCGAGCGAGCGGCACTTGCGCAGGAGCAGGCGGTGGTACTTGTCGACCAGGGCGGCGAGGCCGGGGATTTCGCGCAGCGAGGCTTTGACGCGGGACTTGAAGGCGAGGTCGTTCCATTTTCCGACGAGGTGGACCATACATTCTTTGAAGATGAGTTCGCTGCGGATGCGGTGCGCCATGATGAGCCAGAGTTGCGGCGCGTTTTGGATCACATAGAAGAGCTCTTGGCCGTGGCGGAGGAGCGCGACTTCGATGGGCTTGCTGATCAGCGGGATGCAGCCGAGATACTCTGCGATCTGGAGCAGTTCGATGCAGTCCTGTTTGGCGGATATTATGTCGGAGTCATCGATGGTGAGCTGCTTGTTGTAGAAGGCGTAGAAGATGGATTCGTAGTGCGTGAAGGCCTTTTCCGCTTGATGACTGCGACCGTTCTCATTGACGAAGATGCCACTAGAGTTGTGGTCAACAGGCTCTCCGGCTGGGCTAAGTTTCTGCACGCATACATGTCAGTGATGTTACTTGCGGGGGACTGCAGTGTGCGCTCGGACTTACCACGAGCTCAAAACTACCGCCTGTAAGGTGCTCCGATGGCAAGTGCGTAAGCTCAATCATCCAGCGGATTTTGACGCCCATCAGGTTTGCTCTAGTGCTAAGTTTCGCGGCATTCTGTTCAGTGAGCATGCTCGCGAACTTGGTTGAGCCGCGCGCCAATGTTCCCGAATGGAACTTGTAGCGGCGGTCACTCGTGAGGATGACCTCGACATCTTCGGCTTGATCCATCGCGAAGCCGCTGGTAGCGCTGGTAGCTGTTGCTGACTACTTTAGCTTTTGTTGTGGTCGAGTGTGGATAGGTGGAGGGTGCGAGAGAAGTGAGAAACTACCAAAAGGGGGAGGGTTTGTAGCGCTTAAACCACTGGAATCACTCAGGCTAAGTTTACTGAATTGATTGTAGGGCATGGCGGTATCGAGTCACCCGTGTTAGCAGGTAAAGTGAAAAGGTTGATAGTCGTTTGCTAGGCTAGGTGACGCCAGGCTGCAATCAGTCACGACGAAGGTGATTGTGGGCACGTGGAGGACTACAGGCACTTTTGAGGCAACCTACATGATGCCTGGGATCGCGTTGAGGCACTTCCAGCTTAGTACAAGGAATATTAGAAATTAAGGGCTGGCTTCATATTAATTATCGTGTGAAGCCGTCACTACGTCTAATTTCAAGATTTCTAATCCCTGATTCATAAGCAAGGTTTCAAGTAGGCCCGATGTTGCCAACATAGGGCAGCTCTTGTGTAGTGGTAGTTCTGGACAGCGGGGGTGAACCTGCCTCAAGTCTATCACTAAATTGCGTAGAATTGCGTAGGTTCAAGTTCACCCCACGTAAGGTATTCATCAATCGTTATCCATTTCATAAGGCAAATGCCACCCCACATCGTAAACCCCCAACTACCCTAACATCTCAAATACATCCATCATGAAATCACATCACTCCTACAAACCCACCCCAACTCAAACCCCCTCCTTGCGCCCTCCTGCCACGCCCTCCTCCTTCACAACGCTTCCCGTCTCCCCAAGCCGCACCAGCCTCCACTTTCCATCTCCTCCCTCACCCACCCCTTTCTCCCTAACACAAATCGCCGGATGAAAAGCATTCAGCACCAGAACTGCCACCACGATAACAGCACCCTCCAGGCCAATGAAGTAGTGCTCTTTCTTCATCAAATCACCGGACCACCCGTGACTCAACTCGGCAACGCGAAATACACAGCGCGTAAAAATGCACAGTGTGGACAGGGCCAACGCGCCCACAAAGCCTTTGAAGGGCCAATCCAGCGGCGCACGGTGCCTCGCGCGACGCATGGCGCGGACAGCAAAGTCGAGCGCGAGCAGGATGAAGAGGAAGAGGGTGGCGACCTGGACGACGAGGCCGGCGATCATGATGTTGTTACCTTTAGTGGCTGGGCGGTGCTGGTGGGTGCTGACGGACGCGATGCCGCCGCCGGTGGCTTGGAGGACGAGGGAGAGGACATCGCAGGGAATAAAGATGCGTGGATATGACTTGGATTTGAGGAGGGAGGCATCAGGGCCGATGGTGGTGACGATGTGGGAGAGGCAGAGGTAGATCCCGGCGGCGAGGAAGGCGGGAGCGATAGTGAGGCAGATGATTTGGATGAGGAAGGGGGCCTAGGTGGGTTGGCCTGGCGATAAACTAGGTGGGCGAGGGGAGACTTACTTCGCTCCAGAGCTTGTTGTGGGCTATTACTCGCCCGGTGTAACCAATCACTTCGAGAACGCAGCCTGTGACCATTGCGATAGTGAAGCCTAGCCACTGTTTGCCGGCGAAACCCTGGACCAGAAATATGAGAGCAGAGAGGCCGAAGAGGATGGCGAAGGCCATGTTGGTGCCCAGTGAAGGACGATAAAAGAAGAAGGAATATTGCAAAGTGCATAGGTCGAAGGTGCACTTGCTGACACCACCATCGTCGAGGAAGGGAACTTTCCCAGTGTGAGTTGGAAAGTATGGCAGCGTGAAACTGGGGAACCCTTCTGGGGCGCTGGGGATTAGATCTGGCGACTCCATGGTTGAGTTCTTCAACTACTAGCGTAGGTAGCGAAGTTGTGTAGGGAAAGAGAAAGGCTTTGAGTGGTGAAATTGAGAAATGAATAAGGGAAAAACTTACAGGCGCTAGGCGTGTGTGTAATGCTAGCACAACTCAAGATTGGGAAGTCGCATAGGAAGTCGTGTTGACTGCCAGACGACTCCTGATTGGCTGCTTGGGCGTTCGTTGGGAACAATGGACCACAACTCACCACCATCTGCCTTATGCCTGCGGTACACAGCCTAAGCTCTTCGCCCTACACATAATTCTTTGCAGATAAAATAACCTCATCTTGTCTAGGCCGTACAACTAGCTATCATCCATTGTCTTCATAGCCTAATGTTGGTGAGAAGATGTAAGAACAAAGTATGGCATGAGGCCTTTCTAGGATAGGCTGTTCTTATTGGTAAATCACCTTCTTACCATTTCGGCATGGACGGAGACAAAGCCTGATCTGATCAAGCATGGTGCGAACACTGCCTGCTCTCTTCTGAGTACGCGAAACTCCCCATCATTGTCTCACTCAATCACGGTAGCTCTGGGGGTGGCACGTCCAGCCTAGTGTTCTCCGCCAGCATTCGACCAAAGGTAATTCCCACGCCCTCAATCGCAGCAAGAATTACAGTACGTCTAGCGGCGATATTGGGCATGGCTCTCGCTCCACCCCCGCACTACCAATGCCCCGCCCGTCAAAAGGCTGCGCATGGTGGTGTTTCAAGGGTCTTCCTTTTTTTTTTTAACACGCGCATGGGGGCGTCCCCTCGCTGTAAATCTCAGCCGCGCCTGATATTCTTGACTGCCAAAAGTTGAGAAGAGCGCATACAGACCCCAAAGTCAACACCTGCAATGGCGGTGCTGAGTGACGTAGTTTGTCTTATCGATAAGCAACACTCAGGCCCATGCTACCAAAATGGCAGAGGGCAGCCAACGGGCAGGGATGGCAAGGGCGATGGATCAGCAGGCTGATGTTCTCATGCAGCTTTGGACGTGGACGTGGAAGCTCCCAAGAGGACCAGTGCTTGGGAGATGGGCGAACGTGGGGTCAGCACCGTCACGTGGCATACCTCGATATGCAGGAACCAGCCGGCATCGGTAAGGGAGCTTCCGGCGCCGAACAGCACCTGTTCGCATTCGCGGTGCAACACAAGATAATGCATGCAGCCAGGGCGGCTTGGTTGGGGCGACAGGTGACATGTCCATCCGGCTGCAGCGCTGGTCTACGCGTGAGAAGCAGCTGTGCTGCTGGCATTCCGGACCTGAAGGGGTTCGGCATGGTGCATGCACCGGTTGAGTTTGCTTGCACATCGTCGCAACACAGCGCCATTGGATGTGTGCCAGAGAGCTCCGAGCACAAAGCAGGCAAGGCGATAGGCCCGGGCAGAAGACGAGCGAAGCGTGGCAAGCTCTCTCGATTCGCTTGATATGGCCCATGGGGAGGAGGTCGGGAGCAATTACCAATCCTCGTGAATCCTAGCGCCCGGAGCACCAGCACGGTCACCAAAGGCTGATATGCATGCATCTCAGCGGCAGGACGTAGGCTCCCTGACCCTCGCCCACACACGCTCGTCTGCTCTGGCGCTGCGTTTTCCGTCGTCTCTCTTGCGGTGCTGCTAATCTGCCGACTCTTGTGCATTGCTGGCCACGCCGTCTTGTGCTTTTGGCGAGTCTCGAGGCCACATCACTGCGCCTACGTGTGGCTTGGCGTGGGCGAATCGACATTGCACTTCTTCGGGTATCCATCCGCGACCACCGCCGACACTTTCGCCACGATCCTGCTTCATTTTGCTAGTTGGCCGTTTTTGTTGTTGGATACTGCCCCCTCCGGCTACGAGGTCCAGCTCCCAGCGTCAGTCCGCGAGCGAGCAAATAGAGGGGTCCGACGTCCGCTAACTCGCACCAGTACCTCTCGCTCGTGCGGCACGCACAACTCCCGCAAAAAAGGTGCGCAAAGCCTCCCACGTCGGAATCCCGCCGTGTATGTGTGCAAGGGAAATGGCGTGCACGTGAAATTTGGCCCGAGACTGGTTGGCAGCAGCGCGTGTTGGAGCCAGTGCTAATGAGGGACAGATAGGCAGGCACGATAGAAGACCGTCTTGGAAATATCTCGAAGCACCACGGCCACCATGGCAGCGGCGACGGCGGGTAAGTTTTGGATATTCTCTCTCCACCCTGCGTTTCTATTCTTTTCTGCACCCTCCAACACCAACACTACCACCATCAACACCAACGCACGGCCATGTACCGTCTGAGCTTTCTCCCTGCTCTCTCTGCATATCTGACATTCCTCTTCCCCTTTGCAGGCTACGAGTGGAACCGCTCCTCGCCGCTACGCTCCTCTCCAGACACATCGTCGTCCATGTACCCCGACCGGCCCATTCGCCCTCTGCCCAGGCGCTCCCTGCGCGCCCGATTGTCCCCCGAGCAGGCCGGCTCTATTGTGTTTCCAGACAACCCTCCCTCGACGGGCCCGCTGTTCAACTATCCCTACACGACTAGCGAGCGCGGGGGCAGGGCTCTACGGACAGGCGAGAGCGACCACCATGCGTGCCATTGTGGCCACACGCACTCGGAAGTAGAGAGCGAGGAGGAGGAAGACGAGCACGCGGCGGCCATGCCCCCGTCCCCCAGCTACCCGTACAGCAGAAGCCGAACAGGAAGGAAGCCGCCAAGAAACCCTCCAGCTGGTGCGGCAGGCGGCTATATCAAGCCCGGGTCGGCTGCATCGTCGGTGGACGGGTACGAGTCGTTTGAGAACACCAACAACAAGAAGAAGCGCAAGATCCCCAACATGGGCAGCCACGGGTCACACGACGCCAATCTTTCGGCCGACTTGGCCAGTATGGGCATTGCGCACGCCACAGAGGCAGGCGCCGTAGACGACGGGGACGGGCCTGGGCGCTACCACCATCACCACCACCAAGGCTCTACGCCGTCAACACCCCAACACAACACACCTAATAGCACCGGCACAATTACTAACATTAGCAATATAGCCAACGCAGGCACCGGCACCGGCACAGGCATCTCGGGCGCGGGCAGAGGCCGGTTTGCACGCTCTGCTTCCGGACGCTCAGAACGGCGCGTGCTAGGCAGCTCCAGTAATCTCGCCAACGCCAAATCCAGCAGTAAACGTACGGTCCCACCTCGGATCTGCTTCTTATTTTTTGAGAGTCCGTGCGCTGACTATTTGTTTCCATCTAGGCCCGCCTGAGCAGAGCGGCATCATCTCGACTGCCATTGCCAACGCCCAAGCCACGCCACTCCTCCACGGCAGCGAGAACGTGAGTCTATTGCAGCAGGAAGCCGCCAAGCACAGTGCAAACAAGACGCAGTTTACCTTTACCTGTGGCTCGGACTCGGCCAACAAGATGGTCTGGCCCGGCCAGGAAAACCCGCCCTACCCACAGCCCCCGGGCGCCTACCCAGCCTCCAACGCGACTGCCTCGCCCCACCCCCAGACGGCACGCGCCCGCCCCCCGGTGCGCCCAGACGCCCCCATGGTGTCCACCCAGGGCACCCAGACGAGCCCGAGAATCAACGGCACACACGGGCCTGCTGCACGGAACCCTCCTCCACAGAAGGGTGCCCAGCAGCAGCAGGCACCTCCGCCGCCCAAGCCCAAGCGCAGTGCCTCGAAGCTGTACAAGCACGCTGCAAACAAGCGCCGAATCCAACAGGAGTATGCCAACTTCCACAACCCGCCCACCAATCCATGGATCTGCGAGTTCTGCGAATTCGAGGACATATTCGGTTACAAGCCCAAAGCCCTGATTCGTCAGTATGAGAGGAAGGACAGGCAGGAGCGAAAGAGGTTGGCCGAGAAGCGGCGCTTGTTGGAGAAGGCTAGGATGAAGGGACGAAAGGGCAAGAAGGCGAGCAAAAAAGCACAGAACAACGCGAACAATGCCAACCACGCTCAGAATCCTCCTCCGGGCGGTTATGATCGCCGCGCAGACGACGGCTCGCTCGACCCCCAGGATGATGACTACTATGACGATGACTACGACGACCTTTCGTCGGCGCCTGTGCCGCACTGCCATCATGGATGCCAGCATCATCACCCGAATCCCCCGCAGAAGGTGCCTGGTATGCCTCCAGGCGACCCTCGAGTCGGAGCGCCTCCGGTGAATGGTGGTTAGCATTTGGACAAGACGGGGTGGGCCGTCCGTGTTCTTGCATTGTGTATTCTTGCTCTCTCTATTTGCATTGCTGTCATGGCCAGGTTTTTCGGGACAACAAGTGGGTCGGCGCACTTCTGGTACAAGTGGATATATGGCTCTACAGCATGATGGTCCTCTAAGATGTGGTCATTCCGGATACCCATCAACAACCCCACGAGTTGCTCTCTCCGAACCAGTCATACAGCACTTCCCCCCTTCCAAGCATTTCAGCCCTTCATAGCATTCCCAGCATTCCCCGGAGCCCTCATTCTGTCGTTTCCGCCTCACCCAGCTCGAACATCACCCCTATACGTACATCTCATCCCAACACCCTCGCCAACAAACTGGCCGACACGTTCCTCAACAAACCCCACTCAATACAAGATATGGACTGATGTTCCGTCTCAACTCCAAGAGTTGCTCGAGACTTGACGTCCTGGAAGCCGAGGAGTGACTTGCCAGTGTGTCACATCCCCCTTTCGGAACCTCGTTCCAATTGGCTAGATAGTCGTTCGGTGGGTGTTGGTAGCCTGGCTGGACATGTAGGTATCCTCGTCTATGTAGTCTGTATACCATACTTTAATGAAAGACGTTCTATCGCAAGATTGTGCTTTGTGCGTAGTTTGGTGATTCCCCAGTGTTGTTGTGTTTCTTAGGTGTTAGCTCTCTATTGTATTTGGGTACGTAGAATATGTATAATGTATAAAGGCATGGGATACAGTATCGTTAAGTACGGCTTTTTGTTATCTGTTCCCAAAGTTGACCTTTTGGCTTCATGGATTGTAGTACGGAGCGAACGAAGCACGCCACAAATACAAATGCAAACCTCATCTCATACACGCCACCAACAAGAATGGATACAGCGCGAGACAATCAGATATATAAGCCTAGTTTTGTTACGTACAAGAACATTGCACTAGCACTATCAGCAACCAGCACACAGCAAAGAAATCCCCAGTATTCGTGCAATGCCCTACCCATGGTTAAAACTGCAGTGCTTCGCTTTGGATTCGAGTCTTGGAGCCAACGTTGCACAACGATGCTAGGGTGAAAAATAAAATATGTCTCTCGAGTTACGATGAGCGCCTGTGAGATGAACAAGGCGATTTCATTTTCCACGATGTGTTCCGCAAAAGAATAACTCTTGGAATAGCTAGTAGAGGCTATTATTTTAGCCTTCTAATTGAGCAACTGCTGTACAGCCTTTCAAACCAACTAGTTATAGTTGAATAACTTGGCTGTTGGCTAACTGGAACCGCTAACTACACCAATTCATAGACGTACGACACGCAGCGAGAACTCAACAACCGAAAACCCCATATCACAAAACGTACCAAACCACTTTCACTCGTGGCCGCAGCAGTTGTTTTTGCGTTTGTTCTGCTAACCTGGAAAACCGCTTAATTTATGGGACACTAGTATCCGCATTTGATCAGTATTTAGGACAATTTACTAGACACGATATACAGAGTATTGACTTATTATCACCCTATACATCCAATGCGCTAAGCTAGCCTAAATCGGGGATGGCAGCGCAAAAAGTGGCATCTAAGGCAGTACGTCAGACGGACAGATTAAAGAACTCACTTCATTTTGCAGGATAGGTGCCTATTCACTACCATCACGAAAACGGCACTACGCATTGGACGGATCCTTCGGGGAGGGAGAGGAGCGTATGAGCTATTGCATCCCTTGAAGGGCTCTACTGTTTTCAAGGCTAGAGTATTATCTACGCCTTTTACAAAAGCAAAATGGTGAGACTTCAGATTTCTGTGGCATTGACGCTCACCACCACACAGGGCCGTTGTGAAGACCGCAGTCACCAACACAGAGAAGATGTACCTAAGGCGCGAGCACCGCAATCACAAAATCGCCGAAATTGCACCAAGTCGATATATCCGAGCAATGTGCGATACTATTGAATTAGACGAACATAAGGATACGCCATGCTTGGTGTTTAAATGGATGGACCATGACTTTAGTGCTAAATTAATTAGACGTGATTCCAAACAACATCTATATTACACACGTTCATGGTGATCTCCCAGTTGTTAAGCTGGGAGGTCTAGGGAATGGTGAGTATAGAAATTGGACCATTGCTGCTCTCGCAATTAATCCTTTTTTGCAGCAATCAAAGACGGGTCTTTGACCCAACGTTTACAAAGTCTACCGTGTCGAGCGCCGGAGGTGTGGCAAGGGCATGCATGTCGGCACTCGTCGGATGTTTGGTCATTTGGAGTTACGGTGAGGAACATCTATCCTTTCAAGCAAACTTACCCTGACTTTTTCTAAGTTAACGAGTCAATTATCGCCGTTGACTCTCTTTGGTCCAGGCGATAAAATCATAGAGGGTCTAACCGAGCCATGGTGCATTGCAAAAATCATCCGCCTCGTTGGGCCCCTTGGCCCGCCTGTCAATAGAGCGTATGAAGACGAATTTGAAATGGTGAAGCATCTAGCGGTCATGAACCATCCCCTTGGTTCCATGAAACTCATCACTGCAAGTCGGTGGCGTGAGGAGTTGGAGCATATTCCCGGCGAAGGACCTCCTAGACTTCATTGAGTTCTTACTAGTCCTTGACCCCGATAAGAGGTCTGCAGCTGCGGAAGCATTGCTTCACCCGTATTTACAGTCTATGGAGTGAACCGGATCACACTCGCAATAGGCTATAACCTAGGCTATCAAGAACTAGATGGACTTGAATATTGCATCGGCCCCCCAAGGACGTTTGCGTAGCGTATCGGAGGTGATTATGATATGCAGCATGGTAGCATATTCGTTCTGCATGATTTCGGCAGGTTCGGCTTTGTAACAAACAGTCATGGAATGGCCGTGCTGCTCATTGCCTAATTAATATGAAAGAGAGGAAGGGGGTTTCACTGTCGAAATATAAATCAGAAGCAGCGGCTATCTATTGCGACAGTTTGTAGTCTATTGAGAGATAAGATTAGGTGCATGACGAGCCTATTAAAGAATTTCCCCTTCGACGCGCTTCCTGAAAGCATTTAGCCTTCACTTGTTATGTATATATATATATTGTGGCATACTAGGATGCACGTAGAAGTAGGGGGCAGGTGCCGACCCGCAGTCGATGAGATGAGCTGAATATTGTGCGTAGAGTAGCTACATGACGAGTTGGTCTCGTTATCTCTCCTCTATCCGATCCTACTCGAGCCCCTACGGAGCCGCAAAGCCGACCTAATACTCCTCGATCACGTGTAGTCCTACTACGCCACAATATATATGTTTGTAATCCCTGTTGTTAATTGGCATCGGTCGTGACATGCTCTGTGGAAATGTGGGATCCTTGTTCATCTTGCGCTGTAACTCTGCTGTGTATATTTGAATCCGCAGAGCTTTCATATGGCATAGAGCTATTTATACGAGCAGACGAAGCTTTTACATTACTACGATTTGAAGATGATCCTCAAGAATGAAACCTATCAAATCTGAGGTCGCTGTAGCGGTCACGTGCTTGCCTGCAATGTCTTACCGTTAGCGCTCATAATGAAGTGGAGTTTACGGATAAGAACTAGGCCTAATGAGATTAGGTAATATTACAGTACTAATAAAATCTCGGAAGGGCGAAGCTCTGTTCGTACGGCTCGTCAAATGTCCTGTGCATGGAAGCTCTATTATGAACCTCCTAAGTTCTTGTTAGACTTCGGACGCAGACTTGCTCTTCCCCATGTAGCCGGTAGGAGTTTGCCTAGTTCACTATGAGCTTCTTACGGTATATAGGTTTCTGTTACCTTGTATGTGACTTGACAGAGACTGATCTAGAACCTATGTACTGTAGTTAACTACTGACACGGTTGTGACGAAGAGATTGTCCTGTGCAGCGAGATAACTAGTGTAAGCAGCAGCGCCGGTCCTCATACATCTCCAACCTGACATGGAATAATAGGGACAATTAAGATGCCGGAGGTAGTAAATCGGATTGCTAGGGGGACACTAAAATGGTGTTGGTATTAGCAAGGTTTCTCCGCAAGAGACTGGCTGGGGCAGCAAGTTACGGTGTGCAAATTCAATGGAATTGAAGTAAGTAGCCTAAAACCACCGCTAAAAAGTCCCGTTTTTGGCTTCTGTAGTTGTAAATCCATTGTGAAATATACTACTGTCACTCAAGCTAGACAGCTTTATTACATTTTACATTGCGAAAGCCCAAGATAATAATAAACTGACTTTCTTCAGGCTACTACGAGCCACAGCTCTCCGTCATAGTAAACCTTCTCGCTATACTCGCTGCTCGGAGTTGCGGACCGCGGCTCCCACCCAGTCTCTTTCACAAACTGCTCCAACGCCTCCTCCGTCAGCTTCCCCCCTGACTCCCCCCTATCTCCAACCCACTCCCACTCTTCCACCCCCGTCTCCCCCCTATCTCCAACCCACTCCCACTCCTCCACCCCCATCTCCCCTTCCCCACCCACCAGCCAAAAGGCTTTGGTGGCACTAACCCTCGCCGCCTCCCCAAACCCCTCCAGTACCTTCTCCTCCCCCAACACCCACGTCTGCTCTACCGCCTCCCCTCTCCCCGTCGTCACCACCATACCCCCTTTCATCCCTTTCCGCCACTCGCGGTCCGCGCCCACCCCCGCCGAAACAAACACTTCCTCACCGAAATGCGTCTGGCCAACCCGCACCAGCCCGCCCTCCGGCGCCATCCACAGCCGCACCAGACGGCTGGGGTCGCGGCACGCGATGTGGAGGGATGTGGCGCCAAGTAAGAGGGAGTGCAGGACGACGCCCAGCTCTGCCCACCGCACGTGCAGCGTTGGCCCCGTCGCAGGCTCAATCTCTAGCTGCAGCGACGTGGAGGCGTTGACGTGCACGTCTTGCCAGTCGTCGCCTGCGAAGATACCCACTGCTGAGAAGCCCTGCGCGAGATACGCCGCGCGGGATTCTTTGCATGTGAGTGCGTGCCCTGGCTGTGGCGAGATGGATAGCACGTCTAGGTCTGGGGACTCGCGAAGGCGGATTGTGGTGCTGGTAGGGAGACTTTGGAGCCAGATCTTTTGGCGGAGGGTGGTGGGGAGAGATGTAAATGATGGGAATGTGGCCATTTTGGCTTGATATCTGATGAGATGAGATGAGATTGTGAAGCGGGTTTGTGACGTTGGTGTGAAGTGTCTTTGAAAGTGAATGACTTCTTGAGTCTTTGAGTGAAATGGTCTTGAATGGTAGGCTTGTAATAGAGGCTTTAAGGCAAATCGTCTTCAAAAGTATAGTGATATCTTCAAGGTAGGTGTAAATTGTGGGATGAAACTTAGAGAAAGGAATAATGGGATTTCGCCCCTTTTAAGCAGGGGGGGGACGACTCGGATCACACTCTGGGGCACTGATGGGGAGCGTGGAAAGGATACGTGTTCTGTGATTTAGATGTTAGTATCTTCAGTGAAGTCTGGGTTGTGAATTGGTAAGTGGATATTCCAAGGTGCTCGACCGTGGGACTTAAGCAAATTTGACTCAAAGGACAGGTGTCGGCTAGAGAAACGTGGTTCTGACGTTTGCATTAGGGATGGCCCTGGCTGTGTCAGTGGATCAAGTTTGGTTGACAACAGATTATCTTGTCATATTGCCTAACAGCTCTGTGATACGTCGAAGATCAGTACGCGCCCCTATCCCATCCCCAGATTGATCTGCCTCTCGCCGCGAAGCCATATAAACGGCCCCCCCCCCGCCTCCGCACACGCGCATCGATCTCGCCTCACATCCTACTAGCCTTGACTAGCAAACCACTCCGTAATCACTTGTGCACACTCTTCCGGCGCCTCTTCCGGGCCAAAGTGCCCAACCCCATTCCCCAACCCATGCGTGGTAATTGGCACCCCTTCATCCACCCACTCCCTCCACACGGCGCCAAAATCATACCGGCGCCCAATCATCTCCGCGCTGTATACAACCAACAACGGGACTTTGATCTTCCTGCCCGCTTGCTGATCCTCCTCCTGCGCCACCAAATCCGTCGTTGCGCCGTGGTGGTAGTCCTCGCAGCTCGCGCGCACAACGCTCTCCGTGAAGAAACCGGAATACACCCTGAAACTGTCGTCGGCTTTAAATGTCGCTAGCCCAGTGGCGCTGTGCCCGCCCCAGGCGGACATCATTTCGGTACACCAAGTGGCGGGGCCGAATGCAGCGATCATACGTGTAGCGAGGTCGACGTGCGCGAGTAATGGCCAGTGGAAGTAACCAGTGATATTGAGGGCAGCCTGTGGGGCGGTCGTGGCGTGGTGCCATTGCGTGCTAGTGGGGACGATGTCGATGACTGTGAGACCTTTGATGGAAATCCCGGAGTGGCCGCTAACGGCGAGACGGTGGGCGACTCTGGCGCCGCGGTCGTGGCCAACGAGAATTACGGGTAGTGTGTCGTCTGATGAAGACTTGAGGTGGGATTGGAGAGCGGAGAGGATGGCCGTGCCGACGCGCTGCTTGTCTGGGTGGGAAATTGGTTTGCTGGCGCCATAGCCTGGGAGGTCTGGAGCAAAAATCGGGGAGGTCTTGGGGAGCAGTGGTATGAGGTGGCGCCACCTGACCTTTAGTAAATAAGGGGCTTTGCTGGGTAGAGTGGTGGACTGGAGTGTACATATATGACGACTGGGGATAGCCGTGAATCAAGACTATGATGGGGTTCTCTTCGGATACGGTGTCTAGAGCCCGGCTATAGAACACAACATCGTTGACCGCGGTCTTTATCAAACTTAGATTGGCAAATTTGGCGTCTTGGGTCTGGAGAGACTGTGTGTCCGACATTGTGAGTTAGTGCTTGAGAGTATGGATTGTCAGCACCTACGGTTAGCAGTTCAGAGTTCCTCCTGGTAGTCTGCTATATACAGCTAGACACGCCCTTGGAATGACTTAATTAATCAGCTTTATAATCCGAGGATGACGCAATTGGGCAATAGCGTCACGTGTGATAAGCAACGTAGCCCGAACGTCTGTTTGGAAACTGAAGCCGCTGATAGATTTTGAATGGGTATACAGTGCCTCGCCTACCGTTATTATTACAAACGTCCTCTTTTTTTGAAAAGTTCAAGTACGCCGTCGCTATGCAGGTGATGGTTGAGATATAGATCCACTCTACTGCTCCCTCGCCAACACCATCTTTTCGCGTTCTGCTTTTCGTCGGACCTGTCCCTTCTTCGTGTGTCTCCTCTCGTTCTCTTCTCGTCTCTTGATTGCTTTGAGCTCTTCATTCTTGATCTCACCCGCTTTCTTGACCGCCTTAGGAACGTGCCTATGTCTGGCTATGCGCCTGATTTCAGGCATGTGTTTGTATCGTTCTTTGAGCGCCTCGTCGTACTGCAGCTTCCGTTGCAGCGCATGAGATTTGATATCCCGACGCTCAGAAGCCTTCGCACGCCAGAGACGTACATTGCCATCGTCGGAACCACTGAGAACGTAGTTGTTATCTGGTGACCAAGCCACTGAAAACACTCGTTGCATGCGCTTAGCATGGTATATATCACGGGAGTGGCCTTTTTGTCTCTCCCAAAGGCGCACGGATCGGTCGTAAGAACCAGTGACGAGTTCTTCTCCAGTCGGGCTGAACTCGATGCTCATGACGGCTGCGACGTGACCTTTCAGCACCTGCAATGCGCGCTTCATGTTGCGCATGTCGAATATCTAGGTAAGTTAGCACCATGCCCTTAAGACAAGATATCTAATACGTACGTATGCGTTGTGATCCTCATTAGCGACGGCAAAGTTATAGGCTTCCATAGGGTTCCAGGAGATACAGTTGGAAGCAAAATTGAGGACTGTGCGATGAAGAGGCATGCTCGTACGCAAATCATACAGGACAATAGCGCGATCGGTTGCGCATGAGGCGAGTATCGATGTTTCGACTTGGTTGAAGGAGACGTGATTGATGGTGTCGATAGCTGAGGGCCACACCATGCTCTGCACAGGAGCACCAGATGTGCGCGACGTATCGTATATGGAGACGGTGCTCGAGGCGGCAGCGAAGGATGGTAGGGAGCGATGGTGGGAGACAGAGGTGAAGGCAGCGTTTCCGTGCCATGTCGCCTTGGGCGGTGTTTTGGAGGCTTGGGAATATGGCTCGAATAGTTGAACTTGGCGATCAGAGCCGCACGTTATCAATTTCTTATCTCTAGTCCAACACATGCCCTTGACAAGGTTTTCGTGTGCCTGCGCCTGCCATTTCTCTTCTCGACTTGTGAAGTCCCACACCTTGACGACTCCATCGCCACTGCCACTGGCGAAATGTGCGAGCGAGTTGGGGTCTTTCGCAAAGGAATACACACCATCGACATGGCCTGGCTCAAAGTCGCCTATCAAGGGCTGCGCAAACATTCGCTCAACCTTGATCGCATTGAGAGCGCGAGTATATTCGCGTGCCCGTTCGAAGGGATGCTGGGTGGGGTCCAGGTTGCGCGTAGCCTTTGCGATATTGGATCCGGGTGCCTGCACCGACGAGGCGGACTGGCTGAGGGCCTTGATCTTCATATTACGAATCTTTGACGTGCCGAGTCTGTCGTCGTCAACTTTTTCGCAGTCTCAAAAGTTCGAGGCGGCGGCGGGACTGGCCAATCAAACCTCACACGCTAGCACCGCTAGCGCACATCGGCCCTCGCTTCATCTTTTGCCCGTCCCACAGGAACCGAAGGCATTTTGGAACAACGACAATCTTCGAACTCCACGACCATCACCCGATTAACTAACCCGGACGACAGCCACAATGAAGTTGTGAGTGCCCCGATTCCCCCCCCCCTCGGGCGCCCTGGAAGCGTATGCGAGTACTGCGAAGAATGAAAAGTCGCCTCAGAACCGACATGCAGCACCCGCAACTAACAGACGGCATGCGACAGAACAATTGCTAACATATCTTCCCTACAGCCTCAAGGTCGGACGCGTTGTCATCATCACCCGGGGCCGCTATGCCGGCAAGAAGTGTGTCATCATCTCACCTCTCGACAACGGCACCAAGTCGCATCCCTTCCCCCACGCTCTCGTCGCCGGTGTCGAGCGCTACCCATCAAAGGTCACCCGCCGCATGTCAAAGAAGAAGCAGGACAAGAAGAGCAAGGTCAAGCCTTTCGTCAAGCAGGTCAACTGTACGTTGCACCGGACGCCACATGAGAGCAAATGCTGATGCAAGCAGACACCCACTTGATGCCCACCCGCTACACCATCGACATGGAGAACCTCAAGGGCGTTCTTGCCACCGACACATTCAAGGAGGTTTCGCAACGAGAGGAGGCCAAGAAGACAGTTAAGAAGGCATTCGAGGAACGATACCAGACGGGCAAGAACAGGTGGTTCTTCACTCCGTTACAGTTTTAGGCTTTCCTTGGGTTATGGCTGGGCGCAGACAAGGCACGGGCATCATTTGACTCACGTGGACATCCTGCATGAGCTGGTCGGGGGAGTGGAATAGCATGGGGTGGACAGGACGCAAGACAGCCTGCCATCCTGGCGTGTACTTCGGCTTGAAAATGAAAGCATCAAACTCCGGCTACGGGATCAATTCACGACATTATGATCGTACCATTTGTGTTTGGGCTAGTTGTGGTGATTGAATGATGCCATCTGTTTACATTTCACGGCTTGCCTTTTCCTGGTTGTGCATCTGACGATCAAGCCTGCAGGTCACCCGTATAGCACGCACCAGGGTATGCTGGTGTTGCAACGCTGACATTAGCCACAGAAAACGTTGCACCGCAGGCCAAACCCGGCTCTACGTTTCTATAACGTCACGGCCATCACATGCCACCCAATCCCCAAGCAAGTAAGCACGTGCAAAACAGCAACATCACAACGAACAAAGCCCATAAAAATCGCAAATGTCATTACTCAATCTAATTGTATTCAGAATAAACCATCACTAGTAACAAAGACAGCCTACACCATTGAAAAACACACTTGGCCACTCTTACCCGTGCATATCCCGGCACGAGAGAAAGAGAAGATGAAAAGAGAGGTATCAAATAAAGTGTAGGAGAATAACAAGTATAGTATTGATTAGTCTTCAATGCCCCATATGTGATCAAGACGGTTTAGATCTTCTTCAGTGAGGACGTCAGGAGACGGCGAATTCGCTGGGACAGTGGAAGATGTGCTTTCTGGGGCGGGGGAAGAAGAAGTTGCTGTTGAGGGCTTAGCGTGCACTAGACTAGAAACGCTTCGCGGCATGTCGTATTGGCTGTAGATGGCGACAGTGTCGAGAAGTTGATCAGGAGCAAATGAGACGCGACGATCGGGGGTAGAAGTATTTGCCGAAGACGATGAAGAGCGGGACATAGAAGTAGTTGATGATGAACTTGGACGCGTAGATGCTTGGGTGGATGTTGAAGGGCCGGTATTAGACATCTGGGTTGGTGATTCCGGGGGTAAAAAGGCAGGGTTGGTTGTCGATGAATAACCCCAAATAGAAGGTCTTCGTGAGTGCAATGGTGGGCCGGGAAGGTAAGGTCGTTCTGCAAACCAGGCTACCTCTGAAGGTCTTACTTGGGTTAGGGATCGTGGTGGGCTCAACATCAAAGGAGGTTGTCTGGGCATCTCAGGCCATCTCCATGCGGGCATGGGAGCGTGGTCAGAAAACTATTGCTTGACTTCGGCCGTCTTCTCGTTCACCTTCTGCGCACCCTTATTCCAGTAGTCAAGGAAGACGGTGCAGGCATCTTGCACAATCTTCAGCTCTGTGCTCACGACCGCAAGGCCTGTCTTGACGAGTCCATTTTTGTGAGACGTTCGCTTGTACTGCTCGTTCCACGTGCCCGCCAGGTAGTTGAATGGTGCAAAGGCATAGCCCTTCAGTACGCTGGTGTCCTCCTTGACGACGGGGACGTATGCCTCGAATTTGGAGAGTCCAGTGTCACCGAGCTCATCTGCGCGGGTGAGGTACGGGTGGGCAACTGAATATGGGCGCTGGAGATATGGGTGGAAAGGTGCGACGAAGCTGCGATATGTGTTGCTGGCGAGGTTGAGTGTGCTGGCGCCAATCTGCGTGTTCTTGAGGCCCTCAACCGTGTCGTGAACGACGGGATAGGACTTGAGGTGCTATTGGAGCATTAGCGGCTGACCGTTGAACAGGGGTTTGGTGGCGTTGAATCGATTGGAGCGGAGAATGAAGCATGCGTCGTGATAGGATCTCGCAGTGTAACTGGTCAATCTAAATTGATCGACCCCACTTTGTGAGATGGATAGATGCCTTGGGAGATGCGCATTCCAAAAACCGTTGATCTTCATATGCAGAGATAAATTGCAAGGAGAAAGGCGTGGTGCGAGGAATGTGTGATACACAGAGAGATGGTACGTACCGATAGAGCCCGTGAGTGCGGCGTTTCACCGTTAGTCAACGCGGCACTGTTGTTGCTCATGTTTCCGTTTGTGGAAGAGGAAGCAGTGTCTTGGGTAGCGTGGGGTGTCATGAGTGAATGCTTCTCGGAATATTTAGTGTTGGTGGTGAAGGCTGAGTGAATGGAATAATTGGGCGGGAGTGCAGTGGGAGAGAACAACGGCAGACGAGAGAGGGAAGAGGGTTTGTCCAAACGTACCTTATTATATGCAAGCACGTTCCGGTCTTGCGCAATGAGCTACGTGTTTGGCTGATTGGACGCTACCCCTACGCTGAAAACGGGCGTTGGCGACTGCATCTGTGAATTGCATGTGAAAGTGGCCAATCACTTATCGATAAGAGTGAGTTGTGACGTACTAGCTAATTCGGTATGTGCTCCTATGGTTCTTCCAACCTCATTTACCTGCTCGCCATTACGACCAGAAGCATTAGTCGAGAATCATGTGTCACAGAAATCACGACATGCACCGGCGTCGACCTTGATCCGGCGATTTGCTTCTGCAGTCTCCGCAGAAGTGCATCCACTATCTCATGACACTACCATCCTCCCGCTGTAGGGCGGTTCTGGCTGACATGTGAAAGGCGCTTTGACCATTGAACTGTTCGCTATGATAAGGGACGCCATACTGTCGTCCCACTAATAGTAGACAAGAAGAGCCCTACCAGGTTTGCCGCGAGGACCCGTTTTGTTCAACAAGAATGTCAGGGGTGGGTACGGCGCCTACAACAGTTGAATACGATGATGAAATGTCAAATTTTAGCCACACCTCCAACCATATCCATCCATTGTCGACCCCATAGAACCCTAGTTGAGCATTTTCCTCATTGTTTCATCGTGGCTCCTAGTGACGAACCGTTCGAGTATTTCCCGTCCGCACGTCCATGGTTCCCCTCATCGGCTTTTTTTCCAATTCGTCTTCCACGCCTTATCGGTCTGAGACGCAGTTTGTCACACATAGCTCTGTCTCTGCAGCGCATTGCATTGAATAGTAGGCGCAGCTGCAGTGTCAACAAAACGGCCGAACATGTTGAGCAATCTTGGGTCTAAAGAAAGGAACTCTAAAATCTTATGGTATGGCATGTGATAGTGGGGGTCAAGATCTGATCCCTGCCCTGGATATCGCATATTTATCGATATGTCCACGCCATCCGGTATCATTCGTGTGCATTTCGAAGGAGCTTATTCATCCTTCGCTTGGTATTGCGGCTGAATGACTCTCTCTCTCGGCCTGTGCGAATCTGGTGATGCGAAAATTTGACCATCAGAAGCAATTGAGGATACTCTTCAAAACCGCGGCGCAGAACAGAACTCCGAGAGCCTCGACACTCGGCACAGCGGGTACTAAGCCGGCAAAGCCGCGGGAGAGAAAATTGCGTTGAACCATTTGCACGCCACAAACGTATGCATGATGATTACACTTTCACGTGCTTGTGCGCTGTGGCTGAACGCGCCTGGTTAAGCGAAGGCAATCAATAGCCGTGATCGACCTGTTGTTGAGGTTAGTTGCATGACGTCTTGTTCATCAAAGGTTGTATGGCGTTTAGGGGGTGTCGTTCCGATTTGCGAGCTTGACGGTAGGGCCAGTTGTATGCATTTCCATCCTCCGCATTCTCACTTTTAGTGTCATTGGGGTAAAGGTAATATATTCGTCATCGTTCGGAGCCCGCGGGTTTCAAAGTACACTAATGATAGACTAAGGCCGCGGAGAATATGTGGGATGCGCTGGATTATTCTGCTATTCGAGTTCTTCCCGCTTGCTATGGAGTTCTTTGGTTGCTCTTATCGGCGCAAGCAACACTGCAAAAGAAGCTAGCTCTATTTGGCTAGATCACAGGTGTAGAGGTCATCGGGGACAACGGCCCTACCAAAGGTATTACTGTCTTTAGCTAGAAAGATACATTCAGCAGCTATTCTGAGATTGAGCCGGAAGTGGCCTGTTACCAATGACGCTACGGCAGGTTACCAGATAACAGTAGGTAGACTAGCCACATATTACTAGCCTCGGGATGATAAGATCGCGAAGGATGTCCAATTAGACGACATTTCTATTTGCACCACAACTTTAAGCGCGGAGTATCGAACGCTGAGTAGTTGCTTCAGACAGAGTCCGATTGTCGAACCATGTGGGCTTAATGGCCAACCACCTTTACTACCAACGGTGGGTTGTACCTTACCTCAACACAAGCATACGGCCACTGCTAAGCTGTAGCCCTACACCAACATATATGTACACAAACCAGCATCCAAGAAGCTGAGAATTAGTCAACGTTGGTGGATTGCTTCACGCTTTTTGAGGCCGTTTAGCGTAGCGATATATCGCGGCGGTATAACGGCTAACACTCTAAATCGTCGCTTTAAAATCCACGAAACAGATTTCCGAAGGCTAAAAGCATAGAAATTTATAAAGATGTAGCGATAATGAGGATATTGTAGGAGTTAGAGGCGGTTCGTACGCTGATATACCGAGCAACTCCGTGAATCATCAACTCAGGCACCCAACCGCCTCTTGCACACTCATTTCAATCACCTTAGATAGGAAAGACTATCGAAGATTGCGCTAGTTAGCTCCAAGGCGCACCCGACAAGGCCGTCGCGAATAGAGATTATTTTGCGGTAATAAACGAGTACGCAGAAGAGGAGTACACGATTCTAGTTTATCGCATTAGTAAAAATAACAAATTTCGATACTTCCTACAAGGCACTGAGGGGATCTCAATATAGATGTATACCAATGGCGGCTTTAGGTTCGATGAGAAGGCCTCAAATTATCAATCTACTAGGGAGGCGACAGGGAAGCCAGACAGGAGTAGGGCCGGGCCGTATAAGTGAAGTAACTCGAAATCAGATCTTTCCGTGCTGAGAGCGAATACCACTAGGAAAAGGAAGATGCTAGGCGAGCAACTTTAAAAAAATTAGACGGCTTATTGACTCTTCAAATAATGGCTAGGGGCATTATCCCCAGACTAAATCTATCTTCTAAATTGCAAGTCAACATCGCTCAATACTTTAGGTCTAATCTTTCTTCCCATATTCATTACATTTCTCTTTTTTATCGTTCATTAACGTTATTTCAGTGTTATTCACGGTGTCTAGGACCGAGTTAATAGATAATTGCACTAAAGGCAATAATAGTCTTTTCATTATCTGCGACAGAACGACAACATGGGGCCTCAAATGAAAAATTCTCCGTTCCAGCGTCTTCCTAAAATCTTATCCTTACCCAGCCTGTTGCTAAACAAGAATCATACAAACCATGAAAACACCCTTGTTATATAGAGGATATAAGTGCTATTCGATCATACAGGAATCCGTGGGAAAAAGATATTGGTTGACAGCCGTGCTTATTCACCAAGTGCGTCTTAACGATTCTTGGACTTGTTACCGACATGTAGGCTTAATTAGATTTAGCTCATCGCCGACACGGGCTCCCAATGATTAGAAGGCCTAAGTTTTCATCCTCAGCTGTGAGTTGCTGTTGTGGTTGCGCCCTTTCGTATTGGTTTCGCGATTATTTTTTTCTGCATTTAGAATGTTCAAACGGTATGGTACCATATTTTACTACTACATTCGCCTCTGAGGGTCCTCTCAGCGTGCGCAACCGAAATGATATCTAGCTTACTCTTAATTTTAATAATGACAACGATGACGGTGGTAATACACGGATCGCTCTCAAGGTCAGGATAAAGGAGAGTCACTTTCTGTCGCGCTACCGTAGATTCAAGACGTTAAGTTACAACAGAGAATCCTTGAATTAAGCTATTAGGGTGGCTCTGGTTACAGTTGGAAGTACAAGTCGAAGTGGCGGCAGTTGTTGACTGGGCTCCAAGACAAGTGATGCTATTCGGAGTAGCGGTAGTTGATGTTGATGCTGTTGAGCTGTTCTTGGTTGAGAGCCGTGGCCTTTTGTATATGATAAATGATCGACTAGCTTCTTGTATGCCTTGTCCCCAGAGAATAATTTCCCACAGCAAACCATGTTGTCCGGAATAGCTAACCTGTGTTGCATAATAGCATGCCGCCAAAAAAAAACCTTGCAGGGTAAGAAATGCGACACCGTAGACAATATACCTAAGGCTCGCGATTGCCATGGATATCTGCATAATGCCTGCTCAAGAGCCGCAGCCGCCCTGGCCTAGGAAACTGTTTGTTACAAGTTTAGTACTTATAAAAACTCTCTTTTTAAAGAAACTCCTGCTACCTTTGAAGCCCGATGGGCAACTCCCTATTTAATGCTAGAGCAATATATAATATATAAGTAGTAATTACCGAGATATCCTGCTTTCTTCAAGGCATTTGCAGGCGACTTTGTTTTCTGGGGCGGAAAACTTTCCTGGGAGGAAGCGTTCCATAGTATTCACAAACAAATATAGGGGTATAAATCTAGGGAATGTCTGCATACTATATACAAGCCTAACGGGTACTATACCGAGTGCCCACACTAATCCGTATTGTATAAGATTATCTGTGCCAGGCGCAAGGGCAAGCGGCATGGTTTACGTGTCTGGAAGTCTATCAATTGGAACAGTGTTTGCAGATCGCCATCAAAATAGGAATTAGAGTACACCAAATCTATGTAATTGAATACCCGTGGCATTATATGACTATGGTACTGAGTTAAAATCAACGTATTCACTTGCTTCCGTACTCAGCCCCCATTACTCCTTCTTCCACACGCTTCCTTTCGAATGCAGGCTTCCGTTTGTTGGCAGTGCACTAACCTGGTAATGCGAGGCTCGGAAAGGCGGTTGCTAGGAATATCTTGCGCAGCTATACCGGTTTATATGAGTCGAATATCCCGTTGTCAAATCGTAAGAAAATTGAGTGTCCTTGAGCTGCGCTTCAAGATTTGCGTGGGATAATTGCAAGCGCTTTAGCTTTTCTTCAAGCTTCTTGTGCAATAATTGAAAGCGCTTTAGCTCTTCTTCAAGCTTTCTGTACTGAGTGCGCTCGATCTCGGGTTTTTCTAGAGAGGATTTCAATTGCGCTTCAGCTGAGGTCCTGCTCGTAGGTGGGACTTTGTTTGTCGCTAATAATGTTGAGGTCTGCATTACTAATAGTCTCTCATACCATACTACGCTTTCTTGAACTTCCCTATTTACGAGAGGGGTTGTAACTTTTGAATGTATTTTATTACATCTCTCATTCGCAGATGGGGTCTCGTTCGCAGGTGCCTTAGTAATAGATGAAGTTAGGTACTGTATAACTGAGAGATGCATTTTCGACGGTCTCTACGAGCAATGGATGACTATCTTTAAAGGGGGGGAATTGAGTGTTATATGCATGAGCAGCCTAGGCAGATAGTATAAAGAACAAAAGTGAAATTGCGGTAATGTAGAGTTTCTGCTGTAAAGATCAGTTGAGAATACCGTCAAGGTAATAATTGGTTAAATATATGCGACTGCCGGGATCCATAGACGCAATTTAACCGACCTACTAAATATTAGGGGAACTCAAGCCTTAGTATGATACAGGAGCTCAGCTATATAGTTACATAACATGGGTTTCTGATCAGCAGGATGCAAATTAGATAATCAAGCAGTCTAGGGGCTTTACTAGACCGTCGTTGATGTACGTAGATGAATGCGATATATCTACATAAGCGGTCGACCTCGGGAGCCTTCTTCTGATCCTAGCAATACTCTTGTTATCCTTTCCCACTCGGTTAGTTCCCGTAGTATCCGCTTTTGTGCCTACTTCGTCTTTTTATTGGCTAAAAGGATTAGACTAGGTGGAGACGGCTACGATCGTACCACTTACAGGCCCGGGAATTCATCGCCCGCGCCATGCGCCAGGTAAGCACATCAGACTTAACTTGAGGAATACTCTCCTGGGCTAACTGGATGTTTATTCGATCCAATATTGCATAGAGCTCGTCTGCTCGCACATCACGCCATGTCAATCCGCGGTCAAATTTCTCAATTTCCGTTTTAGTAATTTGCTGTGTGTGATTTAGCACATACTGCCGATACAAGTTCATTCCGGACGAGTAGTGTTGCTTTGGTACGCATTTGTAGTATAGTTCCGAGGGGCATCGCAAAACTATTCTTTGTGTCTTCTTAATTGCTTGAGCATATTTGAGAAGATGCAATTTTGAGCATGGGCTATTTTTGTTAGCTTATAACGTAGTTTACAAGCGAGCGCCGGGTCTCATCAACTTTGCGTGCCAATTGTTTTGAATTTGGTTGATTCAATAGATGAGATAGCAAGCTGGATATCTTCTTCATTTGAAGTTAATTGAGTAGCATGGCGTTGAGCCATTGTGAGTTGAGATAAGATGGGTGCGTAAAGTTGGTGATGCCCGGCGCTCACTTGTAAACTACGTTACCTTCGCTTCCGTTCTCCTGTCTAACATCATTATTGCTCTATTCTACAATAGCGCCATCTTGCCAGTTCTCAACCTCCCTGTCTCGCGCTGGTATCGTCCAAGCTCCTCTCTACTTCGAGTGGGAACAAGGTTGCGGACGGAGGTGACGGCTCTCGTAGGGCTTACCGTGTCTCTTCTAATAGAGACTGAGTTCGCATTGTAGCGTTGGACGTCGATGGGGAGCATGATTGGATGGGCTCGAAGGAGTAGGCGACTGACTTTGGGTGTTATCCTGTCCTATTATAGGCTTGATGTGTACTGTACTGTCTGTTCTGGAAGCTAGTCGCTGGAACAAGACGTTTGCATTCGTGATGATACCTGAAAGAACCTAATGATATCGGCGAAGCGGATCATCGAATCGAGTTGATAGACGAGATTGAGCGGCTGGGGCCTCTTGATAGATTCTCGCCTGCCATGTTGCCGATGAGGGGAGTTTTCAAGCCCGCGTTTAATATCTTGAAGGCTCCGAAGCAGCGTCTGGATCTGGGAAATTAAATCGTCAACAAGTGCTATAGTAGGCGATGGGTGGCTTCTTATCAAAACGGGTAGCACCCGTGGAATTGATTGCGCTTAGTAAGGCCAAGCTAATAGATTGATCACGAAGCGGCGTGACCTCGCGTGGCCCTAAGCACCGCCAAGAATAGGACCAAAACAAACAGGATGTCCGATGGACTACTATTGCCTCGACACACAACTTTTCGCAACTACTTATCATCTACGGGGTTCCTGCACAGGCGCTTAAGCAATTGCAATTATTGAACGCTTCGTTTGTAGTGCTGCTGCGTATGGCTGAACAATCACCCGATTATAAAAGGCTATATCTGGAGGAGCAACGAAGACGTGAGGAGGAGCAGAGGAAACGAGAGGCTGCAGAGAATGCGCAGAGGCAAGAACAACGCATGCGCGAGGAGGAACAACGCAGGCGTGAGGAGGAACAACGCAGGCGCGAGGAGGAACAACGCAGACGCGAAATTGCAGAGGACAGGACCCGCAGAACCACTCTTCCCGAATTTCTGGACGCATGTCACAGTCACCTTTACTCAGGTCTCACTATTCAGTCCGATGCGACGTTATCCACACGAGGCGACCCTGCGAATGCGAACAACAAGCTACGGCCCGAAAGACTTGTCGCATGGGAGGATTTTCCTGCACAGCAGGCAGAAATCTGGGACAATATCATGGGCTCCAATTTCCCCTCGGAGCGCCACTTCACATCGTTGCATACTTTGGAGGAGTCTGGCGAGACCATTCGACGAAGGATGATGAGTTCGGAGCTGGATCTGCACCTCTTCCAGCGCTCTACCGTCGAGGACCATGTATCTTCGATTATCGAACAATTACACAATAACCCGGCATTGCGACGAAAATTCAGGCTTCAAGGTTCGGTGAAATTTGAGAATCATGCCAACACGTTGAGCCCCGAGTCACAACTGGAGGATGGTATGGATCAAATGACGATTTCAGGGCCTCGGCGGCGACGATCACCCCGTCTGAAGGCCAAAGCCAAGGAAAAGGAAGCACAGTCGAGCTCGATGGACCAAAATGAATCAACCGAGGCGACCCGCGCAGAAACCACACGATCCTCGCGTCGTGCAGATCAGTTCTGCGTCTACAACACCGGCGCACAAAATGCGGAGAACCGTGTCGCGGCGTTTGTCATCGAATACAAGGCGCCACACAAGCTGCCCCTCGGCTACATCTACGAGGGTCTAGAGGACATGGAGCTAGAAGACGTGGTCCGGGCTCGCGACACTGATACTTCTCGAGATCGATTCCGCCGACTGATCGCTGCGGTCATTACCCAGGCATTTTCGTATATGGTTATAATTGGGCTGGAATATGGTTGCGTTTGCACTGGTGAAGCATCCATCTTCCTACGGGTGCCTGACAACGCGAGAACAGTCTATTATTATCTATCTGTGCCGAAAGGTGACGTCGGGACAACGACAGGATGGCCATCGGATCAAGGCGGGGTAAACCGCCTGCACCTGACGGCCGTGGGACAGATGCTAGCTTTCACTCTCCAAGCGCTGAAGACGCCGCCTCGAAGTCAGAAGTGGCGAGCCGATGCAGTTGCTCGATTGAATAGCTGGGAGATCGTGTATGATGAGCTATTGGATATCATCCCCGCCGAAGAGGCGCCGTCATCGGAATATCGACCCCCTCGACATAACGGATTTCTTCGTATGTCGCCTGTTCAGCTCCGACAAAGAGCACCCTCAACAACCTCCCCAAGCTGCTGGCGACCAGAAGATGATCGTGGGGCCAGCGATGAGGAGCCCGATCAAGACACCCCAAGCCGACGGCGCGCTACGCCGCAGAGTCTGGCTCGAGCCCAAGCTCCCTCAAGTGCCTCTTCATCCGGGAGCGCTTCCCGTCGTGGAGCGCAGAGCGGGCAGTACTGCACCCAAAAGTGCTTGCTCGGATTAATCAACGGGGATGCGCTCGACCCCCTGTGTCCGAACGTGGGAGACCATGGGAGGAGCTACCATCGGATTAGCGCGCACAAATTTCTTATGCTTATTCGCGACCAGCTGTCCAAGGATCTAGATACGGATTGCAAGCCTGTGGGGCGTCCTGGAGCTTGCGGTGTCCTGTTTCAAGTTAGGCTGAGATCACACGGCTACACGGTGGCTGCGAAGGCCACCCCTGCCTATTTCGTTCCGCGCCTACAATGGGAGGCCTCTATCTACAACCAGCTTCGACCTATACAGGGCGTACACGTACCGGTTCACTTGGGGAACATAGACCTGGAGACGCATTATTTCTACGAAGGAATAGCGAAGCTTGTACACATGATGTTTCTCAGTTTTGGGGGGAAGCGCATATCCAGGCACCTTACCGCTCACAACAGCACAGTCGTTGCTCAACAGGTTGACTGCGCAACTCTAGCGATTCACAAGCTTAGCGTGTTGCACAGGGATCTCGAGCCTCGCAACATACTGTGGAATGAGGAGCGTCACCAAGTCATGATCATCGACTTTGAACGAGCAGAGATCGTCCAACCACGAAGGGTGTTGGGGGCCATTTCTGCCAATCGGAAGAGAAAGCGAACGCTCGAAACAAGCATGACTAAGCGAGGCGAGGATGGGACTGTGTTTGCGCGAGAACGACGACGGGCGGCTATTGAGCTGCGGGCATTGACTTGATTGCTGGCTAAGTACTGCTAATCGCATGGTGTTGGGAAATCATGCCCATTTCATAAAGTCAAACGTTTGCAAGACCTGATAATTGCATCTATAATTCGGCCGTCCAAAAAGCGATGAAGACGTTAATATGAATCGCCTAGGACTCAACGACTAGACCTTGCATCTGTCGGATTGGACCACCAGCCCAGCGCCAACTGAGCCGGCTAACGATGACGGAGTACGCGCTGCGACTCAATCAATACCGTGATAAATAACCGTGATAAATCAAGCGCGGCACGGGCAGCGCGCTAGTGGCTAAGCGAGCCAACCAGCAGATTCCGGGTACATCTAGATCTAGACTATCACATGCGCCACGAGTATAATGGTCCATCGCATCATAGTTCGAACGGCATAGAGCCGGAGCTACCACAACAGAGATAACAGATCTCCACCATCCATGCTGGGCAACCTCAGCGAACTGGGTAGAATCGAGTGTATGGCATACAGAGGGAAGACAGATCAATCATCATCAATCAATCAGAGCAATCGATCCTGCAATCAATCAATTCAAGTCATCAATTCATCAACTTTGACGTTCTCACATTTATCACATCCATTTATCACGTCCATTTATCACGTTCTTGTGCTACTCACGTCAAACCGAGCACAACCACCAAATCCCTCTCAAACCCGACACAATTGCTTAACTTACAGGACTCTAAGATTATTATTAAAGGAGCCCCTACTATCTATATCTCTATATACTATTGTCAAATTTGAGAGGGGTTTGGTGATTGTGCTCGGTTTGACGTGAGTAGCACAAGAACGTGATAAATGGACGTAATAAATGGACGTGATAAATGTGAGAACGTCAGAGTTGGTGGATCGATGACTTGAATTGATTGATTGCAGGATCGATTGCTCTAATTGATTGATGATGATTGATCTGTCTCTTACTCTGTACGCCAGCTACTCTATATACCTGTTTCTACCCAGTTCACTGAGGTTGCTCGGCATGGATGGTGGAGATCCGCTATCCCTGTTGTGGTGGTTTCGGCCCCATGCCGTTCGGACTATGACATGATGGACCGTTATACTCGCGATAGCCGGAGTGCATGTGATCGTCTAGATTTCGTCGAGAGGTGCTTCATGCGTTACCTAATGTTCCATTATTTGTACTAGTCTAAGCTAAGCAAGGAAGTGCTCCTATTTGTTGCACAGTAGAACCTTTGTAAAGCTATTAGTAATTATCTCTATTAATAGAGTTGTCATATTTGTTGGGTTTCTAGTGGTTGTGCACAGTTTGCTGTTAATTGCACAAGAACGTAATAAATGTACGTGATAAAAGTTAGGACGTCAAAAGTTGATTGATTGATTGCTCTACCCCTTTTCTCAACTCTATCTGCATGCTCCTCTAGATATCCTCAAGACTCTCAGCTTCAAAGTCCTTGCCAGGGCGAGCCTTTGTCAGGGTTGAGCCTTTGCAAGGTTGCGCTGGTTTTCGGGTCGGTGCATGCTCAACAGAGTCCGGGTGCACCAATAACCTGCTGATTGGCTATTACTGCAAGACTATTACAGACTATTACAGCCGGTTCAAAACGCCGCTGGTCTTATCCGACACAAGGTCTTCAGTTGGGCTGCAGATTTAAGAAGGCTGAATACCAGCCCAAAGGAGCGTTTTTCCTTCGCATGGTAGAAGCCCATGCAATTGAGAACCGAAAAGCCTTCTGGTTTGGGCCCGATGTGCAGAACGCTTGCAAGGGCTTGGACACGCTGAAACAACTCTTCCCCTACATTTCTTAGCCATTTTCGGTCGTATTGTATCTGCTCGACCAGGACTTGTGTTTCGTCTTCGTCGGTGAGAACAGCCAATTCGGACTGGGAGCCGAACGCCCGTTCAACCTTTATTTTGCCACCGTCGAGTTGCTCCGCAGGGCTCAATCCCAGAATGTGTGCTTGTTCCTTTTGCACAACGACTTTTGCTGCTGCCAATACAGTGAAGAATGCGTCCGCAGGCGGCGGCCGGGTGTCATAGATATCAGATTGACTATTTCCTCTAATATCTTGCAATAGCCCCACCCCAAGTCGATTGTATAGCTTTGAACGAGTGGCAAAGTTAAGCCCCCTCGACAAGTCGATCGACATTTCGTGTAAGCTGCCGGATTGACTCAATGGCCGGGTGTATGCCGATGCTTTCGAGACCACACAACGTCAAATCTAGCTCAGGGAGATGGCTGCTGAGTGTTGGGAAGTCCAAATTACCACGCGTGGCTTTTTTGATACTTGACCAATCTCCCTTGTCGTCCTGAAGCCCGAGAAGTAACGTCCGGATTCTTAAAGTGTTGAGCTCAATGTTGATACGATTGAACTCGACAGACATAGCATACTTGTCAAGTCTTGAGAAGACCGATAGACCCTGAATCTTCAAGGCTGCAAAATTCATTGATGTTACCAATGAAGCCGCGGGCCACCGGTCTTTGTCAAATTGCAAAGCAGAACTGATGAGCGTGAAAATAGGCTGCCAGGAGGGATCTGCTTCGTGTTTTAGATCCTGAACATGGGAAAGGACAAAGGGGTAGTCTTCACAGCCGCGGTGAAAATAGTAGAATGTTACAGCTCCAATTCGATGCTTTCGGCCCTTCCTAAAGTCATCCAGTTTTTGGGGACCTCTCAGTAGATATGTGGCAATATCAAGCGCGATCGTCCCTAGCGCCCAGACATCACTTTTGCGACCGATTTGAGAAGCCTTGTATCCATCATCGAAAACAAGACATTCTAGAGCGTTATGGTGGTTCATACCTCGAAAAAGAGTCTTTGAATCACCGTCAACTGATTTCAGTCTTGAAAGTCCAAAATTAGCAAGAAGAGGGGTCCCTTTCTTGATGAGTACATTGGCTGGTTTCAAATCGTGATGACATCCGATGCGTTCAACGTCAAGCTCTAAGACATGGAAGTCATGCAGCGTTGCAAGAGCTGAAGACAGGCCCTGGAGTGCGATGAAGGAGGATACATCACTGTGCCAAAGCGGTGGTCTCGTATCTCTTCTGAGAAGTTCATTGAGATCGTATTCAGCCGGTTCGAAGAGAAGGTTGTAAGTATTACGATATTAGAATGTAGTCGCCAAACGAACAATGTTTGGCTGTTGAACGAGGCGTAAGGTACTGAGGATATCACCTTCTTGCTCATGGTTCTTGGAAGAGCCAAGCTGGATGCACTTTCCGACCAACTTCACTGCCTACTGATAATCAGTATTGATATGTCACGAAACCATGTCTTATACGTATTGGGGTATCTTTTTTTGTTTCTTAAATGTCTTGATGTTGTGCATGCAACGTGACCTCGAAAACTACACCAAATGCACCTTCACCAATAGGCAAACTTTGCACGAAAGGCAGGATGACGAGGTTTTCTAATTCCCGATACGATAAATCATGGCGAAATATTGGAGCAATGAATATCCACTGGTCATCATAAAATGACCTTCCTGCGGCCTTACCTAGAAGTTCTTGAAGAGTAATTTCGGAAATTGGCAACTTTGCATCCAGCTCTCCTTCAAGAAACTGGTCATTTTCAATGAAGTTCAAGAACAAATCCAACCTGCCTTCAATGACCAGTATTGTAAATATTCTTTTCGCTCCGGAGAGTACAATACGAATAACTTCTTCTTATTTCCATATTTCAATGGTTGATTGCCGCAAGGTTATTCGTACAATATCCTCCGTAAACAGTTGCTCAAGCTCACTTGCGGGCACAAAGGAAGCGGACTCGAAGTTGCGCGTCTTTAGGCCAATCACTTGATCTCTAATAGACTCCATGATGGTGCCTTGGAACGCCTAGCCATATACACGGTACCCCTCAACTTCCGCCCTGAGTACAGGTCCGTCAATTATCTAATATATGGGCTGGGAATCCCTCATGTCACTAAGTAATTCGGGAACCGTGAGAATGTAAGCGTTCGTGGCTATCTACAGGTCTGTCAGCCTTGTAAATAAAGGGTAAATCGACATAGCTACCTCGATCTCGTACCCGTCTTGGCCAAATTTAGAATCAAGTAGGGCACTCAGTAAGCTAAGTTCTAGATAGCGCTTCTCTATCTTCTGTGCGTGCATAATGTTCAAGTTTCGGTTTGCCGGACTGATTGCGAAAGCGCTCAAAATCGACTTGACAGCGTGTTTGGGAGGTTTAGGTATTTTAAGGATTCGGCGCGCATCACTCGCATGGAGCTATGGCTGCATACTATGCATGCTGGGGTCTGTGTTGATGCCTGAAAACCAACTTACATCTGAGACTTTTCCGGTGAGGACATGCAAGGTTGATTCCTATGCTCGTGGTTGAGATGTGCGGAGTTGCTCTGTCCCACGTCAGCACCACCTGAGCACGCTTCTCATCGTGTACGTCTCAATTTGAAGCATCTAGTGCACGTATCCCCTCAATTAGGATGTCCGCAAACTACGAGGCTGCGTACCTCGATACCTAATATTTTAGCGAAATTTCTTTACGGTCGACGCAAACTGCAACGGCTCGCTATGACATAATTACATTTCTTACTAGCCTCCAGAAGTGGAGGGTTGATATATTACCAATCACGTGGCAGGCAGCCCAAGGGAATATTGGTATTGGGGCAACAAGTCAGGTTGATGAAGCTTCGCAGACTATTCATTGTAGCTTCGCCTTCAAGCGGCTATCAAGTCAGCACAAAGAGTTGGCAGTAAAGAAAAGATCTCTTCGAATGGTTCTGAATGAAATTGCCATCCTTAGCCACCCAAAAGTACGAGAGTAGCCCAATATCATTGAGTTGGAGGGCATATGCTAGGATGTTGAATCCGAAAGTGAAGTTTGGCCCGTCTTAGCCTTCGATGAGGCTCATTGGGGAGATCTTTCGGAGTTCATCAACAAGTCTGAATGGAAGACACTGACAGCAACTTTGCGAATGAATGTTTGTTCAGATATAGATCGGGCAATCACATTTATGCACGACCACGGTAAGTGTTCCCGTAATCACGCCAGCATATCTCCAAAACAAGCTTAACCCTAGAAGAAATAGTTCACGGCGATCTTAAGCCGGAGAATGTACTGATATACAAGGACGTCACTGGTGTATTCACTGCGAGGCTAACTGACTTTGGCTATTCGACACGGTTCATGGACACTTACGAGAATATCTTCATACCCAAATCATGACCATGGTATGCCCCAGAACATCATCATCGGGGTTTCAGGCCAGAGAAAGCACAAAATATGGGTATGTTCTCGTTTGGAATTCTTAGCTTTTGGATTATGTATAGGCCGTACCTATCTGGGACTATTCCTCTACCCTCTGTACTGTCATGGGCTACAGAATACATCATAAGCAAAACTGAAGAGTTGGATAGATGGACTCTCGAAGAGCTCGAAATACGAGATGAGCTTGTGAAATTTGCTCACCAGGTAGTGTCCACGGATGCAGGCCTAGACGACTCAGCCAAATCGGGACTTCAAGGATTCTTTGGCACCATGTTACAATGCAACCCTAACCTCCGGAACACGGAATTCCCGTCAAACGAGTGAGATGCATTCCGACTGCTAGAATTTCCTGGTACTAAAGCCGTAGGTCAACGCTCGACACTTTAGATGTGCTATACGAAGTTGCGCCACAAATCAGCTTAAACTTTCGGGTAATCTGTTTACCCTACATCAAACTATAGCTAATTTTATAGCTTTTGAATAGTCTGAAAGCGTTGTATCGCTCTGAATACAGAATCTGGAGGTATATCAGGCATTCATTAGAGGAACATGTACTTCGTCAAACTAACATAGGTGGAGAACCGATAGACCCGAATGCGACGTTCCAGCTGGCCCTGTGTTATAAGATTGGATTTGGCGGTAACGCAGATGAGCAAAGAACGAAGTCGTTATTGCTTCGTTGTGGTCGAAACGAAGAGGACCTAGAGGTCGTTCTCATTCAACTAAAGTCTCAAGAAGCGAATAGCATAGCATCCCCTGGAATCATATATACCACTCTAAACAACATGGGATATATCACAACACGGGACCTAGTTGGCCAGTACCGAACATGTGGTGTTCTCGAAGATGCTAAAAACGAAATTAAGAGAGACACCGAAGGCATACGAAGCTCGCTCGGGATAGGCAATGCCTTTTGGACGACCAGCACATCACTACTTGCAGATATTAATTTCGAAATAGGGCAACCGGATGAGTCTGAATACTTGTTTGTCGAAGTCATGCAAGCTCCGGACGATATATTCGGCTACGAACACGAATTTACTTTGTCTGCATCGTCAAATGTGGCCATTTCACTTTTCGCCCGAGGAGCCTTCCATAATACAGAAGAGATACAATCACGCATATTGAAAACCAAGAGAAATAAACTCTTGCGGAAAAGATTAGATAGCGCACTAAACAGCAGATCAAGAGAAAGCTATACTAATCAATCGACGACGTCTCGATCGAAGTGAATGATCCTGTGTACATCAGCCCCGAAACACAGACTAAATTTCGGGCTTAAGCGCTCGGATTACAGAAGCTCTAGAGCAACGCGAAACTAGTAAAGCAGATGCGCCTCAACTGGAAACATTGAAAGTTATACAAGAAGTGGCGGGGCCAGACCATCAGAATGCATTGAGCATCTTACATAGTCTCATAGATAAGTTCCTTAAACGAGGGTGATGGGACGAAGTTGAGCGTTTACAGAAAGAAGATATTTAAATTCACACCATAAAGTTTGGCCCTCAATACTCCAGGAGTAATCTCTACATACGAGCTTCACAAGTCTAGGACCCGAACACTACGTCACGTTAGTCATCATGGCTAATTTAATGTCCTCGTATAAGCAACTTGGGCGAGACCGCGATTATGCCAAGCTCAGAAGACAATTAGAGGACAGCTATATAGAGGAACTCAGCGAGCGTCTCGTAGACCGCGGAATCGCCGACAGTGTAGCGAACCTGGCGTTGACCTACGGAGCTCTGGCGCGGATGAAGGAAGCTGAAGAGCTTCAGCTGCAAGTTCTCGAAGAAAGGGAATGAAGATTGGGGGTTAAACACCCAGCAACACAACAAACTTTGACCGAACTGTCTTCGATAGAAAATACGAAAAAAGACAAGAAGACAGTTGGATAAGCTTGGTGCTAACATCCTTGAAATTACAAGGGAGTAATCGGTTTTTTAGATACATAAAATTGCTACTATCGCTAACTTGTGATTGGATTATAGCCGTGTTTTCCATCCCCATTTGTCTTACCGGATGAGCGAAGCCCCGCTTATGAACCACATTAGAGCTCAAAAAGTAGTGATAATAAGAGTTTTTGTCAGGATTATCTTAGTAGAAATATCGCAGTAGGTTTTTTAAAACTAGGATTTCCTTAGCTACTAGCTCAGCTACTTTGATTCTACTCTGGAATACGACGCTGGGCAATGGACGATCAACTGACAGGCGTATTGGCCAAAAATGTGGAGAATGCTATCAGGCTTGCAACTGGTCGACTTAGCATAGTCACTGTCCTACAAGAGTCTATCGCCGATGAAGGACCGTACGACAAAATGATACAGCAGCCCCACACTTCGCGACGTGGATGCGCTTATCGGAGAAGCATCGGACGGAAGATAACTCTTCGGGGCGTTGCTCTTCTTGACACTCGGATCGTGCTCAGCAAGAAGACGAGAGCACGCTTGTCTTTGGCAGATGATATCTTCGAGGCGGCCTACAACCTATTCCAGCAGGCAATTAAGATTAAGCAACCAAGTGTCATCCTAACCTTGCAATGTCGGACAAACGCGGCCGAAAATACACTTTCTTCGAGGATCAGATCGAGGCTCGGCGTAGGCTCTATGCGTATCAGGATCGCTACGCGACTCTGGTCCAGGGCTTCCATCCTAGCAACTTTCTGAGATATGCACATGATGACGCTGAGCGTTCGCTACTCCGCCGGCGTCTCCGGGGTCGCTTCATTGTTGCCTTTGAGCAACTTGACGGGAACGAACCCCTTCAACCAAATTCGTTGTGTCCGCTGTGTCGTTTGTGCCAGCCGTCGTCACAGCGTGCAAGAACCCTGAGAAAAAAAAAAAGAAACTCATTGCACGGATCTATTTTCTCGACTTAGAGTACTCCGCGCTCCGGCCAGATATGCAGCGCAAGTGCTTCAACCTATGCACTGCTCTATTGGCATTGGCATCTTGGCAAGGACGGCTATCAAGTGGAAGTTGTCGCTTGAACTCCAAGTCGATGCTCAATTATCGTAACTTAGCAGTGATGCGATGCGGCACGAGCCGCGCAGCGCACGTTGCAACTAGGAGGCTTTGCTTTTTGTATCTCGACTGTGCCGAGGGGTGGGCGGTATCTCCGTCTTGTATCGCACTACGTGCAGGACGAAAGTAACCCGGCGAAACCATGCAGTTGGGACTGTTACGAGCAAAGGATGTGCGGTAAGCTGATTGCAGCCTCTGATAGCCTTAGGCTTGCACACAGAGCCGTTACGATCATCAGCGTGCTTTGCCGGCAAGTCTTGGGGTCTCGATCAGCGACTTCCTATCCACCAGAAGTGCATTGGCGTCAGCAGCTTACCCGACAAGTGCACAGAGAGATGCAAGTCCGTTAACCGCCTATCCTTCATCTGCAGAGAGTATAGCTGGTGAAATTGCTTCCAAGGACAGAGGAGTTTGGTAACGATGGCTTGGGATCAATTGAGCCATCGACCGATACGTATTGAATCTGAAAATGACTCGCTTGCAATGCTGCATTCTACCATCCAAGGTGGCGCTCAAACGGTAAACGGTAGATTTACGCTCACGCTAAATTCCAACGCTAGGTCACTGGCCTGCATCACGATCTTGGGAGATTTTCATACTAAGACCGCGTTTGCGTGTAGGCGTCTCGTCCGATGCTAGTCCTAGCATTCTCAACCACACACGACATAGTTCGACCGAATGGTGCGTTGAGTCACTGGTATTGCGCATAGGTCTTAGTCCCATGCTCCGCTGGTTGCCGCATGCGGTGGCTGTAAAAAGGCCCTCCGCCAATCCCTGTGTCCATAAACCGCCATCACTATCTCGTGTAACGAGCCCCTCGCTCTCTTTCGAAGAACAAGAGCCATCACTCAGAGCTGGGCCATTGATGCAAGACTTCGGGTCTACTTATCCATTATAACTTCGTGCAGGTATAGCCGCCGAATCCGGAGATTCCATGTTCCTAGAGCGTCGTGGTGAATGCTGATTAGTTCCAATTCGCGGGGTAAGCGCCTTGTCCTACACGACACACGTTCGGCCTTGTTGCTGTTGCCTAGACGTAAAACACCCGCACCAGCCTGGTATTTTTCAGATTGCCTAAATTCCCCCAAGTCTAAAAAGTGTATTGTGATTACTCCAAGATCCATCACAATGGGAAAAAAGAAAAATATGAAGAAAGGTAATGAGGCTGCGTAGAGCCCCAGCCAACCACGTTCGTAGGATGCAAGAACTAACTTTATTATAGGAGGAGCAGAGCCCACCGCAAGTGTGAATGGACTGGTAGTCGACGAAACTGTAGCCCAACCCCAGGAAGAGTCTCTGCCCATCATCAAAGAGCGCACGATTTCGTAAGCTTATTATCACTGCTCTCAGATCTGGCCGCATCTTGCTGATTAAATCTATAGTCCCTACACCAGCATTCCTGTCACGATCGATGTTGGACCCGGAAATGCCACCTTCCACGTATCAAAGGATGTCCTTCGGTCGCCAAAGTGGTCGACCACCATTGCTGGAGGAAATATCCCGCTGTCAGGCGTAAGTGCGGACACGGGACATACGCTCGTGCACTACCTCTACACGGGTACATACCAAACACTCGGGCCGGAAGATCAAAATTCTGAAACACAGGCGGCTTCCAAATTCAAGCAGGCATTTTTGGTATATGTCCTTGCGTCGGAATATGAGCTGCCTGGCCTAGAAACACTTGCGGTAGAGCGGCTTGAGGCTTACGGCAAAGATTTAAGTCTCGTGGAGGTCTTAAACGAAGTTAGGAATCAGTTCCGTAAACTGAACGACACAAGCTGGTTGCACAAATACCTGCAGCACAGGGCAGAAGAGCAGTTCAAAGATGACTATACCGTTTTTATGAGTAAGGAGTTTGCTGTAGACCTCAGCAAGCGCGTATTGGATGGATTCATGATGCGTCAGGTGTTGCAGCTATTCAGCGAGAAGCTTACGAGCACACTGCAAACACGGAAGGCGCCCGAAGGAGCGAAATTGAAGCGTACGCCGAGCCCAACTGCCCCTGAAATCCCACAAGGTTGCACACGTTGCTCTGGTTGCCAAGATACGCGTGCGTCTGCTCCGGAAATGGAGGTCTCTTTCGAGTTCCCTACGGCAGCCTCGGGCACCGAGCGATGCGAAGACGACATAATATCACTTGAAGATTCGTGTGAGAATGGCCGCTCGCTGCCAGATGATTCAGCTGAGGAACCACTACCACCGTCTCTGCCTTTTGATGAACCTTTCTCAGAACCAACCCCTGAGCCCACAGACGTCAGCTACCCTTTCTTCAGTGCATCTCTCCCCAAAGAAAAAGGAAGGCCAGTCGAACCCGACGACGAGGTCTCACCTTATTCGTTTTCGTTTTCGTTTTTGAGGAAGGATAAGCATTTATTGAAGAAGGAGAAGAAGGCTAACTGGGCGGCTGTGGTTGAGGACGAAGTTCCTCCTTCATCTCCTCCACCCCCTGAACTTGAACCTGAATCTGAGCTAGCCGACGAGGCGCCATGCCCTGAGATAGCCGAAGAGCCAACTGAGCCATTCGAAGAGGCAGCATACTTTGAGCCAGCCGAAGAGGCACCATGCTTTGAGGCGGTCGAAGAGGCACCATGCTCTGAGGCGGTCGAAGAAGCACCATGCTTTGAGGCAGTCGAAGAGGCACCATGCTTTGAGGCAGTCGAAGAGGCACCATGCTTTGAGGCAGTCGAAGAGGCACCATGCTTTGAGGCAGTCGAAGAGGCACCATGCTTTGAGGCAGTCGAAGAGGCACCATGCTTTGAGGCAGTCGAAGAGGCACCATGCTTTGAGGCAGTCGAAGAGGCACCATGCTCTGAGGCGGTCGAAGAGGCACCATGCTCTGAGGCAGTCGCAGAGGCGCCATACGATGAGGCAGTCGAAGAGGCAGCATACTTTGAGCCGGCCGAAGAGGCACCATGCTCTGAGGCAGTCGAAGAGGCACCATACTTTGAGCCAGCCGAAGAGGCACCATACTTTGAGCCAGCCGAAGAGGCACTATATGATGAGCCAGCGCCTGCGCCTGCGCCTGCGCCTGAGCCTGAACCCTCAGAATATAACGTTCCAGCCGAGCCCGAGGCCTTCCCAGAAGAAGCGCCGATTCAAATAGATGATCCCGAAGCAGAGCCAGAAGAACCAAACCCCATCTGTCCCCGGCGCAACACTCACATGGCGAATAGCGGCTGGAAGGATTGTCAGCTGTGTTCGACGCTGCTAGCGGACATGGCGAGGCTGTGGGCCAGGCACAATAGATAAAGAGCAGGTCGCTTGGTTTTGGCGATATGACACAGAAGTCTAGGTAGTGAGGTTGTAGGCTAGGAGTATAGAAGACTTGATTTGGCTAGGTATATTTGAATAAGAAAGAGATTGATTACGGGGAGTAGTAACTGCGTACTTGGTATTTTTTGAACCCCTCCCCCCTCCGGATCTTAAAAGCTTGATAACTCTATAACTAGTGGTTGGAATTAAATAAAGAGTAGCTCATTTTAAAGTCCTCGTCTTCTTTATATTCATGGTATACCTGATTATGTAATCCTGGTGTTGCAGGCATAGCAGCCATTTGGACACATTACAGGCCCGTGCAATGTGCATGTAATGGGAGGACTTACTATAGCGATATTTTGGTCGTTAGGTTCGTTGGTGCTACATCGTAGGTCATAGTATGGCCATGCTACGCCTGCAACCTATACAATTTTCTCATATACGCACTACGCTTCCCTAGTCACGTTTCTTGACCATTGTCACTTTCGCTACTGTCCATGCCCCATATAAGCAGTGAAATTTACTCCAACCTTTTTTTTTTTTTTGGCAACTTAAAAAATATTAGTATCAACATGTCTACTACAATTACGCGAGCCGCCGCAATTACACGAGTGGTTGGTCATTCAGGCCGTCGTTATCTAGTTGAACGGATTTTGCAGGACAAACCTGGGAACCAAGGGCGCGTATATCTTGCAACGTGAGTATAGCTAGATATCAAGATACCATCCTCGATAGAAGGCTAAAAGTACTTTAGATCCGGCGAACAGAAATACGTCTTGAAAAGCGTCCCACCACGTGACTTTGAGTACTTCCAAAACATGTTCAACGACCTTCGGAGCTCACCCTACATACGTGTGTCCGACGATGCCATACCTGATGAATCAATGTTCGCATACAAATATCTTCGAGATCACCTCCTTTTCTTTCCCCAGGGCAAAGACGTCCCACTGCCCACGACCAAAAGAATTCTTCGAGATGCACTGCGAGGGATAGCAACTATGCATGAAAAAGGCATTGTACATACCGATATCAAAGCGAACAACATCTTGATCGATTGGAAAGAGAAGGACGGTCAGGTAGAAGTTGAGAAGGTACAAGTAGCAGATGTCGAGGACGCAGCGTATGTACCCAAAGACTCTATCATCCGCGGACGACAAGTTGGCAACTGGATGTGGCGCAGCCCCGAAGCGCATGCGTCCGCCGCCGTACACAAACCATCAGACATGTTCTCTTTCGGTCTTGTCGTAAGCCCTGCCCTAGCCCCCCGGCCATATTATCAAGCCACTAAAAATGTAAATGTGCAGTGCATCTACGCCGTCACGAAGCAAGTTGTGCTCGCGGTCGACGAAGAAGAAATCCCCGAGGGCATTGAACTCTTAGATATCGTCCTCGAACGCCAGCTTTCCTACTTTGCCGATCTAGAGGGCATCCAAGGGCTGATACAGTACCTGGGCGAAAGCCCTTATCGCTATGATAACGGCGGACTTTACTGCGGATAATCCTAGGCGGCCATTTTGGAATATGGGAGGGAGAGGGCATAGATGCTACATTCAAAAGATCTGATTGTGCGAATGATGAATGTGGACCCCGGGCGGCGGTCGACAGCTCAAGAGGCATTGGCGCACAAATGGTTTTCAGACGTTGCGTAATATTCACGTATAGGAAGCGCGCTTTTTGAAATCCTGCAGTAGTAAAATGAAGCATGCGTCGGGTAGGCTGAGCGGTAAATGCAATAACGCAGCAATTTCGCCGACAAGTCTAGCTTTGATAGACGAATCTGGTCTTTCTCCCTCTTACCACTAAAACGACTCACTCTACGCATAACCAAACCACAACCCAGTGCTGAGCTGGCTGACGACCACTCCGTACCAATCAAAACCGCTTAGTTTGGTGTGCAGCGGGGAGCCAACTTTCGACAACAACAACAACAACAGCCATGATAATCGTCAGAGTATGGTTACCCCAAACTACAGAGATTCTCGTACCATTGCTAAGAGAGCATACTACAGCGATGCGATACGGCTCTGATGTACTGCATGTAGTTACCTAGCCAGTCCCTGGTGAGCTCGTCGTACCACTTCATTCAAATACTTGATGCGTTCGACTAGGCGGTTCCCGCGCAGCGTTGGCATTCTAGAACATATAAGAGGACGACGTCCTATTATACTTGGCATGAGGTGGAATAGGCATGATAAGAAATACAAAGTAAACTGAAGCAAACTACGATAGTCACGTGAAGTGTTCGATGCACGTAGCTCAATATTGGATTGTCTTCATGACATACGTTGCTGGTGGAAATATGCATACTATTAAGTTTACTTTCATTCCTACGGAATAAGTGCGAACGTCTACTGACAATAAGAATGAAGACAAGCCGGTGGCCGATGCGAACGACAATTTCGTCGCCGTCGTATTGCAAACCAGGTGAGGGTATTTAAACAAATTTTCTAACCGCCAAATATCTTAACAGGGGAAAATCGAACGCATCGCCAAGGGCGAAGTTAGGTTGATTCCGTTACTACTCCATGCTCCTAGCCAGCGCCCAGAGACTGTCTAGCTTTGTCCGCGCGAGTAATTCGCGTGCCTCACCGGCTGTCTCGCACATTTTCGAGCCCCATTTGCGGAACGAGTGCTTCTTTACCTCGCCTTCGAAGATTAGGATGCACTTGTTGGACGAATTGTCTTTCAAGTTCCCTTGCTCATCTGTGGCATGCATCCAGCGAGGATCTGATGCTTGCTTCTCTGCCTGTGTGTCCGTTGGTGGTGCGTTATCCTTCCAGTTAACTCGTTGGAGCATAAGCTTTTTATATTTGGTGACAGCGTGGAGGCCGCCTTCGACGATGACGAGGTTTAGTTCAGGATTGAAAATGGTAACGCCGGTGAGGCCGAGTTGTTTCGCGTTCAGATCAATTTGATATCGATGCTTGCCGTATGCAAGGGTGTTGATTTTAAAAACGCACATGTGGAGACCTTTCTGTGCGTCTTTTGCCTGATTTGCGGCCAGTTTGGCATGTTGTTGCTCCTTGGAAAGTTTGCGGTCTTGGTTTGCCGCAACGTGGTCGTCATTGCGTTGCTGGATCTGAGACTCAACAAGCATCTCCACAGCAGTTGGATCCGCAATAGCTTGCTCGCCCATGACGCGCATCATGTTTCCACGCTTGACTTTCGGCGGCGGAGGCGGCTCCAGACCGAGACGGACTTTCGCTTGATGTTCCTTGAGGTCGGCCGCTCGACGCATCCTCCGAAGCTTCTGCTGTTCCTTGGTTGTAAGGTACATAGGCTTGACCTCTACCAGTCGCTGGTCCTGCGGTGCCTTGAGGAGCGGGGGATGCTGCACATAGACGGTGATGATGGAGTCTTCGGTGTCGATCTTGACCTTGCCGGGTTCGCCGATGCACTCATAAGTCTTCTCGCTTACAATACCCTCGTCCCACCATTCTATGTCGGGGGGCTGCTGCACCAGGAAGCCACGCTCGCTGTTCTCGTCCAGGCCTGCCCGACGCGCCTGCAGGGCCAGCATCTTCTTGATCTGCTCCAGACGATCCTGGGCACGCAGCTTGGATGCCTGATCCAAGTATTTGCCATGGTCGTTGAACACAATCGTCCTCGGTCCGCGACTGCCGCGAACTTGGCCTGCCGTCTTGGGGTCAAAGTATGGGTTTTCCAGTCCGTCTTCCAGTGGCTGCTTTGCTTTTGCGACTGCCTTCTTTGGATCCGCGTTGGCCGCGGCCGCCTCGGTCTCCGGGCGACGGTTGCCCTGGGTTGTAGGGAACTTGGGCGCGGTAGAGTCGGGGGCAGGAGGTTTGGCCTCGCCTCTCACCGCGGCTAGCCTGGCCTTCATAGCCTCGAGCCTGGCTGCAGACGAGCTGGCGGCATCAACCGCAGCAGGCTGTGCCGGTTGTGCTGGCTTGGATGCGCCATTCGTGCCCGTCTCGGTCTTTTTGGCTGCGAACCGCGCTGCGATCTCAGCAGCTTTCGCCCTCGCCGCCGCAAGCGCGTCTGCTGGTTTTGCGCGCTTGGCCTGGCCATTTGGGCCTTGGCCGTCGGGGTGCGGGCGCTTCTCAACCATGGTGGTGATGCAAACAAAGCTTGCCTGCGCTGCGATGTCTGATGTCAAGGGTGACGCCGAGTTGCAGGCACTAATGTCGACTTGGCGCGCCGGGTAAAGCCCGGCCAAACTTTTCTTGACGCCGAAAAAACCCCCCGCAAAAGTGTTCAAGCTCCATGCTCGCCGTCCCTGAACGCCCTTTGCGCGCGACATACTTGAAAAGGCAGGCTTGTTCAAGCTATATGCCGGTCGCCTATCATGAACACCCACCAGCCCGTCTCTTCTGCGATCCAGAATGTCCAATTTGGCTTCCTATCTGCACATGATGTTCGCACTCTCTCGGTGAAGCGCATCACCAACCCAACCACGTTCGATACCCTCTTGCATCCAGTGTCTGGTGGTCTACACGATGCTGCATTAGGCGCATTTCTCGACAATCCGTGAGCTCGACCATACCCTAGTACGGCCATGCAGTGCTAATTCTCTGTGCAGCTGCAAAACATGCGGTCTCACAACCATGCTGGGCTGTCCAGGCCATTGCGGCCACATCGAGCTGCCTGTCCCCGTATACCACCTCACGTTCATGGACCAGCTGCTGCGCTTGCTCCGAGGCAAGTGCGTCTACTGCCACCAGTTCAGAATGGCCCGTACGCAAATAAACGAATTCGTCTCACGATTGCGGTTGATTCGCTGCGGCCTCGTGCAGGAGGCAAACGGAATGCATGAGCACATTGATCTCAGCAAGGGCAAGACCGGAAAACGCGATGTCGACGATTCGGAATCAGACGACACCAACGAGGATATCATCGCACAACGAAACAACTATGTCAAAAAGTGCCTAAAGCGGGCTGGCATCTCAAAGCATGACGCTAGATCGATCAAAGAGAAAAATGACACCACATCAGATGCTAGGCGACAGGTCTTAAAAGAGTTCTACGCCCAGCTTGTAGCAGGACAGAAGTGCAGGAACTGTCAAGGCATCAATCCGACCTATCGAAAAGACCGAGGTATCAAAATCTTCCGTAGGAATCTCAGCAGCAAGCATAAGCAACTGATGGCACAGGCGGAAAAACGCTTTCAAAATCCGCTGGACATACTTGCGCGACGAGACGCAAAGGCAAAGAAGCAACCGGTCCACGCAGACGAAGGCGTAGCCGACATGGATCCTGAGTCGGAAGATGACGAGGGAATCGAAATGGACATCGACGATGGGTCGCTTGTGGCTACCGAGGCGCGGACTGGACCAAGGTCAAAATCGACAGTTGATGTAGCGGATAATGCGCAGGAATATATAACTGCAGCAGAAGTCAGAGCTGCTATGATACTCTTGTTTGAGCATGAGCCGGACATGGTTCGGTTACTGTACAGTCCGTACGCTGGAAAGTCGGCCGACAAGTTGAGCGCCGACATGTTCTTCATGGAAGCGGTTGTGGTGCCACCCAACAGGTACAGGATGGAAGATAAGACTGGAGACTCTATTGCGGAGTCGCCAAAAAACAACCTCTACAAAGGCATTTTGAATGCGTGCGACGCAATGCGCCAGATCAGCAATGAGATAAAAGGCGAAGAAAACGAGGCTGGATATCGACGTCGGAATTTTGACGATTTGCAGACACAATGGGTCAACCTCCAGGGAGCCGTCAATGCTCTAATCGATCGTGATGCGAATCCTGTACGGGGTCGCGCCGGAGCGAATAATGCAGATGGCATAAAGCAACATCTTGAAAAGAAGGAGGGCCTTTTCCGGAAGAACATGATGGGCAAGCGTGTCAATTTCGCTGCCCGTAGTGTTATTTCGCCTGACCCAAACATCGAGACCAACGAGATTGGTGTACCACCAGTCTTTGCGATGAAGCTAACCTTCCCCGAGCCTGTCACTAACCACAACTTCTATGAACTCAAGGAAGCTGTGCTCAATGGCCCCGACAAGTGGCCTGGGGCCGTAGCAATCGAGAACGAAACCGGCCAAGTTATTGCGCTGCGAAAAAAGAACTACGAAGAACGACTAGCACTAGCGAACCAGCTACTTGCGCCATCGAGTTCGAACGGAAATGGGTCCAAGAATAAGAAAGTTCATCGCCATCTGAATAACGGCGACGTTGTCATCATGAATCGACAACCAACGCTACATAAACCATCTATGATGGCGCATAGAGCACGAGTTCTGCCAGGAGAGAAAACAATTCGCATGCACTACGCCAACTGCAATACGTACAATGCGGATTTCGATGGTGATGAGATGAATATGCATTTTCCACAAAACGAGCTCGCTCGTGCTGAGGCAATGACGGTTGCAGATACTGACCATCAATATCTCTCCGCAACAGCTGGTAAACCTCTGCGCGGCTTGATTCAGGATCATATTTCTATGGGAGTCTGGCTCACAAACAAAGACACGTTCTTCACACGTGAGGAATACCATCAGTTATTGTATTCATGCCTACGGCCTGAAGATGGACACACCACCTCCGGGAGGCTTGAGACCGTTGAGCCTGTTATATGGAAGCCTCGGCCGCTGTGGACCGGCAAACAAATCTTCACCAGCGTTTTGAAAAACATCAAGCCTGCGGAGTATCAAGAACTGACGCTCACATCGAAATCGAGCACAGACAAAAAATTTTGGGGCCCGAGCAGTGAAGAAGGTACAGTCATCATCAAAGACGGTCAGCTTCTCTGCGGTATCATGGACAAGAACCAGATTGGACCGGCTGGCGGTGGTCTGATCAACGGCATCTATGAAGCATATGGAGAGACGATTGCTGGCCGAGCCCTAAGCATTATTGGTCGCCTACTCACAAAACTACTTCATATGCGCGCGTTCTCGTGTGGCGTAGAAGATCTGATTTTAACAGAAGAAGGCGATAAGGCTCGTCTTGTGGAATTGGCCAAGGCTCAAACAGTAGGCTTTGACGTGGCTACCACATATGTCACCATGGATGCCAGCAAGATTGATCCAACGAATCCCGAGCTAAGGCGGCGATTGGAGGCTGTCCTACGTGACGACTCAAAACAGCATGGCCTCGATATGCTCACTAACACTGCCAATGGCAAGGTATCGTCAGCGGTGACCATAGCCTGTCTCCCTGGAAAACTAATCAAGCCTTTCCCGAAGAACCAAATGCAAGCCATGACTGGTTCAGGAGCCAAAGGAAGCATGGTCAACGCCAATCAGATTTCATGTAACCTTGGCCAACAGGTTCTTGAAGGCCGTCGAGTGCCTGTGATGGTCAGTGGTAAAACATTGCCATGCTTTAAACCTTTTGAGACAAGTGTTCGAGCTGGTGGATACATTGTCAATCGCTTTTTGACCGGTATCCGACCCCAGGAGTATTACTTTCACATGATGGCCGGCCGAGAAGGACTTATCGACACGGCTGTCAAAACTTCACGCTCTGGATATCTGCAGCGATGTATTGTGAAGGGTATGGAAGGCCTGCACGTCGCATATGATACATCTGTACGCGACTCTGACGGAACCATGGTACAATTCCTCTACGGAGAGGATGGCCTCGATACAACAAAGCAGAAGTACCTCAACGATTTCAAGTTCCAGGCCGAAAATTTCCTGTCGCTTGCTCAAACCCTACAAACCCAGGAAGCCTTTGCGCAAGTCTTTAGCCAAGAGGCTACGGAGCACAATAAGAAGGCTACCAAGAAAGCTCGCAAGGGTGCCATTGCCGCCATTGATCCAGCCCTCGCAGTGTATACACCTTCTCGGCACGGCGGTAGCACGTCTGAGAAGTTCCTACAAGCGAAGAAAGATTACTGCGAATCAAATCCGGATAAATTGCTCAAGAATAAGAAGAAAGACGCCGAGGGAGAGATTCTCAAGAAGAGCTTCGAGCAGATGCTTGATTTGAAGTATCTCAGATGCCTGGTAGAACCCGGTGAAGCTGTGGGTGTTGTTGCTGGCCAGTCAATTGGTGAACCTTCAACACAGATGACACTCAATACTTTCCATTTGGCTGGCCACGCTGCAAAGAACGTCACACTCGGTATTCCACGTCTTCGAGAAATCGTTATGACTGCTAGTGCGAAAATCTCGACGCCCGGTATGCAGTTATACCCACACACCGAGCTGTCAAAGGAAGACAACGAGAGGTTTGCCAAGAGTATTACTAGGCTGCCACTCACAGCCGTGTTGGACAAGGTTACCGTCACTGAGTCAACCGGTCAAGGTATAGAGTTCAGCCAAGCGAGAACTTACAAAGTCCGACTGGAATTTTACCCTGCAAAGGAATATACCCAAGAATACGCCATCAAAGTCCGCGATGTCGCCGAGTCGATAGAACAGAAGTTTTGTCCACGCCTACAAAAAATTATCCGCGCTGACCTCAAAAAGAAGGGCGAAAATAAGTCTTTATCTACCGCAAATTCCGCCGGCGCTGTGCCTACCATCGGCGCACCCGCAGGAACCGCCGAACAACACACCACAGATGAAATCGACGAAAATGCGGCCGCTAACAACGAAGGCGGCCCCGAAGACGATGAGAGCGATGATGGGGAGGGTGAAGGTGATACAACCTCCGCGAAACAACGTGGCCGTCGCGAAGATAGCGTTGGCTATGAAGAACCCGAAGAGGAGGAGCAAGCCATCAACGACGCTCTTGACCGCGATGAAGCCTCTGATGATGACGAAACCTATGGCGGCAGTCCCAAGCCGTCACGCAATGCGACCCCCGAACCCGACTCTGATGATGAAAATGAGGGACTGCTTGTTCCTACAGATGAAGCCTCTGATGTCCGAAAAGACCGAATTCTCAACGCCAACAAGGATGTTTTTGGTTTTACATTCGACGACCGAAAAGGCGCTTACTGCGAAATTACATTCGAGTTCTCGTCATCGACGCCCAAGCTACTCATGCTAAATCATGTAGAAGTCGCAGCTGACTTCTCCACTATTCACGTCATCCCCGGTATCACTTCCGCCGTATACGCTGCCGGCAAAGATGTCGAGGAGCCCGTCATCATAACCGAAGGCTCCAATCTCCTCGCCATGCGCGAGTTCGGAAACATCATCAATGTCAACCGCATCTTCACCAACGACATCGTAGCCATGCTGAACCTCTACGGTGTAGAAGCATGTCGAGCGACCATTGTGCGGGAAATGCATGCCGTCTTCTCAGGCCACGGTATCAACGTCGATCTACGTCATCTCAACTTGATCGCAGACACAATGACGAAGGGTGGTGGATTCACGCCTTTCAACCGCATCGGTCTCAAAGCCAATGTTAGTCCATTCATGAAGATGAGTTTCGAAACGACGGTTGGCTTCTTGAAGGACGCTGTTCTCGAGCGCGATTGGGACGATCTAGAGAACCCGAGTGCGCGGATCGTGGTAGGCAGATTGGGCGGATTGGGAACAGGCGCGTTTGACGTTCTTGCGCCAGTGCGGGTTGTGGACCCACTCAAGCAGCAAGCCCAGCTAGATGATGTCATGGACGGCGTGGAAGAAGACGTCGAAATGTCCGACGCCGAGTAAAAAACGGAACAGTCATATTCGCACACGGCGTTTTGAGGGTACAATGGGGGGATGTCACGGTCTATAATAGTTATTGTAAGCGCAATTTGAATCCTAACCCACAACTACACCATCTCCCCACTAACATTAATCCTCACCCCCTTCCCCTTCCCCTTCCCCTTCCCTCCTCCAAAACAACTCATCCCCCCAACCAAATCCTTCCACCACGTCCGCCCATCCAAACTTGTCCGAATCCGCTGCCCCCCCTTGTCCTTATTGTCAGGCCACACATCCACCCTGCCCAGCTGCTTATCCGCCACCCCCGTCGGCCCACCAACAAACTTCTTAAAGCCGAATAGCGCCTTACCCTTCTGCCGCGGGTCGTCCGCGGGATACTCTGCATCGCCCCAGCGCCCAGCAAACGCGAGATACGCCGTCGGGTGCGAGGGGTCGTACGGTGCAAAAGTCGTGCTTACGGTGTTGTAGGCGTAAACGTAGGACGAGGTTGAGGTTGGGGATCGTGTGGTCGTGCGTGCCGGGGAGCGGATAGAGGGCGTGCGACCCGTTGGCTGCGTAGCAGATGGGCTGTTGGGCGTACGAATCAGTGTGTGTGTTTGCGCGGCTTTCACGGGACGCGGGAGGTTTTGGATTGTCAGGGAGGGGGGTGGGGGGGTGGGGGGGAAAGATGTTGTGTATGAAAATGCGGTGTACTAACGCGTCTCCCCGAGGCGTCCTTCTTCATGGCGGTGAAGGTAAAGGCCTCGCCGTTGGCGTGCTGAGACAGCCAGATGTACATCGGCACGCCGTTTACAAAGCGGATCATATTGTGTTCCCTTTTTTTTTTTGGGGCCGGTTAACCTCTGCTCCACATTCCCAACTATTGGAAATCCAAAGAGAGAAAAAAAAAAAAAAAAAAAAAAAAAAAAAGGGCTAAACTCACCAGTCTCCGACATGATCACCTAACAAACCAGTATTAGCATCTCGTTTCCTTCACACGTCTCAAGAAGAAGAAGAAAAATCGTCAGTCTCTCATACCTAGCTGCTTCCCCAACACAACGCCCCCCCAATTAAACGCAAAAAAATAAAAGTAAAACGCATCCACCACGCCTTGCCCTTTATCCACCACGACAATCACGCCCGTCTTCTCGTCCCCAGTGCCGCCGTTAGCATCGACCTCGATACCTCGAAGCCACCCCGGGTTCGTGGCGACGTCCTCGTTGCTCGTGAGGAACACGTCTTTGCCGCCGTTTACGCCCACGGCGTTTAGCTGGTCGATGTTGTGCAGCGTCAGGGGCGCCTGGGAGGTTGGCACGCGCTTGAAGTCTGTTTCAGGGTGTGTGTTTGCGAGGTGTGCGGCGAGGGACGAAGGGCGGTAAGGGTCTTTTGTGAAGAGGTGGATGAGCGGTGCTGTATTTTTTTTTTTTTTTTTAGTATTTAGTTCTGGTTGCATGGGGCTTGTGTTGGGTATTTGGGGGGGTGGGGAGATTGGATTGTATGGTTTGCGGTAGGGTGAGGAGGGTTAGGGCAAGGCGTGTTCTGCTTTGACTGCGAACTGCGCTCTTGGGCTCGATTTGTTTGGTATCGTAGGAAGCTGCTTTTACTTACCATGCTCTAGGATGTACTTCGGGACCTCGATTGAAGCCATACGCTCTGCGGTATCTCTCGTCACCGCCATATCTGGTGCTTGAACAAATGCTACATGTCCCCATTGCAAGAAGGTTCTTTTAAAGAATCCCGTACAGGGAACACTCTTGCAAGAGTCTATAGGCTATCCAGCTTAATGACTCTCAGAAGGTCTCACTTGATGGTTGTTTGCTGCGCACGCGAGGAATGACTGGTCCTCTAGGTTGGCCAGGTGCACATCTAGCTTGCAAAGTTTGCAGTCAATAGACCTGCCAAACAAGAACATGTTTGCTCTATTCGCCGAGCCACCGTAGTCCAGCCGCACTACTGAGGCATATTTTCCACAGCCAGTTTCCCATACTGCGGAGAAGCGAGACATGCCGAGCATGTGATAGCCTCGGTCTGCCCCCAAAACAAGGCTGCAAACATACTGTGACGTGCGCCCCCAGGCCGAATTGTGGCGGGCTGATCTCCCAGTGATAAATTGCAAAAGCATAAAATTGTATCGTAAAAGCCGTGTCACCTATTCTAATTTGTGCGGCCCCATCATCTACTCGCCATGCTCGCGACACCCTCGTACGAACATCGCCTTGTGCCGACTATGCCAGGCAAGCTGCACTCTCAACCCGTTTGGTAAGGAGAATTTAATCACGTAGCCGCCCGGCGGCGCGGTTGTTTTCAAGATCCGCTTGACGCCTTAAACATGGGACGAACCGTGTGTCCACAACCATGGGAGATGGTGAGGGCAATATCGCCGATATTGTGGCATGATGGAGCTGTCAGGATGGTGGTCAGCATGCGTTTCGGAGACCTGACAGGCGTTGCAAGTGTCAGGCGGGGATGGCCACGCGAGCTACAAGCGTGCTGGTGGTGATGCATGCACCTGCCACGAGCTCCACCCTTGCCATGATACAGAATACGAGCTTGGGAGTGATTGGCTGGACTACAACTTTGCTGCATACCCTCGTTTGCTAGTAGCCTATTGTGGGCGAAAACCAACACATTGAATCTTCTACTGCGCGGTTTGCAGCTTGTCAATGGTTTGGACCTGCCTGTGCGGTCCGCTGTCGGGCTGACCTGCGTCTCCACTGGTCAGCTAGAGGTATGCGGCTTTGATCTGACTTTCCGTTGTTGGTCATGCCTAGCGATTTACAAAAACCAACAATTCCGACGTGCATATACCTACCGTATTTTGCAACGAGGCTAAGCTGCATCCACCGGACATCGGTAGGATCAACGTGCATATGCTAGCGTTTTGCACCCATACAAGCTGCACCCAAACCGCAACAATACATTTGCTACCAGCCATCGGTTACCCGGCCGCTAAATCGTACCGCATCGGTATCGTGGGGATTTTCGGGTAATTATTGTTTGGCTGCGAACAATTGGCGCCTCCCGCGCCGTCGGGTTTTAGTCGGTTCGGGGACCAAAACGTGGGCTATGCTCGATACGTATCAATCCTGGTTTCTTGAGCCTCGCAATTCACGACCTCTAAAGGCATGTCAGCTCACGGACCGTTAGCTGTGATATATTTAGTCGTATATGGCATGCATAGGTATAGTAGCGGCAATTGCCTATGCTAGCGCTCTCACCTAGTTTGTTTGATTATGCATGCAAGACTGTATTGTATACATCAAGGGCCTTGTAGTTGAGTTTCAGAGTTCGCGATGGCTTGATATTGTGACTTGAACGAACGGATGCTTGTACGCGATAGGCGAGTTGAGTGTGTATCGTATCGGTGAGCGTCAGCCTCATCCCGGAAAATCGTGTTCAGTGAGAGAGAAGTTTACTACATCCGTATACTTTACATCCTCCAAATAGAATCATAGCATGAGATCTGACGAGCCGAGCGTGATAATCTAGAGTAGTTGTTCGAGTAGTTGAGTAGTGAAAAAAGCCTGCAATATCGCGATGTAGGAACAATAAGTTGGTGTTAGAATGGTAGCGTAAAAAGTGTTTAGCGATCATTGCTTCAACAGAGCATTATATTGCACAGCGCAGTGTTGTGTTTTGTAAACAGAGTTCAAGCTAGCCCAGCATGCTGACTCGGTATCGTGAATGTGAGTGGTTCTCAACCAACGTTGTTGGCCTTGTTGAAAATCAGAAATCAGAAATCAGAAATCAGAAAATAACGAAAGGCCTATCAATAAGGCGCCCAAGTTGGAACCTGCCAGGAGTACGCATCTTCGGAGTTGTGTGGGGGATTGTGTGCGCTATCGCTACGGTCCTGCCGCTTAAAATGGAAATAAACTAAACTCGATGAGAATATCTTGATACACAAATTTGACTTCCTGTGATGTGATTGCGCAACCCCATAATACAAGATCCCGCTTGGTGACTAATGAGGCTACCCACTTTCCGATCATTCGAATGTGGCCATTGTGAGTTGCTGCTGTGTACCGCACTATTGTATAGAGATCCTTCCAAGAGTCGAGGTCCTTGTATGATAGTTGAGTTTGAGCCCACAACTCGTGCTACCGTTGGTCGATACATCTCAATGATTTAGCTTCGTGTTATAGGCGGATATCTCTGCAAAGAACTGTGACCATCTCCTATACGTTATAATTTCCTTTTTCCTCAACTTTGTGTGATACGTTTCCATGCCTTCCGTTGTTGGAGATCTAAAATTTGTCGAGCAGTATCAGCGAGCGTCACCTCAGCAGCGTACAATTGTGGAATGCCGAGTACGGTGGTCATGAGAAATGAGTCTAGGTAGTCCGGAGATGGATTGTCGACTTGGTGCTGCCTTGGTGGAGATCCATCTATCCTTATGCGACCCCTGAGTTCAGGGAATCGAGCAATCAGCTCCTCTGCAATACGAGACCCTGAAGGCATAACCCCAGCTGATATGACAAATCGCTTATTTGAGGCTTCAGGAATGAAGAGTGCACGAATGCTAGCAGCGGAAAGATCCTGTTGTAAAATTAACCTTGCAACCTTTGTTTGATCAAGGAACGAACTTACTCGCACGTCTGCGAAATGCGTCATGCCATACGGTGGCAATTCTGTTCTTTCCCTAGGCTCACCCGAACATATGTTCCAGATCCGGCGGCTGGTCTCTGACAGATCTGATGAGGTTTCTAGGGGATAGACTGCTGGGCCATAAACACTGGGCGCGGTGATGTAGGTAACATCGAAGCAGACACCTGATGCTTTCACCCATTTCATGACATCCTCATAGACGATACTATTGCTTGCTTGACACGTTGCTAGAGTGCTTTCGGCATCAGCTTCTTGGTGTCTGGATCCTCCGCTAAAACTTCGTTTGGTTTCCCTGTCGACCTGAGGAACTACCAGCCAACGCGCGAAAGGGGTGAGTGAAGTTACGATGACCACCCGCCTCACTGTTTTGGAGGTCGTTTGTATCGAATTTAAGAAGGCTATAACCGTCTCCGTCTCAATCTTGATGAACCTCGCAAGGCAATCAGCCTCGTCCGATGCGTCGGCACAAGACGTGTGAATAACAGCATCGAAAGGTCCAGAAAGGTTGTGTATCGTGTCTTCAAGTATGCTAGAAGCCGTAAGGTATCTTCCAGACGCTGTAACTACGTCCAAAGACGAGGAAGGGACTTGTTGATACTGATGGTATAGTGTGTTCGCTGCCTCTTGCGAATTTACCACGGCGCGGATTGAGATGTTATTGTAAGAGAGCAGTTGAGCAAGAATATGTGAGCCCGTCAAGCTATCTGCTCCCGTCACAAGTACCCGAGTCATTGCCGTAGTTCTGAATTGCTGCAAATGATGATAAATGAATTGTGAAGCAAATGTATCGATGGCAAAGCAATACTTCTTTGGTGGGGGGCCTAACCCACAAGACGAGCGCCACGTTTCTGAGTAAGGGAACAAACACTATGATACTGACGGGCGATAAAAGGATCGTCCCGGCAGTCTAATAGTGGAACGTACTGTCAGCCTTTCCTCCAACAAGCGCGAGCACAGGCCCCAGTATCTTGCCGTAGACGCAAGCTGTTTTCTTACACACCCAAACTTGGTACTGACGCAGCGGCTGTATCGAGCGCGAATAATAGCCAAATCGGTTACATAAACCAAACACACGACCTCATGAGTCCTCCAAGGCCTTCTTGGTACTGATAATTGTTTGACAATCCTCCTGCCGCCTCCCACTTGAAGCTAGGCAACCCCTTGACCAGATCCGGGGAAGAGCCGGCAAGACTTTGGATACAGCGGGGTTATGACATGTGCTAGCCCCAAGTAATAATTGAGGAGGTGGCTTGACGACTGTGCTTTATCGAACCTCATAAAGCACACCATAGAAGTAAGTTGCATAGATGATAGGCAATTTTCCTCATACAACTGTTGAAGACGGCTGCCAACTGAACGATTTGCCGCTCCGTAGAGCCTTTTGGTGATGTAAGATGATTAAGGAATAGTCATGGATGTGCTTTCCATGCTCATGGAGTAGACTTTCCGTCAGCACTATGAGTTAGATGCGCGCATCCGTCTTCGCGCGCTAATTGCTCTCTGGCTAGAGGAGCTGAACCATGCGCAGGGCACATCACCCCATTGTAATATATCATTGCGGGAAGCGCGCGGATAGCTAATACGACCATTGTCTCTCTTCGTCATGTTGGTGTTATGCTGAGTGCCTGGAAAGTGTGCCCAGCCGCGCGTAGTAGTCGCTAGGCATGCAGCATCGCGGCATACTTCACCCGCGACCCGATTACCTGCTACCCGGACCGAACATGGTCAATCATGGTCTCGAGAAACTTCGCCAAAATAACAATCATGCGACTTAATTTGCTTGGAGAAGGCGGTGCTTCCGGGTGCGGCCAGAGTAAGCTGTTCCTGGTGACAAGGGTAGTCTGTAACAACTCACAAGGTAGACAACAGTGGAGGCGAATCATGAGAATTGACCAGGAGGAGCGAGGTCGAGTGCTCGCCTCGTGTTGTTCGCTCGTCGGGGGCCGAAAGTTATTAGCTGCAGGAAAGGACACTGAAAGGTGGCCACCATGGTGGTCAACAGCTCTTCCCTCAACGGTCGATCTCCACACTAGGCGCGGGAGTGCTGACTGCGTCTGAAACGTGGGTATAACATCATACATGCGGGTGCATAAGCATGGCCCCGAGCGTGTCTCCTGCCAGTCGTCCATCGTAGCGAAGAGAAGAGAAGAGCGTGGCATTGTGGGGCGAAGATGTAGTGCAGACAGGAACATCCAGCGTGCTTACCAAATCGGTAACGTGGGACCAAGGAACACCGGAAAAAAGACTGGCCAACGAACCACGGCATGGAGGGATGTGCATCCATGCCAGAACGTACGAACCTAGATGTGAGGTTGAAAGTACGCCGGCAGGGAGACAGTGTTGATTCCGCAAGCGGCTGTCACTCACACTCAACCACAATTCTGGGTCATGGTCAGCACTTGCGAATCAGCATCACGATCACTTCAACTCCCATTCGAATCGACAACTAGCGGTGTGGACCTGCTTGAAGTTGAACTGTCCGTTCTCGATAGGTAGTCATGTTTCATCATAACGCTGGCTGCATGTGCCATGCTATCTATGCTAGTATAGTACAAAGCTCTACAGAGCTTTCCAAGTACCATGACCTTTACGCCTGCTTTTGTCCTTTGCGGCAGTCGAGCTTACTCCAGTAAAGATGCTTGGTTTGTGTAGAGGACGTCGACCACATTACTCAGCTTTTCAATGGTCTCCAATGCTGCATCATATCCCTGGTCGCGTTCCGACTCGTCAAAGACAATTAGGCAACCGGCACCCTGGTCAAGCACTCCAATTATAACCTTGTCGAGGATCATTTGCGAGAGTTTGCGCTCAACCTGCACCGTATCTAGCCCAACCATCTTGGCAACATGGTCAATTTCTACCCTACTAAAGGGTTCAATCACCTTGATGAGATTCTGCTCCAACATGTTGTCGTACAAGCGCCGGAGATGGCTTGTGATGAATCTGTCACTCCCGAGCTGCTGTCGGTACTCGGTCAAGGCTGTCTCATACTCCTCCAGACTGCGGTTGGTGTGTGCTCGGGCCACAGCCTTCATAGCTTCGAGCCGTTTCCCCGCATACTTAATCGCGTGCTTTGAGGTCATGAGCGATGACACGTCGTCTCCTAAGTTGAGCATGATCTTGCAGAGCAGCATGTATTGCAATGCTGATGTCGCTTTTTGCTCCTCGTCCTGTGAATGATAGCCTTCCATAGCCTCGATGAAATACGAAAAGGCTGTGTTGAAATCGCCATCTTCGGCGTGCAGCATCCCACTTTGCATATCCAGGCCAGCCTGTAGGAGTGGCGGGGTATAGACTGAAGCGGCCGAGGTTCGTGCGGAGGTAAGAGCGGCGCGTCCTTTTGGTATATTGCCTAGTGCATGGTAGACCCTTGACTCCAACAGCTGCACCTCGACCAAGACCAGCTTGTCGTCCAAGCGCTTTAGCTCTTTCAACAAGCTATTGATCAAGGTCAAGGCCTCATAATAGGACTGCTTTGCCATATACAAAGACACGAGCCGTGTTTCGAGGTTTTGCCGTAGGAATCCTCTCCGCTCTGACACGGCCCACTCTATGCATGACTTGGTGACGGCGATCTGTGTATCGGTAGTGTTGGGGATGGTGGTGAAGAGCTCAAGAAGCTGTCGCACTGCCATCTGTTAGCCACGCCGTTCGGATCCAGTTCCGCCTCCAGCCCAATGGCCACTCACCAAGCTTGGCCGTTTTTGCTTTCGCAAACGATGACAGCACAGACCGCGCCTGCCTGACAAGCTCTGCAAGATCATCCACTCGCTTCTGGTCTCGGTACAGCTCACCGAGGCTGACAAGGGCGCTCTCATAGTTCTTGATAGCGCCCTCATTTGAGCCTGGGTCTGTTGATAGCACTTCTTTGTAGACTTGCTCGGCCTTGGTGGGTTCGGTTTTGGCCAGCTTCTGCGCCTCCGCTATCCGCTTGCTAGTATCATTTGCGACTGCCATGATGGGGTGTGGAGTTGGATTTGTTGCGAGCCGTCGTCGGTACTCTGACTCTGGAGAGAGTTTTATATGTGCGGCTTCACGTGGGGCGGGTACGTTTCTTCGACTGAGGATGATGCGAAGCTCACAAGCTCCGAATGAGGGCAGCGGCGTCTCGGCGATTCCTTTCTCCGTGCCGGCTGACTCATCCTCACCCACATGAATGCCGGCAACAAAGACACTGGATACACATCAATGCATTGGTAGCAGCATTGCTTTAGACATGGAGCAGCTCTAGCAATTACTTGCAGCAGACTACAGCACATAGCACGGTGGTGCTGTTCGGCGTCATGGTCCTAGTAGGCGTGCGTGAGAGAATGTGTTGCGCTGCCATAGCAACGGCCAGCAGCGATACGCGACACGCGCAACATGGCCACCCCACGGCTTCCAGCACGATACCTATGGGCATTGCAGAAGTGAGTGGACGACCGGTTCTAGCTGCATAAATTGTGCAGCGCTGCAGACGCCGTCCTCGCTCGGCGCATTTGCTGCCCTGGAGATGATGGAAGGTGAGCTGGCAGCGCGTGTCCGTGCTTCAGCCAATGAGATCATCACAGCGGGTCTGTGCCGGCCGTAAACAAACACACCCTGCAACATTACAAAACAAGCAACAACGTCCGCCTCCACCACCACCATTATCACCCTCCCACCATCACGATATCACGAACCATTATATACCCCTGCGCGCCGGTTCGCTGAAGCCCATTAAACACTTACACACACTGCCTCTGCGCTTGCTGCAGCACAATTGGCAAAGCGCGCCCAATTGACTGCCCGCTGTACATTCCTCTACCGCTATCTTGGGTTGGACCATCACCGCCTCGCACCACACAAACAATGCCGTCTACTGACCGGGAAGACTCACGCGACCGGGAGCTGGTCAGGCTCTCACATTCTTTCTCCAATATCCCCATGTATGTCTTTTCTCCCGTCCGCCACTGGCAGTAGACACGCCCAAACATGGGACTAACAGGGCTTCCAGGTGGGATAGCTCAGACCCGGAGCGGGCACCGCCGCCACTGCCATTGAACCCAGGCTCGCCCAACCTCACAACTCGGCCGGGCGCATCCGCGGCCATCATGAAGGCGGCCCAGGCGCTAGAGGAAAGGGCGCGCGAGAGCCTCCCTGCAAGCTCATACACAGTCAACCCCATGCCAAATAGGTCACCTGAGCGGTCTCTCATTAAGGGCACACAACACAAACGCATGCAATCGTTGCAACCAAACAGTGTACGAGATCTCCGGAGCTATCTAGACACACACCGATCGCCGGAGCGGTCACCCGAACGACCCACACCACGAGGCGCCTCGCCAGCGCGAGATTTCGACAAGGACTACTTCAGCAAAGACCCTTTCACCACCAAGGACCCCGAATTTCTCTCGTCAAGACATAACACGCCAACGCCAACAACTCGTTTTGAGATTAGAGATGGATCTCCAGTGCGCCCCAGCCCAAGGGCTATTCTTGGCGAAAATACACCTCCTTCTGCAACAATGATGGCACTCCAGACAATGACCATCCCCCCCCACATGCTAGATCCACCGCTTCAGAACGTAACCAACTCAACAGCACCAGCACGAACAGTGCCTGCTCCCGCTCCTGCTCCTGCTCCTGCTCCGGCGCCAGCACCAATAGTGTCGCCAGCATCAGTACAGCCCCTGGATTCAATCACGAGCCAACTCTTCAGCATAAACTCAATTGTATCAAGTCTACAAAAGGACATGTCTCAACTGAGCCGCCGGAGCAAGGATAATGCAACAGATCTGATCAGCCTCAAGGAAGCCACAAACTCTCGCGATGAAGACATCCGCAAGTCACTTAAAGACCTTCTACATACCATGGCGCAGAAGCAACAGTCAGCATCGACCGCAACACCGGTAGATACAACTCGATCCGGCAGTTTAAACCTTCAAGACCCACACATGACTCCTACCAAGCAGTTCACATTCCCACGTATGCCATCGCCACAAACATGGGATGAGAGAGTGGGCAGCCCCAACCCTTATTCCGTTGAGGGCGCGGCAAGTGTAGCAATGCTCGAGAAGATCATCCGCGAGATGGTAACCAAGGACGGTCAAGAGCGCTTAATAGCCAACCTTCAGAAACTTGTCGACAAAGCAACTGGAGAAACCGCGAAGAAGGTGACTGAGCTGGCTGAATTTGTAAAACAGGGCTCATCTGCTCATCATCTCGCGGCATCCGGTGTCCCTGGATCAGCTTCTTTTCAGCCTTCTCCAGGTTCTGGTGCCCTTACGCGTACGGTGTCAGATGGCATTCCTCTGGACAAGGTTTCAAGTGGCGGGAAGCCATACACTAGCCCCAAGGCTGCCGATTTCGTCAGTGACGAGATGCTCAAATTCTTGCGCAAGATAAAGGATAGTGTCACCGAGTCAGGGTGCGTTACAATGTCCACGAAGACGCTTGTTCAAGAACTTCGGGGTGAGATCCTAGGCATGGGTCGAGAGCTAGCCCGGAAGATCGAGGCGGCCGATCAATCACGGTCTCCAGGATCTGCACCCGACGCTCCTCAAGATGTCAACCTTATCGTACAAGAAGGCTTGGCCAACCTCAAGGAACACATGGATAAGGTCATGCGGGATAGGAGGCGGCAATCCATCTCATCTACAGTCACTCGAAACACGGTCGACAGCAATGAAATTTACGACGTTGTGAAGCATGCGTTAGCGGAACGCGGTCTCGATCAGCCCTCTTCTCAGGGTGTTGCGCTGGATCAGGAGGCAATCATCAACGCGGTTCGCGAGGCATATGACAGTGTCGAGCTCAAACCGAATGTCGAGATCCAACAATTTGGCCTAGATCGGGAAGAGATTCTCGATTGTTTGCGGGATGGACTCAAGGATTACAACGGGTCCGGGGCTGTGACGAAGGAAGATGTTGAAGGCATAGTCCAAAGCTCTTTAATGCAGATGCGGCTCCCCGCGCCTGTCAACGAAGCTCACGAAATCCGGGAAGAGATTTTGATGACCGTTCGCGAATGCTTAGAGGAACTCAAGCCCTCCGCCCCACCCAACGGATCGTTTGAAATCGACATCTCTCCTGATCAAATCATTCAAGCCGTCAAGGCTGCCCTAGAAGAGACCAGGCCACAGGTTGAAGCCCAAAATAATGCTGTCATGCTGCGCTTGCAATCGCTCGTAGATGACATGCATTCTGAATTCAAGGCCTACTCCTCAGCCAGTGGTCGTGATACGGAGCAGGTTCTCGACGCCCTGCGAGACGGGTTGGACACTCTGAAAGCCGAGATTCAAGCTTCTAGCGACAAGGCCCGAGATGTCACTGAGACGGACCATATTGTTGATCACGTCACCGTGGAGCTCGAGAAACTGCGCGAAGCTGTTCAGGGCTATGTCGCCGAAGGCCCTCAAGGAGATCAAGCTTGGAGTCGGGGCGACATGGTAACCTACCTCAAGTCAGAATTTGAGCAGCTTCGTGAACAATTGGGATCTCAGGTTGCCTTGCAAGAAGAAAGTGATGATTCAGACGACGACATCAATGAGGCCATGAAACACGAATTCGATCAGCTGAAGGAGGTTATTCTAGGTGACTCTGCCGGCCACAAAAACGACGTCTTGGAGAAGCTACAAGCTGGCTTAGATGGCTTACATACCCTGGTCGGCGAAAGCCAAATGTCTGCGACTCCAAACGACGAGTTATTGGCATCGATGAAAGGTGAATTCGAGCAGCTAAGGGAGACACTTGGTGGTGCCATTGTACGATCTAGTGGAGCCGCCGAGAAGGACGACATCGTCGATGCAGTCCGTGAACTTATCGATAGCCTAAAGGTCTCTCAAGAGTCCGCCTCACAGGCGAACGTCAACATTATTGAAACGCACCTAGATTCTTTCAAAGAATCTATTAGTGGTGCATTAGTGCCTGCAGGAGATAACGACAAAGCAGCCTTCTTAGAGGCCCTGAAAGTTGGTCTTGAAGAGATCAAGTCAAATTCCAAGTCCGGAGGAGTTAATGAAGAACTCTTGGAAGCTCTTCGTGGAGAGTTGGAACAGATCCGTCAGTCAGACGGACTGACACGACAACATTCACGCGCAGACACCGAGGAGGTGTTGGAGGCATTGCGTCTTGGCTTAGACGACCTCCAGTCTCACCTTGAGAAGAAAATCGACACCCCTGATCACCATATGTCATCAACTGGGCAAATTATCGACGCCATGAATGAGGGCATTGAAGGCCTTCGGGTGGATTTCGTCAAGGTTGCCGAGAAACCAATGGACATGGCAATCTCTCACGAGATTCTCGAGACCCTCAAGGAGGGTTTGAGCAGCTTGCGTGAGGATATCAATCATCTCAAGTCAACTGGAGATCGCGCTATTCCAACTAGCAACGAAGTCATTCTTGCCGATAACGCGGATCAGCTTCAGACATCGACTCGTGAAATCGTTGAGGAAGCCTCGCCACAGCATGCCACTCCTCATCACAATATGCCACACCACGACTTCGAGAGGATGGAGCTCATCCTTTCTCAAATTCAAGGAAGGATGGAGTTTATGGACGCGAATGCTCAATATCCGGATACGGCGTCGACTGTGGACCCAGCTGCTGTTCCCCTGAATACCGCCGTTACCAAGGAAGATCTGGACATTATTGAAGAGCTTCTCAAAGACGTCCAAGTTTCAATACTTCTACTTCAAGACCGTGAAGCTGATCTTCCTCCCGTAGACGGTCTTGCGAGGAAGGAAGACACAGATGCTATTGAAACACTTCTCGCTAATACAAAGGCTAAGATTGAAGAGATTGTCCTTCCCGACCCCGAGACCATGATCACAAAAGAGAACTTGGACGACGTGGAACTTGTGGTAAGAACCTCACAGGAAACTCTAGAGGCTCTTGCAAAGAAGATTGAAGACGAAGGGGCAACCAAGGGTGACGTCACCGTCGTCCAGGTTATCGCTGAAGACATCAAGCAAGCCCTAGACGAGATGAAAGCCGCGAAACCAGATGATGAAGTAGATCCCAAAGCCTCGAAGGCAGACGTCGACGCCGTCTCTCTTCTCGTTGACGATGTTAAAGTCAAGATTGACGAGCTCAAGCTTCCTGACCCAGAGACTCTGCCACTTAAAGCCGACATCGAGCAGCTTACTGGCCTTCTCCACGACTTCCGCGAAAGTCATGACAAGATGAAGGACACGTATGAGGAGGACATTATGAAGACAGCAAGGAACTTTGATGAACGCAGGCTCGAGGCGGAAGCTGTTCTCGAAAACATCACGGAAGTCAGGACTGCCCTAGACGAGATGAAGACTGAGGTTACGGCAACCCTCATTGCGGGTAATCCAATTGAGGGCCTAAAAGAGTCTTTCAAGACATTGGAGGAGACGATTGGTGCTAACAACGTCACTGCTGATGTGAAGGAGCTGATGGAGACGGTTTCCCGCGAGTTCGAGCGTGCCCATGGTTCTATCGAAGGCCTTCAGAACGATCAAGCTGAGAAGTCTGCACTTCAACTGGAGAAACATGATGAACTGAAGGAAGCCATTGTCACAAAATTCACTGAACAACTGGATGACAAGTTCAATGTTCTGATGTCCAAATACGATGACGCTCAGCTATTGGCCGATGAGCAGGCTCGAACTATGAAGGAGAAGGCCGAGGCCCAGGAGCAGATTCTCGAAAGCACCAAAGCCATGGCCGATGAACTTCGATTGACCATTGATACCCTTGGTGCCTCTATCACCGGGATGCACGGCCGGTTCGAGGATGCCACCACAAAGCTGTCTACCGAATCCACAACAGCTTTTGGCAAAATCGAGGAAACACTCTCCAAGTTCGAGGAGCAGACGCTTGAAGACAAGACTGAACATTCTCATACTCGAGATGAGATCAAAAACATTGAAACCGTCTTTACCAGCCTCCAAGACAATGTTACGGAGTATCATCCGAAGTTCATGGTAGCGCTTCAAGAGATCCAAGACCTAGTCAAGGCGCATTACGATCACAACCAAAAGTCAAAGGAAGAATCTGACGAGCGAGCTCGCGCATGGGACGAAGAGACAAAGGCCCGTAGCGAAGAGCTCCAAGCCCACTTTGCCAATCTTCCTAAGCTTTTGCCACCTGCGGCGCCAGCGATTGAGGCAGTAGAGAAGTATGATGACGCTCCAGTTCAAGAGAAGCTCGACATGCTCCTAGCTATCGAGCCGTCTCCCGGATATGATGACGGCGCAGTACAGGAAAAGCTTGACAAGCTCCTAGCTATCGAGCCGTCTCCCGGATATGACGACGGTGCAGTGCAGGAAAAGCTTGATAAGCTTCTCATCCACGCTGACGACGCAGTCAAAGCTGCTGGTAAATCTGAACGACTCGACGAGATCCATGCGCAGGTCAAGGCTACCGCGGCTGAAGTCAGCGAATTCGTGGCAAAGCAGACTCGGTTTATCACTGACGGAAATGAGAGCAAGGAGCGCGAAGCCGAAGAAATCGCCCTTCTCATCGAGCGCAGAAAGGCCCAAAAGGAGCAACTCGAGGCTGATCTCGAGAACCTCAAGCTTGAAAAGGCTACCCAAAAGGAGCAGCTTGATGCAGATGTTCAACAGCTCAAAGCCGAGAAGGAACGCGTGATGCAAGAGTTGAGAGAGGAAAGGACAAGTGTCATGGCGGAGTTGAAGGAAGAGAAGGATCGCACAATGCTCGAGCTCAAGGAGGAGAAGAATTCACTCCTCGCTATTGTTGCCACTCTCCAAGCTGAACGCGAAAATCTTGCAAACCAAAAGGTCCGCCTCACTGGTGAGGTTTCATCTCTTCATACCGCACTTGAGATTCGCCGGGAAGAACTGCACATCATGGACACCAAGGCAGACGCATTGGAGCGTCGCATCCTCAATGGTATCATGGACCACTCCCGCGCCCTGATGATCGCGAAAGGAGGTTCGAAGAGCCCTAGCAAGCTTAAGAAGCGTGGCGTAGTTGATGCCGCGGGAGAGGACGGAAAGTTAAAGCCTCCTCCAAGCGCAGCAGCCAATGCCCTATCTCTTGCCCTGAAGCCTCGCCCTGCAATCCGCCGCAACGGTGCACCTACCAACCCAGCCCAGCGACGCATTCTCTCGCTCAGCCAAATTAGCGGAAATGCCCCAGCTCCCGGGGCCCAACAATTCACAACGAGCAATGCTGGTTTGACTACAGGTGGAGGCATCAAACGTAGCCACTCCGTCAAGAACAGCAGCTACGCGCGCAAAGGCTCCTGGGGTGGCCGACCTAACATTGGCAACAAGGAAAATGGCACCCTCAATGAAGAAGATGAAGTAGAAGCCTCGAAGTCTCAACCACGCACGTCCCTCGCCGACGACTCCATCCTCGAGGAAGACCAACAAAGCGAGACCGGCACTGAGCGCCGTTACAGCCTCGACAGCCGCTCCTACGCAGAAAGTTATGCAGAAGGCGAAACACCCGGTTACGATGGCCGCTCCAGCTTCGGCGGTACAGGAAGCCAGTACTCGTACGCCTCGGGCTCATCATACATGACTGGCAGTGACATCGACCGCCGCACCTCGTACGCCTCAACCGGGGCCCACGGTGAAGAAGCCATTGACGAGGCCTCGGAAGAGCACTCGGAAGACGACAGAGATAACGAAGACAACGAGCCCACCACTACCATTCTCAGCCCATCCATCATCTCGACCGCAACGGCTGACACCGACGTCCCTATGCCCACGCACTCGGAGATCGGGCGCGCGGTTGCGGCCGTCAAGAAGGAGATGAACGACGAGTACGCGCCCAGCGACTCGGGTGTCGGCACCGATTTGCCCACCGCCGTGTTTGGAAACAATAGCGAGGCGGATGCGGATTATTTTAGGCGGGCGGCGGAAGAGGAGAGTGTAGTCGGGTAAATGGTGGCGTTGGGAGGACAGGGTGTTACATGGTGTTATTGGGTTGGGTTTAATGGCCAATTAGGGTGGAACATGGATACGGTGTTTGGGTATTGATTACGGGTGGGGTTGGGGGATTAGGTGTTGGACTAGTGCTGTAATCGTATTTCCACATACGCCACATGCATAATTCAGTTATTTCTCTGATCCCTACTAAATCTACCAATATTTCTGCCTTTCTCATACTTTTTTTCTCTTTCTAGCTCAGCAATCTTCTGAATATGTAAAAGAATATGCTTAATCCAAGCTTAAATTCTATCTTGAGATAAACCCTTCCAACACTGCTCCCATACATATATAGCTTCTACTCTACTCTTTAGCGCGCCCTTCTTTGTAGTCTGCCTCTTTATCCCCGTCCAGCAAGGCTTAATAGTTTTTAGGTCTAGTGAATTGCTATACCACAGGATGTTCCGTATCTTATATACGTGCTTTTGTACGGAGTGACCGTGGGCAGGTACCTTATCTCTCTGGACAACTGTTTCTAGCCACTCAGCCACACACTCCTTAGCAAAAGGAGACAGCTTAGGGAGTAGGATAACTATTTAATACCTATACTAGCCAATCCCAGCTTCCCATTCAACACGTTCCACTTCCATCAAGGCTGTGGGGCCAGGCTTATTCTGTAGACCAAGACGACGTATGCCATTTTCTAGCTCCCATTGCTCCTTTAAGTTTGGCTCAAGCTCTTCGTTTGACTCAATAATTCTGGTAGTAGTAGCCCCTTTCCCTTTCTTTATTTCTAGTATCTTGTAGCAACAAGGGCCTTTTTCATTACAAGCAAAGCAAGCCCAGAATATAAACTTAGAATAGCTGTTTTACCTCTTTTAAATACAGCTTCGAACAAAAGCTTTATCAGCTTTCCTCCAACTTCTATATTCATCTCATCTATAAAGAAGAACAACAGATGTCTCGTCAGACTATATAATATTCTTCTAGTCTTCAATTGTCTAGTCTTTGGATAGAAGACTCTACTCAAGTCATTCCTTCTTATCTTCTTCGTCAACCCAGGTGCCCCCACTAGCTTCATCTCCTTGAATCCTGCCTTCCGTAAGATGCGCTAGACCGCTGTAACTGAAATATCGAGTTCCTCTTTGCCGAGTTCGCCAGCAACGTCAGCGCAAGACTTCTCTCGCCCATAGCAGTTATAGCGTATAGCTCAAATAACTCTATCAGAGACCTAGTCTTGCTTCAACGGTCGGCCAGACCGATGGTCATCTTCTAGGTGCTTATCAATACGCTTGAGTAGACACTCGCCAGGATTAAAGCCTTGTGCAATTGCTCGTGCGTATATAGAGTTAATCGTTTGTTTAGGAACTCTAGCCATAAGTGTAATCTCATGGTTAAACTTGCCGGGAGCTTTCAACCCAACAACTAGAGCACGAGCGTACTACTCAACAACACGGCGAAATAGAGAATACATATTGATATACTAAATTAAGAAGTATCTACTGCATCTTTTTTACACGTACGTGGATTGTGCCCAGTCTCTCTGCACCTCTTGCAACGTGGGCGAGCCTGACGACTCAAGCCTGAGTTCTCCCTGTCTTGAAGCTGTTCACATGCCACTTGGCCTCTTTCTGAGCAACTATATCTTCTCCTTGTCTCTTTATTAAGACTCTATGCTTGTTGGCTACCTCTTAGGCTCGCTCAAGCCTGGTAATTCGATCTTCCAGCAGCTCACTTGATCGCATCATTTGAGCTCCCTTCTTGAGCAGGTTAACCATGTCTTTCAGTAACACTGGTAATAAGCCCCCATGCCAGCGTACGTGCTCACGTATAAGCTTCAACTGAGCTTCTAGCTCACATGCGTTGCTAGGAGTTCTAGCCTCTGAGAGAGCAGCTAGAGTATACGTGTAGGGCTATACATCTAACCTTAACAGAATAACGTCTGTCTGAAGAGGAGCAAGGCTAGAAGCTTGAAAGGTAAAGTATTGGCTCTTGTAAAGGCTTAATCAAAGGCTACGCAGAAGGCCGGCAAAAATTCAAGCTTAGTGGTGTGGTTGACGTAGCCCCTAATTAACGTGTCTGTGCGCGTGATGCTGTCAGATTTGCGGTACCCTGGATGACCGTAACCTGGATGGGTAGGTTCAAGAATTGATGGATTAAGTGGATTGGATTGATTGAGTAAACTGATGGATTGCAGCGATTGATTGAATTGAGTTCGCCCCTCCTAATAACCTCCGTGACCTAGCTGAGACCGTGCGGCTCGGTTTGGGGACCAGTCGAGCTGGTGCGGCGTCGTTGAGATCCAGTTGAGATGGCTTGACGTTGCTCCGCAAGCGTCTGATTGGCCCGCCGAGCTCTTGGCGCGTGCGATATCGATCGCCATCGCCATCTGGATCGCCATCAACGTCACCTCATCAACGTCGCCTCATCAATGCGAGCCCACGAGCCAGCCCATGAGCCAGCTCGTGCTTGAGCTCGTGCATGAGATGGGTCGTATGCGTGAGCGTATGGGCCAGAGTGTATATCGTAATTCTGTCAGCAGCTTATTGCAGCCGGCTCGTCGCTAGACTGATGGTCCAATCTGACAGATGCACGTGTTCGTGTGATGCACCAAACTTGAGTCCAACCCACTATCTACAATACGCGATAGCTCTCCAATATATTTATTTGCTACTCTTAGCAGGTGAATGGCATTTCTTGAGTTCGGCCTCGGCATAGATATAGTAGTATCTAGATTCTAGCATCGAGTGAACTAGGCTTTGCAAAGTGTTTGACAGCAACAGTGTTATCGCTGCCACTTTGCTTCAGCATCACAATACAACACTTTGATCTATTCGGTAACGTGCTTTACAAGCGAGTGGACACCCCATAAACACACCAAAACACCAGAAAAATATCCCAACAACGGCTTGATAATATTACCTAAAACTTTATATATATACTCTTATATCAAATATTAGTTATCCCTATAAATATTAAGCTAATACATACTCTTATTATTTGGATACTTGCTATAAGCTCAAAATTTTATCTATTTATTGAGTATTTGTCTCTAATTCAAGACTTACCCAATATTTCCTTCTCAGATTTTATATTTAGCCTTTAGATAGGTATAAGAAAGTATCCTTAAATTTCTAGATTATATCATTAAGCCATTGTTGAGATATTTTTCTGGTGTTTTAGTGTATTTTTGGGGTGTCCACTCGCTTGTAATGCCCGCTCGCTTGTAATGCCCGCTCGCTTGTAAAGCACGTTAATATATACTTTTTATCCTGCTTCAAACAACACTATCTACCATCCCGTCAAGAACCTCCAACCCCTCCGACAAAGCTCATCGCATACTATCTGCAGCATTACACCATCGATCTTCAAGGATTCTATAGCACATCCAGAAGAACATAATATATCAAGCATACGCGACTAAGCGCACAGCGCTCCAACAAGCGCAAACCCCACTTAACCGAAACCGTTTCATCGCCATTGGCTCCCTCAGCCCCGCACTAGCCCAGCCGCAACCCATCCCAACTTCCTCACCCCTTCCCTCACCCCCTTGCCCTCCCCAAATTTCCCCCAATAGAACAAGCCATGCCTTCGGCCGCCAACATCCTCTCAGACCCGGACATCGCGCAAGCCTACGAAGACGTTCGCTCTGACAAATCAGAGACTACGTGGCTCGTACTCAAGGTACTGGCCAACACCAACACGCACAACGTAAGAACCAGCACAAGGTTGACTGACGCTTTTTTTGGGGGGGGTTTGCAGTATGCGTCCGCAGCGTCGGATAACTTGAAGCTCGCCGGCACAGGCAGCGGCGACATTGCCGAAATGACGGCCTCGCTGGCCGACGACGAGGCGGCGTATGCGTACGTGCGCATGAAGCTGGGGAACGACGAGTATAGCGAGCGGGTCAAGTTTGCGTTTGTGGTTTGGGCTGGTACGTTGCTATCCCATTACCATCCTTCCCCCATCATCATCCCTTACCTTTGCCCTTTTGCAACTTGGAAAGCGGGAGGGGAGTTGACTTGATTTGATTTGATTTGGTTTGACTTAACTTACAGGCCCCAACACGAAGGTAATGCGCAAGGCGAAAATGAGCTTTCAGTCGGGGCAGGTCAAGCAGGTGATTCGCACGTACGCGGTGGAAGTGCAGACCGGAGATCGGAGGGATTTGGACGAGGAGGCTGTGACGATGAAGTTGCGGAAGGCAATGGGAGCGAATTGTAAGTTTTATTTGGATAATCGGCGGAATTTGTCACGGGCTTGAACTAACTCTCACAGACGACCGGCAGGGATCGAGCTACTAACCAGATGAAATAGAAGAAAATATTTGCGGTTTGTTTTTTTGGGCTTGCGTGATGACGTTGTCGGTGCCAGTTTGGTGCCAGCTATTTACCTACTTACTTGCCCAATAGCAACCGATGTGATATCAAACATTGCATTCATGACGGACGGTCAGCCACACCTGATTCCCGCGAACTACATCAGTGCCTTCAAACTACGCGGCAAACGTCATTCCAGGGTTTGTGCCACAGTTCGCGGGCCGGTTGGCCAATCAGGGGCGTGGCCAAGGCGGTCCAAAGACACCTTGGTCTAGGGAGCGGATAGATGGGTAGTGGTTTGGCGCATGCCATTTGTGGTGTCGGAAGAGGAGAGGGGTGGTACAGTTCGAGAATCTATCCCCCTTCTACATAACACAATGGGCTGCGGACCATCCCGAATGTCCCGCCGACCAGGCTCCCCAAGCCGATACAGCGGCGGCCCCACAACCGTCGTAACGTCCATCCATACGCAGCGGGATACTTTTTCGTCCGGACCTTGGGCATTAGGCCAACGCAACTACATAAATCCACCCTCAACGCAATTTAGTTATGCAACTATTGCTCTTTGAGTATATTAGCCTCCGACTAGGTAGAGCGCGATAGTAGACATGCTATCGGTCGTTTTATCAACAGTGTCCATCAACCGCTCTACTAGTACTCCCTGTTTTGTTTGTGATAGTATACGTTGTCCCTATTACGTATTTGGAGGCCTAGAAATGAAGCCTAGGTTTCAAATATTAAGATAATAGGCTCTAAAGGTTGATCTCACGTGAAAAATTTGTATTCCGGTAGTTTCTCCGCGCGGATAGTAAGATCGCCACAACTCGTCTAATAGCACAGGTACGTCCTATTCTGCAGGGCGCTGCCCTCTCCTTATACCCGCAAGGGCAGCGCTAGGGTAACGCCGGGAGCCGCGCCGGTGTCACGCGTAAGGTCCTTTACCCCTTCGTGCCCGGCCCCTTACAATATAGTAGCGTGCTTAGATGTCTGTGCATACTACTGTAATGAATTTAACGCTATGATAATCTACGATCACGTACTTGATCTGCCCGCACTATGCCTACACGCTCTCCAAATAACGAGAATCTGATAGTTAAAATTTGCCAAGCAGAAGCGACCTTCAAATTTTCGGTGTGGCAAGGGATAGTCCATATATTTATATATATTTCCATCCCCCTCTACAAAATAAAGTAGAACGATATAAGCTAATAGGGAAGAAAAGAATATCTAACTGCTATTACTACGAACATCTATGAATACCTCAACAGCCAATATTACAAATCAATACTCTTCCAGACTCGGCACCTATACCTACCGTACTCCCGCACACAGACGAGCATGACGGCCGATACTCTGATGGTATCCACAGCGTATTGTTCCCGTCATGCCGAATCCATGTGTTATCTGGGTTAAGGCCTGTGCCTAGATACAGGGGGCGCTCAGGTTCTGCAATATCATCCATGCCGGTAGCCTGTAAGCCCCGAATGGCTATAGTACCCATTTCAGTATGAAGAGCGGAGCCAGTAGAATCAAAGGATAGGCTGTAAAGAGATCTATTGATATTGAGGGTTTTCAGACACGCGCCGCTGCTCGCATCCCAGACCTTGACGTCCTGTCGCCCGACGCCGACGCCAGCCTGGCCGAGTCGGGCGAAAAGGCCACTGAGTTGACCACATTGCTATGGCCCTCGAGCGTCTGCAGACACGCACTCCAGCCTTCGCCCATAGGTGGCTTAATTGCGATATCTTCTGGCTCTTCGTGCCGAAATAGCTGTCTCACTAGACTATTTGTTGGACTAAATAGCAGCGCAGATACGTATATTTGAAGAGAATAAGTCTCTATAACATGCTTGTGATACGTTATAAATCGCTGTGCATCTTGGACAAGCTCAGCGAGTTTACCTTGGTCATCCATCGCCTACTCACGTTAGTATCTAGACGGCCAGATTCTGTACCACATACCCGCACTAGAGACCGCAATTCGGCTACTAAGACAACGGCCTTATCTATGCTCTTGCACAAACTAAGCCCCTCTAGCCAGTAGAGATACTTCTTTCTCAGGAATTCATAGACTTGTCAGATTAGACCATCAATCCAGCAAAACAAAATTACGCTCTGGCTCATGCGCATGCGCACACAATCCATCTCACGCACGAGCTCACGCACGAGCCGGCTCATGAGCTGGCTCGTAGGCTCGCGTTGATGAGTTGACGTTGATGAAGTGACGTTGGTGGCAATCTAGATGGTGATCGTGATCGCGATGGCGATCGATATTGTGAGGGGATCTTGGATGACGTAGTCAAAGTATGATTGTATTGTGTTGATGCCCTCTAGGGCTAAGCTAGGCTAGGCTATATATACTTGAGCTAGTGTCCTTAGTCATGTCCCGTGACAGTCTCCACCCCTCCGGGCATGAAGGCCTCAATGGCATCCCTTGCCAAAACCCGTCCCTCATGAATCATCATCTGTCGCTGCTCCGCCGGAGTAGGAGTGTTGGAGTTGTCGTTTTTGGGATGCTTTGTGTTGCTTTCGGAACAGCAACAAGGCCGTAGTCCCTTAGCCTATGCCGTCATGTCTACATTTCTCCAGTAGTGTCGTTGACGGAGTTGTCAATCAAGTAGGCGTCATTAGGGTCAGTTGCCTTGGGGAGATGGAAGCCGAAGTCATAATCTGAGGTGGTGTCGTTGACGGGGTTGTCAATTGAGTAGGCGTCATCAGGGTCGGTTGCTTTGGGGAGATAGAAGCCGAAGCTAAAATCGCGGTCGGAGTCGTCCTTATCTCCGTTGCCGATTGTGTAGGAGTCGCTGATAAAAGGGTTGGGTGCTAGGGCTAGAGGGCTATCATTGTCCTTAGAGAGTTCAGCATAGTTAAAGGCCAACGTAGTCTTTGTCTTCTGCTTCTTAGAGGTAGGCGTAGTTGTAGTAGTTTTGGTGGACTTGCGTTTACGTAAAGGTTTGGTCCTAGCGTTTGCAATAGTAGCTCGAAGTTCCGCTTCAGTAGCGTACTTTATTCTAAAGAACTAGTCTTTTGCGACGTACTTAAAGCCTGTATTTACAGCGTTATATTTTTGAATTTAGGGTGTGCCTAACCGTCTGCGGACGTTGAAAGTAGGCGCGCTAGTAAGACAGACTGTCCCGTAGGCGTTAATGTCAAAGTCCTTCTGCAGCTGTGCGACTTTGACGTTAGGCTAAAGCTAGAAATCTATAATAGCGGCGGGCTGGTTTGTAGGTCGCTTTGTCTAGCAGGCCTAACAAGACTTTTGGTTGCTGGGCTAGTAGGTAACGAAACTAGCTACTAGCCCCGTTGCATGTTTTAACATGCAAGCCTAGGCGTAGTTTTCAATAGGCAAGTTCTTTTTAGGCTAGGTTACTTTTAGAGGGGTCTAATAGGTGTCTAAGATCAAGGTCTTAGACTTTTGCTTAGAGGTTTTAAGGTTCTTTTTAACGTAGTAGAGTACGTTACTCTTTGCCTTAGCAAAGGTGTTGCGAAGAGTAGTTTGTTTCTTAGACCTTAGCAACAATGGTTTTTGTGTGCTCTATTCCTGTACTTTATCCAATAGAGTAGGCATGTAGGCAGCACGCTTGGAGATTTCTTTGTCTATTTTAAGAATACGGTCGTCTTCCTTATCCTTATCCTTATTGGGAAAGGATTGGCTAGCGGGTGCCTGCATAAACGGAGATGGCGACGGAGGACTGCGTGTCGTGAACTAGAATAGCGACAGAGGCTAGCGTGCTGCGGGTTTATATAGCTTGTAGTCTAGAAGGCTTCTAGTCGACGAGTAGAGTGTGTTGCGAAGCTCTAGAAGCTTGTTGTAAAGGCGTAGTTATAGGCGGTAACGCGGAGTAAACTAGAAGGTAGCAAGTGTATTACAAGTAGGCTCCTAGGCGATAGTTATAGTAAAGGTAGTTTGTTCTTAAGGTAGGGTAGTAAGGTTTGTAATAGGCTATTAGGTAGTAGCTATTGGGTGCGTAGTCTTGAGTAAAAACAGTAGGTTCTATAGGATGCTCTTAAGTAGAGGGCTTAGGTTCTTTGACAGTCTTTGCGCAGGGATAGTAAGTCTATACTAGGCTCTTGAGTAGAGGTCTTAGGTTCTTTAATGTCTCTTGCGCAGATAGTAAGTTCTATGCTAGGCTCTTAGTAGAGGTCGGGTTCTTTAACGGTCTCTTGCGCGGGACGGTAAGTTCTATGCTAGGCTCTTGAGTAGAGGCTTAGGTTCTTTAACGGTCTCTTGCGCAGAGGCTTAGGTACGTAAGTGTTAGTTATAGTGTATTGGAAGAGGGAGTAAGGTAGAAGGAGAGTAGTTGGGCGCTCGTAAGGATTATATAGGTGCTAGGGTAGGTAATAGTAAAAGAGAGTAGCAAAATTAAGTGCGGGCAAAAAATGCGTAGGTAAGAGAGTAAAAATAAAGTAAGAGAGTATTGCGTTGAAAATGTAGTTAGGGAGACTTAAGGACAACGTAGTAAAATTAGGTTAACGTAGTAAATTGATTAGGAGTAGCAAGTAAAAAACAATAGTATATAGGAGGTTAAAATGTTGTGTATTGGTGCTGTAAAAATATGTGCAATACACCTAGGTTATAATAGTAGTTTTATGCCTATAGCTAAGGCCTTAGGATACGTCCCTATAGGACTAATGTTGCTAGAGTAGCTTTGTCTTAGGACGTGTCGACGGGAGGTAGACTATATAATTCGTTATTGTAGGCGGTGTCTATGTATTGCTAGTTTAGTCTGTCCCTAAGGTAGGAATTTCTCCGTCGTCTAGGTAGTAACGGTGTGTGTTTAGGAAGTTCTGCTAGGTGTTTAGGCTCTGTTAGAGGAGGCGAAGGGGCAGGTATGTTAGGAATAGGCTCGGTAGCTAGCGATAGAATAAGTAGTGCATCGGCCTGTTGTCTATCCTGCGCGATCTAGTTTACAGTTTTTCTCTTTCTCTATCGTGATTAATGTTGTTCTTGTTTAGTAAGGGGGAATTACTCGTCGTATTTACGCCTTATTTCTTAGGCCGTCTTGAGTTAAGTCCGTCCTAGCTAGGCGTTGTATATAGCAGGTAGGTCCCTCTATTTTACTAAGTATTAAAGTTCGCTAGAGTTACGATTAACTCTGCGCCTAACGATGTGCTCGATAGGGCGAAAATCTTGTTTATTACAGTTAATAATTTGTTGTTAGAGGTTAAGGAAAGGATAGTTCTAAGGGTCCTTGCCTAGAGCAGAGCAGGGTTTAAGCTGCATCGCATTAACTACGTCGTGTATACGTATATTAGGTAGTAGCTTAATATAGAAGGCATTTCCTCTAATTACTTTAAGGATCTTAAAAGGTCCTATTTGCTAATAACTAATTTTACGCGCTAGGTTTCCTTTTAATTTGTAACTATTGTGTAGGTTTAGTATAGCGTAATTGCTAACCTTTAGTAGGTATAGTTAGTATTTTTAGTTATAGTAGTATTTTTAGGCGACGCGAGCAAAAGCAATAGCTTCTTAGGCTTCTTCTTAATATTAGAGTCTAAGTAGCTCAAATTCCTTACGAGAGAGATGTTCCCGTGCTATAGTAACTTTAAAGGTATGTTTTAGGTTAAAACCTATAACGTACTAGTATAGAGAGCAACCTATTAAGGCGTTAAAGGATGTGTTTATAACGAACTGTATGTATAGGACTATTTAGTTCTAGTTAACCTCTAGGTTAGTTGTAATAGTAAAACGTAGAGAGATACTAATAGTTTAGTTAGTCTGTTCTAAAGAGCCATTACCTAAGGGATAGTAGGTAGTAGTAGTGTGTAGTTCTATCTTCTAGAGACAGAATTAGGCGCTTATGACTCCTTTAATAAACTTTAGATCTTAGTTACTAACTACGACAATTAGCGTTCCCTAGGCAGTAAGATAATTACGTTAGACTAAGGCTAATCCCTATTAGTCTAAGGTCTAATCGTCCCGTCCTAGGATAACGTTTACTATCTTTAAGGTAAGGTAGGTTTCTATTAAGATAGCGTTAAAGCCGTTAGCTGTCTCTAGCAAGTATATAACTATATTAATTGCTATGTGCTCGTATAGGTTTGCTAGTTTATCTATAGGCTCTAGGGCCCTATAGGTTTTGTAGCGTATAGTCTAGACTACAGTATATATTAGGTAGTATTTAATATATACGCGCAAGTTTTAAGCGAGCTTGCAGATAAAGAAGCTAGCTTGTATTCGTTAGTATACTTAGTAGAATCCCTAATAATAGTGTTTATTATGTGCTTAACAGAAAATGTCGTACTAGAGATCCTATAGTATGTATAGGCGTTCTAAACTATCTACTTAGTCCTAGTAGTATAGCAATTTATCCTTAAGGAGGAATCTTAGTCCTCTTAAGGGTCGCGTCTTGTCTTTATTGTTGCAACGTTCGCTAGAGACAACTTTTAGTACGCAAGACTAGAGTAGGTCTACTTTGTAGGCCTGCCTAAGTTGTTGCTTAAAATTGTCTAATATTTTAACAATAAGCGCATAATAGACGTAGGCTACATTATTTAGGATATTAGTTTAGAGATCTAACTCTAGTATTGTATTTAGGTAGAGTCGTAAAAGGGCGTCTAGAACTAGATAAAGGCGTCCTAGTTTGTAGCAGATATCTAGGTTAAACTGTTAGAGGTAGACAGAGGCTTTTGCAAGCCGAAGATTTAAGTTTTTAAGTAACTCTATTAAGGTTAGTTTTTGCTATCGTGCGATAGCTATAACTACAGCATAATTAGTAAAGACATAGACCTTTAGGGCAGCTTGTATTATATAGGAGAGTTTCTAGACTGCCTAGTAGAGTCTAGCTATTTCTAGCTCTATTGGGAAATACCAACGCTCTAGACCTAAAAGGCATTTTAAGAGAAAGACGATAGGCTTAATTATAGCTTTATTAAAGTTTGTCGTGCGTTTTAGCTATATAGTTAGGGACGAAGCGTCGTCGTCGTATCCTTTAGGGACGTTAGAGTCTACTATAGTAGGGGCAGGGTCGCCTTTAACATAGTAGGCTATTAAGGCTATGCTGTATTCTTTTAACGAATCTACGTTAAGGTATAAGGGTCTAGTAACGTCCTAGTAAGTTCTTGCAAATACGTTGTCCTAGAGCAACTAAATATTGTTAAATATATCTTGTATAGGTCCTTGCGCTAGAATAGGGATGCTTATTACTACTTAGGCGCGTTCCCTACCTTTCTTTTTAGGAGCTTTTTTAAGCAGGTGTGTTTTAAGAGTAGTAAGTAGTTCTACTAACTAAGCTAAGTACGGCGTGTAGTCGTTTAGAAAGTTAATAGCTCCTACGTACTTCTCTATGTCCCTAGCGTTTCTTAGAAATTTAATATCTTTTAAAGCATTAATGCGCTTAGTAGTTAACGTAATACTAAAACTATTAACTCGCTGTCTAAGGAGCTTAACTAATAGGTAGGCAAGAAAAGCCTTGTCTAGTGCTAGAGATACGCCTAGTTCTCGCATTCTAGTAAAGAAAGCTTCTAGATGCTATAGATATTCTTTAAATGTTTTAGAGTAGACAATAAAGTTATCTATATAGGCCTTAGTAAAAGGCATGTCTTTTAACATGTTATTACTATATTATTAGATATACTAGACTAAGTTTTTATATCCTATAGTATAGACGTTTAGAATTTTACCTCTACAATAAGTATTTATAGTAAATTTATATTAGTCTAATTCTTTTACTACAAACTAATAGAAGTAACTAAGTCTGTTAACTACTGTAATGTACTTTACACCTTAAATAGCGCTAAGGATATTAGATTACGTTACTAGTAGGTATACGTCCTTAATAGCCTATAAGTTTATTTCTTATATATTAAGGACTAGGCGCGCCTTTATAATAGAGTGTTCTATACTATCTAGGCGTTTTCTAACAACTATCTTCTACACGATAAATACTAGCACTAGGAAAGGTATAGCTTTAGTTACTAGCTACATTTTTCTTTATACAGTAAGATTGTCAAACGTTTCGTTAATAATGTTGTAGTCTCGTAGTCTAAGGGGGTAGATCTTTAATAGAAAGGTTATCTATTACTAGCTATTGCGCAATTCAATTAGCATGTAAAATTCTTCTAGTAGTTTATAGATAGTGTAGCTATCTATAAAAACGTCTTCGTATTTGCATACAAGTTATTCTAAGGCTCGTTGTCTAGGGGGCGTTCTATATACTTTAATACTGTTATTAAGGGAGCGCTCTATTAGCTACTTTAGTAGAGTTCTATAGTAGTTACGCAAATCTAGTATAGCTACTAGGTAGTATTAGTCTTTAGTAAGGTAGTAGACTCTATAAGATTTAAGGGGGAATGCTTAGCTAAGTAGGGCATACTTCTAAATCTTAATAGACTAATCTAAGTCGTTACAGAGTACTACTTCTAATTTCTTTCCTTTAAGGAGTACTACGTATACGCGCGCGTTATATAGTAGATAAGTTAGAGGTTTAAATATATAATTGTAGGCTATAGAGAGTAGTTTTGTAGCTACAGCGTCTATTTTAACTACTACGTAGGGGCGAACAACTATCTAGTATTGCGTTACAAGTTTAATTAGTTTAGCAAGTTTATCCCTAGGGGTAATAATAAGTATAGCTACTACGTCCTTGTAGAGTAGCTATCTAAGCACTTAGTACTGCAAGTTAATTATAGTTTGTTAGGGTACTAGTATATCTATACTAAGGAGCATATTAGGGCTAAGGTTTAGTATAATGTAAGCGCAAACGCGCTAGAGTGCGTAGACTTACTTACCTAAGTCTATTGTAGAGGGTACATAGAGTATTATATACGCTACTTTATAGATAGACTTAGTTGTAGCGCTTATACCTTTATATTAAATTGCCTTGTCTAGTTTATCCTACTTTACGTTTAGGAAGTATTTCTAAATAAAACCCTTGTTTACAAGTGTTAGGGCGGCGCCTATATCTAGGATAACGACGAGGTTTTCTATATTGCGTTTAGTTCTAATATTTATCTTTAGCTTGAACTAGTTCCTTATAGTAATAGCTCTATTAACTAGAGCTGCTATAGTAGATTTAATAATACGCGTTTAAGGTTGTAAAGTAGGCTTAGTTATAATAGGTGTAGCTACAAAGACGTTATATACGTAATTAGTAGCGTACGCTTATTAAAGATGTATATATAGTTTATTTCTAGAGGTAAACAAGTCTCTATATTAATTACAAGTACGTAGACGTCCTTGTTTAACGTATTAGACTAAGCCTATATAGTAGTAGTCGTCCTCGTCTTTAGAGTTATTGTAGAAGTTTAAGTCTATTAGATGTATAAGATCTTGTTGCTCCTCCTATAGGTTAGCCTATTACCTAGGGCTATAGTTAGTAGAATTATTATTGCTCTAGTCTTCTTTAGGTGTTTGTTCTATAGAAGGACGTAGGGAGGGCGTACGTTTATAGTGTAACTATTTAAAGTTTTGTCTAGAGTCTGTTAAGTAGAATTAGTTATTAGAGGTAGTAGGCGTAACTACAGGGCTATTATAGTTTATATTGTAGGCACCCTATGTTTTAGAATATAGTTTATTAGTAGGTAGCTGTCTATTTAGCGTAGACGTGCTGTAGTTAGTTTAGTTTACAAAAGCAGACCTGCTTTATTAGTAGGGTACTAACATAGTCCTACGAGTCTAGTTTGCGTATCTATTTCCTTATAGTAGGTTTTAGTTATAACTTTAGTTAGGAGTGTAACCTCGCTGTAGGTAGGTTAGGGTAGTAGTCTAAGTAGCGTTAGGCTAGGCACTAGTGCTAGCTTAATATCTTAGCTATCGCAAATTATTACGGCGTAAACTATATTGATTTTGCTATTAGCCTATAGTATCGTACTAGTAATATAGTATAGTTAACTTACCTTTAGCTTTAAAAATTTCTATAAATTTATATTTGCGTTCTTTAATAGCTCTTAGGAATTTATCTAAAGTTATAGTCTTTAAGGAGGGCTGTAGGTAGATACAAATTCTATTATCTAAGAGATTCTAGGTATACTAGACGTATTTATTGTTATCGTTGCTACTATAACTAGCGTCTTTATAGTAACGTTTAACTTTTAGGAACTATTTAGAAGGGCTACGAGCTTTAAGGAGGTCTACTAGGGTAAAAGTTTCTACGTTTAATTTCTTTAGGGCTTCTAATTGTAGTAGGTAGAAATATTCTAGTTTTCTTATCTAGTTTTCTAGTCTATTACTAGTATTAAGCTCGACCTTCCTCTTAAGTGCTAGGTTTAAGGAGTACTATAATAGGGCGTTGCCTTGCAAGCATTAGTATAGGTTAGCGCAGATAACGTGCTCTAGTATTATCTAGGATTAGAGGTAGAGGGTTGTAGAGTTAATAAAGTCTCGAACGCTGCGATAACAAGTTTTTCTATTAACGTTAGCAATATTGTCTAGATACTTGTCTATAGGCATGTCTAGCTAGAAATAGCTAATTTAGTCTAGCGCGAACTTAAGGGAACTACCTATAGCGTAGACGCGCGCGTTGTTATTAGCTATCTTTACTTCTACTAGTGTAAGGCGCGCGCTGTAGTGTAAAGGTAGATAACTTAGGGCTCTATTAGTAGAGTATAGATCGTAAGTTATAGGTAGTATAGTTTGTTAGTAAGGGTAGGGGTAGTGTTTAGCCCTAGGAGCCCCTACTCTAGTAAGAGGAGGGGGGAGCGTTAACTAGTTCTGCTGTAGCTAGGGTAGATGTAGTATCTAACCCTAGAAACCTAGCTAATAGGGTAGTTATAGTTGCTAGTATTAAAAAGGAGTCTAAAGACTAGGTATACCTCTAGTAGTACCTATTATATAATAACTGTCTAGCGGATTTAGTGCTAGAACTACAGGAGAAGTAGTTTTTAAGCTCTAATAGATTATTTTAGCAATTTCTTAGTAGAACTCGTAGAGTATATCGCGTAGCTCGTCTCTCGTAATAGAGTTATGTCGTCTTAGAGTAGGATTTAGATCTAGTCCTAGGTTGAGAGTGTTAAGAGCTGTCTATCTACGTAGTACTATATTACTAGGTATAGGGCTAGTATTTAATTTAGTATTAGCTAAAAAGATTGTTAGTCTCTAAGAGGGCTGTCTAGTAGTAATAGTTCTATGTGTAGCTAATTTTAGTCTCTCTAATGTAGAAAAAAATAGAGCTCTAGTTGCTAGGGCGGTCTCTAGGTAAATAGGGTTTTTAGAGGACTAGCTTAGTTCGTCGTAATAGGGTAGGACTAGAGATGTATTACCTTATATAGTTAGCATATTTAGTATTATAGGATTAAGAGGAAGTCTTTAAGTCTATCCTGTGCGAGTTCTTTTACGTTAAGTATAGTTATTGTTGTTTGTTAAAATAGCTATAGTAATAGGTAGAGCTACGTTAAACGAGGTTTTTTCCTACAGTGTTAGAGAGGGGTAGGCGAGGTTTAGTAATAGAGAGGAAGATCTTTCCTAGTGTAGAGAGGGTGCTCGACCTAGGTGTAGGGAGGAAAGTAAGTAAGAGTCTACTAGTAATTAGGCTAGTAGGTCGACGTAAGGTAAGGAGCTAAGGGTCTGTTAGGCTAGTAGGTCGATAGAAGGTAAAGAGCTAAGGGTCTATTAGGCGTCTTAGTAGCCTAGGAAGTTAAGGTAGGGTTAGGTTGGACCTATAGCTAGCGAGTTAGTTAGAGCAGGGAGTAGAAGTAGTAGGGTTGCCGTAGTTAAGAGCCTAAATATCTTAAGCTCTTTTTGTCGTAAGGTAGTAGCGGCCTGTTTGCCTTTAACGCCTGCAACCTAAGCAACTAGATATCCTAGCTGTAGGTTGTTCTCAAACGATAGTTAGCAAGGTGCTAGATAGTATCTAGCTCTATTAATAGGGAAATAAATACCTATAATAGGCTTATCCTTAAAGGGAGACGGGGTTTTAAATTGTTCTAGGAGGGCGATAGTAGTAGTATAGAGTTCTAATAGAATAGAAGCGAAAGCAGCTTGTAAAGATGTAGTATAGGCTACTATATTATATGCTCTAACAATAGTGTCTCGAGTAGTTGTTATAGATAAGAACAAAGAAGTCCTAATAAAGAGAGGGGGGTAGCGTTAACTATAAGTTCGTATATGTAGCTACTACAGCACGCTAGTATAGCAGTACTTCTAGCCTAGTTGGTTTGCTGCTACTGTTGCCGTAGTTAGGAGGGTAGTAGTAGTTATCTGAACTGTAGTTGTATAAAGGGGTAGCAGTAGTTGGTTAGGAAGCTTGCTTAACAATAACGTAGTAATTATACACGTAGTAATTGTATACGTTGACAGCTTGTTTGTCTTCGCACTTAGGAGAGTAGTTGTTAAAACCTAGAAGGCTTTTAGGGGTCGCAAACTAATAGTTTTGCAGGAGCGCAAAGCTTAACCGTGGTTGTTGGTTTTGTAGATCTGTTGATCTTAAACGGAGAGGATCTAGTGTAGTAGGGAGCTGCAGCGCGACGCGAAAAAAGGAGCTTTGCCGTAGTCGGCGAAGCGTAAAATATTATACTGAGCTGAGCTACTAGCTGTGAGGGGATCTTGGATGACGTAGTCAAAGTATGATTGTATTGTGTTGATGCCCTCTAGGGCTAAGCTAGGCTAGGCTATATATACTTGAGCTAGTGTCCTTAGTCATGTCCTGTGACAGATATCGCGCGTGCCAGCGCGCGCCAAGAGCTCGGCGAGCAACCTCAACCTTTGTGAGAATCAACTCCAGCATCGCGCCGGCAGCTGGGCCAGCAAACCAGTGGAATCTTGATGCATCCAGACTCAGCTGAGGTGGGCGCCGACCCACGAACCGGCGCATCCCTTGCAGAAGCACAAAGGACTCAAAGGCCCAACCCTTGCAGAGGCTCAACGCCAGCTGAGGCTCGCCCTGACCGAGGCCTCGCCATCGCCGAGGTATCAGCAGCTGAGAAACTGAATCAATTCTTTGACTCGATCCAATCAATCTCATCAATCTCTGATTTTTCCCATTCTCGTGCTCGTAGTAGATAATATCAAATATCAAACTGCTTTTCAAACCCCCTTGAATCTGACAAGACTACTACTGTCACTTGTTCTATAACTTGCTGCCCCCCAACACTATCTGCCAAAAACTTAGGCTTGGAGTCGTATAGATGATCAATCCAGTAGACACACGGGTAGCGCGACGCTGCTAAGGGGTCTGCATGCGGTAGTTCGATGTCCTCAATAGCATATCCTGGTGCTTTCAAGCTATAAATGTCCCTGCGCAACGTTCCAGACAGACGCGCTAGCGATGCTAAAAAGATAGCCCAATGCATGTCTTCAGGACCATTTAGAAAGACCTCGCTAGACGCCTCCGTGAAGAGGAAGTCCTTAGCAGACTGATGCACAAAGTACACCGTGTCTTCGCGGATAGTAAGGAACGATCCACAAAGGTTGATGATCTCCCGCACGTCATCGCCAACATCCTTAAGCCGATCGACGAGCGCAGTTAGTTCGGCAATGGTCACAGGTCGATACAAGACTGTGGTTGCAGCCAGTACGCAGCGACAGGTCTCGCCGTCGTCCGACTCGCTCATCTGCTGCATCATCCGCTTATACAAGTCGTCTAACCTAGGCGGGAACATGGCTAGCTTCTTCCGTACATGCCGATTCGCCGTCTTTTTGAGTTCTTGGCACACTAATGCAACATCGTTTGCATTTGACGCCAAGTGATCGAGCACAGCATGTCGAAGCTCTGCGTTATACCATTTTTCTTGCGCTAGCTTGTCTACCTTTTGCTGGATGAAGACTGCAACTGCTGCCGCAACTGACTCTGCGTTTAGCTCAAGGCTTAGGCTTCGGCTTACTTTATGCCCTGCTCGCTCTAGCTGCGCTTCGATGTCTGGCCAGTTGCGACTAGAAACAATCCATTTAACGCGAGAAGATACTAGCGACTGCTCTGCAACAAAGTCAAGCAACTTCGGTAGATCAGTAACGCACTTATCTAGCGCGTCAATAACTAGATATGTTATACGCAGGCTTGGGTCTTGTAGCACGTCTACGAAGATCCCCGTCAAGGCTACCTAGGCATTCGCGTCTTCAAACAAGCTTTTGCCTGCGTGGTCGTACTTCTTGCGAATGTGCGATATAAGTGACGGTTGCTGAACTACGAGCATGTATAATAGCCCTCGTAGCACAGTCGTAGCGCTATTAATGCGCAAAATCTGTTGCCTAGTAGAAGAAGTAAGACAGTAGATTAGTGCTAGGCATCGACCTATGCAGCTCGTCGATGATGCCGCAGAGAAGCATCATCTTTCTTTCCCTTGCTAGGGTCACCTTTTACCCATAGCAGTTGGCAGTGCGGATCCTGTTGCCATTGCCGGAAGGTAATATTGTCAAGGATCCAGTGGTACGAGTCTGCTAGTAGTCCGCCTTTCGTACTCTCGATGCGCCTCTTATCGTCACGCAGATCTGTGCACCGTGTGTCTTGAACGCACCTCTCTTGTGTATGGATCTCGTCTATTAAATGTCTGAACACGCTCGCCGCCCCCCCGCTATAAGCTGGCGCTATCTCAACATCAAAGATACCTGACATAGAATACCATGCATCTTCCTTACGTTTGGTCTCTCTGTCGCTCTTCTACCGTAGTCTCTTAGCAACACTAAACTGAGAAAGAGGAGCTCTATTGAGCGCTTTGTGTTGGATGCCAGTAATCTCGCGGATGAATAACTTTAGCGACACCTTGTTACCAAGCATCTCCTATTCTTCAGAGAAGAACTTAACTATGCGCGGGGCAAGAAGCTCTTGTAGGGTCCAACCGCGTCTAAACGATCGACTTAACCTAAAGGCCGGCTCCCAAGTATACTCGCTCAGGGTACCACTAGATACAACCTCCCCTACTGATACGTCTGGTAGGTATGCATAGCGTTTGGTCGCGTTTTGGTACTATCCAAACGTAGACTGGATAGCTAGAGAGAGCCGAGCCTTGTCCAACCTATTGATGCAGCAGGTGTCAACCCAGAAGTACTGCAGACCGTCTTGATGTGTTTGTTGGCCACAGAAGCGTATCTTCTTGTAGCCTAATTTGTCCTTGCCGTAGCCTTGTTCGAGGTCGGAAAAAGTCACCTCTTCCGTGTCTGCTCCCCAAGTGTGCGAAAGTATAGCATAGGGAGGTATCGCGTTGTTGTTGAAGCCGATGATGGTAAACTCTCCATTCTCTTTGTACTCCAGGAGACGCATTACAACTAGTGGATGTGTGGTAAGCGTACGCGATAGGAACGACACGTGAGGGGCTCGACGTAGAGTCTCGTAGGACGAGAGCGTGGTTACTAGCTGTGCCGTGTACTGCAAAGGTCGGTCTAAGAAGGAAAATGAGTAACTGCACAGCTCTAGAGGTCTTTGATGGTAGATAGCGTCCTAGAAGTTGCAAGTTAAGACAAACGTGCTGTGTTGTAGGCCTCAGACGGGGTAGACATGGTGCTATGCATATATAGAACGTCAGGTGCAAGGCTGTATAGCGGCCACATAGAAGGCGACATATGTATACAGAACTCGTTGACATTACTGGCTTAGCAGTGCGGCAGAGGCCGACCCGTCCTACATAGCCTAGAACAGGTGCTTGAACGCAGTGGACGTGCTGTTGCTAGTGTCTATCAACCCTCCGCTTGTACCCCTGTCACACAGGGTGTCCCGCTACGACGATGTCAAGTGAGAGGAACTTGAAGGCGGGGAAAGGAGGTGTGTTCGATAGAAAGGAGTTAATTAGCGGATATATTCATGATATTTACGTTTATTCCTTGATTGTAACGATGTGTTCGCCCTCGCGCCCCCATCGTCTCGCGGCGCAAGACGTGGGAGCGCAAAGGCAGTTAGTCTCCGCCATCCGAGTGGGACCCACATTCATGGGGCGCAGAATGAGAGCCCAAAGAAGATGGCGTGTATTACACTCTAACAAACTTGGTGTGCGAGCCAGTCGCAACAATGGGGCCTAGCTGCCCATCCACCAGCTTCCAGATAGTAGCGGTGGTAAAGGCTAGCGACCCGCCGACCTTGCCGGTACGGCCTTCTATCTCAATGGTGTCGCCGTCCTTGGCGGACGACTGGTAGGATATGTGGATATCTGTGCTCACGCCTGTTTTGGTGCGGTTGTCCCAGGCCGCGATGGCCAGGCCGCCGATCCAGTCGATGAGGGTGGCGGATACAGAGCCGTGGATGCCACCGTGGGAGTTTACGTGGTTGTTAGTTAGGGGCAGGCGGGCGCGGACCAGGCCCTTGGAAGCATGTGTGATCTCAACGTCTTGGAGCAGGAAGTGGTAGATAGGACTAGAGGGCTTGCGGCCCTGCCAGAAGGAGTTGACGTGGGCGAGAATGTCAGGGTCATTGGGAGCACTAGATGCCATGGCTGCAATTGTGGTTGTGTGTGACCAATTGGTGGGAGAGAGATAAGGAAGCCATGGGTTTCATAATTCGATGGTTGCCCCAGATGGCGGGTCGGGGAAACAATTGGCCGAGGGGAGATCAGCGACGACGTCCAGCATGAAACCAAATGTACGGTAGCGGCAGGAGGATTTAGCGCCACGTTGAAGCTGAGCTGCTCTTCTCTCGCCAGACCTGACGCTTCCATGGTCGCCTGTACACCAACATGGCCGACGCTGCGAAGGCACCTCCGGATCCGCGCGGCCCCGATACCGAGAAGCCACATGCCCAGGAACCACGACAGGATGCGCCGCTGATAGAAATCAAGGCGCTGACGGACCATGCGCTGCGGTTCCTGGCAACGGCAAGCAACGAGACGCTGGGCGCGTGTCTTGTTGGGCTGAGTGCAGGCACATATCTCATCCTCGGCCGCGTAGGCCTTGTTCTGATCGGTGTGGTAGGCGGCGTGGTGCTGCATGCAACATGGGAAGGAAGCAGCAGCACACAGGATGCGAAGACGGGCCAAACCACCGAGGCTCGCCGACGTGAATTGGGTGCAGAAGTCGCGCGGCGGGTACTGGACTGGCGAGACACCAAGGAGAAGGAGCATGACGAGCGCCAAGACGACAAGTCTGACCTCTCCCTCAAGCTGTACTCAGGCAAGCCCCTCGACTTCTCAGACTTCAGGCCCGAGACGGCCGCCGCCCTGACTGAGCTCACGGATGCCATTATTCGGGACTATGTCAAGTATGTCCTCGCCACCATAGACGTCATGGTAATTTGGTCTAATGCAATACAGGTGGTGGTACGCTCCCGTGCTGCCGGCCGAAGAGTCGTTCCCCAACGCGTGCCGCCAGACCCTGACTGCTTTTATCCTGTCTATTTCTGCTCATCTCTCTCGCAAGCGGCCGGCTGACAGCTTCGTTGACTTTGTGACCCGCTCCTCCTCCTTTATGATCATCATGCTGCAGGAGCTCGCGGCCGCCATCACCGCCTCCCCTGGTGATACTGCCACTGAAGCCGTAGACATCTACCTCAAGATGAAGCGCGACAGCACCCTGGCCAACATCCTTGACCCCGACTACCAAATGCAGCAATTTAGTGTAGCCGCCGAGGATATTCTGCAGAATTATCTCGAGCACAAAACCTACAATTGCCTGCCTGCTCGTGTATTTCTTCACCAAATACTCGCAAAGGTCATCCTCGAAATGATTGTCACGAGTTGCGCCAAGCCCGAATGGATCAATGGCTGGATTCTGCACCTCCTGGAAGACGGTGAGCCGGAGCTCCTAAATGCCATCGACGCAGGCGTTGAGGGCTCTGCGAAGCTCCAGAATAAGAAGCGAGAGGAGAGGGCCTCTGAAGATGTGAACTCGCCGGAAAGGCGTGAACACAAACGCGTCGTGAGCAGGGCTCAGGACGCCATGGATGAAGCTATGCAAGAAGCGAAACGACTAAGTCAGATGATTGCCGAGGAAGACTCGAATCGCCTAAAACAACAGCAACGACAGAGCATGTCTACATCAACGCTCAGCGACGCTCAGTCAGAGAGCACAACCCATGGAATAGTGACACCCACATCTTCCCAGAGCGAGACACTAGGTGAGTCGGAGACGATAGATATGGCCACATCAGGAATCTCGGCACAATCTTTATCAGAGGCGACACCAGCACCCGAGCCGCCTGAGGAGCCCAAGCAGGAAGTGAAGAGGGCCTTCACAAGCTTCGACCAGCTACTCCCTAATAATCCACCAACAGCGCTTCTTGACAATCCACCACCTGTCGAAAGGCCACCACCGCTCACACTCCACAACGCAACAATGTCAATCTTTGATGACAGTGTACCTGGAGAAAAGGGAACCATCAAGAACCGGCCAAACATTGAGTACCTAATCCAGATCGAGCCCAAGTCACACCATCATTCGGGATGGATGACAGCAAGGAAGTATACCGAGTTTGAAACCTTGCATGAAGTTATTCGTCGTATTGCTGCCATCACTGGCACGGCGGGGTTCAACGAAGCACATGCAGCATTGCCACCATGGAAAGGCCACACCAAAGCTTCGCTAAGAGGAGAGCTTGAGAGATACCTGAACGATGCAGTCAAATACAAGCCCCTTGCCGAAAGCGAAGGCATGAAACGCTTTCTCGAGAAGGAGGTGGGCTCTGGCAAGACGCCTGGCGGCGGATTTCCAGGTATCGGCTGGGCAGGCCAGACATTCGACACCATGGGTAAAGGCATGATCGATGTCTTAACAAAAGCTCCAAAAGAAGTCGCTGGAGGCGGGAAGGCCTTGTTCGGCGGCGTCACAGGTGTCCTAGGCAGTGTAACAACTCCACTGGGAGGCAAGAAGCACCGCGATACCATCACAAATGCAACCAACGCCAGCACACCACCAAGCGACAGTCCGAGTCTCAGTCGTACATCCACATCCACATCCACACCGCCCATCCAAACACGACACAATAGAGCAGAGTCTACCGTCTCCGAGCTACCAACACACATCCGCTCCGAGAGTACTCTATCCCTCGTTGCCACGAAGCGTACATCAATGGAATCAGCCCGCTCGCCTGTCATCGATCAGCAACCCCAACGCGAAGCTCCCATGGAACGCCGACCCTCCTACAACCCAGATGGTGACGGCAAACGCTCCGGCAGATCGTCACGATATGGCTCCCGCAGTAATAGCCGCGCACCTAGCGTGCGCGAAAGCGTCGACCTAAGCCCCGTCATGGGTGGTGACCAACTAATCAATCTCCCCCCAATGCCCAGTGAAATCCCCGACGACTACACCTCGCGCGGCCCCATCCCACCCAAAACGCATGCACACACCTCCTCCCACCCCACCGACCCCATCCCTATTCCATCCTCCACCACCGCCACCACCCACGCACCCCTCTCCCTCCCCGAAACAACTGTCCTAATCGACCTCTTCTTCGCCCTCCTTACCCAACTCTACACCCTCTCCTCCGCCTGGACCCTTCGCCTCACCCTCCTCTCCGCCGCAAAATCCTTCCTCACCCGCCCCGCAAACCCACAGTTATCATCCATCCAATCCCTGCTCCAATCCTCGCTCGACAGCGCCTCCGCAGACGTCGGCATCGCCCACTTCGTCCGCACCATTCGCGCAAACGGATTACCAACCGACGCCGAGCGCGCGGCGTGGCCAGAGGAAATGAGTGATTCGGAGAAAGAGGATGAAAGGGTGCGCGCGAGGAAAGTCGCAATTGAGCGCGGCGTACCAGTTGCGTTGGCGAGCGTAATGGGGCAGGGGGCTAGTGGCGAGGCGGTGGGGCGAGTCGTGGATTGCTTGCAGGAGCCGCGGGTGGCGAGGGGTGTGGTGTTTGGCCTGGTATTGCAGGGCCTGAGGGCTGTGACTCACTAGAGCTGGATTGCCGCAATTGGTTGGGTTATCCAAGTTGGGATTTTGTACGATCAGGTAGGGTAGGGAGCGAATACGAATATGACCGAAACGCTATGTACACTCTTCTTCCTTTTGCCATGCGGCGTAGTGCTCGGTGAATAGTGATTTGGGGAACCGGTATCGGTAAAGGGAGTCCTCAGGGCTCCGTCTACGCCCAGATATCGTGCACGTAAAAAAACCGCTGCAAGGTTGTGAATCGCGGTATGTATTTATTTTCCAGCGCGTTGCTGCCAAAGTGTACGGGGGTGCATTGCAACGCGTAAAAGAAAAAAAAACGCCTGGTTGGCAAAAAAACTCAGCCCCTGGAGGGATTGCCACACATATGTAATCTACAGTTGCATCGTGGGATGAGATAGGTTACTACATTTTTTTCGGCACGTTTTGCTCGTCGGGTGTCTCTCGACGATATGTGCAGAGGCGGTATAATTACACGAGCCGCCCCTTGCTCTGATCTAATTTGATTTAGTTTGGTTTCTCCGGGCGTCTTTTCGAGCTATATTAGATATTTATGGCGCCGAACAAGAAGAATTCTACTTGTTATTGATAATTAGGAATAAAAAAGTATTGTTGTTACGACAACAGTGCGTTTGTTTTGTTTTTTGTTTTGCTGGTATTTTTTCCAAACCGCGGCAAGTATGTATTGTCTTGTTCTAAATCGAGGGGGGAACTTATTCGGCTTAACCATATAGTTTATACTACGCTTGGGGGATGATGTGGATAAAGGCTAGGGTGTGCAGTATTGGGTAAAGGTTGGAAAAAATCACTTTGGGGGGGGGGGTTTGTTGGAATGGTTTTGTCAGATAAAAGGGGTTTTGAAAGGATTGATAAGATGGATTGATGTAGTCAATATCGAGTAAATGGAGATTGCAAAAAAAAGGCTTTTGAGTAACGCCCATGTAGGCTTGAGTTTGATCAGTGTAAAATTGATTGTATTGAGTGCACTGTTCTGCTGTTGCTTGTTGATTCTATCTGCCATCGCACTCCTCTTATATATCCTCAGCTCTATCAGCTGCTAATACCTCGGCGATGGCGAGGCCTCGGTCAGGGCGAGCCTCAGTCAGGGCGATGCCTCAGCTGGCGTTGAGCTCATGTAAGGGTTGGGCCTTTGAGTCCTTTGTGCCTCTGTAAGGGATGAGCTGGTGCGCGGGTCGGCGCCCACCTCAGCTGAGTCTGGATGCATCGAGATTCCACTGGTTTGCTGGC